>CM057337.1:142161082-143361082 GCA_030015575.1 Agapanthus africanus
GGCTATGCAGTTCCTTCAACGATATCAAGTTCATTACGTTAAAGGTTTTTCGCCAAAAACCATTCGTAGCCCTCCGTCATTTCTTATGGGTATTATTTAGTATTCGTGCTGCGTTTGTTGACTCCGTCAAGGCGTAGTGTACGGTAGCTAAGTGGTGCTTGTTTGTTGCATAAGTGGGATTGGTTAGGACAGTCGTGCGGCCTTGTTGACTCCGTCAAGGGCACGTACGGGTGGGTTTAATGCAATCCAGATAATGACGGGTTGAACTTGACTAGGACTCTTTGATTTGTTGACTCCGTCAAGGTCACTTGAGTCCTAGGGGTAAAAAATCACATCGGGAGTTTCAAAAGAACTGAAACTTGCCAGGCATGCGCATACCTTCTGGAGTGTGGTGACGTGAGTGGATTCCGTCACGTTATCATGCGGTGATAGTTGGATCCCGATTTCCACTGATGAGTTGGTTTACTCCTCGGGTGATCCCCGACTAATTCTTCTTTCAGGTTTGGAGGAGAATTTGAGGTACAGTGGGAGGTTTCCAGATTAGATAAAGTGATAACCTTTCTGATCTAGGATAGAGTGCACGCTGAGTGTTTCTTTTCTCTCTCTCTTTGGCAGCGACCATTGACCCGACCCTGGACTATGACTCAGTGACCAAGTTGACCGAACCTTCTTAAACACTGGCTTTTTGGATTGTCAGAGTTGCAGACCTCATTGCCACTCTTACTTTTACCCTTTTCTCCAGGACACCCCGTATTACTACGAACGTCCACTTCCATTGGACAAAACCATCGTATGGTTATATACGAACTCGAAGGACTTCGAGGATGGTTTCTGGTTCTGGAGAAAACGGATAGGATTATTCAGTTGTCTTTTCTTTTCACCTTCTCTCAGGTTGCGAGTACTCCTTGGTTTAGGAGTAGTACACCTATTACGCAAATTGGATAGTCTTCTTCCAAACCTTAGGCTGGTGCCGAACGGTGGGGAATGAAGAAAACCAATTAGCATAACGATGGTGTACAGAAGGTATTAAGTTTAGACAAAGCAAGGGATTAGTAAGAGGGCAAAGTAAGTTGCGACTGCTATTCACGACCAAACCAAGTATTTCTTCGCCAACCCTAAATCACCTTTGTATTTCTCCAGGACACTCCGTATCACTACGAAGATCCACAGTTTATTGGATACTCCATCGTATGGTTATATACGAACTCGAAAGGAACTAGTTCCAGTTCGGGGATGGATTCTGGTTCAGGAGAAATAGGAATAAAGTACATTCAGGTGTCTTTTATCTTCACCTTCTCTCGCGTTGCGAGTGCTCCTAGGATTAGGACAGTACACTCTTTATGCTTTTTGGATAGTCTTCTTCCAAACCATAGGCTGGTGCCGAACGGTAGGGAAGGAAGAAAACCAATTGGCCTAAAGGGGTGTGCAGACGGTAATGACTAAAGACATATAAAGGGATTTGGACAGATGGCAAAGAGATATACGGTTACAGTTGTGAATCTGGATAATGGTAGAGGCATTACTAGGAATACCAGGATACCCCATCGAAACATTTCAATGTTTCAGTTTCACTGTGTACTGTTAAAAGAAAACTGATTTCCCGATTGGACACTTGCTCCAGGGTATGTATTTACCAGGTTTGATTCTCACATCTGTATGGTTTTACAGATGATGAGTGGGAGTAAGTTATTGGGAATTGGGTGATCGTCCTCATTATATCGGGATTCATTGTAATCGGTGATATTTGAGGAGATCACCTGGGCTGTTTGCCGGTTGGCAAATATTTGGTTTTGAATATCCGCTGTTGTGCACCAATTTCAAATTGATATATCTGTACGTCTATTTTCATAGAGTGAGATATACCTTTTGATATTATGTCGATGACATTTACCTATATCAGTGGATGGTTAGGTAAGGAGTATTAAACAGCGGTGTAATTCTTCTTAACCATAAGTACAGTTTTCAACCTACGACACACAGTGAAAGAGTTGTTAGACTCAGCGGACTTATACAGAGTATTGTATGTTGTCCAGTGTCCATTAGGACAGAGGGGTTGGTCCTTATACTATATTCTGTTTACTTTTAACTTCTCTAGTTCTTAGACATGTGTTTCGTTGAAACACAGGGTCTAAGTTTTGAGGAGTTATAGGTATTTGAATAGAGTAGAGTACCAGGTGTTGCAAGTATCGGGATTCTTCAAAATGATCGAAGATGTAGATACTTGTATATGGTATTCAGTTGATAGTAATGATGAAGACAGATTGCTTCTCTTTCAGGTTACTCATAATTGGAAGCATTCCTAAGTTGAGTAACGCTGATCGACCTCCTTCCATTTAGTTGACATGCACTGGAGACAGTTGCATGATTTGAATCTGGTTCAATTGAATCAGTGCCTCTGGTTCTATATTGGATATAGAACAGTTCATATCTTAACGATGTTAAGGTACGGGGAGTTGTCCGGCTTATGCTTAAAACCAGACTCCGGATAACTCAAGGCACGTTTCTGTAATGGCTGTTTGTGGGTTGACCCAGGCTATGACGAGGGTTGACTTTCTACCATCTGGCAGATCAATAGAAATATTGTTCTAGACTCGCCACAGTTTTATTAAAAATAGATTTTTTCAAAAACAGCAGTGGGAGTATGGTAGAACTGGAAGTGATTCCAGAACCGCAAACGATTACTGAAGATTTAATAAGGAACCTAAAGATTCAATCTGATTTGACATTCCATTGGCCACTCCGCATATAAGGTGGGTAACTTCAGGCACCCGAGAGGTACTCCGGTAGCCTCAATGACGGTGACAGGGAAGTTCTTGTTTACCCACACTTGCCATTGTTGTTGTTCCAGGCTGCGAGACCCGGCAGGAGGATGAGTATAGCGTCGTTCTAAACTAGCTTTAGAAGTGCACGTCTATATGACTCTGGCAGAGGGTTGTCGTAGTCAGTGGGAGCAGCGGAAGCATTGGTGGACTTTGTGCTTATGTCTATTTATAGACTAAAGCAGATATAGCGGAGTAAGATCATCTGTTTCTGATGTGACAGTCATGGGTTTGACGTCATCAGAATAGGGGATGGATCTGTTGAGAAGGTAGTAGGAAGTGATATTCCTATACTACGATCGGTTATACTGAGGTCGTCACACAGTGGTTTCTCCACAAGGGACTTGGATATTATATCAGACATACTGGTTACTAGATCTATGGTTTTAGATCTAGATTTGGGTGGTTTCCCAATCTGGGTATCTTGACAGCATTCTATGAGTATTTAGAATGGACGACTCCTGACACGGTAGTACACCTGCAGTTGATGGAGTCACCCTCTCTAAAGGTGTCTTATAGACTAAAGGGGAGAGGGATACTCATGATTGGCAGATCACTTGCTTAGGCAATTGAGTAAATCATGAGATGTCAAGTACCACACCAGATGTTGTTCTTGCAGTAGGTGCAATAAGTTGATATTGATCCAATCCTGGAGGAACAGTGGGAAGCAGTTATAGAACATAAGTGAATGTTCTAGGGATATGATAACGGCTGTCTCCTTTAGGAGACGGTTATCACTCCAGGCTTCCAAGGTGACATGGACGACAAGGAGGTTGTCAGAGTTATAGTTCTCCCTCTGACGAGGGGCAGTATTTTGGACAGGTGGTCCAAGGCAATACTGAGGGAGGCATGGCGCAGGATACTGATTAAGTTCAGTTAACGATACAGTCTAAGAAGTTTGGATTTGGAGTTCATTTATGAACTAGGTCCCATCAGACATCCAGACATTCTAAGACAGGTATTGCTCATTTCGGGAGATGGCTTTCTCCGCGAACTTGAGATATAGAGAGACATAGAAAGAAACTTCATAGCGGATCCACTCACTGAGGCTATTCCTCGAACGCAATAGTTTCGCAAACGGGTTTTGTGAGACTGACTAGTAGAGGAGTTGGGTGTTCGGTATCACACGGGCTGTGAGTATGCGACATCGCAATAATTAGCCTTGAGTGCAAGTGGGAGATTGTTGGAGTTAGTGCCCTCAGAGTCAATTATTGGATCACAGGCACGTGATTGCAATGATTGAGGGAGGACCTATCCCGGTAGGACAGTCTTACTCGAGATGATAGTATGCTATCTGGTTTATCTTTATCATCGTGTACTGCTTTAGGTGACCTGACATGTCGCTATTGCACGTTGATAGAGGCCCTAGGATTCTTGCTTGACGACCAGCAGTATGATGGCGATCATATACGTGGGAGCTGGGGTCCATAAGCACATCCTTAAAAGGTCCCTAGTCGTGGGAGTTTCGAGACTGGGCATCGATACTCCATTAGTAGACTAGTGTATACAGTCGAGACCCCGACGAGGGGCGGTGGCCGGTCTCACAAGCCACTGGTGTCAGTTGGTTCACCTAAGATGTATACAGGTGCTTATTGGGTTATGAGTACACCGGACAGGACTCGCCGGGAACCTGCTAGTTGGTCTTATACCAGATGTCAGATAGCAGTTCCCAGGTGACATGTGTACAGGTTAGTTCATCGACCTGAGATCGTCATTTGTCTCGTGTGAGTTCCCACTGTACTTTGATTACTACCCTACCACGGCTCAAAGGAGTCGTGCAAACAGGTTTTAGTTGGGTACAGTCCCGAGCCACATGGAGGCAGTGAGCGGATCTGCAGGGGTTCGTCTCTCCCGGTATTGGGGGTGAGGTCGCGCTGTGTCTAGGAGAGCCATTACGCAAAGCCCTCGGCCGAGGCAGGAGATTTACTGGTAGGTATTCCAGTAGTATCTCAGGGCGTTCTGGGCTACACTCCGACACGACTTGTACCGCTTTTGGGGGTCTGACTTTTACCAACCCCCTAAGCCCGCCATGCGATACTCATAGACGAACGGACCGGACTGTACGGATATTGTCACTGACAGGCTCAGTAGGGTGTCGGGGTGAGCTTCCTCATCGACGTCCCTTTTGGTCAATAGCTGGTGGCCCGTCACGTATTGGCTTATACCTCTGACGTGCCAGTGGTTAAATCCACAGCCATAGTATTGACGAGTCTTTAGAGTCCACCACACTTTCAGTTACTCAAGCTTTCGGGCGAAACGCTGTAGAGGCCGTATGGAGATATGGCAGGGTCCGATCAGATACGTGCGGTATTGCACGGATCAGGATCGGACAGTTTTGTACTAGTGGCCGTATAGTTATATGGCAGGGTTTGATCTGATACGTGCGGTATTGCACGGATCAGGATCGAACGGATTTTACTAGCCGGCTTTGGCTTAAGCCGGTCCTAGTCTAGTACAGTGTAGATTTTGTCTCATTGCATTTGTATCCGGTCGGAATACAGATGCGGGTGTGTATGCACAGTGTCGGGGTTTTCCTGTAATTTATTACGGGACCAGTTTTCTGGAGTTGCCAGTTTGCATTCCGTTCCGGCCGGTTTTCCTTTGTTCTTTCCCGGCCGGACTTTTCCGATGGAGGGGGTTATTTGCAGTTTTGCAAATAACTCTTAGTGGAGGGTTTTCTTGCATAATGATTGATTATGATAGCTTTCTTATCTTTCAACCATGCTTGCTTTATTGTGATTTGAAGGGTTATGGAGTGAATAGGAGAAGAAGCATGGTTGAATGTTTTCTTGTCTAGGATGTGGTCACCTTTCTTTAGCTCCTACACTCACCTCCCTTTGTGTTATGATATTCATTCCTCCACCATTCTCATTCTCACTTGAAAAAAAAAGTTTTTGAATGGTTATGAGAAAAGAGAGAGGAAGAAAAAGAAAGAGAGGAAGAAAAAGAAAGAGAGAAAGAAAAAGAATGAGAGAGTTCATCTTGATTATGTGAGGAATTCTTCATCTCCTTCTTCTTCTTGTTTTAGAAAAATGAAAGCACCATTTTTCTTAACCCCAATCCTCCATCATGGCAACTACAAACCCCAAATGAGATTAGCATTATCTACTACACTTCCTACAGCACATCTTGAGCATGTCGAGTTGCCGGCTTCATGCTCGAGTTGCCTCGGTATTGAGGCGGGAGCCCGTAAAAGACGAAGGCGATGTGGTGCCCTTTCCGGCGAGGAGGCGACGATATGGAGACTACACTTTCCGCGGGAGATCGGGGCGATGATGAGAAGACCGGAGGACTCGGATCTCTTGGTATACTTCTCACTCCATCTCTAGTTAGCTAGCGTAGGTTAATGGTAAACGATCCGGGTTTTCTTTGTCCGCGGTAGCGCCGGTTTCCGAGCAAGGAAAAATTTTGATTCCGCAATTTGGCCTCGAGTAACACGGCCGGGGCGCTGCCGTGGCGCAACAGTAGGTTCGGAGGGTACACCTCCCAACTTGTAAATGTTCAGCTCAATTGACCTATTCCCGAAGGATAGGGTCATAGAACCATTACGACAGTTGATGATAGTGTTGGAAGTAGCCAAAAGGGGCGACCAAGAATCACCAGAATTTGGTTCCGTGGGTTCGCTACAGGCCGTGTATCAATTACAATAAAGTCTACAGGGAATACAAATTCCCCAATTTTTATTAACACATCCTCCAATTCACCCCTAGGTTTGGTGCTTGATCGGTCAGCCATCTGGAGAGTGCAATGGGCTGGTTTCAAATCTCCGATCTCTAACTGCTCGTAAACCGAGAAAGGAAGCAGGTTAACACTTGCGCCAAGGTCAAGTAGAGCACGGTTGATGTGTTTCTCCCCAATAGAAATGGAAATATTAGGATAGCCAGGATCCTTACGTTTCCTCGGTAGTTGTTAGGGGAAAGCCGTGTCTACTGTCTTTGCCATGAATATCTTCTTGGGCACTTGAGTCTTCCACTTTCTAGTGCACAAGTATTTAAGAGTTTTCGCATAAGCGGGGACTTGTTGGATTGCATCTAGAAGAGAGATGTTGATGTTAACCTGTTTCAAAATTTCAGTAATCTTCTCCATTTGTGGACTCAGTGTATTTCCCCTTAACTGATTCGGGTAAGGAGCTTGAGCAATAAGGTCGGGGTCCAACATTGGAGAAGATCGTGTGGGTGGGAACGATCTATGAATAGGAGTGGGGATCATTTTCGGTGGACTAGAAGAGCTGGGCTGAGGTGTCGAGCCTTGGGGAAAATGGAGAATAGGCTCGGAAGAAAATGGTGGGGTAGACAAACTGGGGTTAGAATTAGAAGAAGAAGTGGAAGGAAAAGTCTCAGCCGGGGTATCATTGATAGATTTTTCAGTATTATCAATCACCTCACCAACATGATTGTCAAGCACTCTTCTAGATCTCAACGTGGTGATTGCATTCACATGATGTGAATAGCCAGGATTGGGTAAGGGTTGAGCTGGAACTTTCTCTTTCTCTCTTGCACTCATTTCAGCTTTTAATCGTGCAATTTCTTCATCCATCGATTTTATACTCTTCGCTTGAGAAGTGGAGTTTCTCTTTATATCATCGACGGAAGTCTTTATTGTCAAAAGCAAGTTCATGAATGAAGAGGATTCATCTGTACCAGTCAACTGCAAAGGATTATTTGGTGCAAATGTGTTGACCGGATTTTGAAAGTTTTGTGATTGGAAGGGGTGCTGACTCAATTGAAGTGGTTGCTGTTGTGGTGGAAGAGCCCTTTGGAAATTGTTTTGGGTTTGAACCGTGTTTTGAGTTTGTGATCGGTTCCAAGAAAAATTAGGGTGATTCCTCCAACCCTGATTATATGTAGAAGAATACGGATCGTTTCTAGGTCTTTGAAAAGCAGCATTGGTATGCTCATGACCTTGAAACGGAGAATTCAATGGATATTCTTCCGTCAAATGAGAAGGATCAGAACAGCATCCACATACAGTTTTGGAGAGTGACATTTGATTTAGGGCCGCGGCTAAAAATTTGTTTTCCATAGTCTCGAGTTTCTTTTGCATAGCTGACATCTCAGCTCTAACTCCTATGGAAACATCAGATTGGTTATTGCCCCCCCAGACGATTGACTCACACCCTCCCACTGTAAAGATTTTTCAGCGAAATCTTCTAGGAATTTCCAGGCTTCCCCATCGTCTTTGGTCATGAAGGTGCCTTGACACATGGATTCAAAGGTCTGTTTTGTGTTAGGATTAATGCCCTCATATATAATTCTGCACAGATCCCATCTAGGGATTCCGTGACGTGGACATTGGACTAACAGATCCTTGAAGCGTTCAAGACATTTTGAAAATGGTTCATTTGGAAGCTGGGTGAATTGATTTATTTCGCTACGGACTCGAGCTGTTTTCTGATTGGGGTAGAATTTCTTTAGGAATGCTTTTACAAATTCTTCCTAATTTGAAATGGAATGTGCGGTTGTGTTATAAAGCCACTTCTCGGCTATATCGTACAACATAAATGGGAGAAGACGAAGATGCATAGCATCCACAGAAAGCTGTGAGGTACCCATCATAGCGTATACATTTTTAAATTTGGTAGTAAAGACATATGCATCTTCAGACTCGAGACCGTGATATTTGGGTAGAAGGTTGATGTATTGGGGTTTAATCTCAAAATTGTCCCCGTTGGCTGGTGGAATGGTGAGACAGGTTGAAAGAGGACCTCGCATAGGATAACATCTCTCTTGGAGAGAGATGCGGGGTGGGTTCTGCGCACCTGCGGACGGCGGCAGAGTAGTGGTAAAGAAGTTCGATGGAGAACCATCCATCGAAGTGGGTGTAGTGGTGGGTAAAGAAGAAGTAAACGTAGAAATACCGACTTCGGAGTCGATAGGGGAATGCGGACAAGACGGGCACTAGAATCCCGTGTCCAGCCGAGCATGCACTAAAGGGTTTAGTACAAGTGGCAGCGTTAAGATAATTAGAGAAAATGATAAGTTGGTGTTTGTTTTGAAAAAGATACGGATTTTTGAAAAAATGCAAATCACAAAAAATGCACACACAACCCTAAGTCTAATGGTCACCTAGGTCAAGTCTCTAGACTGCTCCTAACTGCCAGAAGACAAATCACAGGATCAATCCTCTACTGTCTCTTTGTCCTTCCTGTAGCCAGGTAAGTGCCAGGTAAGTGGGAGGTTCTCCACTACGTAAGTAGTGGGCCTAATTAAGTAACCACTTGCCTTAGACACCACAAAAGAAACGCGGATAAGCAATAGATTATCCACGACCTCCTTCTAGCCTAAGTGAGCGCGACAGTCCTTAGAGTCATGTCTAGATATCTTTTAGTTAATGAGGGTAATGCGGTTATAGTTTTTGCGATTTTCGGGGCTTAGGAAGGGTAATGAACTCTCCACCTAATCTGAATTTGGTCTTTGCCTATAAATTTCCGTATTAAAAAAAATGCAAACAACCAAGATCAAACACGCACAATTTTTTTTTATTTTGCGGCGCTGCGAATTTTTGCAAAGAAACCTGCAGAAATTTGTTATTGGAGCAGATGAGAGTGGGGATAAGAAAGTAAGGGAGTTACTGAGCAATTTCCGTACAGCGAAGCTACAGGAGCGCCGCGGATCCGCCGCTATTGAGCTCTAATGCCGCGGAAACACGGTCAAGGTGTTTGATCACTGCACAAAAATTTGAAGAAACGCTTCTGTTCACCTCTTGCGCTCTCTGGAATATTCAAAATATTTTTCCTCAAGCTCCACAGATTCCAGATTTCCTTGCAACAAATCACAACGAATCGTTTAGTGTTTGCGCGAATTTTGATTTAAAATTTTTGATGGAATAAATTTTTCAATTCAAATTTAAAAAACGAACAAACTAGCACACGATTCCTGGCAACGGCGCCATTTGATTGAATGAAATCTCGGTGTGTAGGTAATTTATAGAAATCACAACCAAAGAAATTTTTGATCGCAATCAATAACGGTGTTGATTGTAGCGCGTTAGCGAGTGCGGATCGTCCACAGGGAAAGTGAGATCCGTTCGAATTTGAATTAGATGAATTAAAAATTAAAAAGAAAAGAAAAGACAATTCAATTCAAGATTTAAAAGTGAATTTCAAGAATTATTAAAATCTAGATCTAATAGCAAGAAAACATCAAGAATCAAGAATTGATGATTTCCAATCGAATTAGGTTTCAAGAATCGAAGTGAGGCTCGTAGGAATCGATCGAATCTATAGACTTGATGAAAACTAGTGATTACGTTTTCTTATCCATTAATGATTTGATACTAGATCGAAGACGATCAACGAGAATTAGGTATTTCTTGCGGAAACTAGGGTTTCATCATCTATCCCTTGTCCTTTCGTTGATTTCATTCACATTCTAGCCTCTAGTAAATTCAAGAATCGATCGTGGATCACTAATTAAGAGCGAACACAATCAAGAAAGCATCGCTCGAAACTAGGTTGTCGATTCTTCAATTTGCTAAAGTTTACAAAACTTATAGGACTTAAGAATCGTTTCAAGATTTGTAACATCATCATCTATTGATTCTCTCTACTCCTTCACGAGCGGAGTTTTACTCAAACATCATAACAAGAAACGCAATCAAGAATTAAGATCTAATCATGATGCAAGAATGTAAAGAATGCAAGAGAAAGAATTTCACCTTTTATTTATCAACAATTTTGTTATAATTCTCTCAAGATCTATAATGAGGAAAGAACTCGATCGTCGATTTGGCGTCGCACGTCTTCGTGAGTTGCGGATCGTCTTAGATCACTTGCTCGGTTGAAGATCGGCTTCGGTCCTAAAGATTGAAGGCTTCTTGCTTGAATTGTACTCGGAGATTTTGAATTTGGCTTTGGTGATTGGATTAGGGTTAGGGTTACAAGTTGTGTCACTCAACTTGTGTTGGGAATTGGACATTGGATCAACAACTCAACAACCTTAAAAGTGAAGTCTTATGGTCCCTTTTATAGCCTTGATTAGGATTAGCTTCCTTTAGAAGCTAGGTTTAGTTTAGCTTCCCTTGTAAGCTTGGTAGTTAGGTAGAAGGTTCTAGAGTTAGTTAGTTAGGGTTAGCTTCCTAAATAAGCTTGGAGGTTAGGGAGAAGCTTCTAGGCTTAGGTGGTTAAGTAGCTTGCTTTGGAAGGTTGAGGGTGTTTAGCTTGAACAAAGAGCTTTTATGTTCTGACAGAAACTTCTAGAGTTCTCTGGAAATTGGAGTGAATTTAATGAGTTATGAAGCCGAACTAAGAAGCCTGAGCCAAATCTCTGCTGACGTCATGCTGGTAGGGCCACAGATCGGCCGCCAATAGGGCCTTACGACCGCGGATCCGCAGCCCTTTGGAGGTGTTGGCTTCTGGAAATTCCATGGTAGTTTGGTGCTTGATTTAGTGATGCTTCCTGATGTGTGGAATCTCATAATTCTTTCTTTCTCACTGCCAGATCACAGGTCTTGGACTTGGCGTATTTTTAACAGTACTTTTAGACGTTTCGGTTCTTTTCCTGCAATTTCTTGCACAGATTCTTGAGACAAGTGTTGCGCTACACAAAGATAATGCGATGCAATGATAAACACTCAATTTCCCTTAAAATGTCGGTTTTAAAGTATAATACAAGTAATTTGGTATTTTACGGCTGTTTTGCTAATATGTGCTATACTTATACCGAACACCTCTAGATGAGTGCAAATGGTAGGGAAATTGTCGTGTTAAAAATGCAATATTTTCGACTGATCAAAACCCAAGACGTCATATTGAAGTGTGTGAAAAGTCGATCATGCCCCTTAATTTTCACATCCTACGGCCGCCAAAGTACCGTGCTTCCACTTCCCAATGCCACCTATGGCCGCGGTTCCGCCGCCTTTTGATTGGGTTATGTCTTCGGATTTCCCGTGCCTTCCTCTTTCGATATTTGGAGATCTTTCTGATAAAAATATTCTAAAAATATTTCTTTTTCTCTGCCGTTGCGAGATTCTTCTATTTGCTCCTATCATTTGGCAGATTTGGTTTGGTAAATCGATTTGATGTGGATCTCCTATTTATATTTGTAGTATAGTGGTTTGTATTCCCGTCTGTAACGCGGGTGACCCGGGTTAGATCCCCGGCAATGGCGCCATTTGATTCGTTCGAAAAAGTGTGTTTGTGTGTGTTTTAATTACCGCAATCAATAACGGTGTCGCAATAGCTAGCCGATAGTGAATACGGGTCGTCTACAGGGAAATGGTGAACTACTTTTCTTGTTTTAGACGAGTTAATAGAAGAAATGTGAGATTTTTATCGTTTTATACTAAAAATATTTGAAAATTTATAAGAGAAGGAATTGTAGGGTTTATAGAATTTAGTAGTTAATAGATGGAATTTTAAAAATAATTCTTTTTATCTTTTAATTATTTAATACTAGAGAATTACCGATAATTGTGGATTAAGGTTCTTGGAGGGAATTAGGGTTACCCCCTACTGACCCTTTGTCCTTCCATTGATCCCTATTTAACTAAAGCCCTTAACAAAGTAAGTATTAACGAATCTCAAATCGTGGTCGTAACTATCATGAATTGATAGCACGCCCGATAAGACGGTTCAGACTTATTTTGCTAAAGTTTATAAAAATTAAAATTTAAAAAGAAATAAGTGATTTTGTTCATCCATTATACTATCCTATCCTACAAATTCTAAAAAGCGAGAATTTACTCGCTCATGGAGATCAATGAAGTAAAAGAAAGGTGGAAGAATACGGAACCAATAAGTTAAACAAAAATTTAAAATTGCGGAATGTAAATGCAGAAATTAAAATGCAGAAAATAATGAGACAAGATAAAAAAAATAATCTACTTTTTATTGAATAACCTTATTGCATTACAGAAGTTGCTCTTTAGAAAAACTAAATTGCAACCCTAATTTTCTCGAAATATCTAGATTGCTTGATCAGTAGATCAGTCGATAGATAGTTCGATGATTATTGCTCTCGGTCCTTTTATAGGCTCTGGAACTTGAAACCCTAGACATCATATTGATGTGTGGGAAAAATCGATCACGCCCCTGAATTTTCACATCCTACGGCCGCCAAAGAACCGTGCTTCCGCCGCCCAATGCCTCCTATGGCCGCGATTCCACCGCCTTCTGCTAGGGTTGTGTCTTCGGATTTCTCGTGTATTCCTCTGTCAATATTTGGAGATCTTTCTGATATAAATATTCTAAAAATATTTCATTTTCTCTGCCGTTGTGAGATTCTTCAATTTGCTCCTAACATTTGGCAGATTTGGTTTGGTAAATCGATTTGATATGGATCACCTACTTATATTTCAGACCCGAACTGATTTATTATAATATCTGCACAATATCTCAAATTAAATTGTTAGTAGCATTTGTTTTACTTGAGATAATATTCAAGTCAATTAAATGATATGATATCTTAATAATATTGGTTAAGAATATTTGATATAATATGCATATTTTAATAATTAGTAATCTCATAAATATTTTATTTAAATATGATATGCATATATTCCCTAATTATATTAATTATAAATTAAGAAATATATGACAATAATCTTTTTACAGATAAGCCCACATATGTTTTTAATTTATAAATAACACCTTTTAGTAATTAATAATAACAGGAAAAATGACTGTACAAATGTGCAGTAAATATGACTGATCAAGTAGCAAAGGAAACAGTCCCATTCTAACGCCTCTCTAAACACCTCCTGGCCAAGTAAACTGTCCACTCGCAATGTAACACGTCGACGATGGCGACCTCTGGCCTTCTTAGCACACGCCAAACAACTGGTCCTGGTTCTAAATCTCTATCCCTATACTATCCTGGAATGAACCTGCCCCGGACTCTACCGATATCATCTCTGCCGAATTGCCCGAAAACTGGTACTCTTAAACGAACTCGCTTCTATTCTAGAGCAGCTCCAATCTCATCAAGATTTTCTTCAAAAAGTATGGCCGTATCCAACGCCTCTACATAGGTATCAATTCTCTGGCACTAATGGAGAAGAACAACTACTCATTGAGACCTCTCACAAATCTCTTAATCACTTCTCTTCAGTATCGACCTAGTAGGAATCATATCTCGATAGCTGTGTAAACTGCAATTCATACTCGTCTTTGTTCATATCCGGAGTCTTCCGCAAAGATTCAAAACTACGAACTCGGACATCTCTGACACTCTGTGGATGAGATCTGGAAAAGTACACTCTCGAGAACCCATCTCAAGTCATCGGAGGAAGACCTACTGCTTGGCCTCTCTCGATCGACTCAAACCAGGTCTGAGCAAGACCCTTTAAACGATAACTAGCCAACTCAATTGATCTCGCATCGAAGTATCTCGATGAATGATATATCCTAGCTACCTTATCCAAGAATGATTAAGGATCATTTGTCATATCCATGCCTGTAAACACCAGCGGCTTCAACGTCATGAACTTCTGGAAGTGACACCTCATCAATCATAGCAACGGCTGATACATCTGTTTGCACGGTAGAAAATACAACGATCCCCGGAGTAGGCTGTACGACAACATGCCTATGATACCGACTGACTTCAAGCAATGACCTGACCATCTGGTATAGATCCAGAACACTCGACTCAAACTAGAAATTCTAACATAAGGAATAATCAATATGTTCCTGCGTCACCGGGATAACACCCTGGTCAGTTCTCGTCCCTGACGAGCTCAGCCCAATCGCATCTCTAGTCGCAGCCCTCTCGGCTTGCGTAGCCATAGTGACAAGATCCACAATTAAGTATCGATGAGGATAGATCAGAAGAACGAATAGAAGAAGGATCTCAAGATTTATATTCTAAGATTACTTAAGCGGAGTATCATATCGTAAATAAGCCGGGAAACATACGTACGGTATGTTACTCTACTATAGCTACCTACTCCATCAACCAAGGACAATCGAAGTACCAAAAGTTCGGGTCTAATACCCCTAAAGTCAAGTCTAAGTTCCATAAGGTTAAGCCTACGTTTCAAAATATATGCCATAGTCAAACCTAGAATCGAATAAAGATTAAACCTAACGCTCTGATACCAACTTTGTCATGACCCGAAAACGGCACGTGACCGACACTTGAATCACGGATAGTCTATATGACCCCGCCGTAACCCAAGTAAGCCGAAAACCAGGAATCTAAACCTTTTAAAGTAAATAATATAGTTGAAGTTTTGGAAAATGGTTATTAATGAAATCAAGTTCCTCATTTTAAAGTACAAGTAAAGTTATTTGAAAATACAAGTGGTTTTTAGATTAAGATTTAAAAACATTTTCATCATTTAAAATTTTGGTAGCACCACTTTTGTAAAGTTTGATAAAATCGATACATTCATATTAATATAATATCAGTGTCCCTAATTGGGAGCTATCTCATTGTCCAATTAGCAGAAACACAACCACGCAGTAATATACGACGCCCAAGATGAAGATCAACACAAGAAAAAGTAAGAAAAATTGCCAAAAGCATCATCAAGTCGACTATATCCAAGCTCGACATCTAAAAGAATAACATACAAGTCTCATCTCTAAGACCACAAAATTATACAAGTTTTGGTCGATAGAGTTTTTAACTAGATCACAAAAAAATATACATATACAAGTGGCGGTTACGATATGGAATGTAACCCCTACCAAAGTAATCACCCAAAGAAGAAGAAGCGTGCCAACAAGCTGCTACTGATCCGAACGGTCGGTCCTGCAAGAAACTATGGCACAACGGGGGTGAATTGCCAAGTCGTGAGTAGAAAATATCATTAGGTAGAAATCGAATGCATAACGATTTACTTAGGTCATACTGTATAATACTATCATACTATGTGATAATGAATGTGAACGTGTATATACATAAATATCACATCAATATCTATAAGCGCGTTATATCGGATCACGTACAACACACATGATCCCCATGATCAATCAACATGTATAAACATGCCATCCATAACACACACACACACAGATATATATATCATCCAATAAGTGTCCATCATTGACACTCGAAATCCTCATAAAAACTGAGTGTCCGGTATCGACACTCGAAATCTTCATAAATCCTGTGTCCTAGATCGACACATAAAAACCCGATATCGTAGGCACCATCTCGTCAGACCGGTACTCTCCCGATATCAATAGCTTTGGTCGGTATCTCTAGGATATCCGCCGTGCTCTAATCCATCTCTGGTATCGATCCACCTCGCTGGACTCCCCGTATCTCCCTATGGACTTTTTGCCCCTTAGTGTCTTACTGGGTCCACCATATATCCGTAATCGGTCTCTCGGCCCCTTCCTCGATTTTAGATAATACTCATATCATTAAAAGACGGAAAATTCATGGTGGACGCCAACTCATTATATCAAGAGAAAACCGCATTTTAAAACATTCACAAGTTTTATAAAATCATATCTGCAGTTTATCAAATCTCATAGAAATATGAATCCCATGAAAACACTATTACATAACAATATGGAAATAATGAAACAAATTAAAAGGTACAGAATAGTGGTATAATGCATGCATGCATGTGATGAGCAGCGATCTAACATACTAGCAGGAATATAGCATGATACGAAATAACATGGCAAGTTCTATATGTGTACGTAAAATGGCAATTACCAATGATGTGCGAGTGAAACATATGTGCGTGAAACATACGAGCCTGTATACGTGCAACATGTAATTCATTGGTAATTGTACAGTGTTCTATAAGTGGGTTCATATAAGCAATGTAAAGAAAATATAATATACGTAATAGTACGTGATGATAGGTAATAAGCAGTAATCTATAGTATTAACAGGGTATAGTGTGATACGGGTGACATGGTAAGTTCTATATGTGTATGTTGCATGTTAATTACCGATGAGCTGTAGGCGTAGCATTCGGGTATGTGTAACTGCAACATTAAATCATCGGTAATGGTGTGAGTGTTCTAGCAAACGAAGCTAAGTAGAGATAAAGGTATAAACATAGCTTAAGTAATTGAAGCGTAAGCTCTAGAATAAGGAAATCATAACGCGAATATGCGTTAAAATATCTAATTACGTATGAGCCATATAGCTATAGTTTAAAATAGTACGAAACGCTGTTTTGGAAATGAGGGGCTACAATGTTTTTGAAATATATATCATTTGAAAATTCGTAGTGCATCCTTGGTGTTATCATTTAAAAGTACATAACGAATCGTTAGTTTTAAAAATAAGTATGATTTTAAACATCTCATAAAGTCCCAATCGGGATTTAGTAAGACTCCTCGAGTCGAATGAATATCGGCTGTATTCAACAGTCTATCCTCATCATATCATGTACGGAATCTTTCTCATACGATATCATCCAAACAACACAGTACAGATCAATAGTCGCGTACGCCATCTTATATCATATCATATAAA
This sequence comes from Agapanthus africanus, assembly GCA_030015575.1. Lineage (NCBI taxonomy): Eukaryota > Viridiplantae > Streptophyta > Magnoliopsida > Asparagales > Amaryllidaceae > Agapanthus > Agapanthus africanus. The sequence continues at coordinate 142,178,289 of CM057337.1, forward strand.
ATACGGACATCTAGTCACGTACAGCACAAAAGCATAATCATATATATACCTATATCATATATATAACTATATACCTGTATGTATAAATATATAGCCTAATAGCTTGGAAATAGAAACTAATATATTACTATCTACTAAATGTACGATTATACTCATCTAGTGTTCTAGCATGACCCTGTAGGCTAGGTATGCGGTTCTAATATATATAGCATTCTAATTACTATGGTTGTGGGGGTGCTATACGCCATCCTTCCGAATTTCCCTGTAGATATACATCTACTCACCGATACATGCCTCGCTCTAATCGAAGTCGACGAACGCCTTGTCCTTCTTCGTCGTCTCGGAATTCCCCGCGATCGTACCTTCAATCAAAACTATATTGAATCGCATAAACACCTACATTGAAAACGAAATAACGAGCGAAATGCATATAGGTTAGAACCTATGGCTAACGCATGTCAAATTTGACAAAATACCCCGGGGCGTCGACGTACGTACGTCGAACGACCAATTCATAACATAGAAATCCAAAAAACCAAGTTTAAAAACCGTAAGACAATGTCAAAAAGATAAGTAAAACAACTATAGATTTCTACTCAGGAAATCTGGAACAATTTAGCATATAAAAAGAGCTTGTACATTATGTAAAACATCTACTGGATAAACCCTGACACCCACATCTACAAGGGGGCCGCAAATAAATTCATTTAGGCTGCAATTTGTAGCCAAGTGGTGGGTGTTGGGGCTCATGCACTTTGTGGTGTCTCTTGGTGGTTTAAATAGATTAAATTTATACGCAAAATATTTTTCAGAGTTCCCAACTTACACTAGATTTGAATTGAACATCACAACTCCAAGAAAACCAAGTTTTAAAACTCTTATTACTTTAAAACCAACCATATATGTACTTAAATACCCTCATTTATTCCTAATTAGGTTGTGATTAGCTAAGAAACGATTCTAGCACAACATACCCTTCAAAACTTATTTTGAGTTATCAAAACCAATTAGAAGTTGATCTTAACTTAAAAATTAGAGTTATCATGGAAAGTGTACTTGAAACATGATTAAAGAGAGTATTTTTTTCTCTATATTTGGATTACAGGAAGTCTGAAGCTTGCAAGATATTCTCAAAGGTTAAAACTGGGCTTCTGCTTTATATTTTTAAAGAAAATAGCAAGGTTATGTAGGGATTTGTTGGTGTGTGTGTGTGGGGGGGGGGATTTTGAGAGTTAGAGAGGAAGATGAGGAGAAAACATGAAGAAGAGGAAGAAGAAGAGATGTGGAAATGGTGATGAAAGAATGGCTAAGGCAAGCCATAATCCCCCCTCATTCTCTCTCTCCCATGCTCAAAATTTTTTATTCTAACCATGCATGAGCCATCCCCCCTTGTTCTCCATGCTAAGATATGTATATATATATGTGTGTGTGTGTGTGTGTGTGTGTGTGTGTGTGTGTGTGTGTTTCTTAAAACAAATTATAATTAAAAAAGAAAAGATAAGAGAGATTAATTTGTCATGGCAATTAAAACTTTTGTTAAGCTTTTAAGCATATCTTATATAGTTAAGGTACCTAACTAATTAGATATATGTGCACTAATTTAATAAACGAAAACCAATTTAATTAAAAGTCTTCTAGTTGAAATGAAACTAAATATATCATTAATTGTAAAAACCCAAATGAAAAGAGAATAAAAAGAAAGATAATTTACACGCACTTATTAACATGTTATGCACACTAATCATATGTTCAAATAAAGTCTTGGTTTAGTATACTAATTAGGAAAACACAAATTAGTTTTAATACTATAACTTGTATGGATATAATTATATTCTAATTTAATAAAAGCCCAATTAAATAAATGCTTTCATAATTATAAATTCATTTTAATTCTAATTACTTTCCAAAAATAGAGGTACATAAATATACCAATCTATGAAAACTCAAATCTATATTGGTTATCATATCCGTAAAACTCAAAATATTATTATTTAAATTCCAAAAATAATATTTACTATTTTTCTGCAATGTTACACCTTCGAGATCGTTTCTTCTTTAGCCGTTGATAGGGCTTGAGGTGGGTTTGATGTTTTTCCCTTATCATCATCAACAATCACCAGTGGTTTTTAGGTCAGCGGTTCTGGCTGGATCAGTATTCCAACATGTCATGAAACAGGAGAGCCATCTACTTTATATTAGCAGCTTGCTCCGCCGCCTCTTTATCCTTCTTTTCTAGCACCCACCTCAGGAAATCGGTATCGGCCTTCTGTTCTTTCCGCTCTTCTAGCTCCTTGTCTGGACCTTCTTTAGAGCTAGTGAGCAATGCCACCTTGGCAAGCATGTCCTGGAGCTATTCTTGTTGAATCTGGCCCTGTTTTTATCTTGGGCTTCAGCTGGTGATAGTCGTTTGTAGACCGACTATTTTGGCATCACAGTAAGGACCTGAGGGGCTAGCCTATGAAAGACAGGCCGTCTCGAAGAAGAAACGTTCTTTGGAGCTTCAGTAGTATCAGGGGCTGCAAAGGTCAGCTGTTTGAAAACTAACTTCGTCGGGATTACCGGTTTCTTAGAGGAACCCGCAGAGTTTGCATTCAGCCTATTGAAGATTGATGTTTTGGAGATGGCAAGCTTATCAGCAGGGCCAGCAAAGGTGGTCAGCCGATCAAAGACTGACTTCCTTAGAACTTCTTCCTTTGGCGTCCCTTCATTTGGAGTTGGGACGCCAAAGTTTGGAGATGAGAGCATAGTCCCAAAGAACAATCCGCTGGTCGCTTGGATGACTTGCTCAGCTAGAAAGGAGAATATTGAGGCCTCATTTAGCTCATAGACGACCCCTCCCGATGGGGTGGAGTTGGCATAAGACTTGTTTTTGCAGTTGGTGCAGCTAAAACCCATTGATCTGCACAGAGGTGAAACACCAATTTTTAGTATCCCAAACTCCAATAGCAACCATAAACATAGTGAACGGCGATTTCGTTCGCGAAACACGACACACGAAGTATGGAGTAGAAAGAGAAAAAGGACCTACCGGACATGCTAGAATATTTTTACCGCCGGAAACCGAACTAGGGCACGGTAAGTACGTCCAGGCCATGAGCCTGAGGGAAGATGCTGTATGGAACAGATCCGTCCATCTCTCCGATGACACTAAGTTGATTTATGACACCATATATCGGAGGTTTGGTTGGATGCGACCGTTGTAGCAGACTTATTAGATTCCTCCTTGTATATGAGGCGTTTTTGATTGTGGGGAAGCTTTTTTCTGCAGGCACAAGCCCATGCTTACGTTATCGCTAGGCGAAAACAACTTTTTCTACTCCAGAAATCATCGTGTGTCGTGTTATATATATTGTTTATTTTGGGGTTTCCCTTGGATTGTATACGGAGACTAATTTATGTTGTCGTCCATAGGGCGTAGATTAGTCCAAATCTGTATATATTAGATTTGGGTTTGAACCTATATCTCATTATTCATATGAATGAGGTCCATCAGTTCAAGAGGGTATTTGTTTTAATCTAAGAATCGTTAGTCATGTTTTAAACTGAGATCAACTTAGAAGTTTTAGCTAAGGATCGTAAGTCGTATATGAGACTAAGATCAACTTAGGTGATAGGGATTAAGCGTCATTAGTCATATATGAGACTAAGATCAACTTATATAACATGACTAAGGATCGTTAGTCATATATGAAACTTAGGTGTACATATGAGATCATTAGTCGTATATAAGACTAAGATCAACTTAGGATATATATTTAAGGACCGTTAATCTTGTTTTATATTAAGGTCAACTTAAAGTATTTGAGCATATGGGCTCAATTGATTCATCTTCAGGAAACTTAGCCAATTTTAGGCTAAGTGATGGGCTTTTATATCACCCAGTAGTCCTAAGCACTCAAATATATGCCGCTCATGTGTGCATAACGTGAGGTGCTGAGTCTCTGGCACTCATGTGGATGGCACGTGAGATGCTGAGTCTTTAGCCTCTAGGCGCTCACATGGATATCACGTGAGATGCTCACATTTAGACGCTTACGTGTATGGCTTGTGAGAGACCGAGTCTTCAACTTCTGTGCGCTCACATGGATGGCACGTGGGATGCTTCTTCCTAAGAGATTAATCTCTATTTTTTAGAAAACTTAAGTTTTCTGAAGCTTAAGCTTATGATAATGGTATTTTGACTATGATGAACTGGGATCCTTTGTTTTGCATGATTCATCATCATAAGGTCTTTTGAAGTTAAACTTCATCCTTTTCTCAACGGTCCTTTTCTTTTTTATCATGATAGAAAAACACAAGAGTTCTTCTCTGGATCTTAAATTTAAGATCAAGATCCCCTCTGTGAGAATTAAATTCTCTTTTGTGTAAGACTTTTCTTATGGATCTTAGATCAAGAGATAGAAAAAAGTTCTTATGAAGGGTTAAACCCTGTTTTTACATGCATGATAGGTAAAAGGAGATATATTTCTCCATTATTTTTACCTAGGATTTTCATAGGATGAAGATGATCTTCTTAGAGAATTAAATTCTCGGTTATAGAGGGTTTCTCTCTCGTATGTATGTTGTCATGCCCCGCTTTCTAGTAGACAGAAACGGTGGCAAGCCCGCAAAGTATTACTATGAAAATACGTTAAGTGTAATTAAGCGGTATAATAATGAGCAAGAATGATGAGAGTAATAAAATGAAACAGTAACTTTATTTACATTCAACTTTATATACAACTGTCTGAAAATAAAAGATACAATAATAATTCCAATGCCTAAAAAATGGCATAATGAAAGTAAGTATAGGTAGTAAAAAGCTAGTAGTCTGGCTGAGTAGCAAACTGGTCTAAGTCCTCCTGGCTTGGCTCTATGCCCTCAGAGTCTGGTCCTCTCGACGAACATTCCAAAGAAAGAAAATAGAGAGGAATGTTTTCAACGAACTAGCGCTCGGTAATTCCCAAAAGAAGTAAGAGAAGATAGTATATAATATGAATAGAAACCAAATGATAGTGGACGGTAAAGTTGTATATGATCATTCACAGGTATAAGATAATTATTCTAATGTGGTTATTTGTAGTTTGATAAAAAAGGTATTCATGTATACGAGAGGAGTTCATCTTACCCCGTGGACTATGGTAACATGTAATACAAGGCCCCGTCATAACCAATGGGATAACGACACGTGAATTCATATAGGTGTCTTTTAATGTGACCTCTCATGCCACGATATACTTTCCGTACCATTCTACCCTTTTATCCCCACTTATTGTATTGTATAGATTAAGATTACCGGTCTTGGCCGAATATATGGATTTAAAATGTACAGGTTCATGTTCAAAATGTAATCATGTATTCAGGTATTCAAGTTAAGTTCTTGTCAAGTTATAACCATGGTTTGGTCAAGTGGAGTCAAGTATTCAAGTCTGAGTTTGATATTTGAATTCGAGTGTTCAGGTTCATGATCAAGTATTCAAGTTCGTGTTTGATTTTGGATTCTGGTTTGAGTTTGGATTCAGGTTGGAGTCAGAATCTTATGAAAGGATTTTGTTCTTGAATTCTTATATTCGGGAGTAATCGGGCAACTGCTGCACATGAATGGCAGGATTTGCGTATTTTGCCAAGACAATTGCCATTGATAACTCCGTTAAACTTGTCTAACCTGAATAGGCAAACACCCATTTTCTCCGGCTCGCTGGAGCCTAAGAGAAATGATACCGCTTAAACCTATATTAATCTAGAGTTCTTAAATATTTTTTTTGTTGTTTACTTTGTATTTATATTATATTCATTTCTCGAGAGGGTTTTATGAAAAATACTTTAATGTTGTTTAGAAATAAACCTCGAGGGTGATTTGTAATATTTAGAGTTTTTATGAACATGTATTTTAATTTAGATGGTGTTTTAGTGATAAAACCTAGTTTTTAAAAGTTCCTTGCTCTTATGGAAACTTGATGGTATTTTATTAAAATTTCAATCTTCATTTTAAAAATATTTTTTTACAAGTTGTTTGTATTGAAAATATGGATTGTTAGTTTTATATAAATTTTTCAAGGATTGTTTTGTCTAGAAAAGTCGTATTTCTTAAAAATCGTATTTTATTTCCTTTGAAACCGAATATTCCGTGAGGAGCTCTGCATCTTGCTCTACCATCCTAAAGATGTGCGATAATCTGCACCATCCATTAACGGATCCCCTAACGAGAGTTGTAGAGGCGCAATTGCTAAGGATTTAAAGATATCGATAAAACATATTTTTTATAAAAGTGATGGTATTTATTTGAAAAACGTATTCTCTTAAATTAACCATACATCTAAGTCTCATGCTATGAATCAAAAGTGTGCCTGTGGGGTAGGTCATTACCCCTTGAATGTTCTATAGATACATATGCTAGTTATCAATAATACGGTTATATTAAAGCTCAAGGTATTTTTCTAAAAAAGTTCATTTATATGATCATTAGACATGAATTTTTCGTTACATGAAAAGGCAATTAATGTGCATATTACATTGAAATGATATTAGAGAATTCGTATGAACTATTAAATATGGCAAAGTGATAAAATTTAGTTTAAATGTTTAGAATATATGTTAACTCCGCTTTTGTCGATATATTTTAAAAATTATTTTGAAGTGAAAAGGGAGAGAGATGAAGGGACATACGGTTTTATAATTTCGAGAAAAGAGTAAAGAAAAGAGAGGGTGCTCTGTGGCATCGCGGTAGCTCCGGTAACGACTTCGATCTTCAACGAAAGAGGTTTGATTGCTAATTCTTTTTTAACTAGTCTTACTCCACTCGCACTTAGGGATTTTTGAGAGAATTTTGATAGAAATTTTAGAATAGGGGAGTGGTAAGACATAGGGTGGTATTTATAGGATAAAAAAAAAGAGAGTGTGAAATAAAATGAATTAAAAATATATTAAATAGTGTTAATTAAGGATTTGAAAGGTCTCTGTTTGATTGCAGGAAAATCAAACAGTGCAGGGGAGTAGAGGGGAGTTGAAGAGGCGTGTGTGTAAAGCATGAAGTGATTTGAAGCTACAGGAATAGTCGGCGGCGATCAGATGGGGGAAACGGGCGGTCGAGATTCCTCCAATCATCTCGAGATTTATGCCACGTATTTAACTCTGTGTTTACTCAATATATATCCCGTTTGATTTTTCAAAAACTTTTCGATTCTCCGTGTATTGCACATGCAACTCTTGGGTTTCCGAAAAGTTAAAAAGAAAAATATTAAAAATAAATGGGACTGGTGGGAATCAAACACACAGGCTACGTCACAGCAGTGTAGAGGCTTTACCAGTAAGTTGCAATTTCTTTCTTACTTCTATTGAACAAAAATAACTTATAACTTCTACAAATGCTGAAATACCTTTTTTATACATTAAACCAGTAAATTTTTGTACTGGGATTTCAAAGCCGTTACATTCTATCCTCCTAAAAATTTCGTCCTCGAAATTTATACAAAGGTTTAGACTTCAAAAATATGAGGGTATCGTTCACGCATATAGTATTTTCGTTCCTAAGTCGATTCTCTTGGCAAATCTTTCCTCTATATCATTCGAGCCAAGTTTACTTCCTTATTCCGTAAGGTCTTCACCTTTCGATCCAATATCTCGCCTGACTGCTGCTCGCATATTAGATCAGTCTATACAGTGAGCTCTGAGTGATCAAGTATGTAGTCGGGGTCGCTCACATATCTTCATAGTTGGGATATGTGGAACACATTGTGCACTCTTTCTAATGAGGGTGGTAATCCCAAACGGTATGCCAGTTCTCCAACTCGTTCAAATATGTCGAACGGTTCGATATACTTTGGACTGAGTTTATCCCTCTTGCCAAAATGTATCACTCCTCTGTTCGGAGAGATCTTCAGGAACACATGCTCTCCAGGTTGGAACTCCAAGTGTCGACGCTTTGCATCTGCCCAATGTTTCTATCGGTCTTGGGCTATACGCATCTTTTTCCTGATCGTGCAAACTACATCTACAGTTGCCACGATCATCTATGGTCCAAGAAGTTCACGATCTCCAACGTCATCCCAACTCAGTGGGGAATGACACTTCCGTCCATAGAGTGCTATGAATGGTGCCATCCTAATGCTTTCTTGGTAGCTGTTGTTATATGAAAACTCCATAAGTTGTAGGTGATCTTCCCACAAACCTCCGAAGTTTAACAAACAAGCTCTCAGCATCTCTTCCAGGATCTGAATTGTTCGCTCAGACTGTCCGTCTATTTATGGATGGTACACCGTGTTGAAATTCAGACTCGTTCTCAGGCTAGCTTGCAGACTCTACTAAAATTGTGATCGGAATCTCGTATCACGATTGGAGATGATGCAAACAGGTACTCCATGTAATCTCACAATCTCCTGCATGAGTTTATGGGTATCAAATATGGTACATCTTAAAGGTATAAATCATACTTTAGATTTATACTCACTTCCATATACTTCCTTGCTAATGTCTCGGTTGACTGGCCAATTCGGAATGGAATAAAGTGACCCGACTTGGTAAGTCGATCCATAATAACCTAAATCGCGTCGTTACCTTTCTTGCAGTGAGGGAGAGCGGCCACGAAGTCCATGGTAATGTGCTGCCATTTCCATTCCGGGATTGATAATGGCTGAAATAGACCAGCAGTTCTGTGATGTTCAGCCTTGCTGACGTACTATACATTTTGCTACGCTCCTTGCTTCTTGTCACTTCATTCCATGCTACCAGTAATGTTGCTGTAGATCATTATACATCTTTGTGCTACCGGGGTGTACAGTATAAGGAGAACTGTGAGCTTCTTTAACTAATTCTTCTCGAACAGGTCTGACTGGCACGTATAAACGGCTCCCATACCGCAAGGATCCATCTTCGTGGATGATGAAGTCAGTTCGAAGACCACATTCTACTTGTTCTCGGATCTTTTGTAGCTTGGCATCATTTGCTTGAGTTGCCTAGATCTGATAGACAAGAGTGAACTGAATTTGTAAGTTCATCAAAGATGAAGCGTTACCTGGAATAACTACTTCAATTCCCAATTCATACAGTTCTTGTTGTAGCTTTCACTGTGCGGTGAGGTTCATTGCTAATGGCTGGCGACTAAGTGCATCGGGAACTACGTTCACCTTTCCAGGATGATAATGCAGGTTGATATCAAAGTCCTTCATGAGCTTGAGCCATCATCTCTACCGCATGTTGAGTTCCTTCTACGTAAATAAATATTTCAGAATTTTGTGGTCAGTATATATATCCACTCACTCTCCTAATAAATAGTGACGCCAAATCTTGAGGGCGAAGATGACGGCTGCCACTTCTAGATCATGTGTTGGATAGTTGTGTTCATGAACTTTTAACCGCCTTGATGCAAAAGCCATAACTTTTCCATGCTGATGTAGAACACATCCTAACCCTTTACCGGACGCATCACAATGCACATTGAATCCGCCAGATTGATCCGGTATTACAAGAATAGGTGAAGAGGTTAACCTCGACTTGTGTTCTACAAAAGCCTTCTCATATGCTTCTGACCACACGAATACTTGTCTTTACATGTAAGCTTGGTCAGAGGTGCTGCGATCTTTAAGAATCCTTCGATGAAGCGTCGGTAGTATCCTTCTATACCCAAGAAACTTCTTATATCTTTCACCGTCTTTGGTATCGGCCACTCGCTGACAGCTGACACCTTAGCAGGATCCACCGAGGTTCCCTCTCCTGAAACGATGTGTCTGAGAAATCCGACTTGATCTAGCTAAAATTCAGACTTTTTGTACTTAGCGTAGAGTTGGTGTTGTCGTAATGTCTCCAGGATAATGCGTAAGTGCTCGGCATGTTCTTTTCGATTCTATGAATACACGAGGATGTCGTCGATGAAGATAACAGCAAACCTGTCTAAGTACTCTCAGAAAACTTGGTTCATCAGGTTCATAAAGATAGCAGATGCATTGATCACTCCAAATGGCATTACGAGATAGTTATAATGGCCATAATGAGTCCTAAACACCGTCTTCGGAATGTCAGACTCTTTGACCTTCACCTGATGGTAACCTGAATGAAGATCTAGCTTTGAAAATACATAAGATCCACTTAACATATCAAAAAGTTCATCGATGCGCGGTATTGGATACTTGTTCTTAATTGTCACTTCGTTCAGAGCTCGATAATCCACACACATCCTGTAGGAACCTTCCTTCTTCTTCACTGGTAACACCGGAGATCCCCAACTTGAAGTACTGGGTCGAATCCAACCATTCATCAGTAGGTCGTCCAACTGAATACGGATCTCCTTCAATCCCAGTAGATTTAATCGGTATGGAGCTTTGATTACAGGTTGTGCACCAGGCTGTAAATCAATACTAAATTCAAAAGCTTGATCGAGGGACAAACCTGATATGTTTTTAGGGAACACATTTTCGAATTCTCGAACTACCTTAGGTTTTTCTTCTTCGGCTGGTAGAAGGAACACTTCTGGATTCTTTGGTTTAGCACGGTAGTTTCCTAGCTCCAAGGTTCTGTCTCCACTTTTCAAATAGAAGACCGGGTGATCAGCTATCTCAAATACTACCCTCCTTTGACGACAATCAATGGTAGCATAAAATACTCTCAGCCAATCTATTCCCAACACAACATCGAAATTTGGTATGTCCAGTACATTGAAATTTGCATATAATTCTTGACCGCAAACTACAATTCGGCACTGATCATATCCTAAAGTTTCCTTCAAGACTTCATTCCCGAAACTGACATTCCAGCATGATATGAGTGGCTTCACGGGAATCGCGTACGTTCTCACAAATCGTTGTGACATGAAGTAGTGTGAAGTTCCAGTGTCGAAAAGTGCGAGTGTAAGAAGGGTGGCTACTAGTATAGTACCTATGTTGTGTGAGGTTGTGTTTAGATATAAGGAAAGTATAATGATGCACAAGAATTGAAAGGTTGAAAGGATAGGAGAATTTATCGGTGATGACTTGTCCTGTGGCTTCGGCTTCCTCGACCGTCATTGTAAAAGCCCGTCGTCTCGGTACATTCCTCCTCGCCAGAGGCACATTCCTCTGTCCTTGAGGCACGTTTCTCTGTGCCTGATGGAATTAACGCTGAGGCTGTGCAGGTGGCCCATGTGGAGTTGGTGCAGGAAGAGCTAGGCGGGGTGCAGGTGCCTGAATGGATGGCCTATGCGGAGCTGGAATTACGGGTTTGGCTACTAATGTTATGTTACTACGATATGGGTGATCCTATAGCATGAGTAGATGCAGCACAAATCAAACACATGCCATTTACATGCCTGCAGTTTTTCGCCAAGTGTCCGGTTCTCTTGCAGTAGAAACAGAAATCTGGACTGGACCGGTTAAACGATCCTCATGGCCTCTTGGGTGCAAAAGTCGGCCTAGAAGAGGCTCCTCCTGTCATCTGGATAGCAGGACGTTTGATTCCGGCTGCTTGAATCTTACCCTTATTCTTGACTACACCTTTAATACGGCGTGCCGCCTTCAGTGCAAGTTCATGAGTTGGATAGTTGCCTGTGGCTAAAACCCCTTGAATCTTCGGGTTTAAGCCCTGTTGGAATCGTCTAGCCCATATCTCATCGGTCGGGATCAAATGTGCCGCGAACTTGATAAGATGTTGATGTCAGGATAGTGATGTGTTTTACGAAATAAAATTTGATACGAATTCTTTACCTACTAAGCATGATAAATTCGGCATCATATTCATCCACTGATTTTACCCACATGGAGCCTTGTTGCAGGTGGATGAACTGTTGTTCCATCTCAAAACGAGAAGTCTCGGGGAAAAACTTTGCATCGAACAGATCGCGAAACATGTTCCACTGTATTGGTTGTGTGAAATGGCTTTCCTCGGCTTTCCACCAGACTCTTGCATTATCGGTGAGCTGGAGCTTGCCCATACGAACCCAAGCTAGGTCTGGTACATGCGCTGCTACAAGTTCGTTCTCGATACTTTGGGCCTATTCTTTAGTCTCAAGAGGACTCTCTTTCCCTGAAAAGTTCTTAGGATACAACGCCTAAAATTGCTTTACTCTTAGTGCTTCAGATTCAGGGCAGGTCTTGAGAATAGCAGTGTTCGACACGATTTATTACATTTTAATACCATCCATTTTCTATCATTTTGTTCATAAAAATTGCTATCTAATTCGTGTCTGCTCATTAGTACAAATTACAGGTAGACAAGTAAAAACACTAGAGACGATACACAATATGAACAGAAGCGACGGTTTTTAGCCGAAACTACAAACGGGAAATAATATAGATCAGATTGAATGAGTTTGCAACAAATAAAGAATTGTGTAAAAAAATAATTTTTGTTTTGGTCCAACATGATCATGTGTGAACAAGTGTGGACGTGGATTTAACCAATTTCATCAAGTGGGTGCACAAGTGGGCAAACACCATCATGGTGTTGTGCAAGTGGGTGCACAAGTGGGCATGGTAATGAGAACTTGAAAAATAGTTGATGTGAAATGTTAATCATTGCAACTTGATCATTTGCCTTCTCTGTTCATCACTCTAGATTTCACCCATGTGTGAATTACAATAGATTGCAACTATAGAGAGATGATCAAGCGACCAGAAGACTACAGACCAAAGGTGGCCCCGGTCTCCAAAATCTGGCCGCAGATTTATTCCATATGGCCGCAATTTGCGGCCATGTTAATGCCAAATTGGCTCGTGCAACTTTTGTGGGTCCCTGGTGGTCTTGTCAGTTCATTGGTATATGCAACTTCTACTTCATCAAGTTCTAATAGCAGATCAGTTTGTGAGGAATTGAGATGCAATTTCACTACTTGTAATCACTTTTGGTAAAATTTTGTAGTTCTTTTGATTTGATTGAGTTCTTTACCATTCTCTGGTCTTACAACTTCTATCTTTGAGCTTGCAAGATTCGATTTTGGTAATTAAACTTATTTTGCTTGTATTTAGATTCCATTTCAATAAAGACTTCATTGAGTTCAAAATTGTGGTTCTTGTATATTTTCATTATTTCTTTTCCTGCATTCTTTTTTATTTGCTCATTTGTGTTTCTTATTACATGATGTGTGAGTAGTTTTTCACTTAGGCAATGGTGAGATAGGTTGATGAATGGCTTTCCTTCCAACCCCTCGTTCTTGATTCTTAGCACTTTTTGCACTTCTTTTCTTAATGTGTGCAATATTATTGTGTATTTACTTGATAGGATATGTTGTTTTGAATGGTTGCAAATCAAACTTTAACACATATCATATTCCTTCTTTACATGCCACTTTTGTTTCATTGGGACTTGAAGTTGAAAGGAGTGTAAAATTTATCTAAGTGTAGTGAACTAGCTAGATGGAACATATAGCCATACTAGCATATGCTCTATACTGGCTAATTTCACCTGGCTCATTTTATCCTCATTTCATCTAAAAACCTTAAAAATTTATAGTTTCTTTTGTACTTATTTTGATATCGTATTCTAAAAATGATACTTTTTAATCGGTTTAGATACGGCATATTTTTTAAGTCAAATAGAAACTAGAAATGGCTATAGAATCAAGATTGAGTTTAGGGGTAACGCCATATGTCAATTTACCAAATCTTAGCTTAAGTTTTCCGTACATATCACTTTATTCTTTACATTGCTTCATTTGTATAAAATGTGACACACTCAATCTCAAAACTTTTGTTTCTAACTCAAAAGAACGTCGTGATATCCATTCCCTATAGATCGACCCATGCTTGCCGGATTGCGTCAACGCACCGTGCACTTGCGGTATTTTATAACTCGAGAATCACTTCGTGCACTACTTTTAATCAAAAACCGACATATCCGATATTGACCATATCCTTTCTAAAAGCACGACATCGTGAATCTCCCATAAGTTTTTGGCACCGTTACCGAGGAGTGGCAGCATCACGAAGTTTATTTTAAGCTATCTCTGTATATACATTTAGAAAAAAAACAAAAAATCTAAAAAAGCGTCAGAAACAACACAAATATTAAGACCTTTGCTCTCTGTTTTTGATCTGCTGTTGCTATGAATATTATTGAAATATTTTGCATATAAAAAGGGGACACTAGTAGAATTAGGAGAACACACTAACCAGCTGGAGCCAAACCATTACAAATTGGCCGCAATTTTAATCCGTTTGGCCGCAAATTACAGCCTGCATGTGACATTTTTGCACCAATTCTCTTGTGTTTTCTCTATTGTTCTGTTATTGATCCATTGCGATATGAAAAATCTCATAATTGTGTATTTACAGCACTTTGGCTATAAATATCGTATTGTGCACTAAATATCGTATTTCCGATATTTTCATATTTAAACGGAATTACGAACTATGATCGTGCGGTGCAAGGAGCAGATTCAAGAACAAGGCGTTAAAAAGTTACAGTGCCATAGATCCGGATAGTTTGACCCGCGCAAGTGAACACCAAGTAATCATGGATCAACTCAACCCGGGTTTCTCAACCTATAATTTGTGGTACATAATTTTCTAAATACACTTCCTCTCAAATCCGACGCTCCAATACTTCGATTTTCTCCAGGATTTCTTTTGCAAACTCCGCCGCATAAGTGCTAAAGAAAATTAACTGTATTTTTTGCAGCGCGCCTCTTATAACTTAAAAAATGATAGATTGATGATTTGAACAACCATTTATTGTTTGTGCATTGCATGAATTTAATACGGATTTAAGGGCAAAGAACCCCAACATGATACGGTAAGGGATTTTATCACCCTTCTCCGTAGTCTACAAACCACAAAGAACGAGCATTTTTCACACCCCGAGTAATATTAAAAAAAAAGACTTTCATCCTCTAAGGACTTCATGCTAAATAGAGAAAAGTTGATTGTATTTCGAACACCGCCCATCGTTACATTGTTCAAGAAGTGTTTAGAAAAGTGTGAAAGATGCAACCGTCGAAAGAGAGAAGGTTATTCTAATTAAGGAATTTCATGAAAGCGTTGAACAACCTCGCTTCCTTTTTGCTCTGTCCTGGCTTCTTGATCAGTCTAGCTTGAGCCCATTTCGCGATACACTTTTACTTCACAAATTAAGTTTTTTTGAGCAGGTCTAGTTGACCTACGTGAACCCTAGATTGTTTAGGTGTTTGAAGTGTGTCATGATTGTGTTCTTGTTGTGCCTTTTTGTGTGATATTTCTCGTTTGTGAATATATATAAAAAAAACACAAAAATTAAGAGTTGTAAACAACGCTTTCTTCCATTCTCTTAGTCTTTTCTTAACCACATTCGGATAGTGTATGTAAGCTTGGACAAGAGATTCAAAATCTCGAATAGTCCGGTTCGAGACTGTATCTTCTGACTCTTCTTTACCATCGGATTCCTCGGAACCGTCCATGACATTCTCACCTTCTACTTTATCGGAGCCGTCCGATTCTATTCTTGGTTCACCTTCACCTTCTTTTCTCCCACATCACCGACGATGACGTAACAAACAATCATAGAGCAGCAAGAAGTAGCGTTGCAGGACAGATGCTACCCACACCGTTCATACCTACCTTCATGCATAGTATTGCCCACCATCACGGAAAATAACTATGAAATCAAACCGCAATTCATACCGCTACTCCCAAAATTCCACGGACTCGAGTCCGAGGATGCTTAACTTCTAATTAATGAATTCGAGGGAGTATGCACTATAATGAAAATCCAAGGAATATGAGAGGATGTTGTTAAGCTCAAATTCATTCTTTTTGCATTTAAGGACAATGCGAAGAGTTGGTTAAACAGTTTGCCAGCTTGATCGATTACGAAGTGGGAAGACTTTATAAAAGTATTTCTCAAGAAACTTTACCCTATTCACAAAACGGTGTGAATCCGAAATGAAATTCACAATTTCAAACAAAAAGAGGGTGAAATCTTTTGGAAATGTTTGGAAAGATTCAAGGATATCTTAATCAAATTTCCCCACCACGGTTTAAAACAATGGAGGCTTTTTCAGATTGTCTACGAAGGTTTAAACTCCAGTTCACGCCTGATGTTAGAATCCATGTGTCAATGCAAACTCCTGAGTTATGGTGCTAAGGACGCATGGAACTTTTTAGAAGAACTGGCTAATAAAACCATTCAGTGGGAGAGTGTGAGTGAGAAACTATCATCATTGACTAGGGGCGGTGCACATATAGTTGACGCCTTTATAACAGCCGAAGCAAAAATCGCCGCTCTTGTACGGCGAATGGAAGCTTCAGAGGGAAAAAATGCACCATCACCAGTCAACCAAGTTTCTCAAACGGTGTGTGCTAATTTCCAGCATCCTAGCCACATAGTGGATGAATGTCCATTTCTCATCGGGTTCCAGAGACACGAAAACGTTAATGCGCTGTATCAAAACCAGTGTCCCAGGAACGACCCTTTCTCACAAATGTACAATCCTAATTGGAAGAATCATCCTAATTTCGCTTGGAATCGGGCACCTTTTCAAAACAACAATTCAAACCCGTCTTTCCATCAGTTTCAAAATTCGAATTTTCAAAATCAAAAAGTGGGATACTCTAACAACTAGCCCCAACAGTCGAATCAGCCCAACACAACCTTTACACACCCTAGGTTCGTCCCAGACGACAAGAGGGTGTTAACCATTGAAAAGGGGTCAGAAGGTTTTATTAAAACCTCTGCGCGGACTTCATCTAGTCTGGCTACTTTCATACAAACGTTTGGTCAGTTCCATAGCGCTAACACACAAGCGATAGCCAGGCAAGAAATTCAAATCAGTCAACTCGCTGCTGCAGTGAATGAATGTGAAAAGGGAACATTCCCTTCCCAACCTGTGACAAATCTGAGAGAACAGAGAAACCAAAATGCTCATGTTGTTCAACAGAATAATGTTGAGAATGCGAATTCCGTCACAGTCCTAAGGTCAAGAAGCACGATTAAAAAAAAGGTTGTCAAACCTAACGACTCATCCAAACGTACGGTTGTTAATTTACCGGCACATGTCTCATCACCTGTTCCTTCTTCCGGGCAGTCTACTTCTTCGTCTTCTTTACCGTATTCCTCTTCACCTTCTTCTTCTTCATCGTCAGCTGCAAATCCTTCAAAACAACCAGATTTACCTCCGCAAATTCGTCCAGCTGTTCCAGCTAGAACGCTCACGCCTTCTACACCTCTTCCATCTGCAACTTCTTTGAACCAAATGTTTGAGCCCAAGGCTCCCTATCCTAATAAGTTAAAATCAAAGAATCTCTCTGCAAGTATGGAAAAGGTGTCAGAAATCTTCAAACGTTCTGAAGTAAACATTCCACAGTTGGACGTAGTCCAACAAGTTCCGACGTCTGCTAAATTCCTTAAGAATTTGTGCACACAGAAACGACGCACGAATGTGCCTAAAATAGTCTTTTTGGCCACCACTCTAAGCGATGTCTAGTCTAAATCCATTTCGGTAAAATATAAGGACCATGGTTGTCCTAATATTTCTTGCACTATCGGGGACAAACAAATCAATTGAGCCATGTTAGACTTAGGGGCAAGCGTGAATCTGCTCCTTTACTCAGTTTATGAATAACTGGGTTTAGGAGAATTGAAGCTGACCAAAGTGATTCTGCAATTGGAAGACCGATCCACAAAAATACCGAGGGGAGAGATCGATGACATTCTGATTAAGGTCGGGAAATTCATATTCCCCGTAGATTTCATCGTATTGGAGACTGAACCCATCGCCAATCCCAGCGGTCAGATTCCAGTCATAAAGGGGCGGGCATTCCTAGCCACGTCCAACGCGTTGATTAATTGTCGTAATGGATCCATGAAACTTTCTTTTGGAAATATGACGATTGACCTCAACATCTTCAGTCTTGAAAACCATGCAAGTGAAAGACATGATGACACATATGAAGTCAACGATGTACACGATATGTTTGAGGATGAGACATTTGACTTCAACAATGAGTGTCTTGAAGAAACTTTTGAAGAACTATTTTCTGAGGAACTTCTTTTACTTGAGAAGCTAAGTCCTGAACAGGCTTCTACGCACATTGGAGGCCCTAATTTGAACCACTTCGTAATGAGACGGCCCCCGAAGTGCGACCGTTAGTAGAGGAGCCACCTGAATTAACCTCAAAGTTCTTCCTGACCACCTCAAGTATGCATACTTGGGTGATAACGAAACACTTCGAGTTATAATCGCAACCGAACTTACGCCTGAGCAAGAGTTGGCACTCATGAATGCTCTGAGAAAGAACATGGAAGCAATCGGTTGGTCGATGGCTGATATCAAAGGAATCGGCCCCGCTATCTGTCAGCACATAATCCACTTGATCGATGAATCTAAACCCTTCAAGGATCCTCAACACTGGCTTAACCCGGTTATGAAAGAAGCGGTGCGGAATGAAATGCTGAAGTGTCTTGACAATTAGATCATTTATCCTATATTTGATAGCAAATGGGTATGCCCCATTCATGTTGTACTAAAAAAATCAGGTATCACGGTGATCAAGAATGAAGCAAACGAGCTAGTCCCAACCCGCACACAGACGGGTTGGAGGGTCCGTATTGATTACAGAAAGCTCAATGCAGCAACTCACAAATATCATTTTCCGCTACCTTTCATTGATCAGATGCTTGAACGCCTAATCGGCATGCCTACTATTGTTTCCTTGATGGATATTCTGGCTATATTCAAATCCCAGTCGATCCAGATGATCAGGACAAGACGACTTTCACTTGTCCTTTTGGTACATTCGCCTACCGTTGCATGCTCTTTGGGCTTTGCAATGCACCTGCAATATTTCAGCGGTGCATGATGAGCATATTTTCCGACATGGTAGAGCGAATTTTAGAAGTATTCATGGATAATTTCTCCGTCTTTGGAGATTCATTTTCTGAGTGTTTAAGGCATCTTGAACTGTAATGATACGATGCAAGGAAAAACATCTCACACTCAATTGGGAGAAATGCCATTTCATGGTCAAACACGAAATTGTGTTAGGTCACATCATTTCTGAAAATGGCATTGAAGTCGATAAAGCAAAAATCGACGTCATTTCAAGTCTCCCACCTCCATGGACGGTCCATGACATCAGAGCATTTTTAGGCCACACTGGTTTTTATAGGCGTTTCATCAAGGATTTGAAAAAATTGGTTAGACCTTTGACTTCTTTGCTAGCTAAGGATATTTCCTTTGAGTTCAATTCCGAGCGCCTTGCATCATTCAAACTTCTGAAATCGGAACTCACTTCTGCTCCGATCTTAAGTGCACCAGACTGGAATAAACCTTTCGAGCTGATGTACTATACTTCTGACATTGCGATAAGTGCCGTGTTAGGACAACGATTTGAAAAGAAGCCATACATTATCCACTACATGAGAAGGACGTTGAATGATGCACAGCTGAATTACAGCACCACTAAAACGGAATTCTTAGCTGTCGTATACGCACTTGAAAATTTTCGTCCATACTTGATCGGGACGCACGTCATAATTTACACTGATCATTCTGCTCTTAGGCATCTCTTTGAAAAAAAGGATACCAAAGCCAGATTGATACATTGGATTCTTCTTTTTCAAGATTTTGGCTTGACCATCAAAGATAAGAACGGAACCGACAATGTTGTTGCCGATCATCTGTCTCGCTTAACAAATGCACCAATTGAGAAAATTCCAATCAATGAACAATTTCCAGATGAACAACTTCTCTCCGTATCAGTCAAACCTTAGTTCGCTGATATTGTGAACTATCTTGTCACCGAAGAAATACCTTCTTTTTGGTCAGATCAGGACAAGTCAAAATTTCTCTCCCAAGTCAAAATCTTCTATTGGGATGAACTATACCTGTTCAAGTACTGTCCTGATCAGATCATTAGAAGATGTGTTTCCAGCTCTGAAACGAGAAGTGTTTTATTTTTTTGTCATGACCAAGCTTGTGGGGCTTCATTTTGGACCCAGACAGAAGGCTGAAAAAGTTTTCTAAAGCGGATTCTACCGGACGACGCTTTTCTAGGATGCTTTCGAATATTGCAAAACTTGTTGCCGATGTCAACATATGGGAAAGATTGGAAAATAAAATTAGATGCCCCTGAATTCCATTCTGATTGTAGAGATTTTCAAAGTCTGGGGTATCAATTTCATGGAGCTGTTCCCAAACTATTTTAGGAATTTTTACATTTTTTTGGCTGTGGACTGTGTATCCAAATAGGTGGAGGCAGTCCCTTGTCGAACCAACGATAACAAGGTTGTCGTTAAATTCTTAAAACAGAATATCTTTTTTCGGTTCGGCACACCTTGCACCATCATCAGCGATAATGGAATGTATTTTTGCAACATATCTTTTGAATCGCTAATGAAGAAATACTCCATAAGTCACAAATTTCAAACGCCCTACCATTCTCAAACATGTGGCCAGGTTGAAGTCTCCAATAGACAGATTAAACATATTCTGGAAAAAACTGTTAGTCACAACCGTAAGGATTAGTCGTTGAAGTTAAATGACGCGCTTTGGGCGTTTCGCAACGCCTTCAACGCGTTTCACAAGGATGAGTCGGTATGTCTCCATACCGACTCATCTTCGGCAAAATGTGTCATCTGCCTGTTGAATTGGAACGCCGCGTATTCTGGGAAATTAAACAGCTCAATATCGATCTAGAAAAGACCGGCGAGGCATGAAATCTTCAACTAAACGAGCTCGACGAGATACACAATGATGCATATGAGAACGCCAAACTCTACAAGGAAAAGATGAAAGTCTTTCACGACAGGGAGATTCCCCGAAAAAATTTCACGGTGTGCCAAAAGGTTCTACTATACGATTCCAGACTTCATCTATTTCCAGGGAAATTGAAATCGCGATGGACTGGTCCGTTTCTTGTGCGCACCATTTTTCCGCATGGTGTAGTCAACATCGAAGATCCACACTCTGGCAATACTTTCAAGGTCAATGGCTAGCGTCTGAAGCCATTCTTAGAAATGCCGGCGGAAACAGGGGAGCTCATGTTTTTGCATGAGCCGTGTTATCTCGATTAATCACATCCCTACATCTTGCATATACACGTTTTGCCTCTTTTGAATCATTTTGTTATTATTTGTCTTTTTTTTAATTACTTTTAGGGAGGGGCTTATTTGAAAACTGCCATTGAAAACAACCCCACACCTAACCTGATACCCCATCTCAGTTTTCCCCCAAAGATCACAACACTCTCTTCCTTCCCAACCTCCTTTCCTAAGATCCACCCCTAATTCTCTTTCTCGGCTGCCGGAATATTCGTCATGGCCGCAAATTGCGGCCAGATTAACCCCTCTTTCGAAGAAATTTTTTCCACTATAAGATCATCTCTTTTTCTTTTCGAAGTTATATGCAAAATCTATCAAATCTAAATATGGTGGATTTCGAGTATGAAAAGAATTTTTTGATATCTTCTGCGATGAAGCTTACGGGGAGTATTTTTATGATGAAATTCGTCAAAGGGGTAGGATTTCCTAATCTATAACAGCGATGATTTCTTTGCAATAAGAGAATTGGTGGGGGATTTCTATGAGGTTTTGAGAAATGGTGAGCCCGGGTCTGGATATGTTGAGTTTTTCTTTCGAGGTAGATGAAGAATTTTTCAACAATGAAACGATCTCGAGAGTAACCAACATTCCAATGAGGTCTGGAAATCAACAGGCACGTGAGTTAGCTGTTTATCGATCTCTATTAAGCGAGTTTGTAGAATTGAAGTACATGGGGATAAAACCCACCCAGATGTATCAGAATGTACTTTTGATTTGCCCATGAGAAAACCGCAATATCAGGGGTATTAGCCGTGTTTCCTCCTTCCCGGCTGGAGTAGGGCATATCGTCCATTGTTTAATAGAAAAGGATCACCACTTTTGTGTTGTGACCCAATTGTTCAGTATGATCATGGAGGGGGTGGCTTAGTAGAAACCCCTGCTGCCAGTCCTGGTAACCCTCGTTTCCAAGTACTACTTGGCGGGGGAAGAGTTCGATAGATTTGCGGCCTTTTATGCACATTATCCAGTTGAGACAGAGCAGATTTCACAGTGATAGACAGGCTGCCACTACGAACAGAAGAATTTGACAAGAAAGGACCCGAGCGAGCATTGCGGTCTAGAGGATTCTACGGAGGCGCTTCTTCACGAGCCTGAACCAGATGATGAGAAGGACTTGCGGCACTTGACATTTCAAAGTATTCGCCATATGCTGAAGAAGAAACAAAAGATGCGGGAACAGTTAGACAGAATTGAGGCGGCTCAGCAAGAAGCACAGGAAGAAGAAAGCGGCAATAGGAAGGGAATAGGGAAATCGAGAAGACAATGAGGACATTGCCTAGTTCGAGTTTGGGGGTAATGGGATGAGTTGGTTCATGTATAGAGCATATAGTTGCATTTGCATATTTCCTGCATTTTCTCACTTTCATTCCTGTATTTTTCCCTTTTATTTGCATATAGTTTGCATTACATATTTGATTTTGTACTATATTTTTCTTATTGTACCAAAATTTTTTTTAAAATTTTTAAAAAATTAGTGTCAAATTTTTCTTTTTTCTTTTCTTTTTTTTTGTTTTGTATATACACAATTCAAAAACATAACAAAAACAAAAAGAAAAACCAGAATAATGCGAAAAAAATTTCTAAAAAGCATAAAAACTCTGTCGTCAAGTTAGCTAGTAGGAAAAACCTAGTTTAGAAATATCGACGGTTTGTATTTGATAAGTTTGAATTAACTAGATCCTACTTTAGAAATTGAAAACCCGAAATGGTAACCCTTCTTTGAAGTTAACTATAGATGTCGTAAGTTTTAAGAAATGAGAGAACGAGTTTTTTTGACATGTCATCAAAACTTTTAAAAATTGATAAACCTTTTTAGGATCAAACAAATTGTTTGGAAATAAATAATATCAAGAATTGTTTATAAAGTAAGGTGAATATGAAAGGGTATTATTGAAGCTATAATAGAGACCAAGTCTGAAAAATAACCCATCTTGATCCTTGAGTGATTACACACCCATATCCACACAAAACACGTCTTTTGATCTAAAAAAAAGGAAAAGAAAAATCAATTGTATCTCCGTTCATATTACTTTGAGATTTTCACGTATAAATTGAGTACTTTTGTTTTAGGGATTAGGTAACATGGGTAATTAAGTCCGTCGGGGTGTTTTCACACCTAATGTCCTAAAATCATCTGGTTTGGGTGTATTGACCTAAAGCTCACTAAGAAACCCAGAAAGTCCATTTTAAAATAAAATCAAGTAAGTGTTCTTTTTGAGTTAAAATTCCTCACGGTTCTTTGTATGAGAATAATCTTGGCTTAAAACAAATTTTACTATGAAAATACTTTTAACAGAGATATACAGATAAAAGACTTTTGCACAATCATGAGGGTGTGTATGATACAAAATCAGGTAATAGGTGGAGTGAAAAATAAAGCTTAGTCCTCTGTTGAAGTTAATAAAAACTATGATTTGAAACCAAACTGGAGAACGAAACTTGAAGAAAAAATTTAAGTCTTAAACAACTAGTGTGATCCTTTTGATGTTTTTAGTCCATATTTGACATAATCTCTAAATCAAAGTTTCTTGAAATATAACGATGCTATTCATACAAAGCACGAAAAGGCGTATAGGATCTTAGTTAAATAAAAAGCGAGGAATGAAACAGAGGGTTCGATATTTTTGATTTAGGATAGTAGAACTTGTAAGCTTTAATACTACACCTTAGTATTAGAAACAACAGTTACCCCACGAAAACTAGCTTAACGGGATTTTGCGAGTGTAATCTGCTGAAAACCCTCAGGAGAAAAAACTCCTCCTACTAGGGACACATAGAGGTTTACAGCTTGTTACACGGGCTCAGTGCAATCATGTTCCCTGTGAAAATGAGGTTAGGAATTTTTGTTTTGTTCGAAACGAGCAAAAAGGTAAGTTTGGGGGTATTTGTTCGGCACGATTTATTACATTTTAATACCCCCCCATTTTCTATCATTTTGTCAATAAGCAGTGCTATCTAATCCGTTTTTGTTCATTAGTACAGATTATAGGTACACAAGCAAAAACACTGGAGACGATACAGAACATGCACAAAAACGACGGTTTTTAGCCGGAACTGCAAACGGGACAGAATACAGATCGGATTGAATGAGTTTACAACAAATAAAGATGAGTGTAGGAAAATAATTTTTGTTTTGGTCCAACATGATCATGTGTGAACAAGTGTGAACGTGGACTTAACCAATTGCATCAAGTGGGTGCACAAGTGGACAAATACCATCATGGTGTTATGCAAGTTGGTGCACAAGTGGGCTTGGTAATGAGAACTTGAAAAAGATTTGATGTGAAATGTGAATCATTGCAACTTGATCATTTTCCTTCTCTGTTCATCACTCTAGATTTCACCCATGTGTGAATTACAATAAATTGCAACTACAAAGAGATGATCAAGTGACCAGAAGGCTACAGACCAAAGGTGGGCCCGGGTCTCAAAAATCTGGCCGCATATTTATTCCATATGGCCGCAATTTGTAGCCATGTCAATGCCAAATTGGCTCGTGCAACTTAGGTGGGCCTCTAGTGGTCTTTTCAGTTCATTGTTATATGCAACTTCTACTTATTCAAGTTCTATAAATAGCAAATTAGTTTGTGAGGAAAGGAGGTGCAATTTCACTACTTGTAATCACTTTTGATAAAATTTTGTAGTTATTTTGATTTGATTGAGTTCTTTGCCTTCCTCTGCTCTTGCAACTTCTATCTTTGAGCTTGCAAGATTTGATTTTGGTAATTAAACTCTTTTTGCTTATACTTGGATTCCATTTCAATAAAGGCTTCATTGAGTTCAAAATTGTGGTTCTTGTATCTTTTTTTTATTTCTTTTCTTGCATTCTCTTTTATTTGCTCATTTTTGTTTCTTATTACTGTTGGTTATAGTGCCCTCAAGTCAATTATTATAGTCGCAGGCTCACGATTGTGATGATTGAGAGTGGACCTTTACGGGTAGAATAATATTACTCGAGAAGATAGTATGCTATCTGGTTTGTCTATATCATCATGTACATGCATTATGTATTATTACAGATCACTATTACATGTTGATAGAGCCCATAAGATTCTTGCTTGACTACCAGCAGTATGATGGCGATCATATACGTAGGAGCTGGGTGGTCTATAAGCACATCCTTAAATATCCCTTGTCGAGGGAGTATCGAGACTGGGCATCGGTACTCCGAAGTAGACTAGGGTATACTTTTTGAGACCCCGACGAGGGGCGGTAGCTGGTCTTACAAGCCATTAGTGTCAGTTAGTCGCCTAAGATATTATACAGGTGCTCATTGGGTTTTGAGTTACACTGGACGGACTCGCCGGGAACATGCTTGATGGTATTGTACCTATTATCATATATCAATTCTCGGGTGACATGAGTACAGGTTAGTTTGTCGACCTAAGATCGTCATTTGTATCGTGTGAGTTTCCACTGTGCTTTGATTACTACCCTACTACGGCTCAAAGGAGTCGTGCAAAAAGGTTTTAGTTGGGTACATTCCCGAGCCACATGGAGGCAGTGAGAAGATTGTCGAGGATTCGTCTCTTCCGGTATTGGGAGTTGATGTCGCGCTGTGCACGGTGGCCATCACCAGAAATCCTTAGCCAAGATGGACGAGAATTACTGATTTGGATCAGTAGTTTCTCAGTGGGTGATGGGCTTCACACCGACATGAAATATTGCGTTATTAGGGGTCTGACTTTATCCTCCCCATAGACCCAATATGCGATACTTTTAGACGAACAAACCGGACTGTATGGAGATTATCACAGACATGCTTAGTAGGGGTTCGGATGAGTTTGCTCATCGGCCTTCATTTCGCTCAATACCTAGGTAGCCGTTACGTACAGCTAGTGCCGCTGACGTGCTTTTGGTTAAACCCACTACCAGCGTATTAACGAGTCTTTAGAGTCCCACACAGAGGGTTTCCCTGGTTCAGGCGAATTGATGTAGTAGCCGTATTTTGATACGTGCAGGTCTCCGATCGAATGATTGTACTAGTTACCCAGACTTTCGATCAGACGGTTGATAATACTAGCCGTCTTATGATTGAGCTGGATTATTAAATCAGGTATTGATTTAATAATTTACGTATATTTGTTTCGATATGTATATTCTAGTATTATATTCTTTGTGTTATTCTATCTCTTTGGGTATTCATATTTTGGTACGAATACGGGTATGTATATACAGTTAAGTGTATTCCGTATTTATACGGAAAATATTCTTGAAGGTGGACACCTCATTTTAGATTTATCCATTAATTTTAAATGGAAAATAAGGTGTAAAGGTAGTGAGGTGAGAATGGTGAGAACCATGCTTGAATAGTGTTGAAAAATGAATTATTAATTCATTTGTGCAAACAATTCAAGTATGGTTGCTAAATGTTTATTGAAAAATATGTTTTACAAAACCATGCTTCATCTTTTTCTCTCATGAGATTTTTCTGTTAGTTATATGTATGCCCTAGAGGCCATTACTGTACATACGATGTATATTGTAATGGATGCTTGGACATATATAGGGAGGACTTTCTTTCTCGACATGATAGTATGCTATCTGATTGTACTTTATTTTAACATGTACTTTGACAGTTTCTATATACATGTTGATAAAGCCCTTAGGATATGTACTCGACTACTGGGACTATGATGAGATCATACTAGTGGGGCCACGGTAGTCGACGAGTACATCCTATAACAGTTCCTAGTCGAGGGTGTATCGAGACTGGGCATCGATACACCAGAGTAGACTAGAGTATACGCATGTTGACCCATATGATGGGCGATGGATGATCCCATATCCATCGGTGTTTGACATCAAGGATGGTGTACGGGTGCTCAGTAGAGACTGGGTACACTGGACGGACACACCGAGAACTCCCAGATGGTATTATACCTCACGTCAGATGGCAGTTCTCCGGTGACACTGGTACAGAGTAGTCTGTTGACCCGAGATCGTCATAGAGTCTTGTGTGATTCCTACTGTGCTTTGATTTCCATCATACCACGTCCAAGAGGGCGTGCAAAAAGGTGGCTTTTGGGTACAGTCCCGAATCACATGGAGGCAATGAGCGATAGGAGGGGATTCGTCTCTCCCGGTATAGGGAGTTGATGTTGCGCTGTGTTCGATTGGCTATAACCGGAAATCCCTGGCCAGAGTTGCTGAGATTTACTGGTAAGTGTTATCAGTAGTTTCTCGAACTGTTATAGACCTCATATCGACACGACTTATCGAGCTACTGGGGTCTGACGTTTACCACCCCTAGGCGAGATATGCGACATATCAGACGACGAGACCGGACTGTACGGGAAAGTTACTGATTGGATTCACAGGAGAATGAACAGGCTTGCTTATTGATCGTCTGAGCGCTCAATACCTAGGTAGCTGTTACGTTTAGCTGACCGCTTGTAGCTTGTGGGTGTTTGATATGATCATCATCTACTGCCGGCGTATTGACGATTCTTTAGAGTCCTACACAGACGTTTCTTGGCACAGGCAAAACGGAGTAGGGGCACATATGTGATATGTGCGGGACCGAGGATAATGCGATATGAGATACCGTATTCTATTCTCGCGATATATGATATCAGCCGGGTCATCGGATCAAGTGTTGATTCGATGAATAGGTAAGGATAAATATTAGTCGGTTATATACGATATAGCCGGATTGTCGGATCGAGTGTTGATTCGATAATTTATTGTATAATAATATATATGATATATTAAATTACATTAACTAATATTAGCTCTGTAAAAGATTCTTTTTCTCACTCGGGTAATACATTGATATATATGCGATATATGTTAAATGTATCATTTTATTTGGTTACAATAAATATTATATATATGATATATAATATTGTAACATGATATGATAACTAATGCAACATGTTTCGTAGTGATTAAACAAGATTAGGGTTTGATTTGGGTTAATACTTTCTAGATGATTCTAGAAGGTTTAGTTTTGTTTTGTGAAAGATATTTTGTCTCATACTTTAACCCAACCCAAACCCTAACCCTAGTTAATTCTCTACATGGGTTTTGTTGACCATGGTTGCATTAATCATCATATTTATCCTTTCATTATTCATCACAAAATGTTTGATGTTGATTATTCATCTTCTTCCTTCTTCTTTCTTTCATGAAAAAGCTTACTAGATTTTTCCAAGTGATGAATAAGTGTGAGAAAAAGATAATAAAAGAGAGCAAAAATCCTTCTTCATCATCCTCATATATCCTTGCCATTTAGATAAGAGTGTTCACTTCATATTATGAGTGTTAGCTTGTGTTAACGAAACTTCAAGGTAGATCATCTTTGTATCGAAGATCGGAAGCAAGACTGCATCTTTCTCTTCGTGGAACCTCTCGAGAGTCCGGAACACGATGATCGCAGCGAAGGGACTTCAACACGGAGCTTTAGAAGTGAAGGACCGGATCTACAAAGGTTGTAATCCCTCTGACTTAGTGTTAAAGTGTTTAACATGCTTGTTTTCGCCTAAACCCTAGTTTTAAGATCTCGTATCGGGTTGTTCGGCACGGCTAAAATTTTAATCGGGTATGGTTGATACCTCGTAGACCCTTGTGCGCGTGCCTAGCATCCCTACAGTGGTATCAGAGCCAAGCTAGAGCTTTAGGCAAAGTCTAGACGAAGTTTAAAGTCCGATCGAATCCGAAAACCCCGACACGAACCCTTCTCTGTACATTTTTCAAAAATGTTGTTTTTTCTGAATTAAAAATGCTCAGAAAAATAAGCCGGAAAAAGTAAGAATTACTGTGAAGTACGGTCCACTAAGTCAATTATTTGACCGCGGAACCGCGGCCAAACCAAGGGTTCGGCGGCAGTTCCGCAGCCCAAATTGTGACTTAGTCCCTGAAATTTCATGTAATTATTCTTAAGTCCTTTCTTGTTATTTTTTTCTGGGAATTTTTTTATTCCACTCAAGTGTTGAGTTCTCTAGGGTTGTATCAGGGACTCGTTGATTTGATCGGATAATTTAACTTTGTTTAGTTTATCCGGATAATTTTTAGAAACTGTTAAAAAGTTCGAACGGATATCAATAACTCACTTTTTCCCCTGTCGGAAATTTTTTCAAAAGTTGGATTTTTTTTCTCGAGTTTAAGAACGTTCTAAGTCGTGCAAGTAACGCGGTGGACGCTCTAGAAGACAACAAAGCTTAACTCGATTATGTGACCGTCTTGAACTGCCTCTAAACCTTAGGGTTTGCGGCAGTACGGCGTGCCACATGTGAGGCGTTGGCTTGACCTTTCTACAGCTGGACCATTGGTACTGTGGCATGTGATGGATGTTTTTAAACTGATTTCAAGTGTTGAGATATATTAGGGAAATCTTGGGTGTTTGATTATTCGATCGGAAAGTTTAACATTGTCTATTTATCTGGAATGTGATACAATATTTGGAATCCACAGGTAGTTATGAGATAACTAATTTGAATGTTATAAATCTAGCAGTTCAGTCTCAGAGGATCGGTTGCCATGGAATTTTGATATGATCAAAAGTTCATCGCAATCACGTAGCGTACGCGGATACTCGCCGGGTAAACTTAACAGACAGTCACGCCCCATAGCCCCGACCAAGTGACTGTAGGAGAACCCCATCGCCAAAAGCATCCGTTCAGGTGCTCGTGGCAGCGGTGTTCCGCCTTAGTGCACTTCGTCGACGGCATCCGGGGGTGCGGCCGTCTACTAAAGTTTACGACGAGCATTCGATCAGGATGTCGGGAATCTTATTGAATTGCCCGACTTGATATTGAAAAGAGTTTTCGATAAAGAGACTAAAATGCGGGGTTTATAATTGTTAGGCATGCGATGTCTAAGGAATTCATTTGGTTAGGCATGCGATGTCTAAGGAGGTTGCGGATTCCAACTGTTGTAGTTTTACACTTTCTTTTCTGTGACCGTAAGCGTAGTATGTGGTGTATCGCCGGCTTCGTTGCTATACTTCAACGACAGTCGGGATACACATACTTGCTTACGTTAATGATATGAGATATTATGTGTTGCTGTGATATGTTATATTGGATCGTCGCGTTTTGAATAGACGGGGGTTTTATGTGTGATGAGAGTTTTTTTCTTTTTTATTCATGTAAAATTCATTTGTATGTAATATTCTTTTATTGGGGCACTTTCGGGCTGAGGATGATGTCACCGTTGTATATTATTTACTTTTCCACATTAGGTAGATCCAAGGTGGGGAGCACAAGTAACCGGGTTCTAGGGTCCAGTGGGAGACCATCTCGAGGAGTCGAGACCGGGTCTCCTAACCCTAGAATTGGCAGTGTTGCTTGCTGCTCTCGTAGGGGTCTAGGGATGTGGATTTGGCTATTCATCGCGACCGTAGAATCCGTGTTTTATACAGGCTCGTATTAAAACACGGACGTCCTAGTATATCCAATATTTCATATATGTTTCTTCTGCTGCAATGTTCTGTGATGAGATCATATTACTGCCTTAGACAAATGTTTATATTATATATATGAGATATATGTTATATTGCAGATTTCGTTTCAAATGAGATGCTTGTGAAGCATAATAAAATGGGACTTCATTAATGAGATTAATGAAATAAAAGAAACCTAAAGATGTTGTAGAAACTTATCTCAAAAACATGTAGCTCTAGTTCTTGCTTTGCATAGCGGTGTTCCTTGTAAAACATCCAGCACCTTATTCGATAAGGAAAGAGCCGAGATCCCTTCACCGGGAGTGATCTCTTTAGTGAAACTAGAAGATGCTACAAACTCGGTTTGTCTTTTGATTGTTTCTAGACTTTTTGCTTTGCATAGTGGTATATATGATATACCCTGCACCTTATTCGATGAGGAAATGGCCGACGATCCCTTCACCGGGAGTGACCCCTTTAGCCAAACTAGAAAAGCCTTAAAAACATTCCATTTAAAAATCACTCGATTCTACAATGATATCAAGTTCATTACGCAAAGGGTTTTCTTAAAAACCTGTCGTAGCCCTCCGTCATTTCAGATAAGTACTACTTAGTATTCGTGCTGCGGGAGTTTGGCCTTCGTCAAGGTGTAGTGTACGGTAGCTAACTAGTGCTTATCTGCTAGCATACGATACGATTGGATTAGGGTATTCGTACGGCGTAGTTTGGCCTTCGTCAAGGGTCGTGCGGGTGGGTTTAATTCAATCAAGAAATGAACGGGTTGAACTTGACTAGCGGACTATGGGTAGTTTGGCCTTCATCAAGGTCATAGGACGCTAGGGGTAAAATATTATTGGGAATTTCAAGTGTTGAAATTTTCAATGAGATTGCATATCTTCTATGAGATAGTTAGATCCCGATACCCGCTGTGAGTAAGAGTTACTCCTGTGAGAGTTTTACACATTACAATTAGCCGATCAAGTAGGTGTCTAGAAAGGTGTTAACGGGGTTACGCCCCTGGGAAAACGAGGTTTACTTTAATTAGGTTCGTGCGAAAGCACGGGGAACCACTCTCAAAGTACCGACACTGGCCTGGCTGAAAGATTGGCGAACTTGTAGGGTGTAATTAATCCCGGCTAGTCTTTCCTTTTAGGGTTTGAAGGAAGATTTGATTAAAACAGTGGGAGACATCCTGATTAGATATATTAGATAACCAATCTAATCTTGGAAGAGCATACGCTGAGTGTTTTCTTCTCTCTCTCTCTCCAGGTAGTGACCATATCACGCCTTAATCAAGATAATAATACGGATGTATTTGACCGAACCCGCTTGTTATACTGAGCTGGGGAGCGTTGGTCACGCTCCAACTTATAATTGTTATAAGACAGAGCAGGAAATTGGGGAATACCAGATTTCCCGTGCCGCCCAAACGAAGAAAGTGCATGTTGATGCATCATCTTCGGGTATGTTCATTACATAGAACTGTTTCTCAGTATCCTTTACGTCCTGGGTATGAGATACCGGATCAGGATCCCGCAAATGTAATTTGTTACATGGGCTACAGATAGGTAAAGAACTGAGAATGGGTGATAAGTTTCATGAAATAGAAAACGGTGCAAGTGTTGCAGCCAAGTCTGTTGGTTACTATCATCCTGTATTACCAGAATACATTGATTATGAACGAATGTTATTAGATACCAAACCTGAAATACAACATCATATCAGTCTTTTTATTACTAAAGAATGATATAATTTTGTATTGTTGGATAATGTTTTGAACATTTCCTATATCAAGAGTTGATCGGTTCAGGTACGTTATCTAAAAGCAGAGACGTTCTAAATCAAACTACAGTTCTTAGTATACAGAACACACACAAGAGGAATAGTTCAGAAATGAACGAATCATTCTTGAGGTATTGTAGACTAGGTCATATCAATGCGACTCGACTAGCCAAGTTACATTTAGATGTATATTTAAATTAGTTTGAATATACATCTTATGAAACTTGCTGGTCATGTCACAAAAATAAGATGACCATAGCTCTGTTTATATGAAACGGAGAAAGAGTTAATGAACTCTTGGGATTGATACATGATGATGTATGAAGGTCCCCTGTCTACACATGCCAGGGTCGGTTCTTTGTACTTCATTATATTCACTGATGATCTCTCAAGATTCAGACATATGTTTCAGTTGAAACACAAGTCCGAACCTTTTGAGATATTTACAGAATATAAGTTAGAAGTAGAGAACCAAAAACGGGTATAAATATTATGTCCTTTGATGAGATCAAGGAGGAGAATACTTGAGCACGGAATTCCTAGACTATTCTAAAGGAGAATGAGATTCTCTCTCGGTATTACTCCTCCATATACACCATAGCAAGATGGTATATCGGGGCGGAGCAATAACACCCTATGTGATATGGTGTGCTCTATGATGAGTACTACTGAGTTTCCTATTTCCTTTTGGGAGTTATGCACTTGAGAAACTGCATACCTATTGAATAGGGTTCAAATCAACTCAGTTGCCTACCACTTCATATGTGATATGGAAAGGGAAGAGCCCATATCTTAAGTTTGTTAAGATTTGGGGTTGTCCGGCCTATGTCTAAAAAGCAAAATCCAGACAAGCTCGAGGCAAGGTCTATTCTGTAGAACTGGAAAGGTTCCAGCTATACAAACTACAGCTGATGATTTGGTAAACCCGAAGGATTCAATAGATTCTAACGAACCTCAGCCTCTCCGCCGATATAGTAGGGTTCCTCACCCACCTGAGAGATACTTCGATTTCTCTATAACAGTGGGAGCGAGGATTGCATCATGAGATGATGACCCAACTAGTTTCGAGCTGGCCATCAGGAGTAGGACTCTGTAAGAATGGCTGGATGCTTATCGATCTGAGATGGAATCCTTATACACCAACAAAGTATGGACTTTGGTTGCTTTATCTGAAGGGTTAAATCCCCATCAGGAGCGAGTATATCTTGAGAAGATTACTTGGTGTACATAGAAAAGTTGAGACTTTCAAAGCTATGCTTAAGTCCATCCAGATCCTACTTGCCACTGCTACATACCATGACTACGATATCTGGTGGTTAGGTGTCATGGCTGCTTTTCTAAATGATGTTTTAGAAGAGAGCTTCTATAAGTACACAGCCAGAGGGCTTCATAGACAGTGGGAGCAGCAGAAACGTTTGCAAGATGTTTTATGTGATAAAGCAGGTATCGCGGAGTTGGAACGTTTGTATTGATGTAGTAGCCAAAGAGTTTGACTTCATTAAAATGGTAGATGAACCTTGTATATACAAAAAGGTAGTGGAGAGTATGGTGGTGATCCTCGTAGAGTACGTGGATGACATACTCTTGATAGGGAAGGAGTTTCCTATGCTACGCTCGGTCAATCTCCGCTTATCACAAGGATTCTCCATATAGGATCAAAGCGATACCTCCTAAATCCTGGGTTTTGGATCTATGAGATAGATCTAATTGGATGTTAGGATACTCACTAGTTGTAGTGAGATGGTATCAATTGATCCTGGGAAGAATCACTGGAAAGGTTCCAGGGTGATAAGTACGACTGAATGTCAGTCACAGGCATTGTCTTTACCCTCAGTGGAGGGACGGTATGTTGGAAGAGTTCCAAGTTAGATATCGTGACTTACTTGACGATTAAAGGTAAGATACATCGTTACCAAGGATGCTACCAAAGAGGCAGTCTGGATATATATAAGTTCATGAGAT
This sequence comes from Agapanthus africanus, assembly GCA_030015575.1. Classification (NCBI taxonomy): domain Eukaryota; kingdom Viridiplantae; phylum Streptophyta; class Magnoliopsida; order Asparagales; family Amaryllidaceae; genus Agapanthus; species Agapanthus africanus. The sequence goes on from CM057337.1 coordinate 142,212,373, forward strand.
GAACTTCGTTCCTACCATTGTGTGACAATGGAGTTGTGGCTTGAGCCAAGGAACTACCGTTCCATCAGAAATCCAGATATAATTCTTAGGCAGTATCACCTGATCATGGAGTTGGTTGATCTCCAGGGAGATCAAGGTTAGGAGAGTAGACACAGAAGACAACAGCGCGGATCCACTCACAAATGCCTTTTTCCCAGCAAAGACTTTTATGGGAGGGTTGAGTATGAGATACTTCAACTACAGCTAATTGTTGGGTATGTGATACCACAACAGATGGCCTTAGTGCAAGTGGGAGATTGTTAGTTATATGTATGCCCTAGAGGCCATTACTGTACATACGATGTATATTGTAATGGATGCTTGGACATATATAGGGAGGACTTTCTTGCTCGACATGATAGTATGCTATCTGGTTGTACTTTATCTTAACATGTACTTTGACTATCTTTATATACATGTTGATAAAGCCCTTAGGATATGTACTCGACTACTGGGACTATGATGAGATCATACTAGTGGGGCCACGGTAGTCGACGAGTACATCCTATAACAGTTTCTAGTCGAGGGTGTATCGAGACTGGGCATCGATACACCAGAGTAGACTAGAGTATACGCATGTTGACCCATATGATGGGCGATGGATGATCCCATATCCATCGGTGTTTGACATCAAGGATGGTGTACGGGTGCTCAGTAGAGAATGGGTATACTGGACGGACTCACCGAGAACTCCCAGATGGTATTATACCTCATGTCAGATGGCAGTTCTCCGGTGACACTGGTACAGAGTAGTCTGTTGACCCGAGATCGTCATAGAGTCTTGTGTGATTCCCACTGTGCTTTGATTTCTATCATACCACGTCCAAGAGGGCGTGCCAAAAGGTGGCTTTTGGGTACAGTCCCGAATCACATGGAGGCAATGAGCGATAGGAGGGGATTCGTCTCTCCCGGTATAGGGAGTTGATGTTGCGCTGTGTTCGATTGGCTATAACCGGAAATCCCTGGCCAGGGTTGCTGAGATTTACTGGTAAGTGTTATCAGTAGTTTCTCGAATTGTTATAGACCTCATATCGACACGACTTATCGAGCTACTGGGGTCTGACGTTTACCACCCCTAGGCGAGATATGCGACATATCAGACGACGAGACCGGACTGTACGGGAGTGTTACTGATTGGATTCACAGGAGAATGTACAGGCTTGCTTGTTGATCTTCTGAGCGCTCAATACCTGGGTAGCTGTTACGTTTAGCTGACCGCTTGCAGCTTGTGGGTGTTTGATATGATCATCACCTACTGCCGGCGTATTGACGATTCTTTAGAGTCCTACACAGACGTTTCTTGGCACAGGCAAAACGGAGTAGGGGCACATATGTGATATGTGCGGGACCAAGGATAATGCGATATGAGATAACGTATTCTATTCTCGCGATATATGATATCAGTCGGGTCATCGGATCAAGTGTTGATTCGATGAATAGGTACGGATAAATATTAGTCGGTTATATATGATATAGCCGGATTGTCGGATCAAGTGTTGATTCGATAATTTAATGTATAATAATATATATGATATATTAAATTACATTAACTAATATTAGCTCACTAAAAGATTCTTTTTCTCACTCGGGTAATACATTGATATATATACGATATATGTTAAATGTATTATTTTATTTGGTTATAATAAATATTATATATGTGATATATAATATTTTAACATGATATGATAACTAATGCAACATGTTTAGTAGTGATTAAACAAGATTAGGGTTTGATTTGGGTTAATGCTTTCTAGATGATTCTAGAAGGTTTAGTTTTGTTTTGTGAAAGATATTTTGTCTCATGCTTTAACCCAACCCAAACCCTAACCCTAACCCTAGTTAATTCTCTACATGGGTTTTGTTGACCATGGTTGCATTAATCATCATATTTATCCTTTCATTATTCATCACAAAATGTTTGATGTTGATTATTCATCTTCTTCCTTCTTCTTTCTTTCATGAAAAAGCTTACTAGCTTTTTCCAAGTGATGAATAAGTGTGAGAAAAAGATAATAAAAGAGAGCAAAAATCCTACTTCATCATCCTCTTATATCCTTGCCATTTAGATGAGGGTGTTCGCTTCATATTATGAGTGTTAGCTTGTGTTAACGAAACTTCAAGGTAGATCATCTTTGTATCGAAGATCGGAAGCAAGACTGCATCTTTCTCTTCGTGGAACCTCTCGGGAGTCTGGAACACGATGATCGCAGCGAAGGGACTTCAACACAGAGCTTTAGAAGTGAAGGACCAGATCTACAAAGGTTGTAATCCCTCTCACTTAGTGTTAAAGTGTTTAACATGCTTGTTTTCGACTAAACCCTAGTTTTAAGATCTCGTATCGGGTTGTTCGGCATGGCTAAAATTTTAATCGGGCTTGGTTGATGCCTCGTAGACCCTTGTGCACGTGCCTAGCATCCCTACATTTTCATTCTCTCCTTTTTGGTTATCTCTCCTCACTACCTTTCTTGAGCTTCTCCTCCTTCTTCATCTTCTACCCTACCATCTCATTTGTTGAGAATTAAGGGTAGAAAAGAGATAGATACACACTTAGAGTAACTCACTAAATCTTTAGGCACGCTATATTAGCAACCTAGAGTTCTTACTTGCTTCACTAGATTCTTAATGTAGAGCTAGAGCCATGAGCTACATCCCTCGGGTGGATCATCTTCCTCGGAGGAGGACCGGCAGCCAAGCTCGATCGAGGAGACCTCAAGGAGACAAAGAAAAGGGTAGAAGATCGAAGGACATGAATCATTTGGTATAACACTTCTATCTTTTGTAGCTAGTTTTAGGTTTATGGTTCGATTCTAGGACGGGTTTTTTTTAGCGCCAAAATTTTTAAACACCATTTTTGTTCCGCATCGGCCACGGTAGATGGCCAGGGCGTTAGCAAACCCCAACATGGTATCAGAGCCACCCCATAAACCTTTACTAGCTAGTTTGTACAAGTTTAAAATATCGATCGACGGAATTTTCCGAATCGTATTTCCAAAACTGCTGATTGCTGTTCGGATTTCAAAGTTGTTCAAAAAAAAATTTCTGGTTGTATTAAAATTATGTGCAGGAAAAACTAGAGTTAAGAAAAAAATTTGGGCACCTAATCCTAAAAAATGATCGCAGAACAGAAGCAAAATGGTACATTCGGCGGCTGAACTGCGGCCCTTTTTGGGCTACAATGCCCCAAATTTTTTCTTGGGCTCTAGTTCATGGAAATATGATTTTTGGGATTTTTGGTTTTGGCCCAGATTTGTTTGTGTACTGATTTGTGCTTTTCGGGGCCAATGCAGAAAGTTTTAATCGAACAAAATTTTAAATTTGCGTTTTTCTGAGCATTTGTTTCTGCGACCGTGAATATCATTGAGCGGTATAACCCGACTAATTGCTATATATTCAATTAGACGAGTTTGAGAACATGACATTCACGTTGATGTTCTGTATTGTGCTGTTATTGTGGATGGATTGTCGTGTTGGATAGCCTATGGTGCTATGGTAGTTGTACAGTTCAGATTCATTTGTATATTTTGTATTGTGGGGCTAGCGTTCGGCATGTGGACAGCCGTTTCTTCCAGTTTATATATTCTTTTATTGGGGAACGACCGGGTTAAGGTCGATGTCGCCATTGTATATATAATTTTCTTTTCTGTACTAGGATTACCCCGCGGGGGAGTGCTCGAATAGCCGGGTTCTAGAGGGTAACATGCCTGCATCTCATGGCGTTGAGACGGAGGGGGCCTCACTCTAGAATTGGTGGGGTATTTACCACACTCGTAGGGGGTATAGGATGACCCACGGTGGAGTGCTCAAGTTACCGGATTCCGTGAAGTGCTATGTGGCCCATTCACTTTTTTATTGAGGTTGCCTCACTTTTAGGATTGGCGGGTAACTTGCCGCACTCGTAGGGTCTTGGTTATATATTGCACAGGCTATCCCCACGACCGGGGAATGTCGGGTTTCATTTGCGGCTCAAAGGAAATCCGGGGCTCCTAGATTATCCATTATTCTATGTTACTTATCGCTTTTCTGTGATGTTGCTTATATCATGCCTGGGACGAATGTTAGATATATATTTATATATACTAGTAGACGTTGTATATGTTTTGTATCCGTGCTAGTCCAGCCCCCGCTCTGCCGTTAGTTAAGTAACCTAACGGTGCATGACGGGGCCCCGTGGCAAATGCAGATGGCATATACATACATTGTATTTTCGTTCTTTTCTGGTGTGATATGGATTAATTGATAGGACTGCGTTAATTTTGATTTATGCAAGGAAAGAAATAAACCTAAAAGATGTTATTGGAACCAATTTTTGAAAACTGTTATTACAGACGTTTATTTTTGTTTTGCATAACGGTATTCGGTTATGAATATCTAGTATCTCATTCGACGAGGTAAGAGCCGAGATCCCTTTATGGGGAGTGATCTCTTTGGCAAAAGTTTGCGTCATTGTAATAACTTCACTATAGTCGATTCTTTTTCTTTGCATCATGGTATTCGGTTAGGAATATCCTGCACCTCACTCGACGAGGAAAGTGTCTAGATCCCTTCACAGGGAGTGATCTCTTTAGCAAAAGTTTACACCACTATATATTTGTAAAACCATTTGAGTTCTTTCAACGATATCAAGTTCATTATGGTAAAGGTTTTTCGCCAAAAACCACCCGTAGCCCTCTGTTATTTCATATTAGTATTGCTTAGTATTCATGCTACGTATGTCATGCTCAGCCGAGGCGTAGTGTTCGGTAGCTATGTAGTGCTTTTCTGTTGCATGCGATTGGTTAAGCAGTCGTACGGTCATTTTGGCTCAGTCAAGGACTAGTATGGGTGTGTTTAATGCAATCAAGATAATGACGGGTTGAAATTTACTAGGACCCTTTGATATGTTGGCTCAGTCAAGGTCACTTAGGTCCTAGGGGCAAAAACCACATCGGGAGTTTCAAATATAAAGGAAACTTACCAGGCATGCGCATACCTTCTGGAGTGTGCTGACTTGAGTGGCTTCCATCAAGTTATCATGCGATGATAGTTGGATCCCAATTCCCACAGATGAGCAGGTGTTACTCCTCGGGTGACTTTCTGATGATCCCGACTAATTCTTCTTTTAGGGTTTGAAGGAGAATTCTATGAAACAGTGGGAGTCATCCTGATTAGATAAAGTGATTAACCAATCTAATCTAAGTGAGAGTGCACTCTGAGTGTTTCTTTTCTATCTCTATTCGGCAGCGATCATGACCTGACCTTAAACTAAAATTCATGAACCAAGTTAACCGAACCTTCTTACACACTTTGGCTTTGGATTGTCATTATTTATGACGAAGTCTTATATATCCTTGTCACTCCTACTTCCCTTTTGCATTTCTCCAGAACATTCCGTATCACTAGGAAGATCCATATTGCTTGGATATTCCATCATATAGTTACATACGAACTCGAAAAAACTTGTTTCTATTCGAGGATGGTTTCCGGTTATGGAGAAATTGAATAGTATTATTTGGTTGTCTTTTCTCTTTACCTTCTCTCAGGTTGTAAGGGCTCCTATTGTTAGGTGAGTACACCTATTACGCTTATTGGGTAGTCTTCTTCCAAACCATAGGCAGGTGCCGAAAGGTAGGGAAGGAAGAAAACCAATTAACCTAAGTATGGTGTACAGAAGGTAATAAGTAAAGACATATAAAGGGATTAGAGTGAGGGCAAAGGAAATTGCGGCTATTATCGTTCACGATGAAGCCGCGTATATCCCTGCCACTCCTACTTCCCCTTTGCATATTTCCAGAATACTCCGCATCACTACGAAGATCTATATTGCTTAGGTATGCCATCGTATAGTTACATACAAACTCGAAGAAACTTGTTTCAGTTCGAGAATGGTTTCAGGTTCTTGAGAAATTGAATAGAATTATTCGGTTGTCTTTTCTCTTTACCTTCTCTCAGGTTGCGGGGGCTCCTCGTATTAGCAGAGTATACCTATTACGCTTATTGGATAGCCTTCTTCCAAACCATAGACAGGTGCCAAATGGTAGGGACGGAAAAAAACCAATTAGCCTAAGTGTAGTGTACAGAAGGTAAGAAGTAAAGATATATAAAGGGATTGGGCTGAAGGCAAGGAAATATACGGTTACTTTCATAAATCTGGATAGTGGAAGAGGCATTACTAGAAATACCCAGCTACCGCTTCGAAACATTTTCATGTTTCAGTTTTACTGTGCAGTGTTAATTGAAAACTGTTTTCCTAATTAGATTCAGACTCCAGGGTATGTATTTACCAGACTTGATTCTTACATCTGTATGGCGTTACAGATGCTGAGTAGGAGTAAGATATTGGTAATTTGGTGATTAGATCCTCAAGATATCAGAATTCTTTGTAATTGGTGATATTTGAGAAAATCACCTGGGTTTTGCCTAACATCAAACTGATATATATGTACGTTTATTTTATAAAGTGAGATATAATTTTTCGAAATTATGTTTATGACATTTACCTATATCAGTTGATGGTTAGGTAAGGTGCATTCAACAACGGTGTAATTCTTCTTAACCATAAGACAGTTTTCCAACCTACGACTCACAGGATTTGAGTTATCAAACCTAGAGGTCTTATACAAAGTATTGTATGTTTTCTAATGTCCATTAGGACAAAGTGGTTGGTACTCGTACTATATTCTGTTTACTAAAGACTTCTCTAGTTTTAAACAAGTATTTCGTTGAAATACAAGTTCCAAATTTTGAGAAGTTATAGGTATAAGAATAAAGTAGAGAACCATACGTTGCAAGTATCAGGATTTTTCGAGGTGATCGAAGGTGTAGATACTTATGCTAGTTATTCCGTTGTAAGTAATATATTTGAGAACTTGCTTCTCTCTCAGGTTATTCATCCATGAGTAAGCTCCTTGATGAGTAATGCTGCTTGGCCTTCTTCCATTTAATTGATATGCACTGGAAACAGCTGGTTGATTTTTGAATCGGGTTCTAATTAAATTAGTGACATTGTTTCTATATTCGATATAGAATGGATTCATATCTTGACGATGTTAAGGTATAGGGAGTTCTTCGGCTTATTCTTAAAACCAGAATCTGGATAAACTCAAGGCATGTTTCAGTAATAGCAGTTTGTAGGTTATCCCGGGCTTTGACGAGGGTTAACATTCTACCATTTGGAAGCTCAATAGTTATATTGTTTTTGACTCGCCACCCATTTTAGTAAAATGAATTCTTTTCAGAAAATATTAGTGGGAGTATGGTAGAACTAGAAGTGATTCCAGAACCATAAACGATTACAAAAAAATTAGTAGAACCTAAAAATTCAATTGGATTCGACAATCCTTTAGCCACTCCGCAAATTTGGTAGGTAACCTCAGCCACCCGAGATGTACTTCGGTCTCCTCAAGGACGGTGACAAGGAGGTTTTGATGAGCTAAGCTTGTCACTTCTGCTGTCCTAGACGTTGAGATCTGGCAGGTGGATGACTATAACGTCGTTCTAAATTATCTTTAGAAGTGCACGTGTATATGACTCTTCTAGAGGGTTGTTGTAGTCAGTGGGAGCAGTGGAAGCATGGTAAGTAAGTAGCTTATGTCTATTTATAGACTAAAACAAGTATAGCGGAGATAGATCATCTATTTTTGATATAACAGTCATAGAGTTTGATTTCATCAGAATAACAGATGGACCTGGCAAGAAGGAAGTAGGGAGTGATGTCCTGGTATTTGGATGACATGCTCTTGATAGAAAGTGATATTCCTATACTACGATCGGTTATACTGTGGTTGTCACAAGGTATTTCTCCACATAGGATTTAGAAAAAATATCAGAGATTCTGGTCACTAGATCAATGGTCTTAGATCTAGATTTGGGAAGTATCACAATTTTGGTACTTTAACACTATTCTAAAGTGTTTTAAAATGGACGACTCCTGGCGTGGTGGTGTACCCGCAGGTGAGGGAGTCACCCTCTCGAAAGAGATGTCTTCTTGACTGATGAGGAGGGGGATTTTCATGATTGACATATCACTTGCTTAGACAATTGAGTCAATCATGAGATGTCAAGTACCACACTAGATATTTCTTTTGCACTAGCTGCAATAAGCATATATTAATCAAGTCCTGGAGAAATATTGGGAAGTAGTTTTGAACATAAGAGGATGTTCTCGGTAGATGGTAATGGCATCCTCCTTCAGGTGGCGGTTATCATTTTAGGCTTCCAAGGTGTCCTGGATGACAGAGTGACTGTTAGAGTTAAAGTTTACCCTCTTCTGAGGTGCAGTATGTTAGACAGGGTTCCAAGCAGATAATGAGGAAGGCATGGTGCAGGATACTGATTAAATTCAGTAGAAGATATGGTCTAAGAAGTTTTTTGGATTTAGAGTTCATTTATGAACTGGGTCCCATCATATATCCAGACAAATTCTAAGTCATGTATCGCTCATTTCGGGAGATAGTCTTTCACTGTGACGTTAAGATATAGAGAGATAAAGTTGGAAACATTGGAGCGGATCCACTCACTGAGTCTATTTCTCGAACGCAATAGTTTCAAAAACGAGCTTTGCGAGACTGATTACTAGAGAAGTTAGGTGTTCGGTATCACACGGGCAGTGAGTATTCGACATTACGATAATTAGCCTTAAGTGCAAGTGGGAGATTGTTGGCTATAGTGCCCTCAAGTCAATTATTGCAGTCGCATGCACGCGACTATGATGATTGAGGGATGACCTATACGGGTAGAACAATCTTACTCGAGATGATAGTATGCTATCTGGTTTGTCTCTATCATCATGTACATGTATTATGTGGTATTACAGATCACTATTACATATTGATAGAGCCCATAGGATTCTTGCTTGACTACCAACATTATGATGGCGATCATATACGTGGGAGCTGGGTGGTCTATTAGCACATCCTTAAATGTCCCTAGTCGAGGGAGTATCGAGACTAGGCATCGATACTTCGGACTAGACTAGTGTATACTTTTCGAGACCCCAATGAGGAGCGGTGGCTGGTCTCACAAGCCATTGGTGTCAGTTAGTCACCTAACATAGTATACAGGTGCTCATTGGTTTATGAGTTACATTGGATGGACTCATCGGGAATATGCTAGATGGTATTATACCTATTGTCAGATAGCAGTTCTCAGGTGACATGAGTACAGGTTAGTCAGTAGACCTGAGATCGTTATTTGTATCGTGTGAGTTCCCACTGTGCTTTGATTACTATCCTACTACGGCTCAAAAGATTCGTGCAAACAGGTTTTAGTTGGGTATAGTCCCTAGCCACATGGAGGCAGTGAGCAGATTGTCGGGGATTCGTCTCTCCCGATATTGGGTGTTGATGTCACGCTGTGCATAGGTGGCCATCTCCAGAAATTCATGGCCAAGGTGGACGAGAATTACTGATTTGTATTAGCAGTTTCTCAGTGGATGATGGGCTTCATACCGACATGAAATATCGCGTTATTTGGGGTCTGACTTTATCCACCACCTAGACCCGATATGCGATACTCTTAGACGAACAGACCGAACTGTATGGAGATTGTCATAGACAGGCTCAGTAGGGGTTCGGATGAGTTTGCTCGTCAGCCTTCCTTTCGCTCAATACTTAGGTAGCCGTTACGTACAGCTAGTGCCACTAACTTGCTTGTAGTTAAACCCACTGCCAGCATATTGACGAGTCTTTAGAGTCCCACACAGAGAGTTTCCCTGGTTCAGGAGAAATTATGTAGTAGCCGTATTTTGATACGTGCTGGGCTTCGATCGAATGATTGTACTAGTTACTCGGACTTTCGATCGGACGGTTGATAATACTAGCGGGCTTAGGATTGAGCCGGATTATTAAATCAGGTATTGATTTAATAATTTATTTATATGTGTTTCGATCTATATATTCTAGTATTATGTTCTTTGTGTTATTCTATCTCTTTGGGTATTCGTATTTTGGTATGAATACGGGTATGTATTTACAGTTGAGTGTATTCCGTATTTATACGGAAAATATTCTAGTATATGGATACCTCATTTTAGATTTATCCATTAATTTTAAATGGAAAATGAGTTGTAAAGGTTGTGAGGTGAGAATGGTGAGAACCATGCTTGAATAGTGTTGAAAAATGAATTGTTAATTCATTTGTGCAAACTATTCAAGTATGGTTGCTAAATGTTTATTGAAAAATATGTTTTACAAAACCATGCTTCATTTTTTTCTCTCTCATAAGATTTTTCATTCTCGCCATTTTGGTTATCTCTCCTCACTACCTTTCTTGAGCTCCTTCTTCTTCTTCATCTTCTATCCTACCATTTCATGTGTTGAGAATCAAGGGTAGAAGAGAGATAAATATACATTTAGAGCAACTCACTGCATCACTAGGCACTCTAAATTAGCAACCTAGAGTCCCTAATTGCTTCACTACATTCTTAGTGTGGAGCTAGAGCCATGAGCTATATCTCTCGGGTGGATCATCTTCGACGGAGGAGGACTGGCAGCCAAGCTCAATCGATGAGACCTCAAGAAGCCAAAGAAGAGGGTAGAAGACCGAAGGACACGAATCATTCGGTATAACACTTCTATCTTTTATAGATAGTTTTAGGTTTATGGTTCAATTCTAGGACATGGTTTTTTTAGCGCCAAAATTTTTAAACACCATTTTTGTTCCGCATCAGCCACGGTAGATGGCCAGGGCACTAGCAAACCCCAACAATTACATGATGTGTGAGTAGTTTTTTACTTAGGTAATGGTGAGATAGCTTGATGAATGGCTTGCCTTCCAACCCTTCATTCTTGATTCTTAGAACTTTTTGCACTTGTTTTCTTAATGTGTGCGATATTATTGTGTATTTTTTTGATAGGATATGTTGTTTTGAATGGTTGCAAATCAACCTTTAACACATATCCTATTCCATCTTTACATATCATTTTTGTTGCATTAAGAATTGAAGTTGAAAGGAGTGTAAAATTTAGCTAAGTGTAGTGAACTTGCTAGATAGAACATGTAGCCATACAAGCTTATGTTCTATATTTGCTAACTTCACTTAGCTCATTTTATCCTCATTTCATCTAAAAACCTTAAAAATTTGTAGTTTCTTTTGTACCTATTTTGATATCGTATCCTAAAAACGATACTTTGTAATCGTTTTAGATGCGGCATGCTTTTTAAGTCAAATAGAAATTAGAAATGGATATAGAATCAAGATTGAGAGTTGGGGGTAACGCCATATGTCAATTTACAAAACCTTAGTTTAAGTTTTCTGTACATATCACTTTATTCTTTACATTGCTTCATTTGTATAAAACGTACCAAACTCAACCTCAAAACCTTTGTTTCTGACTCAAAAGAACGTTGTGATATCCATTCCCTGTGGATCGACCCATACTTGCCGGATTGCGTCAACGCACCGTATACTTTCGTTATTTTATAACTCGAGAATCACTTCATGCACTGCTTTTAATCAAAAACTGACATATCCGATATTGACCATATCCTTTCCAAAAGCATGACATCGTGAATCTCCAACAAGCAATTTACTGCTGTTGGCTCTCCAGAAGACTTTTGATAGTTTCTAGAAGCATCGTCTATTTATTGATCGGAGCAGCTACGGTAGGGGGAGGTGGTAAAGTAGGTGGTGCTGTGTTACCATTGAAGTTGGTGCTGGTGTTGTTGGGAGAATCCATCACCTTGATAGAAAAGAAAAGGTTAGGATAGATTCAAGAATGTATAGTTGCTGATTGTTATAATTCTTATGATATATTGCTTAAGATTTCATGCAGAACTGACCTGCATGGGCCACCAACAAAACCTGTCACGCCTCGCTTCCCAGTAGACGGAAACGGTGATTTGAAAATCCCGCAACGTATTACTATGAAAATACGTTAAGCGTAATTAAGCAATATAACAATGAGTAAAAATAACAAGAGTAATAAAATAAAATAGCAACTTTATTTACATTCAACTTTACATACAACTGTTTAGAAATAAAAGATACAATAATAATGCCAATGCCTAAACAATGGCATAATGAAAGTAAGTACTGGTAGTAAGAAGCCAGTAGTCTGGCTGAGTAGAAAACTGGTCCAAGTCCTCCTGGCTCGGCACTATGTCCTCTGCGTCCGGTCTTCTTGATAAACATTCCAAAGAAAGAAAATAGAGACGAATGTCGTTAGAGAACTAGCACTTAATAAGTCCCAAAATAAGTAAGAGAAGATAGTATATAATGTGAATAGAAACCAAATGACAGTGGACGATAAACTTGTATATGATCATTCACAGGTATAAGATAGTTATTCTAACATGGTTATTTATAGTGTAACACCCTAGTACGGTTATATGACATAAATTGTTATTTTAACACTTGCTTTATATTTCTTCTATTCTATCTATTGGGCCGCGAATGATTCGAATAGTAGTAGTCGTTATCCGACCCAACCTGCAAGTTTAGAACCCAATATGATGCAAGATTGTATCTGAGATTTACCAGTAAAGTGTATCTATATGAATCTAGTATAATACCTACATTATATTTTTAGATCTTTATATATCATATATCTAGATCATCATATATCTTTTAATAGCCACAAGTGAAGAATAAGTTATATTTTCTTAACTATCATCATATGTTTGACATCCCATATCTTATTTTGCTTTTATCTTTTACGTTTAAATTTCAAGATATCTAATATAAAATATTTGACAAATCTAGATATAATTTTAGAATCCTTTTAAATCTTAAATTAGAAGTAGGAGTTATTTAAAAAATATTCTTGCATTATGGTTTAGAAGTTTACATAAGTGAATTATTTTCCAAAATATATTTTTGATGAGATTTTGGTGGAGATTGGTTATAGTTTGATATTATCTATATACATTAAAATTAATATATATTTATAACCTAATTTAAATTATACTATATATATTTATATTAAACACAAAACCTCTCTCTCTCTCTCCACATAACATATCTCTCTCTCATCAATTTATATATTCTCCTTCTTCGTTCTTCAAGCCCATACCCATTCTCGCCAACGCAACTCCAGCCGCATCCTAAGATCTTAACCGAGCCATCAAAACTTGGTGTTGATTTGTATAGCGTCATATTGCTTCCGTTCATCGTGTTTGTTTCGAGGCAAGTTTGCAACTTGCTACATGCTATGCTTTATGAAATTTACTTATATATTGTCGTACTATCATCATCATCATCATCATCATCATCATCATCATCATATAGTTATATCTATATAATTTATACACCATTGTTATTTAACGTTAATCAGCTTTATTAATGATATTTTGGTCAATAAATCTTACAGCTATATCTATATAATTTATACACCAATATTCAGACCAGTTCATAGTAGTGTTTATTGATGATATTTTGGTCTATTCGAGAAGTAAAGAAGAGCATGCAGAATACTTAAGAATCGCATTGCAAACGTTGAGGCAAGAAAGGTTATATGCTAATATAAGCAAGTGTGAATTTTGGCTCGAAGAAGTGAAGTTCTTGGGTCATGTTGTATCCGGAGATGGAATTGCCGTTGACCATGAAAAGATTGCAGCTGTTCATGATTGGCCAATTCCAAAGAACGTAGCAGAGATCAGAAGTTTCTCTTGGCTTGCCGAATACTGTAGAAGGTTTGTGGAGAATTTCGCTCGAATTGCTGAACCATTGACCAAGCTAACACGAAAGGGGCTACCGTTCGTATAGACAGAGCGATGTGCGTCATCTTTTGAAGCATTGAAGCAAAGATTGACCACCGCTTCTATCTTGACAGTGCCAGGCGGTTCCGGAAGGTTGGTTATTCACAACAATGCATCTGGGAAAGGCTTGGGATGTATTCTAATGCAGAATGGGAAGGTTATAGCCTACGCGTTAAGACAATTGAAGACTCATAAGAAGTACTACCCAACTCACGAATTGGAGCTAGCAGCAATGTTTTTCTTTTTGAAGATTTGGAGACACTACTTATTGGGCGAAAGGGTAGAAGTATTTACCGATCACAAGAGCCTAAAGTATGTGTTCACATAGTAAAAGCTCAACATGAGGCATCGTAGATGGTTAGAGCTGATGGTTAACTATGTTCTTGATCTAAAGTACTATCCGGAGAAAGTTAATGTAGTTCCGGATGCTCTAAGTCGGTTGCCTGCAATACGGATATTGACAGCACAGAAGGAGATTATCGTTGGTGTTCATAAGTTCGATTTGGAGATTGTACTACCGAATTCTTTGGGACAGTTGATGCAATTGTAGATAAAGTCATCCTTGATCGATACCATTAAAGCAGCACAGTCACACGACCCAAGATTGCAGAAGTTTAAAGAACAGGTAGAAGCGGGACTTCGAACGGACTTGTTAATTCATGAAGATGGTTCGCTACGATATGGGAGTCGTTTATGTGTGCCTAAAGGAGATGTTCGTGAAGAAGTCATGAAGGAGGCTCATAGTTTCACATATTCCGTACATTCGGAAGGCACAAAGATGTAACGAGATCTACAACAACATTTCTGGTGAGAAGACATGAAAAGGGAGATTGCTCGTATGTATCAAAGTGCTTGGTGTGTCATCAAGTCAAGGCTGAATATCAAAGGGTAGCTGGTTTATTGCAACCACTTTCGATTCCTCAATAGAAGTGGGAACATATAACTATGGATTTCATGACGACTTTACCGCGGAGTCCAAAAGGCAATAACGAAGTTTGGGTGATTGTTTATCGATTGGCCAAGATAGCTCATTTTATACCGTTTCGAGTTGGTCAGTCTATGGAAGGTTTAGTAGAGCGGTACATGTAGGAGATTGTGAGATTGTATGGAGTACATGTGAGCATCGTTTCCGATCGTGATACCCGATTTTTATCGCAATTTTGGAAGAGTCTACAGGAAAGTTTGGGGATTCGACTGAAGTTCAGCACAGCCTATCATCATCAGACAGATGGCCAGTCTGAACGAACGATCTAAACTCTAGAAGCTATGTTGAGAGCATGCATGTTAGACTTCAAGGGTTCATGGGAGGATCATTTGCACTTGGTGGAGTTTTCTTATAATAACAGCTTTCAGGCGACTATACAGATGGTTCCTTTCGAAACATTATATGGTCGCAAGTGTCGCTTGCCCGTCTATTGAGATGATATTTGAGAAAGAAGATTATTGGGACCGGATCTTATTGTGCAAACCGTGGAGAATGTCAATGTGATCCGAAATCATATGAAAGTGGCACAAGATCGACATAAAAGTTAGGCTAAGACAGGATGAAGACCTCTGGAGTTCGCAGTTGGTGACCTTGTATTCTTGAAGATATCACTGACCAGAGGAGTGATCCATTTTGGTAGTCGAGGCAAGCTTAGTTCTCGATTCGTGGGGCATTTCGGTATTATCGAGCGCGTTGGAGAAATAGCTGATCGATTGGCTTTACCACCATCCTTGGCGAGTGTTCATGACGTGTTTCATATATCTCAACTCCGCAAGTATGTTCGAGATGAGATACATGTCCTAAATCACTCGAAGCTGACAGTAAGGGAAGATTTAACATATGAAGAGCAACCGATGATGATAGTGAATCGACGAGAAAAGGTTCTCAAGAACAAAGGTATCCCACTATTACTCGTTTCGTAGGGAAATCGTTCGAATGGAGAATCTACTTGGGAAAGTGAAGATAAATGTACCTGCTTGATCCTATGTCGGCATTTGATCTATATTGGCAATACCTGACTTGAACACAAACCTGGAGGAAAAGGGGAAATCAAGAATGTAACCGAAACGTAACTCGAGAGGATATTATTACATGTTCGCTGTTTTTCCGGGCATTACGGAATAATTACATGTTTTCCGTTTTTCTGCGCGTTACGGAATAATTACAAGCTTTCCGTTTTCCACGTGTTACGTAATAATTACATGTTTGCCATTTTTCCGGGAATTACGGAATAATTATCTATTTGTCGTTTTTCCAGGCGTTACGGAATAATTACCTGTTTGCCGTTTTTCCGGGCGTTGTGGAATAAATCTTATTACCGTGATCCAGTGGGGAATGAACGGGATATATTTTGTTGGGTTACGATGAGGATTATATTAATTGATTTCGAAAACTTTTAGAATAGATAACCTAGAAGCACAATTTTAGGTTACACATCACACATTACGTACATACACATACCTCACTGTTTGTGTCTATATTATTTATTATATTCATGTTTACCTATATTGTTATATCTTGGTTATTATTATTGTTTTGTTATTATGACGCATTGACGTTTGGGTTTTGCATGGCCCAGTTCCTCTACCTTTATCGCAGGCTGAACATGAGTAGTTTAGCCATCAGGCCGAGAGAAGAAGAATTGATTGTGTATTTGGAGATGTTTATTTTAGTTTATTTTCCATAGTTTTATTTCTTGATGTGAGACTATATTGGGACAGATTTCAGATGTTGTTTATTGGATCTAATTCTTTTCCGTTTATGCATTTTCTTGACTCTTTTTACTGTGGCAAATGGACATGTACTAAATAGATTTTATATTTTACTATTCTTGATATCATATAGACAGCCGTAATGTGACCGTGGAGGGATGTTTTCTAACCACAGGTAGCATGGTTGGCTCTCTCACGTGCCGGAATTTGCACACTCTAGGAAGTGGGGCATGACAGGGTCTGTTTTCTCATCTCTTTCCTTAGACTCGTATCTTTTTATTTTTTCCTGTTTCGTGTATTTCGAGGACGAAATTCTTTTGTAGTTGGATATAATGTAACACCCTAGTACGGTTATACAACATTAATTGGTATTTTAACACTTACTTTATATTTCTTCTATTCTATCTATTGGGTCGCGAATAATTCGAATAATAGTAGTCGTTATCCGACCTGCAAGTTTAGAATCCATTATGGTCCAAGATTGTATCTGAGATTTACCAGTAAAGTGTATCTATATAAATCTAGTACAATACTTATATTATATATTTAGATCTTTATATACATATATCTAGATCATCATATATCTTTTAATAGACACATGTTAAGAATAAGTTATATTTTGTTAACTGTCATCATATGGTTGCCATCCCATATCTTATTTTTCTTTTATCTTTTACGTTTAAATCTCAAGATATTTAATATCAAATATTTACTAAATCTAGATATATTTTTAGAATCTTTTTAAATCTTAAATTAGGAGTATGAGTTATTTAAAATATATTCTTGCATTATGGTTGAGAAGTTTACATATGTGAATTATTTTCCAAAATATATTTTGATGAGATTTTGGTGAAGATTGGTTGTAATTTGATATTATCTATATACATTAAAACTAATATATATTTATAACCTAATTTAAACTATACTATATATATTTATATTAAACACAAAACCTCTCTCTCTCTCCACATAACATATCTTTCCCTCATCAATTTATATATTCTCCTTCTTCGTTCTTCAAGCCCACACCCATTCTTGCCGACGCAACTCCAGCCGCAACCTAGAATCTTAACCGAGCCATCAAAACTTGGTGTTGATTTGTATAGCGCCACGTTACTTCCGTTTTTCGCATTTGTTTTGAGGCAAGTTTACAGCTTGCTACATGCTATACTTTATGTAATTTACTTATATATTGTCATACTATTATTATTATCATCATCATCATACAGCTATATCTATATAATTTATAAACCGTAGTAATTTAACGTTAATCAGTTTTATAATATACAATCTATGCAAGTTTACAATACGCGACATGCTATAATTATATCTATAAATATATGTATCGTCGAAATATTTCTTCTTATTATTATCATTAATTAGTTTATAATCTGTATTTTATAATGTTATACAAAATATAGTTTGAAAATATTATATTTTACATATGTCGTCGCAAAGTGGATACGACAAATCTGAAATTTACTGTACACCTTACCTTATAAATCATAGAAAAATTATTAGCATACGTTCTTTAGTCCATTACGAAGCTAACTCAAAATAATATAACCCTGTGAAATATTTACTTTCAAAATAAATTTTTTAAATAAGGTAAACTGTAAATGAAAGTACCTCTGAACTGCTGTCCAGGGAAATCCAGCAGCAAACTTTCAATTTCGAACAGTCATAACTTTTTTTAGGAACAACCTGAGATACTTTAACTTTAGAAAATAAAAATCTTATTGAATTATCTTTGTTTTGGTATATGACACATCCCTTTTGGAGGACGTTTGTTATTTTTAAGCTATTTTACAAATCAGGGCAACGCTGAATTTCTGAACGGAACTTTCTTGTGCTTGTTAATCAATACCACTTTTATAGTTATTAATTGGATTGAATATGTTATCCTGTTAATGTTATTATATCAATATCTATTTAATAAATAACAGTGCATGCGTTTTAATATTCAGTAAATATTACCGATTTACAGTTTTATAGTATCCGTCTGTATCCGTACTGATAATAGCATATTTTGTTGCATGCCGGAATATCATGATATCGTTATACTACTATATTTGTACAATATGTTATCTAGTTTGCATCATAATTGGTAGTGAACGTATAATGGTTATTACAGATAGATACATATGCATCCTTGCAATAGCCGTATTTCAATACTGGTTACAGTTTCACATTGGGTATTTATTTGGTTGATATGCATCACATGACATGTTCACGACACACTACTTGACTTTTTACTTGGATCTTATTACTAATGCCAAAAATATTAACGTGTTGTTCTGACGGACGTGACTTGTTATCTGCATAGACAAGAACTGTACATATTTGATCCTGTATTGGCATTAGATCTATATTGGCAATACATGACTTGAACAAAAATCTGGGGGAAAAAGGGAAATCAAGAATGTAATCGAAACTTAACTCAAGAGGATATTATTACATGTTTGCCGTTTTTCCGGGTGTTACAGAATAATTACATGTTTGTCGTTTTTCCGGGCGTTATGGAATAATTACTTGTTTGCCGTTTTTTCGGGCCTTATGGAATAATTACTTATTTGTCGTTTTTCCGGGCATTACGGAATAATTACTTGTTACCGTGGTCCCGTGGGGAATGAACGGGATATATACTGCTGGGTTACGATGAGGATTGCATTAATTGATTTCGAAGACTTTTAAAATAGATAATCTAGAACCACAGTTTTAGAATACACATCACCCACCCGTACATACACATACCTCACTGGTTCATATCTGTGTTATTCATTTATATTCGTGTTTACTTATATCATTAAATCTTGGTTATCACTATTATTTTGGTATTATAACGCACTGACGTCTGGGTTTTGCATGGCCCAGTTCCTCTACCTTTATCGCAGGAATATCAAGAGTACTTTAACCATCAAGCTGAGTAGTGAGGAGTTGATCGTGTATTTAGAGATGTTTAGTTCATTTTATTTCCACAGTTTTATTTCTTTGATGTGAACCCATATTGGGACATGTTTCAGACGTTGTTTATTGGATTTGATTCGTTTCCGCTTTTGCATTTTCTTGACTCTATTTACTATGGTAAATAGACATGTATTAGATAGATTATATATTTTCTGTTCTTGATATTTTATAGAAAGCCATAATGTTACTATGGAGGGATGATTCCTAGCCACAGGTAGTATGGTTGGCTCTGTCACGTGCCGTAGTTTGCGCATTTTGGGAAGCGGGGCGTGATATGTAGTTTGATAATGAAGGTATTCATGTATACGAGAGGAGTCAGTCTTACACCGTAGACTATGGTAACATGTAGTATAAGGCCCCGTCATAACTCACGAGACAACGGCACGTGTGAATTCATGTAGGTGTCTTTTATAGTGACATCTCGTGCCACGACATACGTTCCGTACTAATCTACCCCTTTATCCCCGCATATTGTATTGTATAGATTAAGATTACCGTTCTTGGCCAAATCCATGGATATAAATTGTACAGGTTCATGTTTTAGATGTAATCATGTATTCAGGTATTCATGTAAAGTTATAACCATGGTTCTGTTAAGTCGAGTCAAGTATTCAAGTTTGAGTTTGATATTTGAATTCGAGTGTTCAGATTCATGATCAAGCATTCAAGTTCTGGTTTGATTTTGGATTCTGGTTTGAGTTTGGATTCAGGTTGGAGTCAGAATCTTATGAAATGATTCAGTTCTTGAATTCTTAAGTTCGGGAGTAATCGGGCAACTGCTGCACATGGACGGCAGGATTTGTGTCTTTTTCTAAGACAATTGCCTTTGATAACTCCATTAAACTTGTCTAACCTGAATAGGCAAGAACTCACTTTCTCCAACTCTCTGAGGCTCAAGAGAAATGATACCGCTTAAACCTATATCAATTTAGTGTCCTCAAATATTTATTTTTTTTGTTGATTACTTTGTATTTATATTATATGCATTTCTCGACGGGGTTTTGTGAAAAATAGTTTAATGTTGTTTAGAAATAAAGCTCGAGGGTGATTTATAATATTTAGAGTTTTCATGAACATGTATTTTAATTTAGATGGCGTTTTAGTGATAAAACCTAGTTTATAAAAGTTCATGGTATTTTTATGAAAACTAGCTCTTTTAGAAACTTGAGGGTATTTTATTAAAATTTCAATCTTCATTTTAAAAATATATTTCACAAGTTGTTTTTATTGAAATGTGGATTTGTAGTTTTATATAATTTTTTCAAAGATTGTTTTGTTTAGAAAATTCGTATTCCTTAAAAATTGTATTTTTATTTCCTTCGAGACCGAATACTCCGTGAGAAGCTCCGCATCTCGCTTTACTATCTCAAGGATGTGCGATAATCTACACCATCTATTAGCGGATCTCTTAACGAGGGTTGTAGAGCCGCAATTGTCAAGAATTTAAAAATATCGATAAAAACATATTTTAATAAAAGTGATGGTTTTTATTTGAAAAACGTATTCTCTTAAATTAACCGTACATCTAAATCTCGTGCTATGAATCAAAAGTGTGTATGTGGGATAGGTCGTTATCCAGTGAATGTTCTACATATGCTGGTTATCGATAATACAGTTATATTAAAGCTCATGGTATTTTTCTGAAAAGGGTCATTTATATGATCACTGGACATGAAATTTTCGTTACATGAAAAGGCAATTGATGTACATATTACATTGAAGTGATATTAGAGAATTCGTATAAACTTTTAAACATGGCAAAGTGACAAAATTTAGTTTAAATGTTTAGAATATATGTTAACTTCGTTTTTGTCGATATATTTTAAAAATTATTTTGAAGTGAAAAGAGAGAGAGAGAGATGAAGGGACTTACAGTTTTATAATTTCGAGAAAAGAGTAAGGAAAAGAGAGGGGGCTCCGTAGCATCGCGGTAGCTCCGGTAACAACTTCGATCTTCAATGAAATAGGCTTGATTGCTAACTCCTTTTTAACTAGTCTTACTCCACTTGCACTTAGCGATTTTTGATAGAAATTTCGGAATGGGGGAGTGCTAGGGCATGGGATGGTATTTATAGGGTAAAATGAGAGAGTATGTGAAATAAAATGAATTAAAACTAGATTAAATGGTGTTAATTAGGGATTTTAAAGGTCTTTATTTGATTGCAGGAAAATAAAACAGTGCAGGGGAGTAAAGGGGACCTGAAGAGACATGTGTGCAAAGCATGGAGTGATTTGGGGCTACAGACACCGTCGGCGGCGGTCATATGGGGGAAACGGGCGGTCGTGATTGGTCCAAATTCTCAGGATTCGTGCTACGTATTTAACTCTGTGTTTATTCCTCATTTTTTCCGTTTGATTTTTCTAAATTTTTTCGATTCTCCGTGTATTGCACATGCAACTCTTGGGCTTCCGAAAAGTTAAAAAGAAAAATATTAAAAATAAATGGGACTAATGAGAATTAAACACACAGGCTATGTCACAGCAGTATAAAGGCTTTACCGGTGAGCTACAAGTTGTTTATTGTTTCTATTGAACAAAAATAACTTATAACTTCTATACAGGCTGAAATACCCTTTTTATATATTAAACTAGTAAATTTTTTTACTGGGATTTCAGAGTCGTTATATATGTGATTTGATATGTATGTGTTTTTTTTTAAATTTTGACATCTAGGGTTCTTTATATAGGGTATGAGAAACTGTTTATTTGTTGAGAGAATCTCTCATTTAAGAAATCTCGACTTGATTTCATAATCAAGTGGTGATTTTTAATCACCGTTGGATAGAACATTTAAGGGCCCTCTGTTTAACAAAGTATATTTTTCTTGTTTTTAACAAGATTGAAGGAAAATATTTTCCATATAGAATTTAATTCTATCTTTTGATTTGAACGGTGATTTTTAATCACCATTGGGTTTTTTAATCCATCGGTTCTCTGTTTAACAGAGCAAATTTTTCTCGTTTAGAAAGATTTGGGAAATATTTTCCTATATAGAATTTAATTCTATATGAAGTGACGTTCATATGCATTGCACGTGAGGTGCTGCTATATATATGGCTTATAACTCTCCCGTGCCTTGCACGCGGGTCACTGTCATATTATGTGGCCTATAGCGCTCACGTGTCTTGCATGCGGGCGCTGCTATATTATATGTCCTTATTGCTCATGTTCCTTGCACGTGAAATGTTGCCATATAATATGGCCTATAGCGCTCACGTGCCTTGCACGCGGGCGCTGCAATATTATATGGTCTTAGCACTCACGTGCGTTGCACGTGGGTGCTTCCATATTATATGGCCTTGACGTTCAAGTGCTTTGCACGCGGGCGCTGCTCATGTGCTTTGCACATGAGGCGCTGCTATATATTTTTTAAAAGAGAACGGTGTTAACTTACTTATATTTCATACTACTGTATATGATGTACTTGGTTGTTTTGAGATTGTTTTTCAGGATATTCGGGATATCTCACGACACAAGCGTACAAAGAAGGATGGAGGAAATTTAGCTTAACCAATATATCTAATGGAGATTGGAGGATACAGACGAGTGCTTCTCAATTTGCATATTCAAGCTTCATGATGTTAAGTAGCCAAGGTTCAAGGGATTCAAGAGTTCATGCTACGAATAGCCAAGAAGCTGGAAGCTAAGTCCATGTTTGAAGCATCAAAGATCGAAGTCGAAACAAAATGGCAACAATATTTTCTTTGTGCGTCTGTAAAATAAACATATTTCATTTGAAGATTAAATATCGACTTCAAGAAAAAAGTGAGTGGAATGGTGTGTTCGAATTTGATGTATCAAGTGTCGAAGACAATTCAATATCAATCGAATAACACAAAGTTCATGGGAAGCGCCAAAGTTTCAAGAGCTCGAGTCAAGACGTCAAAGATTCATAATTTCGAACAAATGCGTTAATCGGCATAAGAATCTTTGAAAGTACTCGATTGAACTATGGTATTATTAGTGCTCTTGAATACTCACACACTTTAGTACAAAGGTTTTGCAAACATTGGGTTTGTCATTTTCGAAGTTTTCATTTTTCAGAAAACCCAAATTGTTGTTTTTGTGTTAGGCCAGACGTCTGACTCGTTAGTTCAGACATCTGTGCACTGTTATGTTTTATAATATTTCTAAATATCAGAAACTCAGAGAGACAACATACGTCTGAAGGTCAAACTGACAAACGCTTGAAGAAGATTTTGAAAATGTATTATACCTTCAGACGTCTGTCATTTATACTTTAGATGTTTATGCTAAAATTTCTGGTTGGTATTTTTTTATGGACAGACGTCTGCAGTTCAATGTGATAGACGTTTGCTGAAGGTTTTGAAAAATGATTTTTAAAGCTTCAGACGTCTGCTTTGTGAACTTCAAAGGTCTGTTTCTTGCTCTGTGCTTTTCCAGTAAGAAACACAGACATCTGCAGTTCATCGGGACAGACGTCTGATGTTATGTTTTTGCCTAAACTTTTCTGCTTCAGACGTTTGCCTATTTGAACTTCAGACATCTGCTGTTAATATTTTTTCTAAAATATATCCATTTATAACCATTGGGGATTTGTTCTATCTGAGGCCAGACGTTTGCCACTTTTGCCTTTAGACATTTGCCACTTTGCCTTTAGCCGTCTGCCACTTTGCCTGCTTGTCCCCACTTCTTTTGAGTTGATATTCTTGTGGGCTATAAACAGGGCTTCTATGGGATTTTTTATGCTTAACATTTTGCAATCACTTATCTTTTCAATTGCCAATATCTATGTGATCTTGAGCAAAAATTCTCATCTCCTGTGAGAGTTTAAAACAGTTTTCATTTGCTTATCAATTAACACTCATACATAAAAAATTCAAGAGCCTAGCTTGATCATCCATACTGTGTAAGAGTATTAGAGAGAGAGAAAGTGTGTGTGTGTTCCCTCATAAAAAGATTACATTTTAATTAAACACAATAAGGCAGCGTCACACGTGCTCCCCACGTGAGCACCAGCACTAGCATTGGGTAGGATTAAATCCTATAATAGCGCCTCATGTGAAACTCATGTGGGCACTAGCTAATCCTCTGACGGCACCTTACGTGAAATACACGTGAGCACCGACGTGCAAGGTACATGGTGTCTGGTTCTGCAAAAATTAAATTGTTAGGCGGCGCCCACGTGCACAATACGTGAGCTCCACCGCCCAAATTAAGAGCAGGTAGAATTAAATTCTATATGGAAATAAATTTCCTAAAATCTGGGGATATTCTCTGTTAAACAGAGCCATTGGATCAAAGATTCGATGATAGAATTAAATTCTATTACGAAAAAATATCTTCCTGATTAAATATTCTTTGTAAAACAGAGAACCGTTAGATTAAAAATCCAATGGTGATTAAAAATCATCAAATATGGAATTAAATTCTATCAGGGGAAAATATTTCCCTGATCTTTCTAAATAAGAAAGATATTCTCTGCTGGATCAAAGATCCAATGCTAGAATTAAATTCTATTTGGGAAAATATTTCTTAAATCTTTTTAAATGAGAAATATATACTCTGAACCCTTGGATTAAAAATCCAATAGTGATTAAAAATCACCGTTTGATAGAATAAAATTCTATATATAGGAAAATATTTCCCCAATCTTGTTAAAAATAAGAAAATATATTTTGTAAAACAGAAATTATTGGATCAATAATCCAACGGTGGATAAAATTCCCCAAATAATTTTTGAGACCAATTAAATCAATTGGAATCTCTCAATGACAGATTTTCTCAAAACGGATCAACAATTTTCCTTATCTATATAAAGGACCTGAGACTTCAAGTCTCACACACATATATAGAGAGAACCCAACATAAGCTTCTGGAAATAAAAATTTAGAAGCTGCAACAGATAATTTAATTTTCTTCGAAAAAGAAGATCTTTCTTCTTTCAAACCCTAGGTAAAGAAAAAGAAGTGATTAAATATATCTCCTTTGCCTAGTGCAAGTAAAAACAAGGGTTTAACCCTTCATAAAAGAACTTAGTTCTTTCTCTGGATCTGAGATTCGTAAGACAAATCTCTCCATAATTTGAGAATTTAATTCTCATCGGGAAGATTATGTTCTTCAGACTCAAAATCTAGGGGAAAAACTAAATAAAAAGGAAAAGAGAGAAAAGAAACATGTTCTAGGAATTTAATTCCTTTATGAACAGGGTTTAACCCTATAATGAACTTAGTTCTTATAATAAAATACATAAGAACTTAGTTCTCAAAGAAAACTTGATCTCAGATCTTTAAAACAAAGATCTTGATGATCATAATTGGCTAAAACCGCCATTAACAGAGATTAAATCTTTAGAAGAAAAGAACTTAGCGTCTCACGTGCTTCCTGCGTGAGCACCAATCAAAAGGAGCTCAACGCCGCACGTGCTTCCCACGTGAGCACCCAAAAATATAAACTCAGCGCCTTACGTACTTCTCACGTGAGCGCCAAAAAATATAAACTCAGCGCCTCACCTGCTTCCCATGTGAGCGCCTAAAATTATAAACTCCTTGCCTCACTGCTTCCCACATAAGCGCTTAGTGATGATGGCTCAACGTCTCAAGTGAAACATACATGAGCGCTGTATAAAAGTGCTTAGCACTATATCTAGTCAAAACAACTGAGTGCTTAGCACTGATTGGGCAACGCCTATGTCTAAGCGCTTCACATGCTTCCCACGTAAGTGCCAGAGCTACAAATAAGTGCTTAGCACTTTTGAATAAAAGAAGAAAGCTTAAGACCGAGCCCAAATTGGCTAAGTCTCTCTGAAGTTTCTTGCAACTGAGACGAAATACTCTGTTGTTAGATCTTAATAAAATTTAATGATCCTGAAAATATTTATAAGTTAATCTTAGTCTCAAATAAGACTAACGTATTCTTAGTTAAAATAAATTGAGCCCTAATGCTCATATATTTAAGTTGTTATTAATCTAAAAACATATTAACAGTTCTTAAATGAAACAAAATATCCTTGAACTGAGGGAATACATACAACTTAAGTTCAAACCTAAATCTAAAATATACGGATTTGGATTAATCCGCACCCTACGGACGACGACATAAACTAGTTTCTGTATACAACCTTTGGGCAGCCAAAATAAATAAAACACAACACGACACGAAGTGAATTACTGGAGCAAGAGAAAGTGGTTATCGCAACGTGATAATATAGTTAACTGCAGGGGCTTGCGCCTGCATGGAAGAGCGTCCCTACAATCACCGCTCACAAATGTTGGGGAATCTGATAAAGTCTGCTACATCGGTCGCATCTATCCAAATTTCTGATATACGGAGCCATAAATCAACTTGGTATCTTCGGAGAGGTGGATGGATATGTCCAAATAGCATCTGCTCCTGAATTCAGGCTAGACGTCTCCATATCTCAGTCTAGTCTTCGGTGGTAGATAGATTCTAGCATGCTCGGTAGGACCTCTTCCTCTTTCTACTACACATTTCGTGTGTTGTGTTTCGAGAACAAAATCGTGGTTTGCTACGGTTGCCCTCGGATTCAGGATACTAAAACTGGGTGTCTGGGTAATGTGCAGAATCCATGGTTTCTTATTGCACTGCTTGCAATAACTCCCTCTCCACCCTAGCTGGAGGAATGACATATAGGCCTAACGTGGCCTCCATTTTCTCAATGCCGGTGGGGCAGGTCACACAAGCCACTATCGGGCTCTTCTTCGGGACCATGCTACCACCTGCGAGCTTCGGCAATTCAACACTATAAGAAGAAGCTCCTAGACGGATGGTCTTTGATTGGCTGGCAACGATCACGGCTCTTATTTGCAAGCTATCCAAATCTGACGTCTCAGTCTTCAACAGGCTGAACAAGAACTTGAAAGGGCTCGCAAAGAAGCCTATGATACCTGAAGTAGCTACCACAAAATGGCTAGCCCTCTCTACTCCTGCTGAGGGTGAATCCAATTAAAGTGCTTCCCCTCCAAGATGGTCGGTCTTCGAAAGATTGGCCAACCCCAACAAGGATGTTGGTCTTCAACAAGCTGACGCCAACTGAAACTCCATAGCAATGCAGGGGGCATGAGGAAGACACCTCCAAAATTGAGGCAATTCCCACTCCACGACATTCTCGACATCGCCACTTGCGCTGACTGAAAGAAGATGGGGGCAACTCCCCCTCTGAGCTCACCCCACCAGCTTCTATGGTGAATATCAACATTGTTGTTCTAACTGGGAACAACTTTGAACCGCTCAGGAACTCCCCGACGGCGGTTCTGAAGAAATCACCTCCGCCTGCAGAGGCCCCAATACAGATACAACTGGAGCAGCCTCATCAGCGGCTCTCCTCGCAAATCCATAGAGTCTGGCGAAAGGTCCAAGACTCTGTGCTTGACGAAAGCTACTCTCGTCGGCCGTAGAAATTTAAGGACCGACAAGAAAAGACTGCTCCTCCACCATACAATGGGGAACTTCTCCTAAATAGGTGCCTATCACAACGGCTCCTTCAACTCTAATCTCTCATAAAAGAATGAGGTTGGGAAAAACTCTACCGCCAGCGGCAAAATCCAATGGCGAAAAATATAAACGCCCTGAGTCTGGGGCATAACCATACATACGGTCTGTCACGCCCTAAGTCTTGGGCATAACCATACATACGGTCTGTCACGCCCTGCTTCCCAGTAGACGGAAACAGTGACATGGTAAGCCCACAACGTATTTACTATGAGAATACGTTAAACATAATTAAGTAATATAACAATGTACAAGAAAAACAAGAATAATAATATGAAACAACAACTTTATTTACATTCAAATTTACATACAACTGTTTGTAATAAAAAGATACAATGATAAAGCAAATGCCTAAATAATAGTATACTGAAAGTAAATACAAGCAAGAGCTAATAGTCAAGCTGAGAAGCAAACTGGTCCAAGTCCTTCGGGTTCGGATCTATCTCCTTCGAATATGGTCCTCCTGACGAACATTTCAAAAAAAGAAACAGAGAGGAATATTGTCAGCGAACTAACGCTCGGTAAGTCCCAAAAGAAGTTAAAGAAGATGGTATATAAAGTGAAGAGAAACCAAGTGAAAGTGAACAGGTAAGTTTATATAGGAGAGTATCTAAGCATATTTATTTACCGGTATAAGATAGTTATTCTAACGTAGTTATTTGTAGTTTGATAATAAAAGTTTTCATGTATACGAAAGGAGTCTATCTTAACCATGGACTATGGTAACATGTAGTACAAAGCCTCGTTATAACCCACGGGACAACGGCATGTGAATTTATATAGGTGTCTTTTAAGTGACCTCTCGTCTCATGAGATACGTTCCGTACCAATCTACCCATTTATCCCCACGTATTGTATTGTATAGTTTAAGATTACACGTCTTGGTCGAATCCATAAATATAAAAATGTACAGGTTCATGTTCAAGATGTAATCATGTATTCAGATATTCATGTAAAGTTCATGTTAAGTTATATCCATGGTTCGGTCAATTCGCGTCAAGTATTCAATTTCAAGTTTGATATTTGAATTCGAGTGTTCAGGTTCATGATCAATTATTCAGATTTGTGTTTGATTTTGGGTTCTGCTTTAAGTTTGGATCCAGGTTGGAGTCAGTATCTTATGAAAAGATTTATCTTTTGAATTTTTTAAGTTTGGAAGTAACGGACAACTGTTGCACATGGACGGCATAATTTGTGTTTTTTTCCAAGATAATTTCCATTGGTAAACTCCATTAATTTACAATGTTGTCTAACATTGATAGGCAAACACTCACTTTCTCCGGCTCCGTAGGGCTCAAGAGAAATGATACCGCTTAAACCTATATTAATCTAGGGTCATTAAAGATTTGATCTTGTTTGTTTACATTGTATGCATTTACCGAGGGGGGGTTTATGAGAAAATATTTTAATATTATTTAAAAATAAATCTCGAGGGTGATTTATAATATCAAGAGTTTTATGAACATGTATTTTGATTTTAGTGGTATCATTTCTTTTGAGTCCCAGGGAGCCAGAGAAAGTGAGTGCTTATCTATTCAGGTTAGACAACACTGTAAATTAACGGAGTTTATCAATGGCAATTGTCTTGGAAAAAGACACATATTCTGCCGTCCATGTACATCAGTTGTCCGATTACTCCTGAACTTAAGAAATTCAAGAGCCAAATCCTTTCATAAGATACTGAATCCAATTTGAATCCAAACTCAAACCAGAATCCAAAATCAAATACAAACTTGAATACTTGATTATGAACCTGAACACTCGAATTCAAATATCAAACTAGAACTTGAATACTTGACTCGACTTGACCAAACCATGGATATAACTTGACATGAATACCGGAATACATAATTAACCCGCTTCTCAGTAGACGGAAACGGTGACGTGGCAAACTTGCAATGTATTTATTATAAGAAGGTCGTTTCCCCTAATAAATAAATTAAGCGTAAGTAAGCAATATAACAAAGTGCAAGATTAACAACAGTAATAAAATCCAACATTGATATATTACATTCAAGTTTTCATAATTTTCAACTGATACAATATGTCTGAACAATAAACATAAGATGAAGGTAAAGAGCCTGAATATGTGGAAAGCTGTAATAACCGCTAAGATGAACAAAAGTATTCGTCCACTTGAGATGTGAGATGAAAATACTATTCATTGACTGCTTCTAAATGCTCTGTCCTAAATTCACTTGACGATCATTCCAGGAAACAAAAAGATGGGTGGAATGCCTGTCAACGAACTAGTACTTGGTAAGTCCCAAAAAAAATATGAATGTGAAATATAAAGGTATTGTGACAAGTTGGAAAAGGATATCATGAAGCAATGGAGTAAGTGTGATACGGTAATTAGACATGACATTTAATATAAGCATGGAAAATCAATGTAACATAGTAATTCTATATATCATGGTAAATAATGGCAACTATGTAAGTATGACAATAGTATATGAGTATAACAAACAAGTATAGAAATGGTTGTTTAGTATAGGTATAGTGAACATGAAGTGAATGTCAATGTGTAAGTATGATTATTCTAACGTGGTTATTTGTAGTTTGATAAAAAATATATTCATGTATACGAGAGGAGTCCAACTTACCCCGTGGACTAAGGTAACATGTAGTACAAGGCCCCATCATAACCCATGGGACAACGGTATATGAATTCATGTAGGTGTCTTTTAAAGCGACCTCTCATGCCACGATATACGTTCCGTACCAATCTATTCCATATCCCCGTGTTTTGTAGTGTATAGTGCAAGTTTACAGGTCTTGGCTGAATCCATGAATATAAGAGTACAAGTTCATTTTAAAGTTGTAATCATGTGTGCATGTATTCATGTCAAGTTATATTCATGGTTCGGTCAAGTCAAGTCAAGTATGTAATTGGATTATGTCAAATATATAATATCTAATTATTTCTTAATTTACATGCAATAATTTAAAGATCGAGAGAAACGAGATAAACATGTTCGAATAGCATGAAATAAGTCAATTATATTATTCAAATAACGACCATAAATAATTATGTAAAGAAGTGTTGTGTACGACTAATTAATCAAGTCAATCAAATTAGGAATATACACAAAAGTATAGATCTAAGTGTTGTGTACGCGTGAGTTCCAGTCGCTCCTAAATACGATTACCAGTTTAGGAGATATACCCATTTTCATTTCATTACGCAGAATAGATCAGAATCTGTTCGGCACCGTCGTATATTTTTAAAATATAGTTTGGGTCAATTTCCATCAGGTTTCAAGTTACGAACATTATTAGAAAATTGTAGGTCTTTCGATTTACTTATCAAAAACCCTAATATTCGCACGATTTGGATTTTTGAAGCTCTAGTTATGATCATTTTAATTCAGTGTTTAAAACAGAAATTCAGATTTCTGGACCGCAACTATATGTTATATTGCAAAGCCTATATTGGGTTTTTTTATGCATTTCTAAGTAATATAATATACAGGAAATTATAGCTCTGTCAATTGTTCATCTATACATCTAAATTTTGCTACGAACGGATATTGAGAGTTCGAGTTATGTCCTATTTAAAAACAATGTGCGAATGAGAACAGATTCTGTCCAAATTCGTCGCTTAATATTGTAACGGGGTTTTCTATATTTTACGTTGGTTTGCAGTAAAAAATTAAAACTAAGAAAATCTATATCTTTGATGTATATATTCAAAACATCTGAAAATACTTAATTTGGATCCACGATTACAGAGTTATTATCTCTTGAAGAATACACTTAATGGCAGTTTTTGGTTTCAAAAACAGTGAATAAAAAACTATGTAACTCCTAAATCATTATTCCGTTTGATATAAAAAAAAATTTACTGTAGATTTGGAATTCTATCTATTATTTTATCCTAATGTTCTAAGAATTTCTAGAAATGGAAAGTAATTCTAAAAAATTATTTTAAAGATAAAGGTATTTGGGACCGTATTTAAAAACAATAAAACCATGGTATTAATCTGCAACTTTGTTTTCTTTATACTTACTAACATTCTAATTGAGAATATACATGAGAAAATACACCAGTGATTCTATAAAAATCATGTCACAAATTGTAAGATATTATCGATATTTCAATCACGTGATCGGGTTATAAAAGAAATACATATAACTTTTAATGAAACTACAATAAAAAACCTTTTACATATATCATTTATAAATTCCAATGAGATATTACTTACAACATTACTTTTATTTAAAGCAATGATATTAGCATGAGACAATTACTATAGACTAGGCATAAATACCACAAGTATCTAAACATAACATATATAATACATAGACAATTATTTATGCACATATTTTTCATAACTGAATTCTTTTACTAAAAATCATACAAAGATTACAGATAATCTTGCAAGTCTAGATGAAAGAAGGAAACAAGAAAAAGAGAGTGAGAAGGAGAAGAGAAAGAGGGGGGGGGAGAGAGACAAAGGGAACTTACATGCACAAGCCAGTATTGTTACCGGGCTTGTCTATCTAACTATAGGCGCGCGTTACTAGCGAGACTTTTTAAAAGCTTTTTCATGTTTTTCTTCAAGAACTCTAGATGAAGAGGGGGAAGGAGATGAATAATATTTTGTGAGAAAGGAAGAAGAGGAGTTATTCTTCTATCTAATTTTTTTAAAAGAAAGAAAAATATAAAGGTAAGATGAGTATATAAAAGAATTATGTCATATTAATTCAAATTAATATGAATTCATAATGGGAGTTAAAGAGAAATTGAAAGGGTGCCCATTCATTTGGAAGTTAAAGAAAATGAAAAGTCTCATTTGTAGATTGAGAGAGTAAAAAATATAGATAAAATTGATTGCATGACCCAAGATTCGAATATGTGGCTTATGGAATAATAATGTAAAAACTTAACCAATGAGCTACAAGATTATTCATGTACAAATTTAACAAGAATTAAATATATGATGTTAAGGTAGACTTTTAGGCTCAAAGTTTTATAAAAGAAAATAAAAATAAAATTAGATTTGGGTTATGGGCTGGATTAGGTCTTGTGTTTAATTTGAAAAAGATTAAGATTTAGTTTTAAAGAAATGTGTTTGGGAAATAGATGGAAAAATAAAATAATATATTTAATAGAAAACAAAATATACGGAAAATACTAAGAAGAAATAAATACAATATTTTACTAAACAAAGAAAATACAAAAATATAGTAATATTGGGGTCGTTACACGGTCTACATGGCTAGCGGCAAGGAAGAAAGCCGCGCTTCAGTAAGTCACCGACTGCATACTCGGTCGCTGACAAAGGCTCAGGAGCAATAGAAAAAGCTCCAAAAAATGCTGACCAAAATGGTAGCTTTCACCGGACCAAAAGAAAGTCCGGACAATGAAGTCGAACAACGCCAAGAGTAAGAGTCCGATACAGAGTTCTTGCGATGAGTGCTGGAGAGAAAAGACAAAGAAGCTATGGAGCAAGCTGCAAATATCAAGCAGATGACTCTTTTATTCCAAGTCTTGGTTGGAATGATGATCCAACCAGAACCACCGACTGAAGATCTGTTAGGAATATGTATACCTTAGAAGCCATTATTGTAAGATATAGTGGATACTTGGGCATATATATATATATATATATATATATATATATATATATGGCTTTCTTGCTCGACATGATAGTATGCTATCTGGTTGCCTTTATCTTAACATGTTTACTGGTATTATTATACCGTCTCTCATATACATGTTGATAAAGCCCTTAGGATCTAGGCATGACTAGCAGGACTATGATGTGGATCATACTACTGGGACCTGGGTAGTTCACAAGCATATCCTTCAATTGTTCCTAGTTGATGGGATATCGAGACAGGGCATCGATATTCCAGAGTAGACAAGTGTGTACATTTCTTGACCCTGTATGGGGCGATGGTTGATCCCATAACCATTGGTGTTTGACATCAAAGATTGTACACAGATTCACAATAGAGAATGGGTACACCGAACAGGAGTCGTGCAAACAGGCGGATAGCTATTTTCTGATAACACTGGTATATGTTAGTCTGTAGATGGTACTATACCTATCGTCAGATAGCAGTTTTCTGATGACACTGGTACAGGTTAGTCTGTACCAGTGTCATACCAATCGCCAGATAGCAGTTTTCTGATGACACTGGTACAGGTTAGTCTGTAGACCCGAGATCGTCATAGAGTCTTCTGTGGTTCCCACTGTGCTTTGATTTCCTCCCTACCACTGCTCAAAGGAGTCGTGCAAACAGGTGGATTTTGGATACATTCCCGAGTCACATAGAGGGAATGAGCGATATGAAGGGTTTCGTCTCTCTCGGTATAGTGAGTTGATGTTGCGCTATACTCGATTGGCTATAATAGGAAGTCCCTGGCCAGGGCTGTTGATGAGATTTACTGGTAAGTGTTATCAGTAGTTTCTCGTACCGTTATAGGCCACACATCGGCAAGACTTATCAAGTTATTGGGGTCTGACGATTCCACCCCCAGACTCGATATGCGACATATCAGACGAAGTGTCCGGACTGTACGGTAAGTGTTACTTATAAGCTTCATGGGAGTTTGGACAAGCTTGCTTGTTGATCTCCTATTCGCTTAATACCTGGGTAGCCGTTACGTCCAGTTAGTACTGCTGACGACTTGTAGGTAACTGATATGATCATAACCTACTGTTGGTGTATTGACGAGTCTTTAAAGTCCCACACAGAAGTTTTCTAGTTCAGACGAAACGAAGTAGGGCACATATGCTGATAGGTGCGGGGGCCAGATTAAATATGAGTATGTGATACCGTATTCTAATCTGGCGTTATTTATTATCAGTTAGGTTATATGTGATATAACCGGATTATTGAATCAAGTGTAGATTTGATAATTTGATATACAGATAAATGATATTAGTCGGTTATATGAGATATAACTGGATTATTAAATCAAGTATTGATTTAATAATATGATATATATTTATATTTGATATAATTATATATTAACTAATAATATTGCTCACTAATTATTTGCTTATCTTTATATATATATATATATATATATATATATATATATATATATTATATGAAGTATGGTTGATTTTCTATTTTTAGAAAATAGAAAATGAGGTGGAAAATGGGGAGACTTTTTATAGAATGGGTGAAGCATGGCTTTTGATTTATTTATTCTTTTTTCATGTACTGTTGAAGCATGGTTCAATTTTTTTATTGAAACAAATTGATTCTTCAATTATTGTGTTTATGTTAAAAGAGCCATTCTTCATTTCTTCACATAAGTAAGTTCATTTTTCTCACTTGAGCTCCTTGCTCTCTAGCTCTCTTCATCTTCCTCCTCACCTTCTCCAAGCTCAATCCCTCACATGAGTTGTGAAATCTTGAGCTTGTGATAACCCTAGTGAGCAAACAAAACCCCTACTTCACCATCCTACACTTGGTTAGCAATTAATTGTAGCGTGTTTACTTCACTAAAGAGTTTAGTGAAGAGATAGCTTGGATTACCGGAGCTTCGGGTGGATCATCTTTGGCATGAAGATCGCAAAGGAAGCTCGATCCAACTTCAAGTGGAGCCTAATGGAATCGCGTGGACTACTACATGGAGCATTTGAAGAGAAGAACACGGTCTACAAAGCTTGTTGCCTCCTTCTCTTAGCTAGTTTTTGTGATATCATCATTGCAGACCTTAATCATCTAGTTAGATTCTAGGTTAATGTTAATTAGCACCCAAATTTTTTTTAATATGGCATGCTTGATGCTAGTAAAACCCAGTGGTGGTGCTAACAAAACACTTTCATGGTATCAGAGCCAAACTAGAATATTAGGGTAATTCTTTGCAGCATTAAAGTGTTCGATCGAATTTTCGAGACTGGGTTTTGGCATGTTTCTGCCCGTTTTTAAAAAGATGAAATTTTAGTGATTAAAAATATGCAGAAAATCGTGCAGGCTTTTTAGTGGAAGCCCAAGAAATTTGAAGCGCTAACTCCCATAAAGTGCCGCGGAACCGCGGCCCAAACCCTAGTTTTGCCGCGGTTCCGCCGCATGTTGTGGGTGTTCTGGGATTTTCTTTTCTTATGCTGCTCCATTTTGTAATTTTGCACTCTCTGGATGTTTTTAATAAGACTCAAGTTGTTGAGCTCTCTGAAATTTCTGGGTGTTTGAAAAATCGATCGAAATGTTTAACGTTGTATAGATTATGATGATATGTGATACAATATTTGGAATTCACAATAATTAGTTTTGAGAAAACTAGTTTGTGTTTTATAAATCTAGCATTTTAGTCTCGGTTGATCAATTGCCACGGAGTTTCGATTCGGATCAAAACTCCGTCGCAATCGCGTTTTGTACACGATCACTGAGTCGGGAATCTTGTTGAATTATTCGACTGCTTATTGAAAAGAGTTTTCAATTTGAGACTAAAATGCAAGGTTTATAGGTTAGGCATGAAATTCGGAATATGAGATATTCCGGTTTTATGATGCTTAAGGTATTTGCAAACTCTAAATATTGTAGTTTTTCATTTCTTTTCTGCGACCGTAAGTGTAATATGTGGTGTATCCCCGATCTCATTGCTATATGTCAACGGAATTTAGGATACGAATATTTACTTACGTTGATGACATGCGATATTATGTGTTGCTGTGATATGTTATATTGGATCGACGCAATTGAATAGCCGAGGGTTTTATGTAAGATGAGAGTTTTTCAATTTTCATTCATGTAGTAGTTGTATGTAACATTCTTTTGTTGGGGCATTTCTGGGTTGAGGATGACGTTACCATTGTTGTTTATTATTTACTTTTCCGCATTAGGATAGACCCAAGGCGGGGAGCATAAGTAACCGGGTTCTAGAGTCCAGTGTGAGACCTTCTCGAGGAGTCAAGACCATGTCTCCTAACTCTAGAATTGGCAGGGTTGTTTGCCGCTCTCGAAGGGGTCTAGGGATGTGAGTTTGGCTATTCATCACGGCTGTAGAATCCGTGTTTTTCATTATTGGCTTAATTTAAAACACGGACCTCCTAGTATACCCAATATTTCATATGTTGACTTCTGCTGCTTGGTTCTGTGATGTGATAATATAACTGCATGAGACGAATGCTATATATATGATATATATAATAAACGTTGCTTATGTTTTGCGCACGCGCTAGTCCAGCCCCCACTCTGCCGTTAGTTAAGTAACCTAACAGTGCATGACGGAGCCTCATGGCGAATGCGGATGGTATAAACGTATGTTCTATTTTCGGTTCTTTTCTGTGATGTTTAGGGAAACATAAATGATAGGACTTCATTAATGAGATTAATGAAAAGAAAAGAAACCTAAAAATGTTGTAGAATCGAAATTTTAAAAAGGTAGCTCTAGTTCTTGCTTTGTATAGTGGTATTCCTTGATGAATATCTAGCATCTCATTCGATGAGGAAAGAGCCGAGATACCTTCACCGGGAGTGACCTCTTTAGAAAAACTAGCAAATACTACAACCCACTCGGTTTTGTTTTTATAGCTTCTCTTGTTCTTTCTTTGCATAGTGGTATTCCTTGATGAATATCCAGTACCTCATTCGATGAGGAAAGAGCCGAGATCCCTTCACCGTGAGCGACCTATTTAGCGAAACTAGCAAAAGCTACAAAAACACTCCTTTTCAAATCATTAGATTCTACAACGATATCAAGTTCATTACGTTAAAGGTTTTCTTCAAAACCAACCGTAGCCCTCCGTCATTTTAGATAAGTACTATTTAGTATTCGTGCTGCGTTTGTTGGCCTCCATCAAGGCGTAGTGTACGGTAGCTAATTAGTACTTATCTTCCGCATGTGATGCGATTGGATTAGGGTAGTCGTACGGTTTTGTTGACCATAGTTAAAGGTAGTACGGGTGGGTTTAATTCAATCATGAAATGACGGGTTGATCTTGGCTAGCGGTTATGATTTGTTGACCATAGTTATGGTCATAAGTTGTCATGGGTAAAAATAGATATTGTGAATTTCAAGTGTTAAAATTTGCAATGAGATTGCATTCCTTCTATGAGATAGTTGGATCCCGATGCCCACTGCGAGTAAGTGTTACTCCTGAGAGAGTATTCCACTTTACAATTAGCCGATCCATTAGATGTCTAAGAAAGGTGTTAACGGGGTGATGCCCCTACGGAAACTAGGTTATTTAATTAGTTCCATTCGAAATCATGGGGAGACTCCCTTAGAGTATCAATACATGTCTGGCCGAACGATTGCCGAACTTGTAGAGTGTAATTAATCCCGGCTAATCTTAGGGTTTGAAGGAAGATTTGATAAAAACAGTAGGAGACATACTGATTAGATAAGATAATAACCAATCTAATCTTGCAAAGAGCGCACGCAAAAGTGATTATCCTTCTCTCTCTCCTGGTAGCGACCAATGACACGCCTTAATCAAGATAATAATATGGATGTATTGACTGAACTCACTTATTATACTGGGCAAGGTTCCGCTCTATCTTATGATTGTCATAAGTCTAAGCACGAAATAATACAATACCCGGATTCCCATGCCACCCATATGAAGAAGGAGGATAATGATACATTTTCTTCAGGTGTGTTCGTTACCGAGAACTGTTTCTCAGTTTTCTCTATGTCCTGGGTATTGGATACCAGATCAGGATCCCACGTATGTAATTTGTTACATGGGTTAAGTAGAGGTAGAGAACTGGGAAAATATGATATGTCCCTCAGAGAAGGGAATGGTGCAATTGTTGCAGCCAAAGCAGTTGGCGAATATCACCTTGTATTTTCAAGTGGTAATACAATGATTCTGAGCGACTGTTATTTTTTACCAAAATTATTGTGAATGTTTTCCTAAATCAAGTGTTGATTGGGTATGGTACGTTGTATAATGGTATATACATTGTAAATCACAAAAAAGTTCTAAGTATACAGAACACACAAAAGAGGAACAGTTCAAAAATGAACGAAGCCTTCTTAGGGCATTGTAGACTAGGTCATATCAACGCAACAAGACTGGCTTAAGTTGCATAAGGATGGATATTTGAATCCATTCGAATTTTCATCTTATGAAACTTGTCAGTCATGTCTTAAAGGCAAGATGACCAAAACTCCGTAACTGGATACGGAGAAAGAGCTATTGAACTCTTGGGACTGATACATAGTGATGTATGCGGTCCTATGTCTACACATGCCAGGAATGGTTTTTCATATTTTATTACATTCACCGATGATCTCTCAAGTTTCAGACATGTGTTCCTGATGAAACACAAATCTGATGTTTTTGAGAAATTCAAGGAATATAAGTACGAAGTTGAGAACCAGATGGGTAAAAGTATTAAAATCCTTCGATCTGATCGGGAAGGAGAATACTTGAGCACAGAATTCAGAGACTACTTAAAAGAGAATGGGATTCTCTCTCAGCTTACTCCTCCATATATACCACAGAACAATGGAGTTTCGGAGCGGAGGAAGTGAACCCTTTTAGATATGGTACGCTCTATGATGAGTAATGCTGAGTTGCCTATTTTCTTTTGGGGTTATGCACTTGAGACAGCTGCATACCTATTGAATAGGGTTCCAACCAAATCCGTGCCTACCACTCCATATGAGATATGGAATGGGAAGAGACCATATCTTAAACGGGTTAAGATATGGGGTTGTCTGGCCTATGTTAAAAAGAAAACTCTGGACAAGCTCGAGGCAAGGTCTGTTTTGTGCAAGTTTATGGGATATCCAAATGATTCATATGGATATATTTTCTACCATACTAAGGGACAAAAAGTGTTTGTTTCTCAACATGCCACCTTTTTAAAAAAAGAATTTCTTGTGAAAAAATCAATGGTAATGAGGTAGAACTGGAAGAAGTTCCAGCTACACAAACTATAACGATTTGGTAGAACCGGAGGATTCAATAGTCCCCGACTAACCTCAACCACTCCGCAGATCTAGTAGGGTTCTTCATCCATATGAAAGATACTACGATTTTCTTATAGACGATGGGAGCGAGGATTGCATCATGGATGATGACGACCCAACTAGTTTCGAGCATGCCATCACAAGTGGAGACTTTGTGAAATAGGTTGATGCTATGCGATCTGAGATGGAATCCATGTACACTAACAAAGTATGGACTTTCAAAGTTTCACTTGAATGGGTAAAACCCATCGGGAACAAGTGTATCTTTAAGAAGATTCTTGGTGTAGATAGAAAGGTTGAGACCTTCAAAGCTAGACTTGTAGCAAAAGGTTTTCGTCAACGACCAGGTGTCGACTATGATGAAACCTTTTCTCCTGTAGCTATGATTAAATCCATCAGGATCCTACTTGCCGTTGCTACATACCATGACTACGAAATCTGGAAGATGGACGTCATGACCACTTTTCTAAATGGTGATTTAGAAGAGAGCGTGTACATAACACAGTCAGAGGGCTTCGTAGACAGTAGGAGCTACGGAAGCGTATTTAAGCTACTTAAATCCATTTACGGATTAAAGCAGGCATCGCGGAGCTGAAACATCTGTTTTGATGAAGCTATCAAAGAGTTTGACTGCATCAAAAATGTAGATGAACCATGTATATACAAGAAAGTTGTAGAGAATAAGGTTTTCTTCCTCGTATTGTAGGTGGATGACATACTCTTGATAGGAAACGATGTTCCTATACAACACTCGATCAAGCTCTTCTTAGGACATAAGTTCTCTATGAAATATCTAAGTGATGCCTCCTACATCTTGTAGATAAAGATCTATAGAGATAGATCTAAACGGATGTTGGGATTGTCCTAATCCAGGTACATAGACACTATACTAAAGAGGTTTTGTATGGAAGATTATAAGAGTGGTAATTTACCCGCTTGTTCAGGAATCACTCTCTCCAAAGAGATGTCTCCCAAGACTGATTTGGAGAGGGCTCGCATGCAAGAGATACCCTATGCTTTGACAGTCAGGTCTATCATGTATGCGAAGTTATATACCATACCAGATGTAGCTTACTCACTAGGTGTAGTGAGTATGTATCAATCAGATCCAGGGGAACAACACAGGACAGCTATGAAGAACATTCTTAAGTACTTCAGAAGGACTAAAGAAATGTTCTTGGTGTATGGTAACGATGAACTCCAGGTTGAGTCCATTACCGATTCGAGCTTCCAAAGTGATAAGTATGACAGTAAGTCGGTCTCGGATTTTTTCTTCACCCTCAATGGAGGGGCAGTATGTTGGAAGAGTTCCAAGCAAGATACCATAGCATGCTCGATGATGGAGGCTGAATACATCACTGCCAACGATGCTGCCAAAGAGGCCGTTTGGATGAAGAAGTTCATTACTAAACTTGGTGTGGTTCCAACCATTGAGTATCCAATACCTATGTATTGTGATAAAAATGGAGCTGTGGCTTTGGCCAATGAACCCCGGTCCCATCAGCGATCTAGACATATTCTTAGGCGGAATCACCAGATCAGGGAGATAGTAGATTGCCGGGAGATCGATTTCAGGAGAGTTGACACGAAGGATAACACAGCGGATCCACTCACGAAGGCCCTCCCCCAGATGCAATTCGAGAGTCTTTTTGGGAAGTTGGGTATGAGATACTACAACAACTGGCCTTAGTGCAAATGGGAGATTGTTAGGAATATGTATGCTCTAGAAGCCATTATTGTATGATATAGTGGATGCTTGGATATATATATATATAAAGGACTTTCTTGCTCGACATGATAGTATGTTATCTGATTGCCTTTATCTTAATATGTTCACTGGTATTATTATACCGTCTCTCATATACATGCTGATAAAGCCCTTAGGATGTAGGCTTTACTACCAGGACTATGATGC
The DNA here is from genome assembly GCA_030015575.1 of Agapanthus africanus. Lineage (NCBI taxonomy): Eukaryota > Viridiplantae > Streptophyta > Magnoliopsida > Asparagales > Amaryllidaceae > Agapanthus > Agapanthus africanus. The sequence continues at coordinate 142,254,033 of CM057337.1, forward strand.
GGATCATACTACTGGGACCTGGGTAGTCCACAAGCACATCCTTCAATTGTTCCTAGTTGAAGGAATATCGAGACAGGGCATCGATATTCCAGAGTAGACTAGTGTGTACGTTTCTTGATCCTTTATGGGGCAATGGTTGATCCCATAACCATTGGTGTTTGACATCATATATTGTACACAGGTGCTCGTTAGAGAATGGGTACACCGAACAGGATAGCCGAGAACTACTAGATTGTACTATAACTATCATCAGAAAGCAGTTCTTTGGTGACACTGGTACAGGTTAGTCTGTAGATCCGAGATCGTCATAGAGTCTTATGTAGTTCCCACTGTGCTTTGATTTTCTCCCTACCATGGCTCAAAGGAGTCATGCAAACAGGTGGATTTTGGGTACAATCCTGAGTCACATAGAGGCAATGAGCGATAGGAGGGGTTTCGTCTCTCTCGGTATAGGGAGTTGATGTTGCGCTATACTCGACTGGCTATAACATGAAGTCCCTAGCCAGGGCTATTGATGAGATTTAATGGTACGAGTCATTCTCAAGTAGGCGACTTTTTCCGGAACGCAGTCCGGGTTATCAGTAGTTTCTCATACCGTTATACGCCACACATCGGCATGACTTATCAAGTTATTGGGATCTGACGATTCCACCCCCAGACTCGATATGCGACATATCGGATGAAGAGACCGGACTGTACGGTAAGTGTTACTTATAGGCTTCATAGGAGTTTGGACAAGCTTGCTTGTTGATCTCCTATTCGCTCAATACCTGGGTAGCCGTTATGTCCAACTAGTACCGCTGACGACTTGTGGGTAATGTAGGAGATAGTGCCCTCAGAGTCAATTATTGGATCACATGCACGTGATTGCAATGATTGAGGGAGGACCTATCCCGGTACGACAGTCTTACTCGAGATGATAGTTTGCTATCTGGTTTACCTTTATCATCGTGTACTGCTTTAGGTGACCTGACAGGTCACTATTGCACGTTGATAGAGCCCCTAAGATTCTTGCTTGGCTGCCAGCAGTATGAGGGCGATCATATAAGTGAGAGCTGGAGTCTACATGCATATCCTTAAAAGGTCCCTAGTCGTGGGAGTTTCGAGACAGGGCATCGATTCTCCAGAGTAGACTAGTGTATACAGTCGAGACCCCGACGAGGGGCGGTGGCCGGTCTCACAGGCCACTGGTGTCAGTTGGTTCACCTAAGATGTATACAGGTGCTCATTGGGTTATGAGTACACCGGACAGGACTCGCCGGGAACATGCTAGTTGGTCTTATACCTGACGTCAGATAGCAGTTCCCAGGTGACATGTGTACAGGTTAGTTCATCGACCTGGGGATCGTCATTTGTCTCGTGTGAGTTCCCAGTGTACTTTGATTACTACCCTACCACGGCTCAAAGGAGTCGTGCAAACAGGTTTTAGTTGGGTACAGTCCCGAGCCACATGGAGGCAGTGAGCGGATCTTCGGGGGTTCGTCTCTCCCGGTATTGGGGGTGAGGTCGCGTTGTGTCTAGGAGAGCCATTACACGAAGTCCTAGGCCAAGGCAGGAGATTTACTGGTAGGTATTCCGGTAGTATCTCAGGGTGTTCTGGGCTACACTCCGACACGACTTGTACCGCTTTTGGGGGTCTGACTTTTACCCACCCCCTAGGCCCGACATGCGATGCTCATAGACGAACGGACCGGACTGTACGGATATTGTCACTGACAGACTCAGTAGGGTGTCAGGATGAGTTCGCTCATCGACGTCCCTTTTGGTCAATAGCTGGTGGCCCGTCATGTATTGGCTTATACCTCTGACGTGCTAGTGGTTAAATCCACAGCCATAGTATTGACGAGTCTTTAGAGTCCACCACACATTCAGTTACTCAGCTTTCGGACGAAACGCTGTAGAGGCCGTATGGAGATATGGCAGGGTCCGATCAGATACGTGCGGTATTGCACGGATCAGGATCGGACAGTTTGTACTAGTGGCCGTATGGATATATGGCAAGGTTCGATCGGATACGTGCGGTATTGCACGGATCAGGATCGAACGGATATTACTAGCCGGGTTTGGTTTAAGCCGGATCCTAGTTTAGTACAGTGTAGATTCTGTCTCTTTGCATTTGTATCCGGACGGAATACAGATGCGGGTGTGTATGCACAGTATCGGGGTTTTGCTGTAATTTATTACGGGACCAGTTTTCTGGAATTGCCAGTTTGCATTCCGTTCCGGCCGGTTTTCCTTTGTTCTTTCCCGGCCGGACTTTTCCGATGGAGGGGGTTATTTGCAAGTTTGCAAATAACACTTTGAGGAGGGGGTTTATTGCAAAAGGTTTTATTATGAGAGCATCTTTTCTTTTGCACCATTCTTGCATTTATTGTGAAGTGAAAGGATTTGATTTGGAATTAATTAAGACATGAGGAGGTATGGGCCGGCCACTGTGGGAATGATGGGTTTTTAAAAGGGAGGTTGTTTAATTAATTAATTAATAGGCTACATTATACATTAGAGTGTGCTGGATTGTTTTAAGGGATTGGTGAATTAATATATAAATACTCATTTGGTTGCATTGTGGGCTTGAGGGAGTGCTGATGTTTTAATTTGGCTGAGCTCATCATCATTTCATTTCCAGTGAGCTTTTTCTTTCTTGTGGCCGAGCTCTATCTTTGATGGCAAGCTCCATTTTTCATCAAAGTATTCATGAAAAATCCTTGTGCAAAATTCCTCCATAAATGGCAATCTCCTTTATCCCAAAGAGACAACTATTCTACACTATTCTACAGCAAATCTTGGACGCGTCGGCCAGCCAACTTCGCGCCCGAGTTGCCTCGGTATTGAGGTGGGAGCCCGTAAAAGAATACGGCTACGTGGTGCCCTTCCGGCGAGGAGGAGACCACCGGAGTTTCCGCTGAAGATCGGGACGGCGACGAGAAGACCGGAGGACTCGGATCACTCGGTATATCTCTTCTCATCTTGTAGTTAGCTAGATATAGTTTAATGGCCCGATCCGGGTGTTTAGTGCGCGGTGGTGCCGGTTTGCAAAGTCCGCAAAATTAAAGTTTATCACCGTTTCCGCATTTGGCCGTCGGATTGACGACCGGGGCGCCGCCGTGCACTTACAGTGGTATCAGAGCCTCGCCATTAACTTAGTCTAGCTTGGTTTGATGTGTTTTGCATTTCCGATCGACCAAAATTCCAAAATCTACATTTTTGCTAGCGACAGTTTTCTGTTGAAATTTTTTGGTCTCCAAAAATTTTTCAGGTTGTATAAAAGTACTGTGCTAGAAGACCTAAGACTACTGTAGAAATTCGAGACACTGATCTCTTCAAAGGAGCGCGGAACCGCGGCAAAACCTTACTTGTTGCCGCTGTTCCGCCGCAGTATTGATGGGTCAGTGTGTACAATTTTTCCAGTAGGATTTATGGGTGATTTTAGGGGCTTTGGAATATTAATAATGGGCCCAGATTTTCTGTGAGTGCTACAGTATTGCTTGAGGGCCCACTTGTTAATTTTTGATCGATCGAATATTTTAAACACATTATTTCACAGTATTTACATTATATCTGCGACCGTGAATGTCACTCGATCGGTAAATCCGGTCTAGCTGCTATAGCCCGGTTGGACGGATTTGCGAACGTGACTTTCACGTTGATATTTTGTGTTTTTGCTGTGTTGTTGCGGATCGGTCGTGGGGGATAGCCTGGATGCAATGCTAGTACAGTTTCTGTTGTATTATGTACATTTGATATTGCGGGGCGAGCGTCCGACATGTGGACTGCCGTCACGGCCTGTTTGTATTATTCTTTTGGGGCACGACCTGGTTGCGGTCGATGTACCCGTTGTATGTATATTTTACTTTCTGTACTAGGATTACCCCGCGGTGAGGTGCACGGATAGCCGGGTTCTGGAGGGCAACAAGCCCGCATCTCATGGCATTGGGACGGAGGGGGCTTCACTCCAGGATTGGCGGGCTATTCGCCGCACTCGTAGGGGGTACAGGTTGACCCAGGAGGGGTGCCCAAGTTACCGGATTCCGTGAAGTGCTGGGTGGTCCATTCACGGTGCTGAAGGGCGCTGCCTCGCTTCAGGTTTTGGCGGGTGACTTGCCGTGCCCGTAGGGGTCTAGGATCTCATTGCACAGGCTATCCACACGACCAGGGGAACGTCGGGTTTCAGTAGTGGCTCTGTGAAACCCGGGGATCCCAGATATCTGTATTGTTCTGTGATGCTGTACATTTCTGTGATGTTGCATTTTATTCACACCTTGAGCGAAATACTATATATTGGTATATATATTAGTAGATGTTGTATATGTTTTTCATCCGCGCTAGTCCAGTCCCCGCTCTGCCGTTAGTTAGCTAACCTAACGGGTGATGACGGGACCCAGTGGCGAATGCGGATGGCATATACGTACATCAGTATATTTTCGTTCTTTATGGTGTGATCAATTGATGGGACTGCATTGATTCGGATCAATGCAAGATAAACAAACCTATTCTGATGTTGTTGGAACACTTTTCAAAAAGCTGTTATTGCAAGGACGTTCACTTTTGTTTTGCACAGAGATATTCGGTTATGAATATCCAGCTCCTCAGTCGATGAGGCAAGGGCCGAGATCCCTTCACCGGGAGTGACCCCTTGGACAGAAGTTTGCGTCAGGGCTTTAACTTCACTATAGCCGATTACTTTTGCTTTGCATCGTGGTATTCATTTGGAATATCCTGCACCCCATTCTACAGGGAAAGAGCCGAGATCCCTTCACCGGGAGTGACCTCTTTAGTAAAAGTTTTCGTCACTATATTTTCTAAAAAGCTATCCGTTCCTTCAACGATATCAAGTTCATTACGTTAAAGGTTTTCGCCAGAAACCATTCGTAGCCCTCCGTCGTTTCATGTGGATAGTCAATAGTATTCAAGCTGTGTATGTTGGCCAAAGTCAAGGCACAGTGTTTGGTAGCTGTTGGTTATTCATATGCAGCATAGATAGATGTGTTGGTTTGGGGCAGTCGTACTACCATTTTGGCCAAAGTCATGGGTATGTACGGGTGGGCTCAAATTAACCAGGAGAATGACGGGTTGAACTTGACATGTGACTTATGATATGTTGGCCAAAGTCAAGGTCATAAGAGCATGGGGTAAAAATCACATCGGGAGTTTCAAAAGAACTGAAACTTGCCAGATATGCGCATACCTTCTGGAGTGTGATACCGTGAGCGGATTCCGTCACGTTATCATGCGATGAGAGTTGGATCCCGATTCCCACTGATGAGTTAGTTTACTCCTCGGGTATTCCCGACTAATTCTTCTTATAGGTTTGGAGGAGAATTTGAGGTACAGTGGGAGGTTTCCAGATTAGATAAATTGGTAACCATTCTGATCTTGGTTAGAGTGCACGCTGAGTGTTTCTTTTCTCTCTCTCTGGCAGCGACCATTGACCAGACCCTAAGACTATGACTCAGTGACCAAGTTGACCGAACCTTCTTAACACAGGCTTTTGGATTGTCAGAGTTGCAAATCTCGTTGCCACTTCTACTTTTATCCTTTTCTCCAGGACACCCCATATTACTGCGAACGTCCACTTCCATTGGACAAAACCATCGTATGGTTATATACGAACTCGAAGGAATTCGAGGATGGTTTCCGGTTCTGGAGAAAACGGATAAGATTTATTCAGTTGTCTTTTCCTTTTTACCTTCTCTCAAGTTACGAGTACTCCTTAGTTTAGGAAATAGTACACCTATTACGCAAATTGGATAGTCTTCTTCCAAACTTTAGGCTGGTGCCGAACAGTGGGGATGAAGAAAACCAATTAGCACAACGATGGTGTGCAGAAGGTATTAAGATTAAGACAAAGCAAGGGATTAGTAAGAGGGCAAAGTAAATTGCAACTGATATTCACGACCAAACCAAGTATTTCTTCGCCAATCCTAAATCACCTTTGTATTTCTCCAGGACACTCCGTATCACTACGAAGATCCACAGTTTATTGGATACTCCATCGTATGGTTATATACGAACTCGAAAGGAACTTGTTCCAGTTCGGGGATGGATTCTGGTTCAGGAGAAATAGGAATAAGGTTTATTCGGTTGTCTTTTATCTTCACCTTCTCTCGCATTGCGAGTGCTCCTAGGACTAGGACAGTACACCCATTATGCTTATTGGATAGTCTTCTTCCAAACCATAGGCTGGTGTCGAACGGTAGGGAAGGAAGAAAACCATTTGGCCTAAGGGGTGTGCAGAAGGTAATGACTAAAGACATATAAAGGAATTTGGAGAGGTGGCAAAGAATTATACGGTTATAGTTGTGAATCTGGATAATGGTAGAGGCATTACTAGGAATACCAGGATACCCCATCGAAACATTTCAATGTTTCAGTTCAACTGTGTACTGTTAAAAGAAAACTGATTTCCCGATTAGATACTTACTCCAGGGTATGTATTTACCAGGTATGATTCTCACATCTGTATGGTTTTACAGATGATGAGTGGGAGTAAGTTATTGGGAATTGGGTGATCATCCTCATTATATCGGGATTCGTTGTAATCGGTGATATTTGAGGAGATCACCTGGGCTGTTTGCCGGTCGGCAAATATTTGGTTTTGAATATCCGCTGTTGTGCACCAATTTCAAATTGACATATCTGTACGTCTATTTTCATAGAGTGAGATATACCTTTTGATATTATGTCGATGACATTTACCTATATCAGTGGATGGTTAGGTAAGGAGCATTAAACAGCGGTGTAATTCTTCTTAACCATAAGTACAGTATTCAACCTACGACACACAGTGAAAGAGTTGTTAGACTCGGCGGACTTATACAGAGTATTGTATGTTGTCCAGTGTCCATTAGGACAGAAGGGTTGGTCCTCATACTATATTCTGTTTACTTTTAACTTCTCTAGTTCTTAGACATGTGTTTCGTAGAAACACAGGGTCTAAGTTTTGAGGAGTTATAGGTATTTGAATAGAGTAGAGAACCAGGTGTAGCAAGTATCGGGATTCTTCAAAGTGATCGAAGATATAGATACTTGTGTATGGTATTCAGTTGATAGTAATGATAAAGAGAAATTGCTTCTCTTTCAGGTTACTCATAATTGGAAGCATTCCTAAGTTGAGTAACGCTGATCGGCCTCTCTCCATTTAGTTGACATGCACTGGAGACAGCTGCATGATTTGAATCTGATTCAATTAAATCAGTGACTCTGGTTCTATATTGGATATAGTACAGTTCATATCTTAACATTGTTAAGGTACGGGGAGTTGTCCGGCTTATGATTAAAACCAGACTCTGGATAACTCAAGGCACGTTTCTGTAATGGCTGTTTGTGGGTTGACCCAGGCTATGACGAGGGTTGATTTTCTACCATAGAAATGAACAATAGCGATATTGTTCTAGACTCGCCACAGTTTTATTAAAAATGGATTTTTTCAGAAAAACAGTAGTGGGAGTATGGTAGAACTGGAAGTGATTCCAGAACCACAAACGATTACTGAAGATTTGATAAGGAACCTAAAGATTCAATCTGATTTGACATTCCATTGGCCACTCCGCAGATAAAGTGGGTAACTTCAGCCACCCGAGAGGTACTCCGGTAGCCTCAAGGACGGTGACAGGGAAGTTCTTGTTTACCCACACTTGCCATTGTTGTTGTTCCAGGATGCGAGACCCGGCAGGAGGATGAGTATAGCGTCCTTCTAAACTAGCTTTAGAAGTGTACGTCTATATGACTCTGCCAGAGGGTTGTCGTAGTCAGTGGGAGCAGCGGAAGCATTGGTGGACATCAGGCTTATGTCTATTTATAGACTAGAGCAGATATAGCGGAGATAGATCATCTATTTCTGATGTGACAGTCATAGGTTTGACGTCATCAGAATAGGGGATGGATCTGTTGAGAACGTAGTAGGGTGTGATATCCTGGTATATGGATGACATGCACAAAGTAGGAAGTGATATTCCTATACTACGATCGGTTATACTTTGGTCGTCACACGGTGGTTTTTCCATATGGGACTTGGACATTATAACTGACATACTGGTTACTAGATCTATGATTTAGATCTGGATTTGGGTGGTTTCCCAATCAGGGTACTTTGACAGCATTCTAAGAGTATTTAGAATGGACGACTCCTGGCACGGTAGTGTACCTGCAGGTGATGGAGTCACCCTCTCTAAAGGTGTCTTATAGACTAAAGTAGAGAGGGATGTGCATGATTGGCAGATCACTTGCTTAGGCAATTGAGTCAATCATGTAATGTCAAGTACCACGCCAGATGTTGTTCTTGCACTAGATGCAATAAGTTGACATTGATCCAATCCTGGAGAAACAGTCGGAAGCAGTTTTAGAACATAAGTGGATGTTCTAGGGATATGATAACGGTTGCCTCCTTCGGGAGGCAGTTATCATTCCAGGCTTCCAAGGTGACATGGACGACAGGGTGATCGTCAGAGTTATGTTTTTCCCTCTGACGAGGGGCAGTATTTTGGACAGGTGGTCCAAGGCAATACTGAGGGTGGCATGGCGCAGGATACTGATTAAGTTCAGTTGACGATACAGTCTAAGAAGTTTGGATTTGGAGTTCATTTATGAGCTCGGTCCCATCAGACATCCAGACACTCTAAGACAGGTATTGCTCATTTCGGGAGATGGCTTTCTCCGCGAACTTGAGATATAGAGAGACATAGAAAGAAACTTCAGAGCGGATCCACTCACTGAGGCTATTCCTCGAACGCAATAGTCCTCCAAACAGGCTTTGTGAGACCGACTAGTAGAGGAGTTGGGTGTTCGGTATCACACGGGCTGTGAGTATGCGACATCGCAATAATTAGCCTTGAGTGTAAGTGGGAGATTGTTGGAGATAGTGCCCTTAGAGTCAATTATTGGATCACAGGCACGTGATTGCAATGATTGAGGGAGGACCTATCCCGGTACGACAGTCTTACTCGAGATGATAGTTTGCTATCTGGTTTACCTTTATCATCGTGTACTGCTTTAGGTGACCTGACAGGTCACTATTGCACGTTGATAGAGCCCCTAGGATTCTTGCTTGGCTGCCAGCAGTATGAGGGCGATCATATAAGTGAGAGCTGGAGTCTACAAGCATATCATTAAAAGGTCCCTAGTCGTGGGAGTTTCGAGACAGGGCATCGATTCTCCAGAGTAGACTAGTGTATACAGTCGAGACCCCGACGAGGGGCGGTGGCTGGTCTCACAGGCCACTGGTGTCAGTTGGTTCACCTAAGATGTATACAGGTGCTCATTGGGTTATGAGTACACCGGACAGGACTCGCCGGGAACATGCTAGTTGGTCTTATACCTGACGTCAGATAGCAGTTCCCAGGTGACATGTGTACAGGTTAGTTCATCGACCTGGGGATCGTCATTTGTCTCGTGTGAGTTCCCACTGTACTTTGATTACTACCCTACCACGGCTCAAAGGAGTCGTGCAAACAGGTTTTAGTTGGGTACAGTCCCGAGCCACATGGAGGCAGTGAGCGGATCTTCGGGGGTTCGTCTCTCCCGGTATTGGGGGTGAGGTCGCGCTGTGTCTAGGAGAGCCATTACACGAAGTCCTTGGCCAAGGCAGGAGATTTACTGGTAGGTATTCCGGTAGTATCTCAGGGTGTTCTGGGCTACACTCCGACACGACTTGTACCGCTTTTGGGGGTCTGACTTTTACCCACCCCCTAGGCCCGACATGTGATGCTCATAGACGAACGGACCGGACTGTACGGATATTGTCACTGACAGGCTCAGTAGGGTGTCAGGATGAGTTCGCTCATCGACGTCCCTTTTGGTCAATAGCTGGTGGCCCGTCATGTATTGGCTTATACCTCTGACGTGCTAGTGGTTAAATCCACATCCATAGTATTGACGAGTCTTTAGAGTCCACCACACATTCAGTTACTCAGCTTTCGGGCGAAACGCTGTAGAGGCCGTATGGAGATATGGCAGGGTCCGATCAGATACGTGCGGTATTGCACGGATCAGGATCGGACAGTTTGTACTAGTGGCCGTATGGATATATGGCAAGGTTCGATCGGATACGTGCGGTATTGCACGGATCAGGATCGAACGGATATTACTAGCCGGGTTTGGTTTAAGCCGGATCCTAGTTTAGTACAGTGTAGATTCTGTCTCTTTGCATTTGTATCCGGACGGAATACAGATGCGGGTGTGTATGCACAGTATCGGGGTTTTCCTGTAATTTATTACGGGACCAGTTTTCTGGAGTTGCCAGTTTGCATTCCGTTCCGGCCGGTTTTCCTTTGTTCTTTCCCGGCCGGACTTTTCCGATGGAGGGGGTTATTTGCAAGTTTGCAAATAACACTTTGAGGAGGGGGTTTATTGCAAAAGATTTTATTATGAGAGCATCTTTTCTTTTGCACCATTCTTGCATTTATTATGAAGTGAATGGATTTGATTTGGAATTAATTAAGACATGAGGGGGTATGGGCCGGCCACTGTGGGAATGATGGGTTTTTAAAAGGGAGGTTGTTTAATTAATTAATTAATAGGCTACATTATGCATTAGAGTGTGCTGGATTGTTTTAAGGGATTGGTGAATTAATATATAAATACTCATTTGGTTGCATTGTGGGCTTGAGGGAGTGCTGATGTTTTAATTTGGCTGAGCTCATCATCATTTCATTTCCAGTGAGCTTTTTCTTTCTTGTGGCCGAGCTCTATCTTTGATGGCAAGCTCCATTTTTCATCAAAGTATTCATGAAAAATCCTTGTGCAAAATTCCTCCATAAATGGCAATCTCCTTTACCCTAAAGAGACAACTATTCTACACTATTCTACAGCAAATCTTGGACGCGTCGGCCAGCCAACTTTGCGCCCGAGTTGCCTCGGTATTGAGGTGGGAGCCCGTAAAAGAATCCGGCTACGTGGTGCCCTTCCGGCGAGGAGGCGACCACCGGAGTTTCCGCTGGAGATCGGGACGGCGACGAGAAGACCGGAGGACTCGGATCACTCGGTATATCTCTTCTCATCTTGTAGTTAGCTAGATATAGTTTAATGGCCCGATCCGGGTGTTTAGTGCGCGGTGGTGCCGGTTTGCAAAGTCCGCAAAATTAAAGTTTATCACCGTTTCCGCATTTGGCCGTCGGATTGACGACCGTGGCGCCGCCGTGCACTTGCAGGTAACTGATGTGATCATTACCTAGTGCTGGCGTATTGACGAGTCTTTAGAGCCACACACACAAGTTTTCTAGTTCAGGCAAAACGAAGTAGGGCACATATGCTGATATGTGCGAGGGCCAGATTAAATACGAGTATGTGATACCGTATTTTAATCTGGCGGTTATTTGTTATCGGTTAGGTTATATATGATATAACCGGATTATTGAATCAAGTGTTGATTTGATAATGTGATATACAGATAAATGATATTAGTCGGTTATATGAGATATAACCGGATTATTAAATCAAGTGGTTATTTAATAATATGATATATATTTATATTTGATATAATTATATATTAACTAATATTATTGCTTACTAAGTGTAGTGTGTTTACTTCACTAAAGAGTTTAGTGAATAGGTAGCTTGGATTAGCGGAGCTTTGGGTGGATTATCTTCGGTACGAAGATCGCAAAGGAAGCTCGATCCAACTTCAAGTGGAGCCTAATGGAGTAGCCTAGACTACTACACGGAGCATTTGAAGAGGACACGGTCTACAAAGGATGTTGCCTCCTACTCTTAGCTAGTTTTTATGATATCATCATAGCAAACCCTAATCATCTAGTTAGGTTCTAGGTTAGTGTTAATTAGCACCCCAAAAATTTTAAAAATGGCATGCTTGATGCTAGTACAACCCAGTGGTGGTGCTAACAAAACACTTTCAAGATCCACCGGTAATTATCGAGGATGACAGAGGAGAAACAACAAATCCTCCCCCAGCCTTATCAGTAGCAGAGGAGGAAACAATCTCCAAGGCGGCCCTGGATGACTACAGTGCTGAGCAAATCAAAGTTCACTGAGCCAATGAAGCCACCAACCAATTCATCATACCCGGTCGACCATATCCGGCCTCGTATGACCAAATCAATTACCCTCGGGATATACAATCCTAAAGTTCCATGTTTACAAAGGAACGGGCAATCCCCACCAGCACATCGCACAATTCAGAGCTCTATGCAGCAATAGTGGAGGCGACGACAAATTTTTGCTTCGCTAATTCGTTGGAAGCTTGTCAAAGACGGCTTTTGAATGGTACTCGAAGCTCCCAAATGACTCCGTGAAGACCTTCTTTGAAATGGAACTGTTGTACACGCTACGGTTCTCCAGTGCAAGTGAACGCACTCTGATCGCGGCACTGATCAATACTACGGTAAAGCCGGGAGAAAATTGGGTCCAATACGCGATCCGGTGACGGAACCTATAGTCTAAGTGCGAACTACGCATTGAAGAGTCTCCAGCCGTGGGCATGTTCGTCGGGACCCTTGATCCTTAATCGACTGTGTCCCAGTTCATGACATTCTTCAAACCCACAACCTTTCAAGCGCTGATAGGCAAGCTGGCCCAAATGGATTAGATGGGTCATGGCCACTCCTCCTCAAATAAGGACCCTCGAAATAACAAGGGGAAAGGAAAAGCGGCCTTCATGGAAAATACACAACAGCAACCGAGTGGTCTAAAACCGGCTGTTCGCCAAAACAACGCACGTACATGCCCGTCCTTAGAAGAAAGGTTGGGACGTGCATACTCATTTCCTCGCAATAAAACGAGAAGATTGTTCAAGCTGGCGATGCGAAATAATCTCATTACATTTCCAGACCCACGATGACCCACACAATCCGGGGACGTCAACAACCCCAATTACTACTCCTATCGTAGGATAGCGAGCCATCCAATTGAAGATTGCTACATCTTCAAAAATTGGGTCGAGGACCAGTATCAGCAAGGGAAATTCGTGCTGTCTAATAATTGGAGGGTAACCCCACTCCAAAAGCACGCTCTGAAATTGGTGGACGCACAGGGGGCATCATGCTCGCTCGTGGAAGAAGCACAATGGGAAGTAGTCATTTCAGCGAAAACTATAAGAATGCTGAAGGATCTGCAAGTATGCTCGACGATCAAGTGGGAAAGCCCGATGGAACCTGAAATTATTGAAGCGATGTTGAAATCACGTCCCGCACTAAAAGTTGTTGACAAAGGAAAAGCCCCTAAGTCAAGCCGTCAAAGTTTTATGAGAAAAAGAAGAAGACCAAGAAACCCGTACAGCCTGCCGAGTATGACGAAAAGTACACAGAGCTTCAGAAATACATAGACACACTGGAGGAATATAACCAGAAGGCACGAACTCCTGTCATACTCAAAGAATTCCTCAAACATGTTCTTGAGGACGGAGACGGTGACAATGATGAGGTAAATGACTCTTCAGAAGAAGCGGAAGACTATGTAGCAAACTGCCAAAAGATCCCCCATTCGTCGTTACATAACGAAGAAGCTCTCTCAATGTTAGAAAACAACGCAGAGGAACTGGAGGCAGAATCAGCACTAAATTCCATGTATCTGCCAAAAGAAGACTAGATTGAGAAACTTTTAAACGAAACATTTCAAAAGAGCAAAGACGACCGAGAACGCGAAACAACAATAGATGAAAAAGCTATGCGTCAATGTCTGAATAATGAAGCTTCGGTGAGAACGGGTCGTAAAGCGCTCCGATCAAACCAAAGCACACCTATAACAAATATGATCAGGATCAAAACTAGGATGTAGTTCGTCAAAGCCCTATCAATAGGGATGAAGCCACCACCTCTTGTGATGTGCACTCCCAGAATCCCATATTTCGACGGAGGAGAATCACATCCAAAATACTGCTTATATCACCGAAGGGTCACCCACCCCATCGAGGTGTGCAACGCCTTGAAGAAGTGGTGTCAAGGATATGTTGCCCATTGAAAACACTTCAAGAAGGAGAAGCGCGAATCTCGCACTCGTCAATGTAAGAATGGCAACAAGAAACACATAAAGAAACAACTGGCAACTGTTATATGGTTGGTACCAGTTCGGAAAGGGAAAAACCCTTAGTTCTCACGTTCGGAAGCTATTCCGAGAATGAAATACCCCTCGACTCTCTTTGAAAACTCCACCTCAGAAAAAGAAGAGGATGAGAAGAACTACGAGAATATTCAGCAGCGTAACTGTACGCTACCTGGGAAAAACCTTGGACCTGCAAACAATGGTTCGAAAAAAAAAAACAAAGGCGAAGGGAAAATGCCCGAAGAAAATGCCCTCGATGAAGAAGTAGCAAAAAAGCTCGCCGTAAAGGACCCGCCTAAGAAATAAAAGGTGGATTACAATGTCCTAGCACATCTGAGGAAAATACACTAGCAGCTAAGCATATTGGTTGCTCTCCTCCTGTCCAAAGAGGTATGTGATTTCCTGATCAAGGCATTATAAGAGCCCGATCAATTCCAAGCTTTCTTCGCAGAAGAGAAGATGAAAGATGAACTGACAGAAGTCCACACGATTGATATTACATTGAGTGATGAAGATCTACTCCTCAGTACGTGCGAACATAATCGACCGCTCTACGTCACTGGGTACTGCCACGACATCAAGTTAGGGAAAATTCTTGTCGACAATGGATCCTCCGTTAATTTTCTCAACATGAGAGTGCCGAAGGAAATTTGCATGAATGTTCAGGATCTTTCCTGAGATAAAATTATCATCACTGGGTTTGACTCACAGTCATCATGGACACTCGGGTCCGTAATACCGACGCTACGCTTCAGGCTGCTCATCACTGACTTCAAATTTCATGTCATTGATGCCAAGACTTGCTATAATGCTTTACTCGGCAGGCCTTGGTTACACGAGTATAATATTATCCCTTCTACACAATATCAGTGTATGAAGTATTTCAAGGATGGCTCGGAGTACACCTTCATAGGAGAACTAAATTCGTTCTTGGTGAATGAAGTGCGGAAGTATGAAAATGCGAAGTACTTTCTGCCGGACTACGAGGATACTAAAAGGTGACACAAGCTGGAGAATAAAAAAAAAATCCACGGCCACCATCCCAATCTTTGGAAGCGATACCGAGGAAGATGAACAAATAGTCTACTCGGAGCAACCCCAAAGGGAAAATAATAAGCCCGGACCGTCTATTCCTATTTTGATCTTTGGCAGCGACTCCGAGGACGAGGCCAATGCAGTGTTCTCCATCTGTCCATTAATACAGACTCTTGTCGAAGCGGACTAAAGTCTACAAATCATGATGGCTCCGTCTCGACACTACAGGGAACTTGATGCGCTCGATACATACAGTGTACAAAAACTGCAAATCTTCTACATGCCCCTAGACGAAGAGGTGAAAAGGAGATCCTTTTCTACAAATCTACAGAGACCAGAGTAGAAAAAGAAGTCTGGCATGGTGTCGACCGTATTCTTGACAGGTTCCATCCTATCTATATGCTAAGATATTATGCGGAGGGATTAAAGAAACTGTTAAAGTGTCAAGGAATACCTCTCGATCAAACTGTTCGACAAGCCCAATTCAACAAAAAGATTTGGGATGTTACCGGGGCTCAGCGAAAGAAGCCCAACAGGAAGATGGAAACGACTAGGCTCGGATTGTTAGGTCCAAGAAACGGGAGCAAGTTTACAGCTGCTATGTCATGAACAGTTTGAGTGGAGAAGAAAATGCTCTTCCGGATAACTGTGATGTGAAATTGGAGCATGATCCCTCATTGAAAACGTTTAGTCCGTCACTCGAAGAATAAATTGACAAGCTGATAAAAGAAGCATGTCAAGCATGCCGGGACAACCATAGCCGCGAAAGGACCATATATGAAAAGGTCAAGATGCAGCGTCTCAGCAAGCAGTTGGTGGACGAAGTAGACTATAAGGCTCTTCATCCCCAGCCCGCTATGTGTTCTCGCAAAGGGGGAAAACACCGAAGCGGATGTAAAAATAGGGAAAGGAATGCAAATAATGTTCAAAGACAACAAATAGGGTCCAAGATATCATTCAATCGAGAAAAGCTCGATTAGAGACCATCCTTTATAAAGAAGATTGGTCGGGAGTATTCGTTCCCTCAAGACAAGACATGGAAAATCTTAACCTTGTCATGAAGCACCAAATGATGACGCTTCCCGTGTCTCGGCACCCCGAACAAATAAACGAGGTCCATCATCCAGATTTTTGCTCGTATCACTAAGCAGTAGGTCACCCCCTTGAAGAATGTTTCACGTTGAAGGACTGAGTAGAGGACTAGTATTAACGAGGCAGGTTTACTTTATCAGACAGATGGAAGATAAGCCTACCGCAAAAGCACGAACCAAAGAAGACCTATACCGTCAGGATAGGACCAGCTCGACCGCATGAATGGAAGTGGACTTGTACCTGTCATATGATAACTCTCTCAAGGGAGGGAAGGCATGAGAATATGATTGACCTTTTCGGATGCTTCACAAATGAAAGGGATGATGAGGAGATATCAGAATTTTCACCAGCACTACGAGAGCTGGAGGACGGGATACACCCCATGGCGGACAATCTAAGAAACATTGACTTGGGGACGGAGAACGATCTAAGGCCGACATTCGTCAGTAAGCTACTATCTAAAAAACAAGTAGTCATACTCAAAGACGTTCTTATGCAGTACAATGAATGCTTCATATAGAACTACACTGAAATGCCGGATCTAGATCCAGAAGTAGCGGTGGATAAACTAGCTATATCGCCAGAAATAAAACCAATCAAACATGTACCAAGAATGTTGCGGCTCAAACTTGAGATGAGTATCAACGCTGAAGTCAAGAAACTAATCGACTCTGGTTTCATTCAAGAAGTTCAATATCTCGATTGGATCACTAACATCGTTCCAGTGATGTAGAGAAATGGGACAGTTTGCATCTGCGTAGACCTTCGGGACCTCAACAAAGCATGCCCGAAAGATGACTTCCCAATACCCATTACCGAACTGATGATCGATAACACATCCACCCATGAGGTCTTCTCCATCATTGATGGATCCTCAGGATACAACCAAATAAAAATAGATCCTAAGGACCATAAGCATACTGCCATCCAGACACTGTTAGGAGTATTCTGCTATTAGGTGATGCCTTTTGGCTTGAAGAATGCCAGTGCTATCTACCAAAGGGCCATGACAAAGATCTTAGATGGCCTCATATAAGAGATCGTCGAATGCTACAGCGACGACCTTGTGGTGAAGAACAAATCTCATGAGGAACATTGGGAACTTCTAAAAATAGTGTTCCAATGTCTTTAGAAGTATAATCTAAAGATGAACCCTTTAAAATGCGCGTTTGGAGTTTCCTCAGGCAAATTACCAGGATTCATCATTCGTCACCGAGGCATCGAAATCGATCCCTAAAAATTCAAGGTGATTATAGAAATGCCTTCGCCAAGAACCCTCAAACAACTGCGGTCTCTCCATGGAAAGCTCGCTTATATCCGGCGGTTCATAACCAACCTCTCTAGAAAATGTTGTCCCTATAGCCATCGGATGAAGAAAGGGATCACGTTCGTCTGGGATCAGAAGTGCCAAAACACATTAGACTAAATCAAGCAATACCTGCAAAATCCGCCGGTATTGGTCACTCCAGTTAAGGGTAAACCCCTTATCCTATATACAATAGTGCTTCAGGGTTCATTAGGCTCACTATGGGCACAATTGAACGATCAAGGAAAAGAGAGAATTCTGTACTATTAAAGTCAAGTTCTCCTGGGGGCAGAAAACAACTACTCCCCCATCGAAAAGCACTGCTTGGCGCTGATCTTCTCAATAATGAAGCTAAAAAATTATGCCTTGGCATATATGATCCACCTCATATCAAAGGTGGATCCTCTTAAATATCTGATGTCAAAAGCCATACTGACCGGAAGGCTTGCCAAATGGGCCCTCCTCCTGATGGAGTTCTCGACAACGTATCGATCCCTCAAAGCGGTGAAAGGACAGGCCATCGCCGACTTTCTCACTGAGTATCTTATACCAGCGGACTCTCCACTAAATTGTGAATTGCCAGACGAACACAAGTTCAACACAATCGAAGAAGAGAAAGAAGAAAATGATTCCCAATAGGAACTTTACTTCGATGGAGCATCTTCCATGATGAGGCGAAAGCTAAACACTCCCATAATCAAAGCCGGGATGGGTCTTATCTTCGTGACCCTATAAGGAGGAATATTGCATTACGTTTTCTCCTTAATAGAACCCAGGACTAAGAATGAAGCGGAATATGAAGCTTTGATTGCCGATCATGAGATTGCTATCGATATGCGAATCAAGGATCTCCTTATATATGGAGATTCCTAATTGATCGTTAGTCAAGTAAACAGCGATTATCAAATATGTAAGCCAGAGCTAATAAAGTATGACAAAAAAGTGATGCAACTGCTAACAAAACTCCCTTCCTAAACCTTGAAAAGCATACCGTGAGCGGAAAACACTAAAGCGGATGCTTTAGCCAAATTGGCTAAAGAATTGGCCGATGAAGACCTCGATGATATAAGGATCATTGTGCAAAGCCGCAGGGTCCTTGCGCCAGCAAATATTTCTTCGGAAGACCTGATGAAATTACCTGGAGGAAAAGAAACGACCGAACAAGTTATCCTTCAAATAGAGGAAGAAGAAAAGCTTAAGGACTGGAGGCAAGTCCCAACAAACGCCTGAAGACGCGTTGTCGAGACATTAACTCATGAAACAAGCTTTGTCATTTTCCTTCATCAATGATACTCTATATAAGAGATCATTTGACAGCTTATCGCTAAGATGCCTGGGGCCGGAGGAAGCAAAGAAAGTTGTCCAAGAAATACACGATGGACTCTGTGGTTCTCATCAAGCTGGGCTAAAGATGAAGATGAAGCTAAAAAGAATAGGCTACTATTGAACCACGATGATTTAGGACTGCCTCGAATATGAGAAACAATATCACTCGTGCCAAATTCACGAGGACTTCATACATCAGCACCTAAATCCACTGCTCCCGACAGTGGCCAACTGGCCGTTCGAAATGTGGGGAGCCGATATAATTGGCCTTATCGAATCGGCATCATCCAAAAGACACCCGTTTATACTGACAACAACTGACTAATTCTCTAAGTTGGCAGAAGCAGTACCGCTAAAGGAGGTGAAGATGGAGAATATCCTCTATTTCATTAAGACCCAGGTCATATACCGGTTCGGGACCTCGCGATGGATAATCTCGGATAATAGACCAGCTTATAGAAGCTACAAATTAAGTCGCTTCGCACGGTAACATAAAATAGACCGGAGATACTCTTCAGTTTATAATCCTCGGACTAACGATCTAGCTTAAGCCTTCAACCAGACCTTGACCAAGGTTATAAAAAAGACGGTGTCCAGAAATAAAAAGGACTGGCATGAAGCCTTTTGGGCATACCGATCAATGTTAAAGATGGACAAAAATGCAACACCAAACGCATTAGTGTGGCACGGAAGTAGTGCTCCCGCTAGAGATAGAACTCCCCTCTTTACGAGTAGTAGTTCAATACGAGTGAAAAATGGTGAAAATACTCATCTTAGGCTCAAGGAGCTCGACGCCCTCGACGAAACCCGCCTTATAGAACAACAAAATTTGGAAGCTTATAAGGCAAGGATGACTCGGTCATATGAAAGACTGACCAAGCCGAGAATATTCCGCTAAGGCAAACTCTTGTTGGTTGTCAAAAGACCGACGATCCCCAATCGTGTAAAACGGGAAAGTTCGAGCCAAATTATGAAGGCCCGTACATCATTGATGAAGTCTACCAAGGTGGAGCCTACCTGCTCATAGATATGCATGGAGAAAGACCATTCCGGTCAATAAACGGCCGATTGCTCAAAAAGTACTACGCTCGACGAGTCATGACTTAGGTCAATGATAGATGGCAACGCCTGTGTCCGCTCGCTATCTTTCTGAGTTAGAACTCTAAAAGTAGTACCAAAAAATACTCGCCCCAAAATACGGTAATAATGGACCGAGACGTCTCTAAGCTAGCGCGTTCCTCAAACATAGGAATGCTGGATCGAGATGTCCCTAAACTAATAATGGATCGAGAAGTCCCTAAACTAGCACGTTCCCCCAAACATGTGAATGCTGGACTGAGAAGTCCCTAAACTAATATAGGACGGGACGTCCCTAAACTAGCGCGTTCCCCCCAAACACGGGAATATTGGACCAGGAAGCCCTTAAACTAATATTGGACCACTACGTCTGTTCACACATGTTCGAGCGTTCACTTACAAACATATGCATACTTGGATGAGAAATAGCGTTGAAAACATGCTGATTTATATACGCGTGTAGAAGGTTAGTGCATGACACGTGCAAGATGCATATATGTTTAAACGATACAATTAGAGGAAGAACATGTGTTGGAAATGAAGCATTCGGCAGTCAAAGATAAAAGAAATGCATTTAAATAAAAATTTTATTTTACGGGGAAGAGATCACAAAACATGGGATCAAAACTATAAGGGTTTACAAAACAATAAACAAAGTTTTCTAAAGCTCTCTCAGCCGTCTCCACCAAATCGCGGCGATCCTCGTGAAGAGTCGCTCCCTATCGATCAATGCCATGCTCAACGGCGAAAGCAAACATGATGGCCTACTGAGCCCATATCTGGCTCAGCAAATGAACGGAGCGATCCCTCAGAGGTTTGGTAATCAAGCATGCCTCATGAACGCTGTCAATCTTTTCCTCGGCTGTGTCGAGCATCACCAGAGTCATCTCCGTTGGATGAGGAGGAATATCATAGAGCACACCCAGGAATATCACCCGGAGCCAAATAGAGCCGATAGGGAGAGGAGATCCCCTACGGGTCAGGCGCTCGTGCATCACTGTGTCTCATTGATCATCCGTAAGAGCGGGATTCGCCAAGCGTGCAGAAAAATGTTGAATAATTTTCTCGATAGGCACCTACCATAGCTGCCGAGGAGCAAGTGGGCGATTATAGACCATGACTCTTACTCTGTTAGAAGAGTTCTTTCCTTGTGAAGGAGAAGAAGAACATTGCTTCACATTATAAGAAGAAAGCATTCAAGTCTCGGCACAAAAAAATGTTGTGGAACTATTTCCAAGCTTTGACTAAAAGAAGGCGTTAGAAAGGAAAGTGTTGACTCGTGAAAAATAATAATAATTGAGACATCGCCTCATGTGTTAAACACATGCACAATTATATGCAAAGCATATAAGCGCTGGAAACAAATAACTAAAGGCCAAACTGGCCTCATGTGTTAAATACATGAGCACTTATATGCTCGCTTATATGCAAAGCATATAAGCGCTGAAAACAAATAACTAAAAGGGCCAAACTGGCCTTCACGTGTTAAACACGTGAGCGCTTATATGCAAAGCATATAAACGCTGAGAGTAAACAACTAAAAGAATGCAAACCAGCCTCACGTGTTAAACACGTGAGCGTCCATATGCAAAGCATATGGGCGCTAAATATAAGTAAATTGAAACCCACACTGGGGTCACGTGTTAAATACGTGAGAACATCCTTTTTGGCTTCTCATGAAATTAAATTCTATATAAAGAACCATTTGATCAAAGATCCAATGGTGAGTAAAAAATCATCAAAAGATAGAATTAAAATGTATTAGGGGAAAATATCTCCATAATCCTTCTAAATGAGAAAGATATTTTTAGTTGGATCAAAAATCCAACGATAGAATTAAATTCTAATATGGAAAATATTTCCCTGTATCTTTCAAAACAAAGAAAGATATTCTCTGTTAAACAGAGCAACCTTGGATTGAAAATCACCATTTGAAAGAATTAAATTCTGTATATAGGAAAATATTTTCCTAATCTTGAATATATATTCTGTAAAACAGAAATTCACTGGATCAAAGATCCAACGGTGGATAAAATCCTGCGAACAACTTTTGAGGCCAATTAAATCAATTAGCATCTCTCAAATGAGAGATTTTCACAAACGAATTAACAATTTTCCTCTTCTTTATAAAGGATCCGAGACTTCAAGTCTCATATCGAGAATCGACCCAATAACTTTTCCACAAGAATTGAGAATTTATTTCTCTTGAAAAAAGAAGAAGATTCTCGCTCTCTCAAACCCTAGGTAAAGAAAAGAAGAGATTAAAAATATCTCCCTTTGCTTAGTGCAAGTAAAATACAAGGGTCTAACCCTTCATAAAAGAACTTAGTTCTTTCTCTGGATCTGAGAACCGTAAGACAAATCTCCGACAAGTTGAGAATTTAATTCTCATCGGGAAGATTTTGTTCTTCAGACTTAAAATCTAGGGGGAAAACTAAATAAAAAAGAAAAGAGAGAAAAGAAATATGTTTCAGAAATTTAATTTCTCTTAAAACAGGGTTTAACCCTACAAAGAACTTAGTTTTTATAATAAAAAAAAACATAAGAACTTAGTTCTCAAAGGAAACTTGATCTCTGATTTTTAAAACAGAGATCTCGATGATCATTAATGTCTAAAAACGCCTTAAACAGTGATTAAATCTTTAAAAGACGAGAACTCAGCGTTTCACGTGCTTCCCACATGAGCATCCGACAAAAAAAGGGTTCAGCGTCTTACGTGCTTCCCGCTTGAGCGCCCGACAAAAAAGGACCTCAGTGTTGCACGTGCTTTCCACGTGAGCGCCCAAAAATATAAACTTAGCGTCTGACGCGCTTCCCATATGAGCGCCCAGAGATGAAGACTCAGCGCCTCACGTGAAACACACAAGAGCGCCGTATAAAAGTGCTTAGCACTATATTTAGTCAAAATGACTAAATGCTCAACGCCCATGTCTGAGCACTTCACGTGCTTCCCACATGAGTGCCAAAGCCATAAATAAGTGCTTAGTTCCTTTGAATAATGGGAGAAAGCCCAAGACCGAGCAGACTGTGCCTAAATTGGCAAAGTCTCTCTCTGAAGTTGTTTGCAGCTGAGTCTAAATGCTCTGTTGTTGAATCTTAACTAAATTTAATTATCCTGAAAATATTTCTAAGTTGATCTTAGTCTCAAATAAGACTAACATGTCCTTAGTTAAAATAAATTGAGTCCAAATGCTCATATATTTAAGTTGATCTTAATCTAAAAATAGATTAACGATCTTTAAATGAAAAAAAATATCCTTGAACTAAGAGAATACATACAACCTAAGTTTGATCCCCAAATCTAAAATATACGGATTTGGACTAATCCGTGACGACATAAACTAGTCTCCGTATACAATCAACGGGCAACCTTAACAAAAAAAAATAACACACGACACGAAGTGAACTACTGGAGAAGGAGAAAGTGATTATCGCAACGCGATAACATAATTAAATGTAGGGGCTTGCGCCTGCAGGGAAGAGCGTCCCTACAATCAAAAACCCCTCACAAATGAGGGGGAATCTGATAAAGTCTACTGCAATGGTCGCATCTATCCAAACCTCCGATATACAGTGCCATAAATCAACTTGGTATCTTTGGAGAGGTGGATGGATATGTCCAAATAGTACCTACCCCCAAATTCAGGCTAAACATTCCATCTCAGTTCATCTTTGTTTTCGACGGAAAACAGATTCTGGCACACCCGGTAGGACCTCTTCCTCTTTCCACTACACATTTTGTGTGTCATGATCACGAACAAAATCATGGTTTACCATATTTATGGTTTCCTCTGGATTCAAGATACTAAAATTTGGTGTCTGGCTCCTATGCAAAAAATCAATGGCTTCTCAATGCACTTCCTGCAACAATAAGTCTCTTTCCACCCTAACTGGAGTGACATACGGGCCTAACGCGGCCTCCATTTTCTCAATGCCGGAGGGGCAGGTCACACAGGCCATTACCAGACTATTCTTCGGGACCATACTCCCGTCTGTAAACTTCGACGCCTCAACGTTACAAGAAGATGCTCCCAAAAGATCGGTCTTTGATCGGCTGGCGACTATGGCGGCTCCTATCAGCAAGTTGTCTAAATCCGACGCTTCAGTCTTCCACAGGCAGAACAAGAACATGAGCGGGCCTGCAAAGAAGCCCGGGATAACAGAGGGAGCTACACCAAAAATGCTAGCCCTCCCTACTCTTGCTGCGGGTGAGGCCGATAAAAGTGCTTCCCCTCCAAGATGGTTGGTCTTTGAAAGATTGGCCGACCCGCTCCAACTCCAACAAGGACGTCGGTCTTCAACAGGCTGATGCCAACCGAAACTCCCTAGCAACACAAGGGGCATGAGGAAGACACCTCAAAAACTGAGGCAATTCCTACTCTACGACATGCCCGATGTCGCCACTGGTGCCGAGTGAGAGAAGCTGGGGGTAACTCTCCCTCTAGGCTCACCCCATTTGCTCCTATGGTGGAGGTCGATGCTGTTGTTCCAACTGGGAACAATTTTGACCCACTTAGAAGAGTATGCAAGAACTTTCTGACGGCGGTACTGAAGAAATCACCCCCACCGACAGAGGCCCCAATTACTCTTGTTAACCCAAGAAATCTAAGGGCCGACAAGGGAAAGACCGCTCCTCCATCATACAACGGGTGACCCTTCCCAAATAGGCACCTGTCACAATGGCTCCTTCAGCATCGACCTCTCATAAAAGAATGAGGCTGAAGAAAATTCTCTTGCCAGCAGAAAAATCCAATGGATAAAAAGTTAAACGCCCAAAGTCCGAGGGCATAACAATATATACGGTTTGCATGGCCTTAGGAAAAGAAGAAAGTCGTGCCTCAGCGAGTCACCGACCGCAAACTCGGTCGTTGACGAAGGCTCAGGAGCAACAACAAAAGCTCCAAGAAATGATGAACAAAATGGTAGCACCCACCGGGCAAAAAGAGAGTTCGGATAAAGAAGCCGAACAACTTCAAGTGTAAGAGACCGACACAAAGTTCTTGCGAAGAGTGCTGGAAAGAAAAGACATGGTAGCTGCAGAGCAAACTGGTAATATCAAGCGGATGGCTCTTCTATTCCAAGACATGGTGGGAATGATGATCCTGTTGGAATTTCTTAGCGCGCTGACCATCTATCGTGGCTATTGCGAAATAAAAGTTTTTAGGGTTTAAAAACTGGCACTGGAAAAAACCCGTCCAAGAATCTACCATAAACCTAAATTACCTAACAAGAGAAAATATCTAACTACTATGATAGAAATGTCATACCAAAGGATCCGTGTTCTTCGGTCTTCTATCTTCTACTCATGCTCCTAGGGATCTCCTTGAACATATTTGATCGCGTTTCCTTACTCTTTGAGATCTCCTGGATCGAGCTTGATTGCCGGACTTCCTCCGTCGAAGATGATCCACCCAAGGGATGAAGTCCATGGCTCTAGCTCGACACTGAGAGTCTAGTGGAGCAACTAGAGACTTTAGATTTCTAATCTAAAGTGTCAGGATGTAGTGAATGGATCTGTGTGTATCTATCTCACATCTTCTCTTGATTCTCAACACATGAGATTGTAGAGAGGAGGTTGAAGATGAAGGTGGGGGAACTCAAGGAAGGTAGTGAGGAGAGTGAAGTAAAGAAAAATGGTGAGAATGAAATCCATGAGAGAGAAAAAGATCAACCATGGTTTTATAAAATCATTTTTCCAATATTAAAACCCAACCATGCTTGAATAGTTTGCACAAATGAATTGAATATTCATTTGTCAACACTATAGAAGCATGGTTCTCACCATACTCCCCTCTCCACCTTTACACCTCATTTTCCATTTAAAGATAAATGGATAAATCTAAAACGAGGTGTCCACTTTATAGAATGTTTTCCATATAAATACGGATTACACTTACTGTATATACATACCTGTATTCGTATCAAAATACGAATATCCAAAAAGATAAAATAACACAAAGAACATAATACTAGGATATACATATCGAAATACATATATATAAATTATTAAATCAATACCTAATTTAATAATCCGGCTCAATCCCGAGCCGGCTAGTATTATCAACTGTCCGATCGAAAGTCCGGGTAACTAGTACAATCAATCGATTGGAACACTGCACGTATTCAATACGGCTACTACATCATTTCGCCTGAACCAGGGAAACCCTCTATGTGGGACTCTAAAGACTCGACAGTATGCCAGCAGTGAGTTACTTAATAAATCCATAACCATAAGAACGTCAGCGGCACTAGCTGTACGTAATGGGTACCCGGGTACCTGTCGAAAAAGAAGGCCGACGAGCAAACTCATCCGGATCCCTAATGAGCCTATCTGTCTCCGTATATTCCGGTCTCTTCGTCTGAGAGTATCACATACCTGGTCTAGAGGGTGGTAAACGTCAGACCCTAATAACCTAATAATTCGTGTTGATGTGGCTCAGGACCAATCCGGGAAACTACTGATCAACCTATCAATAAATCCCAACTTCCATGGACAAGGTCTTATGGTGCCGGCAAATCAAACACAGTATGATATCGACTCCCTATACCGGGAGATTTGAATCGCCGCCAATCGCTCACTGCCTCTATGTGGCTCGGGATTATACCCAACTAAAACCTGTTTGCATGACTCTGTAGAGCCGTGGTAGGGTAGTAATCAAAGTACAGTGGGAACTTACATGAGACAAATGACGATCTCAGGTCTAAAGACTAACCTGTACTCATGCCACCTGAGAACAGCTATCTGACGATAGGTATAGTACTATCTAGAATTTCTCGACGAGTTTGTCCAGTGTACTAACCCCTAGTGAGCACCTGTATACAATTTTAGGTGCGAAAGACTAATGGTTGTGGGACCAACCATCGCTCTTCGTCGGGGTCTAAACGTATACACTAGTCTTCTCTGGAATATCGATGCCCAGTCTCGATACTCCCACGACTAGGGACACTTTAAGAATGCGCTTATCAACTACCCATCCCCCACAAGTATGATCGCCATCACAATGCAGGTAGTCAAGTAATGATCCTACGGCTTTTATCAACATGTATAAAAGATATGTAATAACAAGTATAACTTACGCACATGTTAAGATAAAGACAAACCAGATAGCATACTATCATATCGAGAAAGATTGTCCTGTACATACATATGTCCAAGTATCCATATGTATACATAAACAATAATGGCCTCTATGACATACATATCTAACAATCTCTCACTTGCACTAAGGCTATATATTGACGTACCGAGTACCTAACGTCTGCACTAGGGCCAGTTGTTGGCGTATCGCATATCCAACATCTTAAATAGTCTCTTGAACTGTGCTTGAGGAAGGGGCTTGGTGAATGGATCCTCTGTATTGTCTTTTGTGTCCACTCTCTGCACCTCGATCTTCCGGCGATCAACGATCTCCCTGATCAGGTGATACCGCCTCAAGATGTGTCTGGATTTTTGATGGGAAGGTGGTTCATTCGCTAAAGACATAGCTCCATTGTTGTCACAATACAAATAAATTGGGTTAACAATGGATGGAACCACCTGAAGTTCAGTAATGAACTTTTTAATCCAGACCGCTTCCTTTGCAGCATCGTTGACAGCAATGTATTCGGCCTCCATCGTCGAGTCTACGACGGTGTCCTGTTTAGAACTCTTTCAACAGATCGCCCCTCCGTTGAGGGTAAACACAAAACCCGAGACAGACTTGCTGTCATCCTTGTCACTCGGGAAGCTCAAATCGGTAAAGGACTCCACCGATAGGCCCCCATTACCGAATACTAGGAACAATTCCTTAGTCCTTCTCAGGTACTTAAGAATGTTCTTCACAGCTGTTCAGTGGTTCTCTCCTGGGTTTGACTGATACCGGCTCACCATGCTAAGCATGTAAGCTACATATGGTGTTATATATAGCATCACATACATTATAGATCCTACCGCCGAAGCGTAGGGTATAGTGCTCATGCAAACCCTCTCCTCATCAGTCGTGGGAGATATCTCTTTGGAGACGGTGATTTCGTGCAATGTGGGTATATTACCGCGCTTGAAATCTTCCATACTAAATCTCTTTAGTACGGTCTCTATGTATCTGGACTGCGAAAGTCCCAATAATCTCTTAGAATTATCTCTATAGATCTTAATCCCCAGAATGTACGAAGCAATACCGAGGTCTTTCATGAAGAACCATTGTGATAAGAACAGCTTGACCGATTGTAGCATAGGAATATCATTTCCTATCAAAAGAATGTCTTCCACACACAAGACTAGGAATAAGACAGCTCGTCCTACAATCTTCTTATATATGCAAGGATCATCCCCGTTCTTGATGAAGTCAAATTTCTTGACTGTTTCATCAAAATAGATGTTCCAGCTCGCGATATCTGCTTTAATCTATAAATGGATTTAAGCAACTTGAACACCTTCCCGCGGCTCCCATTGTCTACAAAACCTTCCGGCTGATCCATATAAACGCACTCTTCCAAACTTCCGTTTAGAAAAACCGTTTTTACGTCCATCTGCCAGATTTCATAATCATGGAAGGCAGCAATGACAAGTAGGATTCGAATGGATTTGAGTATAGCCACTGGAGAAAAGGTTTCATCATAGCCCTTACCTGGTCTTTGACAAAAACCTTTTGCAACAAGTCTAGCCTTATAGGTTTCTACCTGTCCATCTACACTAAATTTCCTTTTGTAGACCTATTTGCATCCAATGGGTTTTACCTCTAGTGGAGAAATATCCAAGGTCCACACTTTATTGGTGTACATGGACTCCATTTCGGATCGCATAGCATCTATCCATTTATCAGAGTCCCTACTGATAATGGCATGTTTGAAACTAGTAGGATCATCTTCTTCCAAGATGCAATCCTCTCGATCTCCGTCTATGAGAAAACCGTAGTATCTCTCAGGCGGATGAGAAATCCTACTAGATTTGCGGAGCGACGGAGGTTCGTCTGGGACATTGAATCTAGTGGTTCCACCAAATCTTCAGTTACATTTTGTGGTTCAGAAGTTTCTTCTAGTTCTACCGTACTCCCACTAACTTCTTTTGCAAGAAATTTCCTTTCTGAAAAGGTGGTGTAGCAAGATACAAACACATTCTGTTCCTCAGTATGGTAGAACAGATATCCATAACCATTCTTTGGATATCCCAAAAATTTACATAGAACTTACCGTGCCTATAGTTTGTCTGGATTATGCTTTTTAACGTAAACAAGACAACCCCATATCTTAAATTTTTTATGATATGGTCTATTTCCATTCTATATTTCGAATGGTGTTTTAGGCACTGATTTGGATGGAACATGATTCAACAGATGTGCCTATGTTTGCAGCGCATATCCCCAGAATGAAAAAGTCAACTCAGCACTACTCATCATGGAGTGAACCATATCTAATAGGGTATGATTCCACTGCTCCGATACACCGTTGTGCTATGGTGTATACGGAGGAGTAAGTTGAGATAGAATTCTATTCTCTTTTAGGTGTTCTAGGAATTTCGTGTTTAGGTACTACCCTCCTCTATTAGATCGGAGGATCTTGATACTTTTTCCAGTCTGGTTCTCTACTTTGCTTCTGTATTCTTTGAATTTCTCAAAAGCTTCAGATTTGTGTTTCAAAAGATACACATATCCGAACCTAGAGAGATCGTCAGTGAATGTGATAAACTATGAGAACCTACCCCTTGCATGTATAGACATTGGACCACATACATCACTGTGTATGAGTCCCAAGAGCTCTGCTGCTCTTTTTCCGTGTCCGGTGAACGGAGATTTGGTC
This sequence comes from Agapanthus africanus, assembly GCA_030015575.1. NCBI lineage: Eukaryota > Viridiplantae > Streptophyta > Magnoliopsida > Asparagales > Amaryllidaceae > Agapanthus > Agapanthus africanus. The sequence continues at coordinate 142,283,632 of CM057337.1, forward strand.
ATTTTTCCTTTGAGACAGGACTGACAAGTTTCAAAAGATGAAAATTTGAAAGTAATCAAATATCCATCCTTATGCAACTTACTTAGTCTTTCCTCTCCGATATGACCAAGTCTACAATTCCACAAGTAGGATTCGTTCGCTTCTAAACTCTTCCTCTTGTGTGTGTTTTTTATATTGAAAACCGTGTCTTGATTTAGAACATAGATACCATTATACAGTGTATCTTCTGCAACCACTACCTTATCAAGGTAAATGTTCATGATATTTCTGTCAAGAACAAAGTTATATCCATCTTTATTAAGTAAAGAAACTGATATGATGTTGCAAACTATGGAAGGTACATAGGAGCAATTGTTCAAAATCATAGTATTGCTATTTGGCAACGCTGGGTGATATTCACCGATGGCAGCAGCTTCAACTTGTGCTCCATTATCTACTCTGAGGGACATATCACTAGGTCCAACAATCCTACATTTTCTCAGTCCCTGCAATAAATTATAGATATAAGATCCTGATTCAGTATCTAGTACCCAGGATGTAGGACTGATCGAAAAACAGTTCTCAATAACAAGAACACCTGAAAGAGACCCGATAGTATGCTTCTTCTTCATTGGGGTCATTAAGGAATTCATGCAATCCTCTTTCCTTTGCTCGTTCTCATGATTGTTGTCATAAGTTAGTGCCGAACCGACATTCCCCAGCCCCGAATAAGAATTCGGATTAGTTAAAAGATACATTTTATATCTTGATTAAGGCATGAATGGGTTGCTACCTGGAGAGAGAGAAAAGAAACACTCAGGGTGTGCTCTTGCAAGATTAGATTGGTTATTAATTTATCTAATCAGGATAGCTCCCATTGTTTCCTCGAATTCTCCTTCAAACCTTAAAAGGAGAACTAGATGGGATCATTAACACCTTACAAGTTCGCTAACCATTCAGCCAGGTCGGTGTTGGTACTCCGAGAGAGGTTCCCTATGCTTTCGCATGAACCTAATTAAAACAAACCTCGTTTCTGCAGAGGCGTAGCCCCGTTAACACCTTTCTAGACACCTAATAGGTCAGCTAATTGTGAAGTGAAAAATATCTCCCAAGAGTAATCCTACTCATCAGTGGGATCGGGATCCAACTTTTATTGCGTGATAAACTAGATGGAAGCCACTCTAGTCACCACACTCCAGAAGGTATGCAACACTAGCAAGTTTCCTGTATATTTGAAACTCCCGATGTGATTTTTGACCCTAACGACCTATGACCTTAACAAGGTCAACAAATCATAAGTCGCTAGTCAAGTTCAACCTGTCATTATCTTGATTACCCTAGACCCACCTGCATAAGCCCTTGGCAAGGTCAACATGGCTATGTGACTGTCCTAGTTAATCGCATCATATGCTACAAACAAGAACCACCCAGCTACCGATCACCATGCCTTGACAAGGTCAACAAACGCAGCATGAATACTGAGTACTACTCGTAAGAAATGACAGAGGGGCTACGGCTTGGTTTTTGGCGAAAACCCCTTTAACGTAATGAACTTGATATCGTTGAAGTAATCGAGCAGTTTTGAAAAGGAGTGGTTTAGGCTTCGCTTTTGAAAACTTATGGTTTTGAAGAAAAACTGAGTAATGTACAGTATAAACTTTTGCTCAAGTGGTCACTTCCCGCAAAGGGATCTAGGCTCTTGCCTCCTCAAATGAGCTGCTGGATATTCTTGACCGAATACCACTATGCAAAGCGAAAGAATATTACTATTGCTTTTCGAAATTTGTTCCAACAATATCTTTTAGGTTTGTTTTCTTGCATTAATCAAAATTAATGCGGTCCCGTCAATTAATCCCCATCAAACCAGAAAAGAACGAAAATATAATGTACGTATATAACATCCGTATTCGCCACGGGGCTTCGTCATGCACCGTTAGGTTACTTAACTAACGGCTGAGTGGGGGCTGGACTAGCGTGGGTGCAAAACATATACAGTATCTAGTAGTATATATAAATATATATAAATATATATATATATAACATTCGTACCAGGCATGATATAAGCAACATCACAGAACAACAACAAGCAATACAGAATAATGGATAATCTTGGAGCCACGGATTTCATTTGAGACGCAATAAAGAATATGACAATAGTTTTTCGATGTTCCCGGTCATGTGGATAGCCCGTGCAATGAAAACCTGGACTCCTACAAGCGCGGCAAGTTATCCGCCAATTCCAGAAGTGAGGTAATCCCAATCAACAAAGTGAATGGGCCACCCAGCACTTCACGGAATCCGGTAACTTGAGCACCCCACTGTGGGTCAACCTATACACCATACGAGTGCGGCGAATAGCCCGAATTCTAGAGTTAGGTCCCCTTCTGTCTCAATTCCATGAGATGCGGGCCCATTGCCTTCTAAAACCCGGCTATTCGAGCACTCCACTGCGGGGTAATCCTAGTACAGAAAAGAAAACTATATGTACAATGGTGACATCGACCTCAACCCAGTCGTGCTCCAATAAAATAATATACAATCCGGCAGAGACAGCTGTCCACATGTCGGACGCTCGCCCCCGCAATAATGAATACATAAATGAATCTGAACTGTACTACTACCATTGCACTATAGGCTATCCACCACGACAATCCATCCACAATATCAGCACAATCACAAAATATCAACGTGAAAACCATGTTCACAAACCCGTCTAATTGAACATATAGCAATTAGTCTGGTTATACTACTCAATGGTGTTTACAGTCGTAAACATGCACTGATAAACACGTATTTAAAATTTCAATCGACTAAAACTTTTTCGTATTGGACCCAAGTGCTAACCAGTACTCAAATAATTCTGGGCTAAAAACATAAATCCCAAAAATCACATTTCCACATAATAGAGTGCCAAAAGTATTATGGTGCACAATAGCCCCACTTCGACCGCGGAACCGCCGCTAATAAGTATGTTATGCGGCGGTTCCGCAGCCGTATGAAAGGCTTATGTGCCCAAATTTCTTCAGGCCTTCTAAAATCGCCTGCACGTATTTTTAAGACACTCTAAATAATTTTTTGAACAAGTTTTAAAATCAGCAGCGAGCATGACATTGGAATTGTGATTTTGAAAATTTTCGTCAATCGTTATTTTAAACTTGTCTAAACTAGCTAGTTAAGGTTTATAGGGTAGCTCTAATACTATGTTGGGTCAGTCAGCATAGCGGAAACTGGCCGTGGCGTCCATAGGCCCATCAGCAGCTAATTTTTACGTAATCCCCTCACGACGGATTATAACCCGCCGGACCATATAATCGCACGGGGCACCCTGGCGGTAAGAGCCCGTGCTTCGCCACTACTGTCACCACAGTGAGAACCCCCATGGGTCGGCATCCCTGCCTAGTAGCTCTGATACCATGTTGGGATTTCTTAGTGTCCTGACCATCTACCGTGGCCGTTGCGGAACAAAAATTTTTAGGGTTTAAAAACCGGCGCTAGAAAATACCCGTCCAAGAATCTAATATAAACCTAAACTAGCTAACAAGGGAAGATATCTAACTACTATGATAGAACGGACTTACCAAAGGATCTGTGTCTTTCGGTCTTCTTTCTTCTTCTCTTGCTCCTAGGGATCTCCTTAAACACGTTTGATTGCCTTTCCTTGCTCCTTGAGATATCCAAGATCGAGCTTGATTGCCGGTCTTCCTTCGTCGAAGATGATCCACCCGAGAGATATAGTCCATGGCTCTAGATCCACACTAGGATTCTAGTGGAGCAACTAGAGACTTTAGATTACTAATCTAAAGTGTCTAGGATGTAGTGAATGGATCAATGTGTGTATCTATCTCACCTCCTCTCTCGATTCTCAGCACATGAGATTGTAGAGAGAAGGTTGAAGATGAAGGCGGAGGAACTCAAAAAAGGTAGTGAGGAGAGTGAAGAAAAGAAAAACGGTGAGAATGAAATCCATGAGAGAGAAAAAGATAAACCATGGTTTTGTAAAATCATTTTTCCAATATTAAAACCCAACCATGCTTAAATAGTTTGCACAAATGAATTGAAAATTTATTTGTCAACACCATCGAAGCATGGTTCTCACCATACTCCCCTCTCTACCTTTACACCTCATTTTTCCATTTAAAGATAAATGGATAATCTTAAATGAGGTGTCTACATTCTAGAATGTTTTCCGTATAAATACGGATTACACTCTACTGTATATATATACCTGTATTCGTATCAAAATACAAATACCCAAAAAGATATAATAACACAAAGAACATAATACTATAATATACATATCGAAATACACATATGTAAATTATTAAATCAATACCTAATTTAATAATCCGGCTCAATCCTGAGCCGGCTAGTATTTTCAATTGTCAGATCGAAAGTCCGGGTAAAATCAATCGATCGGAACCCTGCACGTATCCATTACGGCTACTACATTATTTCGTCTGAACCAGGAAAACCCTCTATGTGGGTCTCTAATGACTCGAAAGTATGCCGACAGTAAGTTACTGGATAAATCTATAACCACAAGTGCGTCAGCGGTACTAGCTGTACGTAACGGCTACCCGGGTATCTGATGAAAAGGAAGGCCGATGAGAAAACTCATCCGGATCCCTATTGAGCCTATCTATGAAAATCTCCGTATAGTCCGGTCTATTCATCTGAGAGTATCACATACCGGATCTAGGAGGCGGTAAACGTCAGACCCTAATAACCCTATAATTCGTGCTGATGTGGCTCAGTACCAATCCGGAAAAGCACTGATCAACCTATTAATAAATCCCAACTGTCTTGGCCAAGTTCTTATGGTGCTGGACAATCGAACACAATGTGATATCGACTCTCTATACCGGGAGAGACGAATCCCCGACAATCGCTCTCTGCCTCCATATGGCTCGGGACTGTACCCAACTAAAACCTGTTTGCACGACTCAGTAGAGCCATGGTAGGGTAGTAATCAAAATACAGTGGGAACTCACATGAGACAAATAATGATCTCAGGTCTGAAGACTAACCTGTACTCATGCCACCCGAGAACTGCTATCTGACGATAGGTATAGTACTATCTAGAAGTTCTCGGCGAGTCCGTCCGATGTACTCACCCCCAGTGAGCACCTGCATACGATCTTAGGTGCGAAAGACCAATGGTTGTGGGACCAACCATCGCCCCTCATCGAGGTCTAGAAACGTATACACCAGTCTACTCCGGAATATCGATACCCAGTCTCGATACTCCCATGACAATGGACACTTTAAGGATGTGCTTATCGACTACCTAGCTCCCACAAGTATGATTGCCATCACAACGCAGGTAGTCAAGCAATGATCCTACGGGTTTTATCAACATGTATAAAAGATATGTAATAACAAGTAAAACATACGCACATGTTAAGATAAAGGCAAACAAGATAGCATACTATCATATTGAGCAAGATTGTTCTGTACATACATATGTCTAAGCATCCATATGTATACATATACAATAATGGCTTCTAGGGCATACATATCCAACAGGTCCAACCGGAACCCCCGGATGAAAGATATGCCAAGGAATAAAATATATCGAAGGTAGTTCTGGATGATTTCATTGCTCAGCAAATTAGAGCTCACCAGGCCAATGAAGCTGCTGGACAACTCACCAGAACCGGGCAACCATATCCAGCCTAGTATGACCAAATCAAGTACCCGTCAATATATATGATCCCAAAGTTCCACATTTACAAAGGAACAAGCAATTCTCACCAACATATCATGAAATTTAGAGCACTATGCGGCAATAACGTAGGTGATGGAAAACTGTTGCTTCGACAATTTGTCAGATGTTTATTAGAGACAGCTTTTTAATGGTACTCAGAGCTGACTTCATGAAAACCTTCGCAGAAATGGAACTACTCTTCATGCAACGGTTCGCCAACGTGAGTGAACACACTCCGATCACGGCATTAATCAATGCCAGGGTAAAGCCGGGAGAAACTTGAGTCCAATACGCGATCCGGTGGTGGAACCTATGGTCTAAGTGCGAACAGTGTATTGAAGAGTCTCCTGCTGTGGGCGTGTTCATTGGGACCCTCGATCCTCAAACAACTGTGTCCCAGTTCATGTCCTTCTTCAAACTCACAATCTTCCAGGCGCTAATAGACAAGTTGGCCTAAATGGATCAGATGGGCCATGGGCATTCCTCCTAAAATAAGGACCTTCGAAATAATAAGGGTACTGGGAAAGCGTCCTTTGTCGCCAATACGCAACAACAACTGAGTGGCCCAAAACCGACTACTCGCCAAAACAATGAGCGTCCGCGCATGTATTAGGAAGAAAGGATAGGACGTGCTTACTCATTCCCTCACAATAAGAAGAGAAGACTATTTGAACTAGCAATGCGTAATAATCTCATCACATTGCCAGACTCGCGACGTCCAGTGCAACCTGACAATGTCAATACCCCAATTACTGCTCCTATCACAGAATAGTGAGCTATCCAATTGAGGATTGTTAAATCTTCAAAATTTGGATTGAAAAACAGTACCAGTAGGGAAAATTCATGATGTCTGATAACTGGAGGTTAAACCCACCCCAAAACCACGATCCTAGAAAGGTTGACGCGCATGGGGCATCATGCTCACTCGTGGAAGAAGCTCTATGGGAAGTAGCTCTTTCAGCAAAAACTAAAAGAATGCTGAAGGATTTACAAACATATCCGACAATCGGGTGGAAAAGCCTACTTGGACCTGAAATTATTGAAGGGATGTTGAAACCACGTTCCATACCGAATGTTTTTGACAAGGGGAAAAGCCCCTAAGTCAAGCCTTCAAAGTCTTCTAAGAAAAAGAAGACGACCACGAAACCTGTGCAGTCTGCCGGATATGACGACAAGCGCACAGATCTACAAAAATACATAGATGTGTTGGAGTATAACCAGAAGGCACGGACACCAGTCACGCTCAAAGAATTCCTCAAGCATATTCTTGAGGACGGAGAAAGTGAGAATAATGAGGGAAATGCATCAGCAGAAGAAGTGGAAGAATATGTAGCAAGTTGCCACATGGTCTCCCATTCATCATTATATGACGAAGAAGCTCCCTCAGCATTAGAAAATGACGTAGAGGAATTAGGGGCAGAATTGGCGGTAAAATCACTGAAACTGCCAGAAGAAGACCCGATTAAGAGACTTTTAAATGAAGCCTTTCAAAAAAGTAAAGACAACCGAGAACACGAGACAGCCATATATGAAAAGGCTAGGCGTCAGCATATGAATAAAGAAGCTATGGTGAGGATGAATCGTAAAGTGCTCCGACCAAACCAAAGCACACCTGCAACAAATAACAGCAAAATCAAAACCGAGAAGCGGTTTGCCAATGCCCTATCACTGGGGATGGAGCTACCACCTCTCACGAGGTACACTCCGGGAGTCCCATGTTTCGACGAAGGAGACTCACATCCAAAATATTGCCTCTGTCATCGAAGGTTCACTCACCCCATCGAGGAAGGCAACACCTTCAAAAAGTGGTGGCAAGGGTGTGTTTCCCATTGAAAACACTTCAAGAAGGAGAAGCGCGAAGCTCGCGCTTATCAACAACAAAGTGGCGAGATGAAAATGCATAAAGAAAAAACTGGTAATTTTCATATGGTTGGTACCAGTTCGGAAAGTGAAAAACCTTAAGTTCTCACCTTTGGAAGCGATTCCGAGGATGAAACACCCCTTAGCCTTCTTTTCGAAGACTTCGCCTCCGAAATAGAAGAGGAGGAGAAGAACTGAGAGAATATTCGGCTGCGTAACCGCACGCTGCCGAAAAGAACCTCGGACCTACAAACAAACGTTCGAACAAAAAAGACAAAGGGAAATGGAAAATCCCAAAGGAAATCGCCCTCGATGAAGAAGTGGTAAAAGAGCTCGCTGTAAGGGACCCGCCTAAAAAAACCAAGGTGGATTACAATGTCCTCACACATATGAGAAAAATACCCTTACAGCTAAGCTTATTGGATGCTTTCCTCCTGTCCAAAGAGGCACGAGATTCCCTAATCAAGGCATTAAAAGAACCTGATCAGTTCCAAGATTTCTTCGCGGAAGAGAAGATGAAGGAAATTTTCATGAATATTACATTTAGCGATGAAGATCTACTTCTCGGTACGTGCAAACATAATTGCCCGTTATACGTCACCGGATGCTGCCACGACATTAAGATTGGGAAAATCCTTGTTGACAATGGGTCCTCCGTTAATCTTCTCAATGTGACAATGCTAAAAGAAATTTGCATGAATGTACATCATCTTGTCTGAGATAAAATTACCATCTTCGGGTTTGACTCACAGTCGTCATGGACACTTGGGTTCGTAATACTGACGCTACGCTTTGGGCTGATCGTCACTGACATCAATTTCTATATCATTGTTGCCAAGATATGCTTTAACACTTTGTTTGGCAGGCCTTGGTTACACAAATACAACATCATAACTTTAGCACAACATCAGTGTATGAAGTATTTTAAGGATGGTTCCGAGTACACCATCATGAGGGAGCTAAATCCGTTCTCCATAAACGAAGTCCGGAAATACGAAGACGTAATGTACTTTCTTCCGGACTTTGAGGATACTGAAAGGTGCTACAGGCCGAAGAGTAAACAAAAATCCGCGGCCACTATCCTCATCTTTAGGAATGATACCGAGGAAGAAGAAGAAATAGTATACTTGGGGAAACCCCAAAAAGAAAACAATAAGACCGGACCATCTACCTCGATCCTGGTCTTTGGCAACGACTCCGAGGACGAAACTAATGCAGTGTTCTCTATTCACCCGTCAATACGGACTCTCGCAGAAACGGATCAAATTCTATAAATCACAATGGCTCTGCCTCGACACTACAAGGAACTTGATGCGCTCGATACATACAGCGTACAAGAACTGCAGACCTTCTATGTGCCTCCTAAGTGAAGAGGTGAAAAGGAGATCCTCTTTTACAAATCTACGGAGATCAGAGTAGAAAAAGAAGACTGGCATGGTGTCAACCGCACTGTTGACGGGTTCCATCCCATCCGTATGCCAAAATATTATGTGGAGGGATTAAAAAACTGTTAAAGCGCCAAGGCGTACCTTTCGAACAAATTGTTCGGTAGACCTAATTCTACAAAAAGATTTGGGATATTCCCGGAACTCAGCGAAAGAAGCCCAACGGGAAAATGGAAACAACTAGTCTCGGATATGTTCAGTCCAACAAACGGGAGCAAGTTTATAGTTGCCACGTCATAAAAAGCTTGAGTGGAGAAGAAAATGCTCGTCTAGATATCCGTAACGTCAAATTGGAGCAAGATCCCACTTTGAAAATGTTAAGTCCGTCGCTCGAAGAACAAATTGACAAGCTAATAAAGGAAGCTTGTCAAGCGAGCTGGGACAACCACAGCCATGAAATAGCCATTTATGAAAAGGCTTGGACGCAGCGTCTTAGTCAGCAATCTATGGAGGAAGTAGACCGTAACGCTCTTAATCTCCAGCCGTCTATATGTTCTCGCGAAAGGGGAAAATCCTGAAATGGAGGAAAAAACAAGGCAAAGAACGTAAGCAACATTCGAGACAACAAAGCGGGTCCAAGATGTCATTCAATCGAGAAAATATCGATTGGAGCCCGTCCTTTATAAAGAAAATGGGTCAGGAATAATCTTTCCCTCAAGACGAGATAGGGAAAATATTCAACCTTATCATGAAGCACCAAATGATGACGCTTCCGGAGTCTCGGCACCCCGAACAAATAAACGAGGTCTATCATCCGGATTATTGGTCCTATCACCGAACAATAGGTCACCCTCTTAAAGACTGCTTCATGTTCAAAGACTGGATGGAAGACCAGTATCAACAAGGCAGGTTCGCGTTATCCGACAGCTGGAAGATAAGCCCGCAGTGAAAACATGAGTCAAAAAGGACCTACACCGTCAGGTCAAGACCAGCTCAACCATAAAGAGGGAAGCGTACGCGTACCTGCCATATGATAACACTCTCAAAAGAGGAAGGGCACTAGAGTTTGAGTGACCTCTTCGGGTGCTTCACAAATGAAGATGACGACGAGCTGATCTCTGAGTTTCTACCAGTGCCACAAGAGCTGGATGATGAGATACACACCACGGCAGACAACTTAAGAAAAATTGACTTAGAAACCTGAAATAATCTGAGGCCGGCATTTGTCAGTGAGCTGCTATCTGAAAAACAAGTGGCCATACTGAAAGATGTGCTCGTGCAATACAAAGACTGCTTCGCATGGAACAACTCCAAAATGCTGGGTCTAGATCCAAAAGTATCAGTATATAAACTGGCCATTTCGCCAGACATAAAGCCAATCAAACAGGCGCCTAGAAGAATGCGGCTCGAATTTGAGATGAGTATCAACGCTGAAGTCATGAAACTAATCGCTCCGGCTTCATCCAATAGGTTCAATATCCTGACTAGATTGCTAATATCGTTCCGGTGATGAAGAAAAATAGGACGGTTCGATCTGTGTGGACTTTCAGCACCTCAACAAAGCATGCCCAAAAGATGACTTTTCAGTACCCATTATCGAACTGATAATCGATAACACGTCCACTGATGAAGTCTTTTCCTTCATAGATGGATCCTCATGGTACAATAAAAAAAATAGACCCTGAATACCCAAAGCACACCGCCTTTTAGACCCCGATGGGCATATTTTGCTATAAGGTGATGCCCTTGGTTTGAAGAACGCCGACGCTACCTACTAGAGGGCCATGACAAAGATCTTCGATGACCTCATACACGAGATCGTCGAATACTACATTGACGACCTCGTAGTGAAGAGTAAATCTCATGAGGAACATTGAGAACATCTAAAAATAGTGTTTCAATGTCTTCGGAAGTATAATCTGAAGACGAACCCTCTAAAATGTGTGTTTGGAGCTTCCTCAGGCAAACTATTAGGATTCATCATACATCACCGAGGTATCAAAATCGATCTCTCAAAGATCACGATGATTATGGAGATGCCCATGCTAAGAACCTTCAAACAACTGTGATCTCTTCAAGGAAAGCTCGCGTATATCCGGCGGTTCATAGCCAACTTATCTAGAAAATGCCGTCCCTATAGTCATGTGATGAAGAATGGGACATGTTTTTCTGGGATCAGAAGTGCCAAAATGCACTAGTCGAAATCAAGCACTACCCATAAAATCCGCCGGTATTGGCTGCTCCAGTTAAGGAAAAACCCCTTATCCTATATACAACGGCCCTTGAGGGTTCTCTAAGCGCATTGTGGGCACAAGATAACAATCAAGGAAAGGAAAGCTTTGTACTATTTAAGTTGAGTTCTTCTGGGGGCAGAAAGCAACTATTCCCCCATCGAAAAGCATTGCATGGTGCTGATCTTCACAATAATGAAGCTTAGATATTACGCCTTGGCATATGAGTTCCACCACATATCGAAGGTGGATCCTCTCAAATAACTAATTTCGAAGGCCATACGAACAGAAAGGCTTGCCAAATGGGCCCTCCTCCTGATGAAGTTCTCGGCAACATGTCGACCTCTCAAAACAATAAAAGGGCATGCCATCGCCGACTTTCTCGCAGAGCATCCGATACCAGCCGACTTCGCCTTAAATTGCAAGTTGCAGGATGGACATGCATTCGACGCAATTGAAGAAGAAAAAGAAGAAGATAAGCCTCAGTGAGTGCTTTACTTCGATGGAGCATTCTCCATGAAGCAGCGAAAGAAAAACACCCCCATAATCAAATTTAGGGTGGGCCTTATCTTCGTGACCACGCAAGGAAGGATATTGCATCACGCCCTCTCCTTAACGGACCCAAGGACTAACAACGAAGCTGAATACGAAGCTTTGATAGCCGGTCTTGAGATTGCTATCGACATGGGGATCAATAACCTCCTCATATATGGAGCCTCCCAGCTAATCATTAGTCAAGTAAAAGGCAATTATCAAATATATAAGCCAGATCTGATAAAGTATGGCAAAAGGGTGCAGCAAATGCTGACACAAGTCCCTTCCTATGCCCTGGAAAGAATACCTCGAGCGGAAAATAGCAAAGCGGATGCATTAGCCAAATTGGCTAAAGAATTGGCCGATGAAGACCTCGGTGACGTAAGGATCATTGTGCAAAGTCATAGGGTCCTTGCGCTAACACATATATCTTTGGAAGACCTGATAGAGCCATCCGAAGGAAAAGAAATGACCGAACAAGTGGCCCTTCAAATAGAGGACGTAGAAAAGGTCAAGGACTGGAGGGAAGTCTTCATAGACTATTTCAAGTCCCAATGAACACCCAAAAATGCAAAGTCTTGATACCAGCTCATGAAACGAGCTTTGTCATTTGCCTTCATCAATGATACTCTATATAAGAGATCATTCAAATGCCTATGGCTAAGATGCCTGGGGCTGAAAGAAGCAAAGAGAGTCGTTCAAGAAATACACTACGGACTTTGCGATTCTCATCAGCTGGGCTAAAGATGAAGCTGAAATTACAAAGAATGGGCTACTATTGGCCCACGATGATTCAGTACTGCCTCGAATATGCGAAGTAGTGTCACTCGTGCCAAATTCATGGGGACTTCATACATCAGCGCTCAATTCCGCTACACCCGACAGTAGCCAGCTGACCGTTCAAAATGTGGCGAATCGATATAATTAGCCCTATCGAACCGGCGTCATCCAAAAGATATTGGTTTATATTGGCAACGAACAATTACTTCTCTAACTGGGAAGAAGCAGTACCACTAAGGGAGGTGAAGACGGAGAATATCCTCCACTTCTTCAAAACCCATGTCATATACCGGTTCGGTACTCTGCGACGGATAATCTCGGATATTGGGCCAGCTTATAGAAGCCACAAAATAATTCGCTTTACATAGCAGCATAAAATACACTAGAAATTCTTTTTAGTCTATAATTCTCAGGCCAACGCTCTCGCTGAAGCCTTCAATAAGACCTTGACCAAGATTATAAAAGAGACAGTGTCCAGAAACAAAAAGGAATGGCATGAAAGGTTGCATGAAGATCTTTGGGTATACCAAATAACGTTCAAGACGGCCATGAATACAACACCATATGCACTAATGTTCGGCATGGAAGCAGTACTCCTATTGGATAAAGAACTACCCTCTTTATGAGTGGCAGTTCAATACGATCTGACAGATGAAGAAAATACTCATCTTAGGCTCGAGGAGCTCGAGGCTCTCGATGAAACTCTTCTTATAGCAAAACAAAATCTGGAGGCTTATAAGGCAAGGATGACACGGTTACATGAAAGATTGACCAGGTCGAGAACATTCCGCCAAGGCGAACTCGTGCTAGTCGTCAAAAGACAAATGATCCACAATCATGCAAAACGGGGGAAGTTCGAGATGAACTATGAAGGCCCGTACATCATAGACAAAGTTTACTAAGGTGGAGCCTACCTGCTCATGGATATGCATGGCAAAAGGCCGTTCCGGCCATTAAACGGCTGATTCCTCAAAAAGTACTACGCATAATGATTCATGATTTAGGTCAATGATAGATGACGACGTTTGTGTCCGTTCGGTATCTTCCCGAGTCAGAACTTTGAGAGTAGTACCAAAAGAAAAACTCTTTCGCCCCAAAAACGATGATAATGGATCGAAACTTCCCTACCCAAACATGGGAATAACGAACCAAAACGTCCCTAAACTAATAACGGACCGAAACGTCCCTAAGCTAATAACGGACCGAAACGTCTCTAAGCTAAATACTAACCCTAAATAAGGTGATAATGGACTGTCAGGTCCTTGAACTAACACGTTTAGACCAACGATAGATCCCTATATTAACCACCATATACAATCCACGAGCATAAACAAATCATAGCTCTCCTACGTCCTACATGATGCAGTCCTTATGAAAAGATCGTGGCCTACAGTTAACGGTGCGTTACCTTACGGGCCGCTAAAAAAAAGGTATGTCCATAAGCGAAACGGGTACGGATGAAAACCCGAATGGGCGTCGTGAGTAAAAACTGCAGGGCTACCGATGAGCTCGTGAAAACCCGAAAATGTGCGAACTCGTTAAAAAACGGTATGTCCGCAAGCAAAACGGGCACAGATGAAAACTCGAAAGGGCGCCATGAGTAAAAACTGCAGGGCTACCGGCGAGCTCGTGAAAACCCGAAAGGGTGCAATCTCGTTAAAAAAACTTGCAAAGTCCTCACGATTTTGTAAGGAGAAAACACTCGTGTGAGATTCTTACGACTCATTAAGGAGCAACACACTTAGGAATCCTTACGATTCCTACGAAGAAAATGCACTTACAAGATCCCCACGACTCGTAAGGAGAATATACTCTCTATAAAACCCTCACGGCTTATAGAATTCAAAAGCCTTAGGTTATAGGGAACAAAACATATTCTTAAGCCATCAAAACCCGATGGACTTTTACTGCCCTATAATGTGTCCAATATCGACTCTTGTATACAATCCACGGGCATATATTAATTTATTCCCCACCAAGTTCCTCCAATGGCGAGAAATATCCCTATATGGTGAACGACACTTGTAAGTCCTCTTGATTTACAAGGATAAAGTACACTTATAAGATCCTTATGACTTATAAGAGAAAACACATTTAGGAATCCCCACGACTCTAAAGAAGAAAAAACACCTATGAGATCCTCACGACTCGTAGGGAGAAATATCTTTATGAGACCCGTACGGCTTATAAAGTCAAAAAGTTTTAGTCGACAGGATCCTAACCATGTTTGCTGAGCCACCTTTATCCAAATAAACAAAGGCAAATGATGATTCGCTCATAGGAATATTCCAGTGGTAGTGATGCTGATGCGAAAATTGGTATCGGATTCCAAATCCCTGACTCGAAGCAAAATCAGCGAGCAAAAAACAATTAAAAAATGCCTATAGAATAGCCGAAATAATGGGGTAACTCGCAATAAAAATCAGTGAGTAAAAATATGTATAAGAACCAGCCGAAAGGTTTGGGCAACCCGCAATAAAAAACAGTGATAAAAAATTTAAAAAATGATATAGCCGAAATGATTGGGCACCATGAAAAATAGCCGAAATGATTAGGCAATCACGAATTTTGCAATATAAAAAGCTAAAAAGATAGAGCATCACGGAAATAAATAAAAATATATATAATAAAATAAAAATTTTCTGCCCTGCAACTAGTTCGATACTGACGCTTGTATACAATCCATGAGCACAAATGGCATGAATGAAAGGGAACCATATTTTCCCACCACGCCGCGTCAAATTGGCTCCAGATTTCGATAACAGCATCTACAGCCTAGAGATCAATTCGACATTCTTCTCATTTCCGCAGGATGCTGACCAACGTCATCAAAAAGTCCTAAGGGTCAAAGCAAAGATAGAGTAATGGTAAAACCCTAGCTCTAAGTCTTGACGGTACATATACAGCCTAGAGACTATTCGGACATCCTTCTTACTCTAGCAAAGTACTGACACGACGTCAATAAGGACCCAAGGGTCAGATAAAAGTGAAGTGACAGTAAAATACTAGTTTTAGATTTTGATGGCAACATCTACAGTCTAGAGACCATCTCAACATTCCACCTCATTCCAGCAGGGTACGGACGCAGCTATCAAATGAAATTGGAGCAATGGCATATTCTTAGCTCCATACCTTAACAGCGATATATACAGCATAGAGATCACATTGATGTTTGACCTACTTCAGCAATGAATCGGTACGAAATCATCAAAGAAAATATCGAAGTGACGGTCTATTCCTAGCTTTGGGTCTTGATGGCAATACATACAAGGCCTAATCACCATTGGAGATCATCCCACCCCAGAAGGGTGCGGTTATGGATCATCAGGGCCTCAAACTAATCCTAACCTCAACTAAAAAGCGCCATGGCAAATACCTAACGCTTATTCTTCCGACGGTAATACAAATACTCCAACTTAAGAAGATTATTTGAAGACATCTTGTCCAGCCTCATAAAGGATCAGAGATATAATAGTCATGGGGCTACACGAGAAGCAACCTAAGAGACTGCATATTGAGGAATACATCAGCCAACGCGATGGTACGATGGACATAAACGTAGTACCACAAACCTAACGGATCCCTGTCATAAAAGTGTGGGGGTTATCTACAGTTTACATTAGGATACACCTGCGAGATCCTCTCAATTCGTTTCGACTCGTAGGAAGAAACATTTTTATGAGACTCTCATGGCTCATAAAGGTGAAAAGCCTAAGGCAATGGGGATATCAACCTGTTTCCTAAGCATTTTTGCCCTACAAGGAGGTCAAGATTGACTCTTGTATACTATCCACGGGCCACATATGACAAAATTGGTAGAAGACGCAGCCATCAAAACAGAAAGGTGCAACTCACGGGCCTCAGGGCTTAGAACTACATTTTATAAGAATTGAGATTTGAGTCAATGATAGATGACGACGCCGGTGTCCTCTCGCTATCTTCTCAGATTGAAATTCTAAAAGTTATGTACAATACGCCAGCCCGTAACAAGCCGTATGCTAGGCATTACTCTATACTACTTCACTCAAGTATATACCTCTATGAGCAAACTAGTGGGGGAAATTTGTTCATACTGTTCGAGCGTTCACTTACAAACATGTGTGTACTTGGATGAGAAATAGCGTTGAAAGTATGATGATTTATATACGCGTGTAGAGGGTTAGCACATGCCATGTGCACACATGAAGGATGCATATATGTTTAAATGATACAATCAGAGAAAGAACATGTGTTGGAAATGAAGCATTCAGCATTCAACAATAAAAGGAATGGATTAAAATAAACATTTTATTCTACAGGGAAGAGATCACCAAATATGGGATAAAAACTACAATTGTTTACAAAACAATAAATAAAGTATTCTAATGCCCTCTCAGCCTTCTTCACCATATCGAAGCGGCGATCCTCACGAACAGTCGCTCTCCATCGATCATTGTCGTGCTCATCGGCGAAAGCAGACATGATGGCCCGCTGAGCCCGTATCTGGCTCAGCAAATGAATGGTGCGATCCCTCAGAGGCTTGGTAATCAAGCATACCTCATGAACGCTGTTGATCTTGTCCTCCATTGCATCAAGAATTGCCAGAGTCATCTCCGTTGGATGAGGAGGAATATCATCGAGCAAGGCTAGGAAGATCACCCAGAGCCAAATAGAACTGACGGGGAGAGGTGATCCCCTACAGGTCGGGAGCTCGTGCATCACCGTGTCGCATTGATCATCCGTAAGAGCGGGATTCACCAAGCATGCAGCAAAACGGGGAATAATTTCCTTCATAGGCACCTCTTATGACTGCCGACGAGTAAGTGGGCGATTACAGGCCATAACTCTTGTTCTGTTAAAAGGGTTCATTCCTTGTGAAGGAAAAGAAGAACATTGTTTCATGTTCAGTCGAAAATATCGTACATTTAATATAACATTTTCCTTATTTTTCTTAAATACTTAAAGGTGTTTATTATAAATATGAAACATATGAGGGTTTATCTGTAAAATATCTATTGTCATATGTTTTTATATTATAATTAACATTGTGAACGAAAATATATGCATATAATATTTATATAATATTTTAGTAATTTAAATATGCATATCATATCAAATATCCCTAAATATTCTTAAAATATAATATCATATAAAATGGTTATGATAATATCTCAAAAACACCAAATTTTACTAACACTTAAATTTGAGATATTGTGCAGATGTTAGCTCAGGTCTAGAATCAAGCAGATCCGGGTTAAATCAAGATGTCGGAATCGAATTTGCCAAAATATTAAAGCAAATCACAATATCTAGCAACGACAGAGACCCAGAGCATTATTTTCAGAATCTAGACCTCTAGGAGATCTCCAAATATCAACACAAAATATCAGAAAAAATCCCAAATCCTAACTCCACCAAACCGCGGTGGAAAGGAGGCCAAATAGGGGTAAACGCGGCGGATCCGCGGCACTTTGGTGGCCGTACGATGTGTGATTTCAGGATCATGATCTTAACAACATATATTAACCTATGAAATCCAAGGTTTCTGGTTTTGGGACTATATAAAGGACCGAGAGCCTCACTTAGAAAATTATCAAACCGAAGAGATCACGAAGTCCAAGTCGACTCACGCATCCACGTTGATCAATCAGCTGTTCATCTACCTCCTTCAAGATTGACCGAGAAGCAAAGTAGAGTTTTGTATTCCATTTTCTAAAGGATCAAAAAGTGTAATTAATTTAGCTGATTAATAAAGATAGCTGTTTTAATCTTATCGCATATAATTTCTGCATTATGATTTCCTTCTCTATCCTTTCTTATTTTCTCTCCATCATGCTTGAGTAATTTTCTGCTTGATAGGGTTCGTAAGATTAGGGTAGAACAATGGATGGGAAAATATTTTAACTTCTTTTACGTCTTATGAATTTTATAAACTTTAACAAAAGAATCGTTAACATCCTTATCGGGCGCGCTAACAATTTATTGCTAGTTTCGGCCGCGATTTGAGATCAGATTAACAATTGTTTTGTTAAGGGCTAGATATGAATAGAGAACAATAAAGGGACAAGGGTCAATAGTGGGGAAAGCTTAGTTTCTTCCAAGAACCCTAATCCTCATTCATCAGTATCAATCTAGTTTTAAATCTGTCAAAACATAAAAAGAGTCATTTTTATTAGTCATCCATGACTACTAAATCCTAACGAACCCTACAAGCATTTTCCCTATAAAATCTATATCTGTATTTAAACTAGATCTTAAAACTATAAATTTTACATCCGTGTTTAACATAGATCTAGACTCTACAACTATTCTTCCTATTCTTTTATTCTAATAAACTCGTCTAAAACAAGATTAAAAGTTCCATGCATCCCTGAGGACGACCCGTACTCATCTCGGCTAGCTACACGCGACACCGTTATTGATTGTGGTTATTTACTATACTTTTCACAGAATCAATCAAATGGCGTCGTTTCCAGGGATACGTGTGTAATTTTTTTTCTTGCTATTCGTGTCGAATTCATATTCGATCCATATCATAAAAATAAAACAAAATAGCAAATTGTGTATTTAATGATTATTGTGTGACTTTTTGCGAGGGAATCTGGAGTCATTGGATAGATGAGATAAAGATTCAGAGACATTCATCAAATCCGAAAGGAGTAAAAGAGACCACAAAAGAAAATTCAGCAAATGAACACGTCAAAGCGCGGTGGAACCGCGACAGAAGCAAGCAATTAGCCGTGGAACCGCGGCGGTCTTGTTGAATTGGGGCACTAAAATCTTCTCGTATACTTCTTCATATCTTTATCTCTCCTTTGAGATCCAATAATTTTATTTTCTGCAGGATTCTTTGCAAAATATCGCCGCTCAAAAATCTTTTTGCATGTTTTGTAATTAGTTTGTTTGTGCATATTTTAAAATACGGACTTTAAGGGAAAGACCATAATTCAGATTAGGTAGGGATTTCATCACCCATCCTAGGCCCCACAAATCACAAAATGAGCATTTGCATAACCCTATATTAATTAAAAAATATCTAGACTAAGACTCTGAGGACCGTCGCGCTCAATTAGGACAATGGAAGGTCGTAGGTAATCTATTGCTTATTCGCATTTCTTTTGTGGTGTCTAGGCAAGCGTGACTAAGGTAAGTGGCTACTTAATTAGGCCTGCTATTTTCGGTGATTCGTATAGCGGATATCTCTCACTTACATGGCCACAAGAGTAATAAAGAGGTGGTAGAGGATTGATCCTTCGACTTGTCCATTGGAAGTCTAGGAGCGGTCTAGTGACTTGACTTAGGTGACATTAGTTGTAGGGTTGTTTGTGCATTTTTGTGTGATTTGTCTCACGCCCGACACTTTTCAAAACAAACCATTTTTAAATCGTTCGCACGCTGCTACTTGCGCTAAACCCGCTTAGTGCATGCTCGGCTGGATACGGGATTCTAGTGCTCGTCTTGTCCGTGTTTCTGCTATCGACTCCGAAGTCGGTATTTCTTCATCTTCTTCTTCCCCTCCATCCACC
The DNA here is from genome assembly GCA_030015575.1 of Agapanthus africanus. Lineage (NCBI taxonomy): Eukaryota > Viridiplantae > Streptophyta > Magnoliopsida > Asparagales > Amaryllidaceae > Agapanthus > Agapanthus africanus. Next base: position 142,303,613 of record CM057337.1, read on the forward strand.
ACATCGACCGAGATGGACGGTTCTCCATCAGATTATAACACCACCCTGCCACTACCCGTAGGTGCGCAGAATCCACCGTGCATCTCTCTCCAAGAGAGATGTTACCCTATATGCGTTCCCCTTCCTACTTGTCTATCTATTCCACTAGCCAATGGGGATAATTTTGAAATTAAATCCCACTTCATCAACCTGTTGCCCAAATTTTATGGGCTTGAGTCAGAAGACGCATACGTTTTTATTACCAAATTCGAAAACGTATACGCAATGATGGGTACGTCACAACTTTCTGTGGATGCTATGTGCTTACGTATTCTCCCTTTTACTTTGTGCGATCTAGCAGAAAAATGGATTTATAACACTGTCGCACACTTTATTGCCAATTGGGATGAATTCATTATAGGATTCCTTAAGAAATTTTATCCCGATTATAAGACCACCCGTGTTCAAAGTAAGATTAACCAGTTTACCCAGTTTTCCAACGAACCATTTTGGAAATACTTTGAACGGTTTAAAGATCTTCTAGTCCAATGCCCACATCATGGAATAGATGGGACCTTTGTCGAATTATATATGAGGGTGTTACTCTAGCGACAAAGCAGATGCTTGAAACCATTTGTCAATACCATTTCATGTCTAAAGACGATGGGGAAGCTTGGCAATTCCTGGAAGATCTCTCTGAATAAACTATGCAGTGGGAAAGCGTTAGACCAATATCATCTAGGGGTATCCATCAGCTCGATATTTCCATCGCTGTGAAAGCCGAAATGGCCGCGATACAAAGGAAACTCGAAGCCTTAGAAAACAAAGTCTCTTTTGCCTCCCTAAACCAGGTTACGCTCCCCAAAACCTTGTGTGGTTGCTGTTCCGATCCATCACACTTAACTGAAGAATGTCCTTTAAGTTCACCATTTCATGGTCAAGAACAAATTAATGCTACTTTTCAGCAACGACCTAGAAACGATCCTTATTCTTCCACATACAATCAGGGATGGAGGAATCATCCTAATTTTGCTTGGAACCAAAACCAACCTCAAAATCAAAACCAGTTCCCAAGAAACTATCAAAGACCTCCCGCACAGCAACAACAACCACCATAACAGAGTCAGCATCCCTTTCAATCGCAAACTTTTCAAAATCCGGCCAACAATTCTATACCTTATAATAATTATTTCCAAACCGCCGGTACCGAAAACTCCTCTGCACTCGAACGAAGCTTGGATACGTTTATTAAACATTCCACGCAAACGATGGCTGATTTAAAGTCTTCTATCCAAACGTTACTGCAGAACACTGCTTCCCACGATGAAAGCATAAAATCGATAGAAGCACAACTTGCACAGCTAAATGCCGCGATGAGTGCGAGAGAGAAAAGGAAACTTCCGTCTCAACCCCTACCGAATTCTGACCACTCACAAAGTTATAATATGAGTGCCATTACCATGTTGAGATCGGGAAGAGTGCTAAACAACCAAGTCGGTGAACAGGTTGATGATGATGAATCAATTGAAACCCCGGCTTCTACTTGTAACCCTATTTCGTCTAGTCCACTTTCTTCCGAGCCTATTCTCCGTGTTCCTCTAGGCTCGAACCCTCCGCCCACTTCCTCGAGTCAACCTAAAACGATCCCAACTCCAATTTTGGGATCTATTTCATCCCCACAATCTTCTCCATTGTTGGACTCAACCCTTATTGATAAAGCTCCTAATCCACATAGGTTAAGAGGCAACAGACCAAGTCTACAAATGGAGAAGATTGTGGAAATTTTTAAGCAAGTTAACGTAAATATTCCTTTCCTAAATGTTATTCAACAAATTCCTTCTTATGAGAAAATTTTAAAAGACTTGTGCACTAGGAAGAAAAAAATTCAAGTACCTAAAAAAGTTTTCTTAGCGAGTAATGTAAGCACTACGTTTACCCAACAATTACCTAAGAAACAAACGGACCCCGGAAGTCCTACCATATCTATTTCTATTAGGGGTAAAACTATCAATCGTACTCTACCCGATTTAGGTGCTAGTGTTAACTTGCTTCCGTATTCTGTGTATGAGCAATTAGGGATCGGAGAGTTAAAACCGGCGCACTACACTCTCCAGATGGCAGATCGATCTATCACCCAACTTAGGGGTGAACTAGAGGATGTGTTAATCAAAGTCGGGGAATTTATATTCCCTGTGGACTTTATCGTTATAGATACACAGCCTGTAGCAAACCCCCGAAACAAAATCCCGGTGATTCTAGGTCGACCTTTTCCTGCGACTTCTAACGCAATAATCAATTGTCGAAACGGCTCTATGACCCAATCCTTCGGGAAGGTGTCAATTGAGCTTAACATTTTCAAGTTGAGAAGTGAACCCTCCGAACCATATGTTCAAGTATTTTATGTCGAAAGGATGGATTCCGACAGCTGCAAATTTGAACAGCTTCACGATTATGATCTTGACTCCGCTAGTACGATATTTTTTGACCCTGCTATTTTTTATACACATACGGACCTTTCTATCGAGCTGTCTGCGTCAACATCTAACGCTAAATATGAACCTTTTATGGAGTCCGAGTATCACCCCGTTCTTTCCGATGAGATTATTATTCGGGTTATCGATGAAATTTTTGCAGAAATCTTCGCTGAAAGAACTCGCATTTTTAGAAAACATGGGAGTTGTGATGAATCAACTCCAACACAAAGAAGTTGAACCACCACCCCTTCTATTTATCAATAACGAGAATGCGAGTAATCCACCATCATTTTCTCGTCTCTATAAACCGAGACGTAAACCCATTCTATTCCACCTCTTATCCCCTCTACACTTTTTCACGTCGATAGGTGATATGATCTTCTACCAACCAGTGCGTTACATCGATGAAATATTAGAATGGTTGGTATTGACTTTTCGTCTTTGTAAAGCTTTATATTGACCAATAACTTTAACTCCCCTCATAATTTTAAATGTTTAATACGATTTTACTCAAGTTTGGGGGGGGATATATCTTAGCTCTTGAAAGAAAATAAATTTTTACATGATTATGAGCCAAAAATAAGTTTGGGGAAGGATTTCACTGTCATTTATTAATATCCTCGTTACTAACTTTTCCTCCCAAGTCTACAGTTTTTTAAGCTTAACAGATGATATCAGTGAGGACACTGCTGCAAACATGTTTGAGGGAGGTTTGTTCTTATTTACGCATTATTTTGCATTATCATAAATATAAGCACAAATTTTTTTTTGATAATGAAAGTTTGAAAGTGAAAAATTACATATGAATGACAGGAATAGTTTGAGAAAAGCAAGAAAGTTAGATGTTTTCTGAAACGAAACTACTAATAAGTAGTTATGAGCCGTTGTCCCAAGGGTTAGTAAGATGAAGGAAATTACTAATCTGAGGATAAAAATAAGTCTGAAAAATAGTCCCTATTCTTGCGTCCAAACTTTTGAATGTTGATACCCTACTATATGCACCGTCACACATCTTGAAATTTGGAATAGTAGATGATACCTTGAAATGCTTTTGTCTAAAAGCCTCGGTATGGAAAAAATAAAAATATTAAGAAAAAAATGGTGAAGAAAAGTGAACACTGATTTTGTAATTGCTTAAGGCGGCATAAAAAAATATAGCGATGTGATTTATCACCTAGTGCCTTAGACCAACTGGTTTGAGAGCCACTGCTAAGCCTTCGGTGTTGCAAAACAAGAAATTATGCCTAAATAAGCAAGCACATTTGGTAATCGGTCGGTTAGTACCTTAAGAAGTATTAAAAGTCGCATGAAGAATGTGTGATCAATTCCATCTAAAATATTCACCGATTATAAAGTACTTTGGAAGATGGACAAGAGTATGATAGCTTGAATTGAATTCTCTAAGTGTAGGGTTGTCTTTTACACCCACGTAGGGGTATATGATCGATGTTTGGATGAATGGAAGAGAGGAAGGCTAAAGGCGATGTTTTATTGAGAGATGATATGATTTCTAACATTTTTCATGACCATTAAGATAGGGCTCATGGCAACTAAAAAGGTAGTGTAGTTGGAAACTCTTATTTTCAAGTTCTTTCTTTTATAGTTCTTATCTTTGTACGTAATTTTCATCTTCTTTTTTTTAATATAGGATTTTGTGGGTGTAATCCGCTGAAAACCCTCAGGAGACAACACTCCTCCTATTAGGAACACCTAGAGGTTTAACGGCTTTTGCACGTGCTCGGTGCAATCGTGTTGCCTACGAAAGTGTGTTACTTAGGTTTTTCTTTTTTTTTCTTTTTCTCCCTCTCTTTAATAACTAGTTTGCTCGGGACGATCAAAGTTAAGTTTGGGGGTATTTGTTCAGTCGAAAATATCGCACATTTGATATAACGTTTTCCTTAATTTTCTTAAATATTTAAAGGTGTTTATTATAAATATGAAACATATGAGGGTTTATCTGTAAAATATCAATTGTCATATGTTTATATATTATAATTAATATTATGAAGGAAAATATATGCATACAATACTTATATAATATTTTATTAATTTAAATATGGATATCATATCAAATATCCCTAATTAATATTCTTAAAATATAATATCATATAAATTGGTTAGGATAATATCTCAAAAACACCAAATATTACTAACACTTTGATTTGAGATATTGTGCAAATATTAGCTCAAGACTGGAATCAAGGAGATCCGGGTTAAATCAAGATGTCGGAATCGAATCTGCCAAAATATAGAAGCAAATCACGAGATCTAGCAACGGCAGAGACCCAGAGCATTATTTTTAGAATCTAGACATCTAGGGGATTTCCAATATCAACAAAAAATATCAGAAAAAATCCCAAACCCTAACTCCACCAAACCGCAACCGAAGGGCGGCTAAATAGGGGTAAACACGGCGGATCCGCGGCGCTTTGGTGGCCATACGATGTGAGATTTCATGATCATGATCTTAACAGACTATCTTAACCTATGGAATCTAGGGTTTCTGGTTTTGGGACTATATAAAGGACCGAGAGCCTCACATGAAAAATCATCAAACCGAAGATATCACGAAGTCTAAGTCGACTCATGCATCTAGGTTGATCAATTAGCTGTTCATCTACCTCCTTCAAGATAAATCGAGAAGCAAACTAGAGTTTTGTATTCCATTTTCTAAAGAATCAAAAAGTGTAATTGATTTAGCTGATTAATAAAGGTAGCTGTTTTATTCTTATCGCATTTAATTTCTGCATTATGATTTCCTTTTCTATCTGTTCTTCTTCTATCTCCATCATGCGTGAGTAATTCTCCGCTTGATAGGGTTCGTAAGATTAGGGTAGAACAATGGATGAGAAAATATTTTAACTTCTTTTATGTCTTTTGAAGTTTATAAACTTCAGCAAAAGAATCGTTAACATCCTTATCGGGCACGCTACTAATGTATTGCTAGTCTCGACCGCGATTTAAGATCGGATTAACAATTGTTTTGGTAAGGGCTAGATATGAATAGAGATTGATGAATGGACAAGGGTCAAGTGGGAAAACCCTAGTTTCTTCCAAGAACCCTAATTCTCATTCATCACTATCAATCTAGTTTCAAATCTATCAAAAGATAAAAGGATTCATCTTTATTAGTCATCCATGACTACTAAATCCTAAAGAACCCTACAAGCTTTTCCCCTATAAAATATATATCTGTATTTAAACTAGATCTTAAAACTATAAATTCTACATCCATGTTTAACATAGATCTAGACTCTCAACTATTCTCCCTATTCTTTTATTCTAATCAACTCGTCTAAAGTAAGATTAAAAGTTCCACGCATCCTTAAAGACGACCCTTACTCATCTCGGCTAGCTACACGCGACACCGATATTGATTACCGTTATTTACTACACTTTTCACAGAATCAATCATTTCATATTATAAAGAGAAAGCATTCAAGTTTCGGCACAGAAAATGTTGTGGAACTATTTCTAAGCTCTGACTAAAAGAAGGCGTTGGGAAGGAAAATGTTGACTCAGGAAAAATAATAATAATTGTGACAGCGCCTCTTGTGTTAAACACGTGTACGATTATATGCAAAGAATATAAGCGCTGGAGATAAATAACTAAATGCTAAACTGGCATCATGTGTTAAACACGCAAGCGCTTAAATGCAAAGCATATAAGCGCTGAAAACAAAGAAGCAAAAGTTCCAAACTGGCCTCACGTGTTAAACACGTGAGCGCTTATATGCAAAAGCATATAAGCGCTGAGAGTAAACAACCAAAAGAGGGTAAACCAACCTCACATGTTAAACATGTGATCGCTCATATGCAAAGCGTATGAGCGCTAAATATATGTAAATTGAAACCTACACTGGGGTCACGTGTTGAACACGTGAGAACATCCATTTTGGCTTCTCATGGAATTAAATTCTATATAAAAAACCGTTGGATCAAAGATCCAAAGGTGAGTAAAAAATCATCAAAAGATAGAATAAAATTCTATTAGGGGAAAATATCTCTCTAATCCTTCTAAATGAGAAAGATATTCTCGATTGGATCAAACATCCAATGGTAGAATTAAATTCTAATATGGAAAATATTTTCCTACATCTTTTTAAAAAAAGAAAGATATTCTCTGTTAAACAGAGCACCCTTGGATTGAAAATCCAATGGTGATTAAAAATTACCGTTTGACAGAATTAAATTTTGTATATGGGAAAATATTTTCCTAATTTTGAATATATATTCCGTAAAACAAAAATTCACTGGATCAAAAATCCAACGGTGGATAAAATCCCCCGAATAACTTTTGAGGCAATTAAATCAATTAGTATCTCTCAAATGAGAGATTTTCTCAAACTAATTAATAATTTGCCTCTCCTATATAGGATCCGAGACTTCAAGTCTCATATCGAGAATCGACCCCATAAGTTTTCCACAAGAACTGAGAATTTAATTCTCCTGAAAAAAGAAGAAGATCATCGCTCTCTTAAACCCTATGTAAAGAAAAGAAGAGATTAAAAATATCTCCCTTTGCCTAGTGCAAGTAAAACACAAGGGTAATCCTTCATAAAAGAACCTAGTTCTTTTTCTGGATCTAAGATCCGTACGATAAATCTTCCACAAGTTGAGAATTTAATTCTCATCGGGAAGATTCTGTTCTTCAGACTCTAAATCTAGGGGAAAAACTAGATAAAATAGAAAAGAGAGAAAAGAAACATGTTCCAGGAATTTAATTTCTCTGAAAGCAGGGTTTAACTTTATAAAGAACTTAGTTCTTATAATAAAAAAACATAAGAACTTAGTTCTCAAAGAAAACTTGATCGCAGATCTTTAAAACAGAGATCTTGATGATCATTAATGTCTAAAAATGCCATCAACAGAGATTAAATGTTTAAAAGAAAAGAACTCAGTGTTTCACGTGCTTCCCACGTGAGCACCCGACAAAAAAGGGGTTCAGCGTCTTTCGTGTTTCCCTCGTGAGCGCTCGACAAAAAAGGAGCTCAGCGCCTCACGTGCTTCGCACGTAAGCGCCAAAAAATATAAACTCAGCGCCTCACGTACTTCCCACGTGAGCGCCGTATAAAAGTTCTTAGCACTATATCTAGTCAAAACGACTAAGTGCTTAGCACTGATTGGGCAACGCCCATGTCTGATCGCTTCACGTGCTTCTCACATGAGTGCTAGAGCCATAAATAAGTGCTTAGCACTTCTGAATAAAGGGAGAAAGCCCAAGACCAAGCAGACTGAGCCCAAATTGGCTAAGTCTCTCTCTAAAGTTGCTTGCATTTGTGCCCAAATACTCTGTTGTTGGATCCTAACTAAATTTTATGATCATGAAAATATTTCTAACTTGATCTTAGTCTCAAATAAGACTAACGTGTCCTTAGTTAAAATAAATTGAGCCCAATGCTCATATATTTAAGTTGATCTTAATCCAAAAACAGGCTAACGATACTTAAATGAAACAAAACATCCTTGAACTAAGGGAATACATACAACCTAAGTTCAATCCCCAAATCTAAAATATACAGATTTGGACTAATCCACGTCCTACGGGCAACGACATAAACTAGTCTCCGTATACAATCCACGGGCAATCTTAACAAACAAAATAGCATTCGACACAAAATTAACTACTGGAGAAGGAGAAAGTGGTTATCGCAACACGATAACTTAATTAAATGCAGGGGCTTGCGCCTACAGGGAAGAGCGTCCCCACAATAAAAAACCCTCATAAATAAGGGGGAATCTGATAAAATCTGCTACAACGGCCGCATCTATCCAAAGCTCCGATATACGGTGCCATAAATATACTTAGTATCTTTGGAGAGTTGGATGAATATGTCTAAATAGCATCTGCCCCTAAATTCAGGGAAGTCGTTGTTCCCGCCTAAAATTTCTGCGCTAAACAGTCCAAGGTATCAAATGGCAGCGATACGCTTAAGAAAATGCGAACCAGTATCTTCCGGCCTGTATTTTTATAAACTCCCCAACGAGGAACGGTTAAATTATGATGGTATTGAAAGTATCTCGAAAACACCTTCGATTTGATATATTATGGGCCTCATAATTCATCCGGGATCAAAAGTTATGAGCAAATGTGTTATGCACATGTGATCTAAGAAAGAAGATGCGAACCAGTATTTTTCGAGCTGTATTTTGACAAACTCCGGAATGAGAAACAGCTAAATTCTGATGGTATTGAAAGCATATTGAAAAGACCTTCGATTTGATATATTATGGGCCTCATAGTTCATCCGGGATCAAAAGTTATGAGCAAATGTCTACGCACATGTGATCTAAGGAAGAAGATGCGAACCAGTATTTTCCGAGCTGTATTTTGATAAAATTCGGAACGAGAAATGGCTAAATTCGGATGGTACTAAAAGAATCTCGAAAATTCATTCGATTTGATATATTATGGGCCTCATAATTCATCCGAGATCAAAAGTTATGAGCAAATGTGTTATGCACGTGTAATCTAAAGTAATGCTCTACTACATGAGGAATGCATTTTTTAGTGCCACATCGGGAAAATGAGAGATGACTTCTCTACCACTCCCATATAAATAAGAGGGGATACCTCTTAGAAAAGGAGAGTTCAATCCTCAAAGGATTCAATACTCAAAGGAGCTTAGTTCTTCAAAGGAGCTTAGTTCTCCAAGATAGGAGCATGCTCCTCCCCATAATGCGCAAGCGCCATGTGCGCCACGTGCAACGCACGTGTGCCCGCCACGCGCGCACCACGTGCAACGCACGTGCGCACCATATGAGAACATTTAATAATATTAAAAGGAGTCTGTTCTCCATATATAGAAGCCCTTCTTCTCCTCATAATGCACATGTGCGCCACGTGCAACGCACGTGTTCTCGCCACGTGCGCACCAAATGAGAACATTTAATAATATTAAAAGGAGCATGTTCTCCATATATAGAAGCCCTGCTTCTCCTCATAATGCGCATGTGCACCACGTGCAACGCACGTGTGCCCGCCACGCGCACACCACGTGCAACGAACGTGCGCACTACATGAGAATATTCAATTAAAAGGAGACTCGTTCTCCATAGGAGCTTGCTCCCCCCATAATGCGCATATGCGCAAGATCCATGTGTGCTACGTGCAAATATGAGCGCCCAACACGTGCGACGCACGTGCGACGCACGTGCGTCCAACACGTGCGACGCACGTGCGCGAACGCAAAGAAGCCTTTTTCTGCAGCGAGAAGCTTAAGCTCCAGCCTGTTCTTCCCCCCTAATGAGCGAGACATGGTTCAAAGGGTACATCCCTCCACACCTTCGATATATGGCACTGTAATCTCTCAGTGTCGTCGGAGAGGTGGTGGGCCCAATGACCAATGATCCTTCTTTCTAAAATAAAAAAAAAGAGAAGAAGAGAAAATATTGACAGAGAAACAGAGAAAGAATTCAGAGAACTCCTAAAAAGAAAGTTTGAGAAGAAATCAGAAAGAAAAAAAGGTAAACCTTTGAAAAGAAGAATTTCTTCTGAAAAGATCAATGATCTAAGAACAAGATCAAGATCTTAAAATAAAAAGAAAAGATCAAATAATAAGAATAAAATAAGAAGTAATATACTTCTTTATTAGATCATTTGATCTACACAAAGGCATTGCCTTTTGATGAACCACTGGTTCTGGAATCTTAAAAAGATTTTTTTCTTGAATCCAAAATTGGATCAAGATATTAAAACTGTGCCCTGCACTTGTAAAATTTGCACTGTTGCGCTTTTGGGTTGGCGCAGGCCACCAGAGAGCGCCACATGTCAGCACTTGAACCACTTGCGCTATGCGCTTTTAAGATAGAGCATTGCTCTCTGAAATTGGTGCAACTCACCAGAGTGCGCCACGTGTTAGTAGCGCAGCAGCGCAGCGCACTGGCGCAGCACACTGCGCTAACTCCGCTTGCGCTCACCAGTGCGTGACACGTGTCACCTCCACATGCGCTTGCGCTCATTAATTAGCGCAAAGCGCCAGACAAATGCACTGCATTGTTTACTGAAGGGGCCAGGCCCAAGTCAAAAGGGCCTAGTAGGCCAAAATAAATTGCAATGCAATAAAAGGGGCAGAGCCCAAATAAAATTGATGCTCTGCATCATTTATAAAAGGGCAGAGCCCAAACAAAATAAAACGCAATAAAATGGCAGAGCCCAAACAAAATTGATGCTCTGCATCATTTATAAAAGGGCAGAGCCCAAACAAAATAAGAAATGCAGTGCATTATTAAACAGGGACAAAGCCCTAGCACAGGCCTAATAGGCCAAAGACAAATAAGATGTTAAACATTTCTAAACTGGACTTAGCCCAATCATAGCTGTAAGTCTTCAAATTAAATTGACTGAGCACACCTGCTCTCTTAAATCAATTTACATCCGGTTCGAGGGTACATCTCCGAACTTCTCTGACTCCTATCGTTGTAATCCTTCAACGACGTCAGAGAGGTGACGGGTCCCGACAACCACACATCAACACGGACTGTAGGATCCTTAAACTCATGGACTTATGCGTCCTTAAACTAAGATACAGACTGTGGGGTCCTTAAACTCGCGGACTTATACGTCCTTAAACTAACAGACTAATGCGTCCTTAAACACACCCATATGGACCGCAATGTCCTTAAACTACCAATGGACCGCAATGTCCCTAAACTACCTATGTACCACTACGTCCCTAAACTGAAACAATAGAGCCCCCCAAACGCTCTTTTTTTGGATCTAAACGATCCCGTTTAAGTTGATCTTAGCCTCAAATATGGCTAAAGTATCCTTAAACATTCAAACAGACTTTAGTCCCAAATTGGACTGTAAGACCCCCAATCAACTTTGGTTCAAGGATACATCTCCGAACTCCTCTGACACATGTCGTTGTAACCCTTCAACGTCGTCAGAGAGGTGACGGGTTCCGACGGCCATATATTAAATGGACCACCATGTCCCTAAACTGGAAATGGATCTAGACGATCCCGTTAAGTAGATCTTAGTCTGGAAATTAGACTAACGTATCCTTAACAAACGTTTAAGTTGATCTTAGCCTCAAATATGGCTAACGTATCCTTAAACCAAAACCCAAAACCCAAATTTAAGAAAGTACGGATTTGGACTGATCCACGTCCTACGGGCGACGAAATAAATAGTCTCCGTATACAATCCACGGGCAACCACAAACAAAACAAACACCCACGATACGAGGTGAAATTCTGGAGAAGGAGAAAGTTGTTACCGCGATGCGGTAGCGTAATTAACTGCAGGGGCTTGGGCCTGCAGGGAAGAGCGTCCCCATAATCAAAAACCCCTCAAGCGAGGGGGAATCTGACGAAGTCTGCTACATCGGCTGCATCCGTCTAAACCTCCGATACACGGTGCCATAAATCAACTTGGCATCTTCGGAGAGGTGGATGGATAAAACCAAATAGCATCTGTCCCGAATCTCAGGCAAGACATCCTAATGTCTTGGCCGCCATTCGGAGGGGAACAGATTCCGGCACGCCCGGTAGGACCTTTTCCTCTTTCCACTCCACACTTCGTGCGTCGTGTTTTTCCCGCGATCAAATAATCGCGGTGTGTATGTTTTTGGTTTCCCTTAGCGGAGTGGATATTGAAGCCAGCATTTCGTCACTATGAAGAATGGCATTTGCTCCCACCCTAGCAACTCAGGCTCTGTCATATCCAGCGGAGTCAAGTATGGGTCACTTGCAGCCTCAAATCTCTGCAATCCGGCTCTTCAAGAAATCAACGGGCTTCTTTTTGGGTCGATGCTCCCACCTCCCACCCTCGGTGCCTCAACGCCGATGGAGGAAGCCCAGAGGATGTCTGTCGTCCACAGGCAGGCTCCCCAAGCAGCAGCCTTGCCGACGGAATCGGTCCTCAAACAACTGGCACATGCCAAAGACCAAGGTCGACGCAGGGGGTAGAATATTCAATCTCTTCAAGAAATCAATAGTTTCAAACTGCACTAACTGCAACAGCAACTCTCGCTCTGTCCCATCTGGAGGAGTAACCTACGGGCCCCAAGCGGCCTCCCTTTTCACTATGCCAGTGGAGCAGGTAACTCAAGCCACCACTGGGCTATTCTTCGGGACCATGCTCCCGCCAACAAGCTTCAGCGCTCCTGTACCATCACAAGAAGCTCCCAAGAAGTCGTTTTTCAGCGCTCCTGTGCTTATTTATGCCCTACTTTGCATTATACTATATATAAGCACACAAAAAAAATTGTGATAATAAAAGAGTAGAAAGTGAAAAATTATATTTAAAAGATAAGAATAGTTTAAGAAAAACAAGAAAGTTAGATGTTTTCTTAAATGAAACTAGTAATAAGTAGTTATGAGCTGTTGTCCCAAGGGTTAGTAAGATGAAGGAAACTACTAATCTGAGGATAAAAATAAGCCTGAAAAATAGTTCCTATTCTGGAAGCCAAACATTTGAACGTTGAAACCCTACTATACGCACGTATACACATCTTGAAACTCGGGATAGTAGAGGATACCTTGAAATATTCTTGTCTAGAAGCCAAAGTATGAAGAAAATAAAAGTGGAGAATAAAAGATAAAATGGTGAAAAGAAAAATGAACACTGGTTTTGTTATCACCGAGGCAGCAATAAAAAGAATATAGCGAGGGTGCTTTATCACCTAGTGCCTTATACCAACTGGTTTGGGAGCCACTGCTAAGCCTTAGGTGTTGCAAGACAAGGAAAAACACCTAATTAGCAAGCACATGAGTAATCGATCGGTTAGTACCTCAAGAAGTATTAACGGTCGCATGAAGAATGTGTGAGCAAATTCCATCTAAATATCTATTAAAAAGTACTGAGGTAGATGGACAAGAGTATGATTGCTTGAATTGAATTCTCTGAGTGTAGGGATGTCCAGTTCATACACGTAGGGGTATATGATCGATGTTTGGAAGAAAGGTATGAATGAAAACTAAAGGCGATGTTTTATTGAGGGATGATGTGATTTCTAACATCTTTTCATGACTATTAAGATAGGGCTCATAGCAACTGAAAAGCTGGTAGAGTTGAAAACTCTTATTTTCAAGTTCTTTCTTTTATAGTTCTTATCTTTATATAACTTTCACCATCTCTCTTTTATTATACGATTTTGTGGGTGTAATCCGCTGAAAACCCTCAGCAGACAACACCCCTCCTACTAGGGATATACCACTGGCGTCGAGTAAAGAAGACCGGGGGCAACTCTCCTTCTGGACTGACTTCGCCGACTCCAACGGCGGAAATTGATGCTGCTGTTCCAACTGGAAACAACTTTGAACCACTTAGGAAGGTCCACAAGAACTCTCTGACCGCTGTGCTGAAAAGATCTCCTCCACCAATGGAGAGCGCTACAAAGGTGAAGCCGGAAAAGCCCCCTCAATGGCTGTCCTCTAAAATTTACAAGGTCTGGCGTCAAGTCCAAGACTCGGTAATTGATCAAGATTATCCCCGCCAACAGAAAAAGTTGAAAGTTCAGCGGGAAGAGGACCATCCTATCAAGCCACAAAAGGCGATAGCTACTTGGGTGCCCGCTGCAATGGCTCCCTCAACCTCGACCGCCCACGAAAGAAGAGATGGCCGGAGAAAATCCCTGGGTCTGCGACGAACTGCAAGACCACTGAACCCAAACACCTCAAGTCTGGGGGCATGATGGTACATACCGTCTATATGGCATCCGGAAAAGAGAATAGCCATTTCTTCACAGGTCATAGACCGCTTACGCGATCAATGACTAAGGCTCAGGGGCAACAACAACAAAAGCTCCAAGAAATGCTGACAGCCATGGCCGCACTTACGGGACCGAAAGCAAGCCCGGAGACATCCTCGGAGCAGCGCCGTGAGCAAGAAACCGATGCCAAGTTTTTTTCTCCAGAGAATCTTCGAAAAGAAGGACAAAGAGGTAACGGAACAAGCTGCCAACATAAAACAAATTCAAGACGAGGAAAAGGTTTGCTAAAGCCATATCAATGGGAATGAAGCTACCACCATCTGAAGAAAACATTCTCGGTGGAGTAGAGATGCATCCTAATTACTGCCTATATCATCAGAAGATCGCACATCCCACTAAAGACTGCAACTCCTTTAAGTGTTGGTGGCAAAGGTATGTCGCTCACAGGCAACACTTCAACAGTACAAAGCGTGAAGCTCGTAGACAGCGAAAAATACGACAGATGAGCATAAAAGAGTTGCTGGCAATTGTCACAGGGATGACCCCGGGGGATCACGGGTTCTCACCTTCGGGAGCAATTCCGACGAAAAAGTAGCCCTCGGCCCTCTCTTTAAGGAGTCCATCTCTGAAGGATTGAGGAGTTGCGAGAACATTCAGCTGTGTAATTGCACGATACTCGGAGAGAATCTCGGGCCCACAAACAACGGAGCGAACAAAAAGGACAAAGGAAAAGGAAAAACGGCCTTCATCGCCAGCGCTCAACAACAATCAAGTGACCCTTGACCGGTTTTTTCGCCAAAGCAACAAGCGGCAACCTCTCTATGAGAAGTTGAAACGACCTTACTCATTTCCCCGGGATGAAACAAAGAGGCTGTTCGAACTAGCAGTGCACAACAGGCTTATCACTCTACCGGAGCCGAAACACCAGCTACAACTGAATCATGTCAACAATCCTGATTACTGTCCCTACCACCAAGTATTGGGCCATCCGATCGAAAACTGCTACGTTTTCAAAAACTGGGTTGAAGACCAATACCAACAGGGCGAGTTCGCGTCGTCCGAAAACTGGAATGTGAGCCAGCCACAACCACATGCTCCAAGAAAGATGGATAGCCGGGGGCATCATGCTCATTCATAGGGAAAGCCCCATTGAACCAGCATCGTCCAGGGGACATTGATTCATCTTGGCGACGACTGATTATTTCTCCAAATGGGCAGAAACAGTACCGCTGAGGGAAGTAAAGACGAAGAATATCCTCCATTTCTTCAAGACGCACGTCATCTATCGGTTTGGAACTCCGAGACGGATTATCTCCGATAACGGGCCAGCCTACAGAAGCCACAAAATCAGTCGCTTCACGCAACAGCATAATATAGACTGGAGATATTCCTCAGTTATAATCCGCGAGCTAACGGTCTAGCTGAAGCCTTCAACAAGACCTTGACAAAGATCATGAAGAAAACGGTGTCCCGAAATAAGAAGGACTGGCACGAGAGACTGCAAGAGGCTCTCTGGGCGTATCGAACTACGTTCAAGACGGCCACAAACACAACGCCGTACGCGTTGGTATTCGGTACAGAAGCTGTACTCCCCCTCGAGATAGAGTTACCCTCTCTACGAGTGGCAGTCCACTACGAGCTGATGGACAAAGAAAATGCTCACCTTCGGCTTGAGGAGCTTGATGCCCTTGATGAAACCCGGCTCATAGCGCAACAAAATCTGGAGGCCTATAAAGCAAAGATGACGCGCTCATATGAAAGATTGACCCAGCTAAGGACATTCTACCAAGGCGAACTCGTGCTAGTGGTCAAAAGACCTATGATCCCCAATCGCGCCAAGCGTGGAAAGTTCGAGCCAAACTATGAAGGCCCGTACATCATAGACAAGGTCTACCAGGGTGGAGCCTACCTACTCATGGACATGCACGGTGAAAGGCCTTTCAGGCCAATAAATGGTCGCTTCCTAAAGAAATACTACACTTAGCAAGTTACCGCCTAGGTCAATGATAGATGACGACGACTATGTCCGCTCGCTATCATCCTAAGCTCAAACTTTATAAGCAGTAGCCAGCCTTCTCCTGGACGGACCGAAACGTCCTTAAACTAATGGCGGACCGAAACGTCCTTAAACTAACGACGGACCGAAACGTCCTTAAACTAATGGCGGACCGAAACGTCTTTAAACTACTACCGCAGCATCCTCAGGCTGACGAGATGAATAAAAGAAAAAGAAAAAGAAAAAGAATATAAATATAAAAAAATAAAATAAAAAAAACGGTATGTCCATAAGCAAAAAGGGCACGGATGAAAACCCGAAAGGGCTCCGTAAGTAAAAACAACAGGGCTACCGGCGAGTGTTCGTGAAAACCCGAAAGGGCGCGACCTCGTAAAAAAATATATAAAAATAAAAAGAATAAAAAAAGTATGTCCATAAGCAAAATGGGCACGGATGAAAACCCGTAAGGGCTCCTTGAGTAAAAACAGCAGGACTACTGGCGAGTGTTTGTGAAAACCTGAGAGGGCTCAACCTCGTTAAAGGACACTTACAGGGTCCTCTCGATCTTGTAGGGAGAAACCATCCGTGTGAGATCCTTACGACTCACAAGGGAGCAATACACTTAGGGATCCTCACGATTCCTAAGGAGAAAATACACTTGCGAGATTCTCACGACTCGTAAGGAGAACTCTCTTATGGGACCCTCACGGCTCATAAGATTTGAAAGTGTTAAGTTACAGAGACCTAAACCTGTACTTAAGCAAACCCCCCACAACCTTCAATATTGCTCTACAAGTGGTTCAATACTGACCTTTCTATACAATCCACGGGCGCGAATAAATATTTCCCTAACCAAGTCCCATCCGTGACTGGGGATATGTACGCATGATGAACAACCCTTATAAGTCCTGTCGACTTACAAGGAGAAAACCCTCTTGTAGGATCCTTACAACTTATAGAGGAACATACACTTAGGAATCCTCACGGTGCCTAAGGAGAAAACACACCTACGAGATCCTCACGACTTGTAGGGAGAAATACCTTTGTGAAACCCTTACGGCTCATGAAGTTAAAAGCCTTAGTTGACAGGACCTTAACCGTGTTCGCTAAGCCACCTTTGTTCGACATCGACAGAGGCAAATGATGATTCGCTCCTGGAAAAATCCCAGTTGTAGCGGTGTTGATGCCGAAATCGGTATCTAATTTCATGTTTACGACGAAAAGCCGGTAGGCCGCACATGCATACGAAATAGCCGAAATGATTGGGCAACTCGCAATAAAAAACAGCGAGTAAAAATAAAATAAATAGCCGAAATGATTGGGCACCGCGAAAAATAACCGAAATGATTGGGCAATCGCGACTTTCGCGATGTGAAAAGCTGAAATGATAGAGCATCGCAGAAAGAAATATAAAAAATGAAAGAATGAAACTTTTTCCCAGCAGGTAAGTCCATAGTGACCCCTGTATACAATCCATGGGCATAAACAAAAAAGGAAAGGGGACTACATTTCCCTACCAGGCTGCATCAAAGGGAAGTCAGATCTCAACGACCACATCTACAGCCTGGAGACCAACAGCGGCATTCCTCCTCATTCCAGCAGGACACGGACGTGACATCACCAATCGGAGCCACGGCAAAGTCCCCAGTTCCAAGACTCTACGGTTCACAGACAACCTAGAGTCAGCCAATGACCTCCGTCTAGAAAACAAGTCAGCCAATGACCTCCGTCTCGGAAACAAGTCAGCCAATGACCTCCGTCGTGGAAACAAATCAGCAAATGACCTCCGTCTCGGAAACAAGTCAGTCAATGACCTCCGTCTCGGAAACAAATCAGCCAATGACCTCTGTTGTGGAAACAAGTCAGCATATGACCTCCGTCGTGGAAACAAGTCAGTCAATGACCTCCGTCTCGGAAACAAGTTAGCCAATGACCTCCGTCGTGGAAACAAGTCAGCAAATGACCTCCGTCGCGGAAACAGGTCAGCCAATGACCTCCGTCTCGGAAACAAGTCAGCCAATGACCTCCGTCGTGGAAACAAGTCAGCAAATGACCTCCGTCGCGGAAACAAGTCAGCCAATGACCTCCGTCTCGGAAACAAGTCAGCCGATGACCTCCGTCGTGGAAACAAGTCAGCAAATGACCTCCGTCAAGGAAACAAGTCAGCCAATGACCTCCGTCTCGGAAACAAGTCAGCCGATGACCTCCGTCGTGGAAACAAGTCAGCAAATGACCTCCGTCGCGGAAACAAGTCAGCCAATGACCTCCGTCTCGGAAAAAAGTCAGCCAACGACCTCCGTCTCGGAAACAAGTCAGCCAAGGACCTCCGTCTCGGAAATAAGTCAGGCACAACCTCCGTCTCGGAAACAAGTCATCCAATGACCTCCGTCGCGGAAACAAATCAGCCAATGACCTCCCCGTCGGAACAACGCTCCGACCCGGAAACAAGTCAGCCAACGACCTCCCCGTCGGAGCAATACTTCGACTTGGAAACAAGTCAACTCACCAACCACTTACGAGTCCTCTCGACATGTAAGAGAGAAAATTCTCTTATAAGATCCTTATGACTTATAAGAGAAAACGCACCTAGGAATCCTCACGATTTCTATGGAGAAAATACACCTGCGAGATCCTCTCGATCCGTAGGGAGAAAAGTCTTTATGAGACCCTCACGGCTCATAAAATTGAAAAGTCTTAGGTGGCAGATCCTACCCCTGTCTTCTAAGCCATCACTACCTTATAAAGGATTCAAGATGAATTGTTATTTACCATCTATGGGCCGCACTTGCTAAAGCTACATGCCACTGAAATGGAGAAGTTACTCATGAGCATATAAACTACTTCACACCAGAGTAAAACATAAAGAAATAGAAGGGTGTGGCTCATGGAATTGAGAGTTTGGAACTATATCTTTTAAGAGTCGAGATTTGAGTCAATGATAAATGACGACACTTGTGTCCGCTCGTTATATTCTCATATCAAGATTCTGAAAGTTATATACTAAGCCGAAACTGGTCATACGCTACACATTACTCTGCAATACTTCACCCACATATATACTTACATGGGCAAACTAGTGGGGGGCATTTGTTCCCGCCAAAAATTTCTGCGCAAAAGAGTCCAAGATATCAAATGGCAGCGATACGCTTAAGAAAATGCGAACCAGTATCTTCCGGCCTGTATTTTGATAAACTCCCCAATGAGTAACTGTTAAATTATGATGGTATTGAAAGTATCTCGAAAAACCCTTCGATTTGATATATTATGGGCCTCATAATTCATCTGGGATCAAAAGTTATGAGCAAATGTGTTATGCACACGTGATCTAAGAAAGAAGATGCGTACCAGTAATTTTCGAGCTGTATTTTGACAAACTCCGGAATGAGAAACTGCTAAATTCTGATGCTATTGAAAGCATCTTGAAAAGTCCTTCGATTTGATATATTATATGCCTCATAATTCATCCGAGATCAAAAGTTATGAGCAAATGTCTATACACATGTGATCTTAGGAAGAAGATGCGAACCAGTATTTTTCGAGCTGTATTTTGACAAACTTCGGAACGAGAAATAGCTAAATTCTGATGGTATTGAAAGCATCTCGAAAAGACCTTCGATTTGATATATTATGGACCTCATAATTCATCCGAGATCAAAAGTTACGAGCAAATGTGTAATACACGTGTAATCTAAAGTAATGCTCTACTATATGGGGAATGCATTTTTTAGTCCCACATTGGGAAAAGGAGAGATGGCTTCTCTACCACTCCCATATAAATAAGAGGGGATACCACTTAGAAAGGGAGAGTTCAATCCTCAAATGATTCAATACTCAAAGGAGCTTAGTTCACCAAAGGAGCTTAGTTCTCCAAGATAGGAGCATGCTCCTCCCCATAATGCGCAAGCGCCATGTGCGCTACGTGCAACGCACGTGTGTCCGCCATGCGGCACCACATGCAACGCACGTGCGCACTACATGAGAATATTTAATAATATTAAAAGGAGCCTGTTCTCCATATATAGAAGCCCAGCTTCCTCTCATAATGCGCATGTTCGCCACGTGCAACGCACGTGTGCTCGCCACGCGCGCACCACGTGCAACGCACGTGCGCACCATATGAGAACATTTAATAATATTAAAAGGAGGCTGTTGTCCATATATAGAAACCCTGCTTCTCCTCATAATGCGCATGTGCGCCACGTGCAACGCACGTGTGCCCGCCACGCGCGCGCCAAGTGCAACACACGTGCGCACCACATGAGAATATTCAATTAAAAGGAGACTCGTTCTCCATAGAAGCATGCTCCCCCCCATAATGCGCATATGCGCAAGATCCATGTGCGCTACGTGCAAATATGAGCGCCCAACACGTGCGACGCACGTGCGCCCAACACGTGCGACGCATATGCGCGAACGCAAAGAAGCCTTTTTCAGCAGCGAGAAGCTTAAGCTCCTACCCGTTCTTCCCCCTAATGAGTGAGACATGGTTTAAAGGGTACATCCCTCCACACCTTCGATATATGGCACTGTAATCTCTCAGTGTCGTAGGAGAGGTGGTGGGTCTTAACGACCAATGATCCTTCTTTCTAAAATAAAAAAAAAGAGAAGAAGAGAGAACATTGACAGAGAAACAGAGAAAGAATTCTGAGAACTCCTAAAAAGAAAGTTTGAGAAGATATCAGAAAGAAAAGAAGGTAAACCTTTGAAAAGAAGAATTTCTTCTGAAAAGATCAATGATCTAAGAACAAGATCAAGATCTTAAAATAAAAAGAAAAGATCAAATAATAAGAATAAAATAAGAAGTAATATACTTCTTTATTAGATCATTTGATCTACACAAAGGCATTGTCTTTTGATGAACTACTGGTTCTGGAATCTTAAAAAGATTCTTTTCTTGAATCCAAAATTGGATCAAGATATTAAACAGTGCCCTGCACTTGTAAAATCTGTACTGTTGCGCTCTTGGGTTGGCGCAAGCCACCAGAGAGCGCCATGTGTCAGCTCCTGAACCACTTGCGCTATGCGCTTTTAAGATAGAGTATTGCTCTCTGAAATTGGTGTAACTCACCACAGCGTGCCACGTGTCAGCAGTGCAGCAGCGCAGCGCACTGGCGCAGCACACTGCGCTAACTGCGCTTGCGCTCACCAGAGCGTGACATGTGTCACCTCCACATGCGCTTGCGCTCATTAATTAGCGCAAAGCGCCTGACAGGCCACATGATCACTGTCAGACAATTAATGCGCTGCATTATTTACAGAAGGGCCAAGCCCAATTAAAAAAGGCCTAACAGGCCAAATTAAATGCTATATATTATTTTAAAAAAAAGGGCAGAGCCCAAACAGATGCTCTGCATCATAAATAAAGGGACAGAGCCCGAATCAGAAAGGCCTAGCAGGCCAAAATAAAATGCAGTGCATTATTAAATAGGGGCAAAGCCCTAGCACAGGCCTAATAGGCCAAAGATAAAAATGTTGAATATTCTCAACTGGACTTAGCCCAATCATGGCCGTAAGTCCTCAAATTAAATTGACTGAGCAAGACTGCTCTCCTAAATAAATTTACATCCGGTTCAAGGGTACATCTCCGAACTCCTCTGACACCTATCGTTGTAATCCTTCAACGACGTCAGAGAGGCGACGGGTCCCGACAACCACACATTAATACGGACTGTGGGGTCGTTAAACCCACGGACTTATGCGTCATTAAACCAAAACACGGATTGTGGGGTCCTTGAACCCACGGACTTAAGCGTCCTTAAACTACCTATGGACCACCATGTCCCTAAACTGGAATATGGACCACCAACTCCCTAAACTGGCAATGGACCGCAACGTCCTTAAACTACCTATGGACCACCATGTCCCTAAAACTGGAATATGGACCCCTATGTCCCTAAACTGGCAATGGACCACCATGTCCCTAAACTGGCAATGGACCACTATGTCCCTAAACTGGAACAATAGAGCCAATTGCTCTCTTGTCGGATCTAAACGATCCCGTTAAGTTGATCTTAGTCTGGAGATTAGGCTAACGTATCCTTAACAAACGTTTAAATTGATCTTAGCCTCAAATATGGCTAACGTGTCCTTAAACTAATATCCGTCCTCAAAATGGGAATGTTAGCCACTATGTTCCTAAACTGGAACAATAGAGCCCCCAAATGCTCTTTTGTCGGATCTAAACGATCCCGTTTAAGTTGATCTTAGCCTCAAATACGGCTAACGTATCCTTAAACCTTCAAACAGACTATAGTCCCAAATTGGACTATAGATCCCCCAATCAACTTTGGTTCAAGGGTACATCTCTGAACTTCTCTGACATCTGTCGTTGTAATCCTTCAACGTCGTCAGAGAGGTGATGGGTCTCGACGGCCATACATGAAACAGACCACTATGTCCCTAAACTGGAATAATAGAGCCTCCAAATGTTCTTTTGTCGGGTCTAAACGATCCTGTTAAGTTGATCTTAGTCTCAAATTGGACTAACGTATCCTTAACGAACGTTTAAGTTGATCTTAGCCTCAAACACGGCTAACGTATCCTTAAACTAAATCCCCAAATCCAAATCTAAGTAAATACGGATTTGGACTAATCCATGTCCAACGGGCGACGACATAAATTAGTCTCCGTATATAATCCACGGGCAACCACAAACAAAACAAACACATACGACATGAAGTGAAATTTTGGAGAAGGAGAAAGTAGCTACCGCGATGCGGTAGCGTAATTAACTGTAGGGGCTTGCGCCTGCAGGGAAGAGCGTCCCCACAATCAAAAACCCCTCAAACGAGGGGGAATCTGACGAAGTCTGCTACATCGGCCGCATCCGTCTAAACCTCCGATACACGGTGCCATAAATCAACTTGGCATCTTCGGAGAGGTAGACGGATAAAACCATATAGCATCTGCCCCGAATCTCAAGCAAGACGTCCAGACGTCGCGCCGCCATTCGGAGGGGAACAGACGTTCTATCTCAGTTCGTCTCTATTTTCGGCGGTAAACAACGTCCTAAAACTGGCTTGGGACCGAAACATCCTTAAACTAAATATTCACCCCAAAACACGGCGATAATGGACTGTCATGTCCCTAAACTAACACGTTTAGCCCTACGGTAGATCCCTATATTGATCACCGTATGCAATCCACGAGCATAAACAATTCATAGCTCTCCCTGGTCCTATATGATGCGATCCTTCAAAAAAGATCAGGGCCTACAGCTCTTGGTGCGTTAGCTTACGAGCCGCCAAAAAAAACGGTATGTCCACAAGAGAAATGGGCACGGATGAAAATCCGAAAGGGCCCCGTGAGTAAAAACAGCAGGGCTACCGGCGAGCTTCTGAAAACCCGAGAGGGCACAAACTCGTTAAAAATGCACTTACAAAGTCCTCACGACTTTGTAAGGAGAAAGAACATGCGTGAGATCCTTACGACTCACAATGAAGCAACACACTTAGAAATCCACACGATTTCTAAGGAGAAAATTCACTTACGAGATCCTCACGAACCGTAAGGAGAATATACCCTCTATAAGACCCTCACAGCTTATAAAGGTCAAAATCCATAAGTTACATGGATTTAAACATGTTCTTAAGCCACCAAAACCCTACAAAACTTTTCTACCCCACAAGAAGGTTAAGATTGACCATTATATACAATCTACAGGCATAAATAAATATATTCCCCACCAAGTCTCACAAATGGCGAGAAATGTCCCCATAGGATGAACAACCAGTTGTAAATCCTCTCGACTTACAAGGAGAAAATACTTTTGTAAGATCCTTATGACTTACAAGAGAAAACACACTTAGAAATCCTCACGATTCCTAAAGAGAAAACACATCTATGAGATCCTCACGAATCATAGGGAGAAATACCTTTATGAGACCCTTACGGCTCATAAAATCAAAAGCCTTAGTCAACAGGATCTTAACCCTGTTTGCTAAGCCATTTTTGTCTAAATCAACAAAGGAAAATAATAATTCACTCATGGCAACATTTTAGTTGGAGCGATGTTGTGCCAAAATTGGTATCAGATTCCGAATTCTCAACTTGCAATAGAAGTAATGAGTAAAAAAAATGAATGATGATATAGCCGAAATGATTGGGAACCACGAAAAGCAGCCGAAATAATTGGGTAATCGCGACTTTCGCGATATAAAAGCTGAAAAGATAGAGCATCGAGGAAATAAATAAAAAATATATATAATAAAATAAAAATTTTCTGCCCTGCAACTAGGTCCATACTGACGCTTATATACAATCCATGGGTATAAATGAAAGAAAGGGAACCATAATTTCCCGCCATACTTGGTCAAAAAAAGAACCGACACTTGATGGCACATCTACAGCCCAGAGACTATTTGGACATCCTTCTTACTCCAGAAAAGCACAGATGCGAAGTCAACCAGGACCTAAGGGTCAAATAAATGCGGAGTGATAGCAAAATCCTAGCTCCAGATCTTGATGGCAACATATATAGCCTAGAGATCATCTTAACGTTCCTCCTCATTCCAGTAAGGTGCAGACGCAACCATCAAATGAAATTGGAACAATAGCATATTCCTAGATCTAGAAATTGATTGCGAAATATAGAGCATAAAGATCACACAGATGTTTACCTTACTTCAGCAATAAATCGGTATGACACCAAAACAAAAAAAACGAAGTGACGGCATATTCCTAACTTCGGGTTTTGATGGAAATATATATAAAGCCTAAAGACCATTAGAGATTATCCCACCCTAGAAGGGTGCAGTTATGACTCATCGGGGCTTCAAATTAAGTCTAATCTCAAGTAATAAGCGCCATGGTAAATACCTAATGCTTGACCATCCGACGGAAATACGGATATTCCAACCTAAGAAGATTACTTGAAGACGTCTTGTCCAGCCTCAGAAGAGATCAGAGACGCGACGATCGTGGGGCTACTCGAACAGCAACCTAAGGGACTGCATATCGAGAAATATATTAGCCAACGCGACAGTAAGAAGGACTTAAATCTAGTACCACAAAACTAACAGACCCCTGTCATAAAAGAATGGAAGTTGTCTACATCTAACTTTAGGGCGAGTTCACCTGCAAACCTAAGGGAAAGGTGAACTAAACACTCCAAAATGAGTACATAAACTAGAAATTCCGAAATGAGTAAATGAACTAGGGAAAGATGCTTTTCATTCATATTAAAAAAGGGAGAACTACAGACTCTTGGTAAGAAAAAGGGGCCTGCGTCATCCAAGTTCTACATTGACTAGACGCTGAACTCCGGACACGGATTCTCAAACTCAAAAGTAAGTTTGAGCAATGCGCGTTCAGCTTCATGAATCTTTTTGTGCATCTTCTTTCGGAGGCAAGCGTCAAGGTCACCACTAATGTCCTCCATCCTCTGGTATACTGATACTATCGATTTCTATTGAAAGACACGGTGTAAGAAGGCGACGAGATCATCTCTCCGTTTCTTTGAGACCAACCCTATCAGGTACACTGAATGTATCTTGTCTTCAGTGTCATCAAGCGCTTGGAGCAGCATAGTCTCAAGACGCCCGGGCAAAGCCTCTCAGATCGACCCAATGATGATCTTCAAAAAGGAAAAGTGGCGGGGGAGCAATCGGCCATTATAATCTTGGAAGCGATGCATTACTTCATCGCATTGGGCATTAGTGTACCCCTGGCCTTGAAAGCGACCTTGTATACGAATTTCTTCATAGAAAACAATCTCCTCGATGTCATATAAGTGACCAGCCATTGGACCTAAAAGAGAAAAATGAAGCGTTAGCCAAGAAACATGAGTTCATCAAGATGGCGACTCATTAATGATTGGAACATGTGTCCTATAGAGAAATCTAAAAAGATTCTCTAAGACTGACTTTAATAATAATAAAATATTTAGAGACATGCTCTATTTTGAACAATGGTATAAAATACCAAAAATTTCAAGAAAATCCCCAATGGGATTTGATATTAAAATACTCAGAGCAAAACTCTGTATGAATTTCAAGAAAACCCCCAAAGGGATTTGATATTAAAATTCTCAGAGTAAAGCTCTGTTAAATTAAAATTTCAAAAAAATCTCCAAAAAAGAGAAAATCTAAAGATTAGAACTAAGTTCTGTGATAAATTATCAGAGCAAGAGTCTATTAAATTAAAATCCCTAAAGGATAGGAGACCTAAAATTGAATTGAGAACTAAGTTCTATAATAAATTGTCAGAGCAAAGCTCTGCTAGATTGAATTTTCAAGAAAATCAGAACCAAGTTCTGTAACCATAAATCCCCAAAGGGAATATGTTAGTGCCAAGCTCTGTGATCAAAAAAGCTAAGCTCTATGGAAAAAGTCTCTTACCAAGAAAACTAAGTTTCAAGGAAAATAGAGCAAAGCACTAATGGGGAATAAAATTATCAAGGAAGAAGAAGGGATGAGAGCACAACAGTCGTCTAGGGCTTGAAGCCCTATTTAAAGGGATGGGGGATGGTTTAGATTCCCCGTATCCTAAGACGGATCGGATTGCCCAAAGTTGTGCACCATTGCATTTACATGCAAGCCACGTGAGAACAATGGTGGGGGCATTTGTTTCCTCATAAAAAAATTACCTTTTAATTAAACACAATTAGGCAGCACCTCACGTGCTTCCTATGTGAGCACCAGCGCCAGCCTTTGATAAGATTAAATCTTATAATAGCGCTTCACATGAAACATACGCGGGTGCTGGCTAATCCTCTGACGGCTCCTCACGTGAAATACACGTGATTACCGATGTGCAAAGCACATGGTGCTTGGTTCTGCAAGAATTAAATTCTTAAGTAGCGTCCACGTGCACAATACGTGAGCGCCAGCGCCCAAATTAAGAGCAGGTAGAATTAAATTTTACATGAAAATTATTTTCCTAAAATATGGGGATATTCTCTATTAAACAGAGCCATTGGATCAAAGATTCGATGATAGAATTGAATTCTATTAAGGAAAAAATATCCTTTTGATCAAATATTCTCTGTTAAACAGAGAACCGTTGGATTAAAAATTCAATGGTGATTAAAAATCATCAAATATAGAATTAAATTCTATTAGGGAAAATATCTCCCTGGTCTTTCTAAAAGAGAATGATATTCTTTGCTGGATAAAAGATCCAATGTTAAAATTAAATTCTATTTGGGAAAATATTTCCCTAATATTTCAAATCGAGAAAGATATACTCTGAACCCTTGGATTAAAAATCCAATGGTGATTAAAAACCACCGTTTGATAGAATAAAATTCTATATATGGGAAAATATTTCCTCAATCTTGTTAAAATATATATATATATATATATATATATATATATATATTCTGTAAAACAAAAATCGTTGGATCAAAGATCCAACGGTGGATAAAATTTCCCAAATAATCTTTGAGACCGATTAAATCAATTAAAATCTCTTAATGAGAGATTTTCTCAAAACTGATCAACAATTTGCCTTGCTTATATAAAGGGCATGAGATTTCAAGTCTCACATACACATATAGAGAGAACCCCCCCATAAGGCTCTACAAACAAAAAATTAGAAGCTGCAACAAAGAATTTAATTCTCTTCAAAGAAGAAGATCTTCCTCCTTTTAAACCCTAAGTAAAGAAAAAGAAGAGATTAAATATATCTCCTTTGCCTAGTGCAAGTAAAAAACAAGGGTTTAACCCTTCACAAAAGAACTTAGTTCTTTCTCTAGATGTGAGATCTGTAAGAAAAATCTCCCCATAAGTTGATAATTTAATTCTCAGCGGGAAGATTCTGTTCTTCAGATTCAAAATCTAGGTGAAAAACTAGATAATAAGGAAAAGAGAGAAAAGAAACATGTTCCTGGAATTTAATTCCTCTGAAAATAGAGTTTAACCCTATAAAAAACATAGTTCTTATAATAAAAAATATGAGAACTTAGTTCTCAAAGAAAACTTGACCTCAGATCTTTAATGGCTAAAAACGCCATTAATAGAGATTAAATCTCTAAAAGAAAAGAACTCAGCGTCTCACGTGCTTCCCACGTGAGCGCCTAACAAAAGGAGCTCAGCACCTCACATGCTTCCCACGTGAGCGCCCAAAAATATAAACTCAGCACCTCATGTGCTTCCCACATGAACGCCCCAGAATATAAACTCAACGTCTCATCCGTTTCCTATGTGAGAGTCCAAAAATATAAACAAAACACCTCACATGCTTCCCACGTGAGCACCCAGTAGTGAAGACTCAGCGCCTCACATAAAACATACGTGAGCGTTGTATAAAAGTGCTTAGCACTATATCTAGTCAAAACTACTGAGTGCTTAGCATTGATTGGGTAACACCCATGTCTGAGCGCCTCACGTGCTTCCCACGTGAGCACCAGAGCTACAA
Organism: Agapanthus africanus; assembly: GCA_030015575.1. Classification (NCBI taxonomy): domain Eukaryota; kingdom Viridiplantae; phylum Streptophyta; class Magnoliopsida; order Asparagales; family Amaryllidaceae; genus Agapanthus; species Agapanthus africanus. The sequence goes on from CM057337.1 coordinate 142,332,079, forward strand.
ATAAGTGCTTAGCACTTCTGAATAAAGGGAGGAAGCTCAAGACCGACAAGACCGAGTCCAAATTGACTAAGTCTCTCTGCAGTTGCTTGCAACTGAGCCTAAATACTCTATTGGTGGATTTTAAAAAAATTTAATGATCCTGAAAATATTTCTAAGTTGATCTTACTCTCCAATAAGACTAATGTATCCTTAGTTATAATAAATTGAGCCCAAATGCTAATATATTTAAGTTGGTCTTAATCTAAAAACAGTTTAACTGTCCTTAAATGAAACAAAATATCCTTGAACTGAGGGAATACATACAATCTAAGTTCAAACCTAAATTTAAAATATACGGATTTGGATTAATCTGCGCCCTATAGGAGATGACATAAACTAGTCTCCGTATACAATCCACGGGCAACCAAAATAAATAGAATACAACACGACACGAAACAAACTACTAGAGTAGAAGAAAGTGGTTATCACAACGTGATAACATAATTAACTACAGTGGCTTACGTCTGCAGAGAAGAGCGTCCCTACAATCAAAAACTTCTCACAAATGAGGGAGAATCTGATTAAGTCTGTTACATCGGTCACATCTATCCAAACCTCCGATATACGGTGCCATAAATCAACTTGGTATCTTCGGAGAGATGGATAGATATGTCCAAATAGCATTTTCCCCAAAATTTAGGCTAGGCGTCTCTATATCTCTGTCCCATTTTCGGCGGTAAACAGAGAGCTTTGAGAGAAACTCTTTTGAGAGAATTGTGCTTCATTATAAACCATCTTACTTCTTTTTGTTTAGGACCTTGAGTGCAAAATTACTATTGTAAAAGAGGAGAGCATCTTTGTAGAGAGAAGAGAGACGAGCTTGTAAGAGAAGTATTGTTCGTAGTGGTGAACAACGTGTAGTCTTTTGAAGAGACGTGTTGGTTAGGCGTTCACCGGAAGCGGGGTTGTGGGTTGCTTGTGGACAATGTGTTTGTCTCCGAGAAAGACATGGTTTAGTGGAACGGGCTTGTATGCCTAAAGAAAGTAGACCAGGGAATCTCCCGAACCACTCTAAAATCGACACGTGTTTGCATTTGCAATTTCTTATCTTTTATTTGTTCATTAACTTAGAAATTGCATGCTATCTCTATATGCTCATTACTTTTCCTTGATTACAATTTATCGCTTACTTGTTATATGCTATAGTTTAACAATTGCTACTTGTGCTTAGCTCGTATCTATATTTGCTTATGTTTTGATTAAGTTTGCAATTATGGTTTGTTTAGCAAGTGTTGATAGTTTAGAATTTTTAATTTAGGTATATCAGTACCTTATTCCTTTTCACCCCCTTTAGAAATACTTTTAATTGGTATCAGAGCTTGGTACTTATATTTTCGTAGGCTTAATATCTTTGAGTGATGCATGGCTTCATCTTGTTCTTATTCTATTTATGATCCTCTTTTTGATGGAAATAATTTTGAGTTTTGGAAAATAAAGACGGAGAGTTTTCTTGAATGTCGGGGTAGAGATTTTTGGACGATTTTTATGAACGACTATTCTATTCCTACTATTTCTAAATCTAAATGGAATAGTCATGATAAAGATTTGTTTTCTTTAAACATCAAAGCTATTCAATGTATACAATTTGCATTAGATATTAATATCATTAACAAAAAAATTCTTGCAAGATGGCTTATGGAATTTGGTGCTCATTAGAAAAAAATCTATGGGGAGCACATAGCTTGAAATAAACTAGAGAAGGTAACTCCATTACCGAATTTGGATGCGTCTTAACCAAAAGCGAATCAAAAGAGACGATCCAACTCTTTGGAGAATGCAAAGGGGTGTATTGATCATGAGAATGTAAGTATTTCGTCCATTGATATTCATAAACTTACTCATGATCAATTGTTAGATGCATATCATGATCTCCATGAAAATTTTAATGTCATTGCATCTTGAAATGAATTCCTCGAAAAACACTCTTATGATTTTAATATTGAAAGAGAGGAATTGATGATTCGTTGTGATTCTTTTGAGGTTTTCAATAAGGCGATGATTGCCAAATATAATGCTTTATCTTTTACTCATCTCTCAAAAGGATTTAATTGATAAACTTGAATTTGATAAGAATGGGTTATTTTCAAATCTTGATTTCCAATGTTGTTCTTTTGATTCTTTGAAGGTAGAAAATGAAATTTTGATTTTATCTTACAATGCATTGAGAAAGGAAAATGATATTTTGATTTCAAAATTTTCAAGTGAAATTGAGTGTTTAAAATCATCACTTGTTTCTTAAGAAGCATTAGCTTGTAATTTTATGGCTCTTAAAGAGGAAAGTAAAATTTGCTTTTAAATTGTAAGGTTTTGAGAAAAGAAAATGTTGATGTTATTTCAAATTTGAAAAATGATATTGATTTTTTGAAATCCTCTAATGTCTCTCAAAACTCTTTGGTTTCAGAAAACGCTTCTCTCAAAAGGAAAAATGAGATTTTGAATGCTTCTCTTGCTAAGTTTTCTAGTGTAGATTCTTTAAATAGTAAGGAGAAAAAGGTTTTAAATCGAAGAGGCATTAGTTTTAGAATTCGAAATTTCAAAAATTCTTTTCGTCTACATTTGTTAAACATGCTTCACATTTAACTAAATCTCATGCTCATAAACATGCATATCTTAATAGATTTAGTTCAAAACCATCTTTTAAGAAGCATGTGCATCATAAACTTACCATACCTCATGCTTGTATTGACACTTCTACCTCTTGTGCATAAACCCACACTTGCAATTTTTATGGTGCACATGGCCATTTGGAATTTGCTTGTTCCTTACAGAAAAATATTTCTTTACATGCCAATTTGATTTGGGTTCCCAAACTTAACCCTTATGGATCCAATAAAGTTTGGATACCGAAATCTCCATCTATTCCTTATTTTGCAGGTATGGACAAATTGATGACTTACGGATTCAGGAGCGTGATGAGCAAAGAGCAATTCAATGGAAAATTTGCTATAGCTCATCAATTTGTGGGGTATTCTATTCCTTAATATACTTTTTTAGAATATCTCCTATTTGATTTGTGCTTAATGTGTATATTCTAATTGCGTATGTTTTGTTTATATACGCCTTGAGATGCATATATTCTTATCTTGTCAATCTTGTTATGCTTATTCATATATGAGATTCTATTCATAAGATATTTCAATTGATATGTACAATTGGTATCATTCATATGCTCATATGTGATCATTTGTGCTCATTTGTTTCAAACTTGCAATCTTTTAAAACTTGAGCACAATATGGTTTGAAAACTTGATTTATATTTGCATATCCTTGTGTCTTCATACCATAAACTACTCTCACTTACTTATAATGTGATTTTAATATTATAAGTGAGAGTTTGTATCCATGTAGCTTTAATGTATTTAAATCTTTTTCATATGGATATAATTTAACACTTGTTTTAACTTGAACTAATTTTCAATTGCTATCTTTGCTTTGTGCCTTGTTGATGTGTGTTTGTATTTAAATTGCTTAATTGTTACATACACACTTCTTGCATGAGTAGAATTATTCATTGGTATTGAATTTTTAGCTCATCTTGCCAAATACCTTCTGCAACCCTTTTAGGAGACCCACTTGTGGATTTTGTTAATTACAACGAATCCTACGGGTATAGCGGAGAGAATTAGAGACTATTCATCGGGTAGTCGATACTTAAAATGAGACAATTACTCATACTTGCACTCACATACGGTTTTAAATTATTTCCAATTGGTATCTTTTTCTATGTGAGTTGATTGCACATTTGTATCTTTCATTGGTATCATCTTGATTACATATGCATATTTTGATCCTTTTATGAGTTAGTATCATTAAATTTCTATCACTTGTATTCTATTATACTTTATATTTAAACTTTAATGGTTTGGTATTCAAGTGATTGTGAGATAGGACTCATGAGTCGATCGTTTGGGCTTGCTTCCCAACTTTGGAAGACTAAAGCGTTTGGGATATGTAAGTGTTGTGCTATTGAGGTATAATATTTCATATTTACATTTTCAATCTTGTGGTGTGCACATTAAAATCTTATGTTTTTAAAGACACACGCACGCACTTTGTACATAGGTAATACGATTATGTTTTTCATTGTTATCCTATGGTTCGTATTACGATATGTATTCTAACTCATAAGTTTCAAAACTTATTTTATGTGTTATGAGTTAGTGCAAGTTTTTAAGCTTTTAATTGCATATCTTTTTCAAAACATGCTTTTGTGTATAAGTTGAGCTCCGCTTTCAAAATTGTTCATTTTTCAATTAATATTAACTTATACTTGCCTCCACATGCCATTATAACTTGTTTATATCTTGCTCATATGGATATTTGTTGCATATATACTTGCTTTATTTTGCATCTCTCTTATATACATGCAATTGGATACGAGTTAAGCCCCATTTTCAAAAATTTTATTTTACTTGTGCTTGTATCCATTTCTTAGTGTTCTTCTATGCATACATTTAGGGGGAGTGATTCAAACGTTTGATTTATTTTAGGTGTATGCATATGTTTAGAGGGAGTAGTTCAAACGTTCTAAATTTCCTAACCACCCTTTTTGATTATGTCAAAAAGGGGGAGAATAATAGGAGTTTTTAGTATGTCGATATGGGATATTTATTTTTGTTTAATATAGATATATTATTTCCTATTCATGTTTTGCAATCATCAAAAATGGGGAGATTGATAGCTTATGAATTTCAATGATCTATTTATTTAGTTTTGATGATAGCTTAAATATGAATAGTTCATTTAATGTCACTTTCTTATCTTGCCTATCATATCGACGCTAAACTCGTATACATTTGATATTTAACTTACTTATCCTATATCTTGTCTATAACGAGTAATATATCAATATCTCATGCTATACTTGTGTTATATTCTTGATATCGATATATTATTCTCATTCATTGTTTTGGTAATTCATAATATAAATTTGTATATACACGTGATCTAATATCTTGCTCTTCATATAACATGTATATATGTTTGGTATATCAATATCTCATGCGTTGCTTTTGTTTTTTTAATCTTGATATTAATATACTATTCATTGTTGTGATATCAAAACAATGAATGGTCATGTACTTATGTTTATTAACTTGCTTCTATTTCATAGCACTGTATGTGATGTGTTTGGTCATTTTGAGATTGCTTTTCAGGATATTTAGGATATCTCACGACATAAGCATACAAAGGAGGATGGAGGAAATTGAGCTTAACTGATATATCTAATGGAGGTCAAAGGATACGGATGAGTGCTTCTCAATTTTCATATTCAAGTGTCATGATGCTAAGTAGACAAAAATCAAGGGATTCAAGAGTTCTTGCTATGAATAGCCAAGAATCTAGAAGCTAAGTCCAGGTTTGAAGCGTCAAAGATCGAAATAGAAGAAAAGTTCATTTGAAAATCATATATCGACTTTAAGACACAAGTGAGTGGAATGGCGTGTTCGAATTTGAAGTATCAAGTGTCGAAGCCAATTGAAGATCAATTGACTAACACAAAGTTCAAGTGTAGCGCCAAAGTTTCAAGAGATTGAGTCGAGGCGTCAAAGATTCCATATTTCAAAGAATTACGTTAGCCGACATGGGAATCTTTGTAAGTACTCGATCGAACTATAGTATTATCATTTAGGGCTCTTGAACACTCACACACTTTAGCAAAAAGGTTTTACAAACATCGGATTTTTCGATTTTGAATTTTTCATTTTTCAAAAAACCTAAACTGATCTTTTTGTTTCAGGCCAGACGTCTGCCTTGTTTAAATTCAAACGTTTGTAGACTGTTGTGTTTTCTGATATTTCCAAATATCAGAAACCCGGAGAGACAACAGAAGTCTGAAGGTTAAATTGGCAGACGTCTGAAGAAGGTTTTGAAAATGATATTTTATACATTCAGACGTCTGTCATTTGTACTTCAGATGTCTATACTAAAGTCTCTGGTTAGTATTTGTTTATTGACAGAAGCCTGCAGTTTAATGTGACAAACGTTTACTGAAGGTTTTGAAAAATGATTTTTAAAACTTCAAACGTCTGCTTTGTGAACATCGGATGTCAGGTTTTGGCTTTATGCTTTCTAGTAAGAAACACAGACGTCTGTAGTTCATCGGGCAGACGTCTGATGTTATGTTTTAGCCAAAACTTATTTTTCTTCAGACGTCTGAAATTAAGTTTTTTTTATAAAATATAGCCGTTTATAACCGATGGGGATTTGTCTTGTTTGATTCCAGACGTCTGCCACTTTTAACCTTCAGACGTCTGCCTTGTGTCTAAAACTGCTTGTCCCCACTTCTTATGAGTTGATTTTTTTTGTGGGCTATAAATAAGGTTTCTATAGGATTTTGATGGTAAACATTTTTCAATCACTTGAGCTTTTCAATTGCCAATATCTAAGTGATCTTGGACCAAAAATCTCATCTCTTGTGAGAGTTTAAAATACTTTTCATTTGCTTATTAATTCACTCACACACAAAACATTCAAGAGCTTAACTTGATCATCCATACTTTGTAAGAGTATTAGAGAGAGAGATTTAAAAGAAACTCCTTTGAGAGCATTGTGGTTCATTGTAAACCATCTTCCTTCTTTGTGTTTGGGATCTTAAGTGAAAGATTACCATTGTAAGAGAGGAGGGCATTTTTTTTAGAGAGAAGAGCGATGAGCTTATAAGGGAATGTTGTTCGTAATGGCGAACAACGTGTAGTATTTTGAGGAGACATGTTGGTTAGGCCTCCACCGGAAGCGGGATTGTGGGTTGTTTGCAGGCAACGTGTTTGTCTATGAGAATGACGTGTTTTAGTGAAACGGGCTCGTATTCCTAAAGAAAGGGGACTAGGGGATCTTCCGAACCGCTCTAAAATCGACTCGTGCTTGCATTTCCAATTTCTTATCTCTCATTTATTCGTTAACTTAGAAATTGCATGCTATCTCTATATGCTCATTACACTTGTTTGATTACAATTTATCATTTGCTTGTTATATACTATAGTTTCACAATTTCTACTTATGCATAGATCGTATCTATATTTGCTTATCTTTTGACTAAGTTTTCAATTGTGGTTTGTTTAGTAAGTGTTGATAGTTTAGAATTTTTAATTTGGGCATATCGATAGCTTATTCCTATTCACCCCCTCTAGGAATACTTTCAATATGGACCCTTGGATCTATAATCCAACGGTGCTTAAGCACCCACGCTTGATCTTAAGATCAATTAGAAAAATCTCAATGTGGGATTGTATCTACTTGCCCAACAATATTTATACCCTATATAAAGTACCCTAGAGGTCAAAATTTCATAGAGACAAGACCCCGCATAAGCTTCTGCGATATACGTAATAGACCCTATAAGCTTGATCAAGAACTTAAGTTCTCTGTGATCAAAGCTTTCGTTTTCTTCCTCATCATCACCATCAACCGAATTGAGAAAAGGAGACCAATCTCCATATAAAAGCTTAAGTTTCATCCATGAGAAGGTTAACCTTCATATACAGAACTTAAGTTCTTTTTGCTGATCTTAAGATCTTTTGATCAAACTTCGCCTCAAGAAAACATAAGTTTTTATTAGAAGAATTCCTTTGATCTTATGATCTAGGGTTTGAGAGAAGAACCAAAACCCTTTATAAAAAGAAATGTAATGATGATAAACGAGGAAATTTAAATTTCCAAAGAACTGATCAAGTGATCTATATATATTAAAAGGAGATCCTATATTATACGGTATTGATCTTGTTGATCGTTAATGGCCAAAATAGCCATTACCAAAAGATTAAGCTTCATGAAACGTAAGTTTCAAAAGAACGAAGATTAATCTCTGTGAAAAACCCTAAGCGTCCATGCGCCTATGCGCTAATGGGCATGCGCCATATAAAGATGCACCAATATAAAGGCCATGCACGAATATGGGCATATGCGCCAATGGAGACCCGCTACGTGACATGCGCCACAACTCATGGGCGTCAATGTTTAATGCGCCGGAGACTAAAAAGTTGAAGGCTTGCGCCAATCCCCATTGTATACGTGGGATGTGCCACAACCCTGATGCGTCAATGATTTAATGTGCCATAAACCCAATTACTTTTATCTGTATGACACGTGGCATGCGCCAGAGCTTCTGGGTACTAGTATATATACATTAGAGCCAATTCTTAGTCCAAATTGACTAAGTGTTATAAAACTTAAGCTTCTATAATATTCCTTGAGCCTATATGCTTATAAATTTTAAGTTGATCTTAATCTAAAATAAGATTAACGACCCTAAAGTATATTTCCTAAGTTGATCTCAGCCCCATATACGACTGACGATCCTTAGGTCAAACCAAAATATACCCTGAACTGATAGAACTTACGACCTAGGTTCAATCCAAATCTGAGATTTACGGATTCAGACTAATCCACGCCTTACGGGCGACGATATATATTAGTCTCCGTATACAATCCAAGAAAAACCCCAAAATAAACAATATATAAAACATGACACACGATGATTCATGGAGTAGAGAAAGTTGTTATCTCTTGGCGATAATGTAATTAACTGAAGGGGCTTGCGCATGCCAGAAAAAGAGTCCCCACAATAAAAAAACACTCACATATGAGTGGAAGCTGAAAGATCAGCTACAACGGTCGCATCCATCCAAACCAACGATATACGGTGCCATAAATCAACTTAGTATATTTGAAGAGGTGGATGAATATGTTATAAATTTTATCTGCCCCTGTATTCAGGCTGGACATGCTCCCCATGCCTCAGAATCGGTTTTTGGCGGTAAACAGATTCTGGCACGCCGGGTGGGACCTTTCTCTCTTTCCACTCCGCACTTCGTGTGTCGTGTTTTTAGCGAACATAATCGCGGTATATATGTTTATGTTGCCATTGGATGTTTGGGTTACTAAAGGTGGTGTTTTGCTTCTGTACAGATCAATGGCCTCACCCAGTAACTCCAATCGCAATGCTAGCTTCAACACCATTCCAGCCGAAGTAACTTGGTCAGGGCAAGCCACGACCCCTATACTCTGCATTCCGATTGCACTGGTGGCATAATAACTCAATGGTCTATTTTTTAGAATGATGCTTCCACCTCCCTCCCTTGGCATCCCAGATCCAATAGAAGAGATGTCGAAGAAGTCGATCTTTGATAGGCTGACAACTATTGCTGTCGGCTCTGCTGATAAGCCTGCTCAATCTGAAGGTTTGATCTTCCAAAGACTGAAGTCTGACTCTACGGGTTCCTCTAAAAAGCTCGCGATCCCAAAGATGTTATTCTTCAAACGGCTGGTATTCGCAGCTCCTGATATGACTGAGGCCCCAAAGGATGATGCTCCTCCCAAGCCGTCTGTCTTTCACAGGATGACACCTCAAGCTGTTGCTGCTTGCATGCCCAGATTGTTAGTTTTCAAGTGACTGTCATATGAGGAAACTTTATATAAATGCAGGGGGCAGGATAGTCCAATCTCCAAAAAACACAAGGGGCAGATCCATGAAGCTCCCACGACCGAAGAAGCGCCGGTCCCTATTACCAGAAATGCTCGACGCCAACACTGGCACCTAGTAAGGCAGCTCCCTATCTGGGTTGACCTCACCTACTCCGATGATCTGAGCTGCTGAACAACATTGAACCACTGAAGATGGTTAAACAAAATTCTCCTACTACTATACTGAAAAATTTGCCACCTCCTATAGGAATGCATGCTGAGCCGAAGGCAGTACGTTCGGTCAAGCGGCTTTCTCCGAAGATCCACAGAGTTTGGAAAGAAGTCCAAAACTTTGTCATTGATAACAGCTACTCTCGCCGACCAAAGAATCTCAAAGGCAGACAAGTTGATAATAAATCCCCTCCTGAATACAAAGAGGTTCATTTTCAGAAGGTTGCTACTATGATGGTTCCTTCAAAGAAAACTTCTTATAAAAGAGAGAGGCTTGATAATGTCCTGGTGCCCGAGGCAAATTCTGAAGGCCAACATTCCAAACGCCCGAAGTCTGGGGACAAGGTAGTTCACACGGTATATATGATGAGCACCAAAGATGATTACCGAGCTTCTGTTTCCCATAGAAAAATCACTTGGTCTATAAAGAAAGACCAACAAAAGTTGCAGGAGATAATGGCTCAAGCGACGGAACTCATAAGTCCAGCACCTAATGCAAACCCTGACAATGCTCCCAAAGAAGGAACGGGGTTGGAGTCTGATATTGATTACCTGAGGTGTGTCCATGAAAAGTGGTTGAGAGAGCTACGGAAATGAATGCTAGGATGGACAAGATGGCCTTTCTATTTCAAAGCATGTTAGGGATAATAGCTCAACCGGAACCACCGGTAGATGAGTCGCTGGTAGTTTTATCAATGACAATGGAGACACGTCGAATTCTTTACAAGACCTATCAGCGACGAGTGAGGAGACGATCTCCAAAGAAAAATTGGATGAATATATCGCCCAGCAATTTAAAGCTCTTCAGGCCAGCGAAGTGGCAGGCAAGCTGATCAAAATAGGTCGATCGTACCTAGTATGGTATGACCGGAGGTAATACCCTCTGGTGTATATGATCCCAACGTTCTAACTATATAAGTGGACTGGCAATCCTCATCAACATATCACTCAATTCAGATCCAATTGCAGCAACACCGGAGGAGATGAGGTATTTCTTCTCCGCCAATTCGTTACCAGTCTATCAGGCACTGCTTTCGAGTGGTACTCGGAACTTTCTAATGACTCTGTTAAGACCTTTGATTAAATGGAGATGCTCTTCTGCTAAAAATTCTCAAGTGGAAGTGAACGCGTCACTATGAAGGAATTGGTCAATGAAAGAATCAAGCCAAATGAGACATCGGTTCAATATGCTATCCAATAGTGAAACCTATGTTCTACGTGCGAGCAGCGCATCAACGAACCTCCGGCCATTGGAATGTTCATGGCAACCATCGATCGACACTCACAAGCGTACTCGTTCATTTCCTTCGGCAAGCCTACTACCTTCCATGAGCTTATTGATAAACTAGCTCAGCTGGATTCGATGGGTCAAGGTCCTTCCTCTTCGGACGGAGACTCACGAAACTATAAAGGGAAAGGAAAGGCGGCATTTATCGCCAATACATAACAGCAGTAGAGCGGCCCTAAAGCATCCGGTCGCCAAAACAATAATCATATGGGGCCGACTCTTGACGAAAGGATGGGGCGTGAATATTCATTCTCTCGCGATAAAACAAAGAAGCTGTTCGAGCTCACCACGAAGAATGGCATGCTGATGTTTCCCGAGTCGCGGCGACTAGCCCAAGCTAATGAGTTCAACAATCCAAATTACTGTCCTTACTATCGGGTGGTAAGCAATCCGATCGTGGACTGTTATGTCTTCAAGAACTTGGTCGAAGACCAGTATAAACAGGGTAAATTTATACTATAGGATAACTGGAAGGTGAATCCGCCCTAAAAGCATACCACTAAGGAGGATAATACACATGGGGAATCATGTTCATTCGTAGAAGAAACCCCGTCGGAGATATTGCTTTTCTCCAAAACAAAGAAGATGTTAAAGGATCTCCGAGCATGTCCGGCAATCAGGTGGAAAACCCCATTTGAACCCGAGATCATAGAAGGGATGCTGAAGCCACGTCTAACTCTGAGGATTACTGATAAAAGGAAAAGCCCCAAATTCAAGCAGTCTAAGAAGAAGAAAAAGAAAGCAAAGAAGCCTATGCAGCCTGCTGAGTATGTAGACAGCCGTACAGAGATACAAAAGTATATAGATGCTCTAAAGGAATATAACCCGAAGGTGCTCTTACCAGTCACTCTTGAAGAATTTCTTCAGCATATCCTTGAGAATAACAAGGTGGATGAAGATGATGACTCAGAGGGAGAAAAGAAGGAAATAGAAGAACATGTGGAAAGGTGTCTCATGGTCTTTCACTCCTCCATATACGACGAAGGTGCGCCAGCTATGTCCGAAAGTGATTAAGATGAACAGGATGCAGAATCAATGCCAGAAACTCTAAGTTCGCCACAAGAAGACCCATTAGAGAAGATCCTAAAAGAAGCCTTTCAAAGAAGTAAGGAAAATCAAAGGCGTGAACTGGCCATATATGAGAAGGCCAAACGGCAGCATCTAAACAGGGAAGCCACGGAGGAGGTGAGTGATGCAACTCTGCGACTGAAGCAAAAGATATTATAGAAGAAAAGCAAGGTCAAGGCCGAGAATCACTTCGCTAAGGCTTTATCTAAAGGAATGAAGCTACTACCCATGAAGATATATACCATAGTGGTTGTAGGCTTCGAAGGTAGAGAAGAGCACCCAAAATATTATCTCTACCACCGGAGAGTCTATCACCCCATTGACGAATGTAGAACGTTCGGAAAATGGTGGCAAAAGTATGTCTCCCACCAAGGGAATTTTAAAAGGGAAAAGTGAAAGGCCAAGGCTCGCCCGCTCTCGCATGATAGTTCTGAAGTAAACAACCAAGTAAGGTCAATGACCGAAAGCTGTTGTATGACCAAGGCACAATCTTCAGATGAAAGGGGTTCGACAGTACCAACTTTTGGAAGTGACTTAGAAGATGAAGTCCCCTTCAACCTCCCCTATGCAAGCTCCTTATCAGGAGAAGAAGAAAGGACAAAAGACTGCGGCAATATCCGTCTACGGAACCACACCCTTTCTGAGAAAAACCTTAGACTTGCAAGCAAGGATCCAAAGAATCAAGATAAGGGTAAAGGAAAGATGCTCAAAGAGATCGTTCTAGATGAAGAGGTAACTAAACATCTCGCCGCCAAGGACCCGCCCAAGAAGAGTAAGGTGGACTATAATGTGTTAGCCTATATAAAGAAGCTGCCTTCTTACGTGAGTATATATGATACTCTACTCCTGTCGAAGGAACTGCGGGAATCTTTAATCAAAGTTCTTGAAGAACCCGATCAATTCCAAGCTTTCTTTGCCGAGGAAGCAATGAAGGATAAACTGGCAAAAGTATACACAGCTGATATTACCTTAAGTGAAGAAGATCTTATCCAGGTAACATTCGAACATAATCGACCGCTCTACGTGGCTGAGTACTGTGATGATAAGAGAATACATAAGATCCTCATCAATAACGGATCTTCGATTAACCTTTTGAAAGTAAAGACACTCAAGTAGCTGTCTATGAATGTTCGGTATCTCGGCCATGAATAGATCACCATCTCTATATTTGACTCGCAGTCTTCAATGATGCTTGGGTCTATAGTATTGACATTGCTCCTTAGACAGCTCGTCACGGACATAAAGTTCCATGTCATTGATGGCAAGACGTGCTATAGAGCTTTACTTGGTAGACCATGGCTACATGAGCATAACATCATCCCTTCTGCACAATATCAGTGTATGAAGTATTTTAAGGATGGCCAAGAGCAAACCATCACAGGAGAGATCGACCCCTTCTACATGAATGAAGTACAGAAATATGATGATGCCAAGTACTTCCTGTCGGATTTCGAAGATATTACGAGGTGCGACAAGTCGAAGAAAAAACAAATACAGGCGGCCACCATCTCGATCTTTGGAAGCAATTCTGTAGAAGAAGAGATAATGTTCATGGGTCAACATCAAAATGAAACCAGTAAACATAGCTCGTCAACCCCTATCCCAGTCTTCGGCAGTGACTCGGAAGAAGAAGCCGATGCAGTGTTCTCTACCCACCCATAGGTGAAGACTCCTAATGAAACAGACCAAGTTCTACATATTGTGATGGTTTTGTCTTTCCACTACAAAGAAATCGATGCACGCTGTATCTACAACATGCAGGAATTGGTCACTTTTCATGCACCTCCCAGATATAGAGGTGAGAAGACGATTCTTTTCTACAAATCGGAAGAGACCAAAATGGAGAAAGAGATCTGGCATAGAATTGATCAGAATCTTGACAGGTTGCAGCCCATTTGCATGCCGAGATACTTCACAAAAAGATTAAGGGAATTCTTAAATCATCAGGGAATGCCACTCGAACAAACTGTCCAGCAGGCTCAATATTACAGGAAGATCTGGTAAGTGCACGTGGCTCGCCAAATTGGTGGGATATCATGCGCGCATGACCATGTATTTTGAAAGAAAGGTTTTGGAAATGCGGAGAATGCGAGCTCGGTCTTGTTTTAAAATATATAACCGCAAGGGCACAGCTCGTTGTAGCTAGCCGGCATGTACGAGTCAATTCACAGAAAATTGGTGATTAAAAGTTGTAGTATCAAGTTCAAGAGAAAAGAATCGGTTTAGATTTGGTTTGTCACTAAAAATAGAAAATGAAGTATAAGAAAAGAAAAATGGTCGTGGCTCCGGTTCAGATGATGAATCGTGGTGAATTTTTCGACGCCTTCTTGATCATGAGTGTTCCCTCCTCTTGTTTGATTTGATCATGAAGCATGGCTTATCAAAGCGGATGCGAAAAATAAACCAACAAGATGATGCGATTTCGCAGCGTGAGGCATGAAACCATTCGTTACGTTCTCACTTACCGTTTGTATGTCCCAGCATGATGTATCAAAATAAGCATAAGGGTTAGCAATCATAAAACATCACAAATAAACAAATTAGAACATGAGTAGTATAGTGTGTTAGATATGTATGCCCTAGAGGCAATTATTGTAATTGTTGGACATGTATATATCTATAGGATAATATTTCTCAATATGATAGTATGCTATTTGGTTTGGCTTTATCATTCATGCGTATGGTTCTACTTGTTATTACTGTCGCTAATACATGTTGATAAAGCGCCTAGGATATTAGCTTGACTGCTAGGATTATGATGCAGATTATACTAGTGGGGCCTAGGTAGTCTATAAGCAAATCCTTAAATGTTTCTAGTCGAGGGGATAACTAAAAGTGTTTCCTAGCACCACCACTAGGTCAATACAAGCATCAAGTATGTTATTTTAAAAATTTTGGGGTGCTAAGCTACACTAACCTAGAATCTTAACTAGAGTATTAGGGTTTAATGCATCATATGAAAAGAACTAAGCTAACTGAAAGAGTTTACAACCTTTGTAGAAAAAGTCATTCACTTCTAAAGCTCCGGGTAGTAGTCCCTATGACTCCTCTTAGCTCCACTTGAAGAAGGAACAAGCTTGCTTCGCGATCTTTGTGTCGAAGATGATCCACCTTGAAGCTTCTCTAATTCAAGCTACCTCTTCACTAATCTACTATTAGTGAATGAAACAACCTATACTTAATGGCTAATTGAGTGTAGGTTGATGAAGTAGGGTGTTTAGCTCACTTGGATTACTCTAAAGCCCTAGGGTTCGCAACACATATGAGGGTTAGGGCTTTGAGGAGGAAGGAGGAGATAATGGTGAGAGCAAAGAAAATGAGCTCAAGGAAAAATCAAGTAAATGAATGAGTGAATCTCATCTCACTTATTTATGTATAGAATTATTTCAAATAAATAAATCCAACCATGCTTCAATAGTGAATGTAAATAAATATAATAATGAACAAGCCATGCTTCAGCCATTCTTAAAATATCTCCCATTTTCCACCTCTTAATCTATTTTCACAAAATAGATTTTATCCAAATATATATATATATATATATATATATATATATTCTTAGATATGTATGCCCTAGAGGCCTTCATTGTACATGATGCTAAGGATATATATGTACAGGACAATTTTGCTTAATATGATAGTATGTTATTTGGTTTGTCTTTATCTTAACATGTAATGTGTTTTACTTTGTATTTCATATCTTGGATACATGTTGATAAAGCCCGTAGGATCTTTTCCTGAATACCTGCGTTGTGATGGCGATCATACTAGTAGGAGCTGAGTAGTCAACAGGTACATCCTTAAAAGTGTCCCTAGTCGTGGGAGTATCGAGACTGGGCATCGTTACATCAGAGTAGACTAGTGTATACATATCTAGACCCTGACGAGCGGCAATGGATTGGTCCCGCAGCCATTGGTGTGGTGCACCTAAGATTGTATACAGGTGCTCACTAGGCGTGAGTACACTGGACATGACTCGCCGAGAACAGACTAGATGGTATTATACCTAGCGTTAGATAGCAGTTCTCTAGTGACATGAGTGCAAATAGTTTGTCGACCTGAGGTTGTCATTTTTCTTGTGTGATTTCCCACTATGCTTTGATTACTACCCTACCACGGCTCAAAGGAGTCATGCAAACATGTTTTAGTTGGGTACAGTCCCAAGCCACATGGAGGCAGTGAGCGACTGTTGGGGATTCGTCTATCTTGGTATAGGGAGTCGATGTCGCGCTGTGATCAGTTGGTTATTATCATAAGTCCCTGGCCAGGGCGGATTGAGAATTACTGGTGGTCGGACTAGTAGATTCTCGGATGGTCTTGAGCCACACCGACACGACTTGTCTAGTTATTAGGGGTCTGGCGTTTTCCACCCACCTAGAGCTTACATGCAATACTCTTAGATGAACAGACTGGGCTGTACGAGATTGTCACGGGAAGGCTCAGCAGGGGTTTGGATGAGTTCGCTCGTCAACTTCCTTTTCGAAATGTAACTGGGTTGCCGTTACGTACAGCTAGTACCGCTGACGGAGCCAGCGTACTGTCGAGTATTTAGAATCCCACACATAGGGTTTCCCTAGATCAGGCGAAACGATGTAGAGGCCGTATGGTTTTACGACAGGGTTTCGATCACATTCGTGTACTAGATACACGGATGATGTTCGAACGGATAATACTAGTGAGCTTTGGTTTAAGCCGGATTCTAGTATTATACTATTTGATTATACTTGTCTCTTTGTATTCGTATTTTTCGGAATACGAATACGGGTATGTATATACGGTGAGGGCATTCTTGTAATTTCATAAGAATGAGCTTCTAGAAGGAGACACCTCATTATTGATTTATCCTTTTTTGCTAAAGGATTAATGAAGTGGAAATTAGGAGACATTTGAGGAATGGGTTAAAAGCATGGCTTTGTTATTTGTTTATTCATGTGTAGTTCCTATTCGATTGATTATTTGAGAATAAAATAATCCATGCTTGAATTATTGTCATGAGACTTAGCCATACTCTCATCTCATTCTCTAGTTCATTATCATTTGCTCATTCTCTCTCCAAGGTTTCCTCTCCTCCTCCCTCCTCAAGCTCAAACCTTCACATGTGTTGTGATCCATTGAGCTTTGCGACAGATTAATCCATAAATGTTCTCTACATCTACTTAGTAGTCTTCTTTAGCAAACTAGATCACTAAGTCACCTCACTTGAGGTTGGAGCTTGACCATATGACCTTGGGTGGATCATCTACGACGCAAAGGAGACCGGCAACCGAGTTCGTTTGGAGCATCCTAGGAGCCAAGGAAAGGAGATCAAAGTAGAAGCTTGATCCAAGGAGCAAAGAACAAAGAGAAGACTCGAAGGAATTGACACGAAGGTATAACCCTCTATCCGAGTAGTTAGAGCCTTCTTGTAGATCAGTTTTTCTAGTTAAGGTTTAATCAAGATCCTAAAGTGGATAAAGTCTAAGCTGCGAAGCCAAACATGATCTTTTGATGGAGAAAAATCATTTTTTTATGTATTCCGCCTCCCGTAAACTCGTGGGGTGTGCGACATAAACTTACACTGGTATTAGAGCCAAATTAAACCATAGTTAACAGATTAAACGAAGTACAAAACTACGAAACCGAAATAACTCCGAAACTACGAAACATGAATCCAAGTTTCTGTCGAAATTTGCAGAGCCTCCAAATTTTTTTTAAACAATTGCAGAGTGCTCTATTTGTTGTAAGATGAACATAGAATGAATACGAAGCCAAATGAACAACTTTTGGCCGGCCAGAAGCTCAAAAAAACCGGCCTGGCCGGCCAAATAAGTTGGTTTGGCATCGTTCTTCATTTGGTGTTCCAGGCTCTTGAATTTAGGGTTTCAGGACTTGTTTGTTTTTTTCCAAGTTGCATATTCAGTTAACTTTCTGTTGGGGCAATTTCGGAGTGTTTCAAAGTCACAGTTTTTGTGTCGTTTACAAGTTTCAGTTGATAAATGTGTTTTCGAAACATCCGCTAATTGCTATATGTCGATTATTGGGGGTTGCACATGTCTGTCATTGTGATCTGTGATGGTTTATGTATATGGATTGTTGGATCGTCGTGAATGAATAGCCGGGGGATGTGAGAAGAGTGTTTTTTCTTTTCTTTCATTCATGTACAATTTGTAAATTGATGTAATATTATTTTTTATGGGGCACATCCGGGTTGAGATTGTAGCCACCATTGTATTGTTTCTTTTTACTGTATTTGCTTCTAGGATAGACCCAAGGTGGGGTGCATAAACTACCGGGTTCTTAAAGTGCCGAGTGGCCTACTCATTTTATTGAGGGAAGTTACTTCACTTCGGGAATTTGGCGAATACTTTGCCGCACCCGTAGGGGTCTAGGGTGGGGTTTTTGGCTATTCATCACGACCGTGGAATCCGTGTTTCGTTTCAGGCTTAAACGAAGCACGGAAATCCTAGTATATCCAATATATTCATCTGTGATTCTGTGATCAGGAATGCTTATTATTGCATGAGAAGAATGGCTATATATATTTATTATATATAATAAACATTGCTTATGTTTTTCACCCATGCTAGTCCAGCCCCCGCTCTGGCGTTAGTTAAGTAGCCTAACGGTGTAAGACGGGCCTAGTGGCGAATGCGGATGGCATAAGCGTAGCTTCTATTTTCGTTTCTTTTGCTGCAATGATAAGGTTAATTGATGGGACCATATTAATTTTAATTAATGCAAGGAAATAAATCTAAAATCTGATGTCGTTGGAACAATTACAAAACCACTCGATTTTCTTCAAAAAGCATTTTTTAAAGCGGAGCTTAGACCACTCCTTTTTCAAAAGCTATCAGGTCCCTTCGACTATATCAAGTTCAATACGTTAACGGTTTTTTCGCCAAAAAACCACCCGCAGCCCTCCGTCATTTCAGATAGGTATCTACTAGTATTCATGCTATGGGTTTTGACCTTCGCCAAGGCATAGTGTTTGGCAGCTAGTAGGTGTTTATCTGTGGCATAGATAGATGCATTAATTTAGGACAGGCGTACAGTTATTTTGGCCTTCATCAAGGGCTTGTACAAATGGGTCTAGGTTAATCTGGATAATGACGGGAATAACTTGACTTGCGACTTATAATGTTTTGGCCTTCATCAAGGTGATAAGCGCACGGGGCAAAATCACATAGGGAGTTTCAAACATAAAGGAAACTTGCTAGTGTTGCATACCTTCTTGAGTGTGGTGTTTTTGGTAGGCTTCCTTCAGATTCATCACACAATGATAGTTGGGTCATGATCCTACTGTGAGTACCCGCTACTCTTTGGGAAACAATTTCATTTAACAATCAATACTATAAACCAAGTAGGTGTCTAGAACAGTGTTAGCAGGGCTACGCCTCCAGGGAAAAGAGGTTATATAATTAAGGAACTTTGCGAAAGCGTTGGAAAACCTCTCTCGAAGTACTGACACTAGCCTGGATGAATGGTTAAGCAAGTATTGTGATGTGCGATTAATCCTGACTAATTCTTCTTTTAGGGTTTGAAGAAGAATTCGAGTAAACAGTGGGAGCCATCCTGTTTAGATAAACTAAAAATCAATCTAAACTTGTAAAAGCATATGCTGAGTGTTTCTTTTCTCCTCTCCTAATTGCAGCAACCATGACTGGACTTAAACTCATATTAGATAAAAATAAACTCGCTGGGCCAAACTATAAAGACTGGCTGAGGAATGTCCAAATGGCCTTTACATATAATAAGGTCGCATACGTCCACACGGCAAAAGCTCCCCTGTTCCCGGTCCAGAACCCTTGGTCGCGGACATTGAGGTCCGTAAGACCTGGGATCTTGATTGCGCGAATGCCAAGTGTCTCGTGCTGGCCTCCATGGATAATGAATATCAGAGGCGGCACGAGAAGATGGACCTTGCTTCCATCTTCCTCCATACCAAAGTATTATATGGAGAGCAATCTCGTATCGCAAGATACGAGACCTTGAAAAAACTATTTCAAACGAGGTTGGCTATCGGATCATCTATCGGGGACCACGTCTTGAAGATGATTTCTCTCATCGAAGAGCTCGCGGACCTGGGAACCACGTTGAAAAATGAGTTGTACATCCACCTATGCCCAGTTCATATTAAATTTTAATATGAACAGTATGGAAGTTTCACTTCCTGAGCCCCTCAACATGTTGAGGATGGAAGAAGGCACCTCGAACAAAAGAAAAAAACACTCGATCTTTTTGTTGGAGGATCTTCTTCTTCTAGATCTAAGGCTAAGGCCAAGGGGAAGAAGAAGAAGGCCCCTACCAAACCGAGTGGAGGCATGTAGAAGGTGGCGGGAAAGGGAAAGGAAAAGATGGGAGGGGCAGCCACAAAGGAAGAGTGCTTCTATTGTCGGAAGAAGGGTGATTGGAGGAAGGACTGCAGGCCCTAAAGGCCAAGAATCAGGACATGAAGCAGGTTGTGTTTTCGGTTTCAGGTGTGTTCGTGATTGAAAACCGTTTTTCTATAAACTCTACTTTCTGGGTATTGGATCAGGATGTCACATATATAATTCTTTGCAGGAGCTGAGAAGCCGTAGGGTTTTGAGAAAAAGTGATATGACCTTCAGGGTTGGCAACGGAGCTAGTGTGGAAGCAGTTGCAATAAGGGAATATCATCTTGGATTGGCGAGTGGACTTATTTTGTTATTGCATAACTGTTTTTGTGTACCCAGTATGGTGTATAATATTATATCAGTGTCTTTATTATCAAATGAAGGAAATAATTTTGCACTTGTAAGCAATGTTATCAATATTCACCTAAATCATGAAATGGTTGGGTCGGGTACACTAAGCAACGGAATATACATTCTCAATCAACATTATGTTTTCAACATCCAAAACACACTAAAAAGAAAAGCTCCAGAATCAAACCAAGCTTTTCTATGGTATTGTAGACTCGGTCATATCAATGAAACATGACTGACTAAATTACATAAAGAAGGATACTTAGATCCTTTTGAGTATCAATCATATGCAACTTGTCAATCATGTATCATAGGAAAGATGACAAAAACTCCGTTCAATGGACACGGAGAAAGAGCCACTGAGCTCCTAGGACTCATACACAGTGATGTGTGTGGGCCAATATCTACACATCCACGAAGTAACTATTCCTACTTCATTACTTTCACAGATGATTTCTCTAGATATGGACATGTATTCTTAATGAAATATAAATCCAAGACCTTTGAGAAATTTCAAGAGTATAAGAATGAAGCGGAAAAGCAAACCTATAAAAGTATCAAGATGCTCCGTTCCGATAGGGGCGGAGAATACTTAAGTGCCGAGTTCCTGGAATACCTAAAAGTGAATGGAATTCTCTCTCAGATTACTCCTCCATACACACCACAACACAACGGTGTATCAGAAAGACGGAATCACACCTTACTAGATATGGTGCATTCCATGACGAGTAATACTGAGTTACCACCATCCTTCTGTGGTTATGCGCTGGAATCTGCTGCATACCTATTGAACAAAGTTCCAACTATGTCTGTACCCACCACTCCATATGAAATGTGGAGTGGGAAGAAACCCTGTCTTATGTATTTGAAGATATGTGGTTGTCCTACCTTTGTCAAAAAGGTGCATCCGGACAAACTAGAGGCATGCTCAGTACTGTGTAAGTTTGTGGGATACCCAAAGAATTCTAGGGGGTATTATTTCTATCAGGCTGAGGAACAAAAGATCTTTGTTTCTCATCATGCCCGCTTCATGGGAACTCAATTTCTCAAAAAAGAGATAAGCGGGAGCGCGATGGAGCAGGAAGAAATTCCATAACCACAGACTATTACTGAAAACTTAGTACAACCTGAGACTTCAATGGAACAGGACATACCCACTCCATTCCGCAGATTTAGTAGATTATCTCATCCGCTCGAGAGATACTATGGTTTTCCTATAGACGGGGATCAAGAAGATTTCATCATCAACGATGATGAGCCGACTAGTTTTCAGCAAGCCATCACGAGTAAATACTAGGAGAAATGGCTGGATGCTATGCGAACTAAGATGGAATTCATGCACACAAACAAAGTTTGGACTTTGGATTTTGTTCCTATTGGGGTAAAACCCATAGGATGCAAATGGATCTTCAAAAAGAAGATTAGTGTAGATGGTCAGGAAGAAAACTACAAAGCTATACATGTTGCTAAAGGTTTTCGTCAAAGACCGGATTGGACTGTGACGAAAAATTTTCACCAGTGGCTATACTTAAATCCATTCGGATCCTACTTGCCATTGTTGCCTTCCATGACTATGAGATCTGGCAGATGGATGTTAAAACTGCCTTTCTAAATGGAAGTTTTGAAGTGTATGTTTTCATGGATCAGCCAGAGGGCTTCGTAGACAGTGGGAGCAGCGGAAAGGTGTGCAAGTTTCTAAAATCCATTTATGGATTGAAGAAAGTATCGCAGAGTTGGAACATCTTCTTTTATGAGACGTTCAGAGAATTTGACTTTATCAAAAATGTAGATGAACCTTGTATTTATAAGAAGATTGTAGCGAGAACTGTGGCATTCCTCGTTTTATACGTTGATAACATTCTCCTGATAGGAAATGACATTCCTATGCTACAATCGTCCAAGCTGTTCTTGTCACAGAGGTTCTCTATGAAAGACCCGGGTGATGCCTCGTATATTCTTGGGATTAAGATATATCATGACAGATCTAAAAGAATGTTGAGACTTTCACAGTCGAGGTACATAGACACCGTACTAAAGAGGTTTAGTATGGAAGATTCTAAGCACGACAATTTTCCCGCTTGTCACGGAATCACCCTCTCATAAGACATGTCTCCCAAGACTGACGAGGAGAGGGCCCGCATCAGCATAGCGCCTTACGCTTCGGCGGTAGGTTCAATAATGTATGCGATGTTATGTACGAGACCAGATGTAGCTTACGCACATAGCGTGATAAGCAGGTATCAGTCAGACCAAGGTGAGAAACATTGGATAACAGTTAAGAACATTCATAAGTACCTGAGAAGGACTAAAGAGATGTTGCTGGTATACGGTAATGGGGATCTCCAGATCGAGGGTTTTACCGACTATGGCTTGCAAAGTGACAAGGATGACTCTAAATATGTCTTAGGTTATGTGTTTTCCCTCAACGGAGGGGCGGTCTGTTGGAAAAGCTCCAAACAGGATACCGTAGCAGACTCGACGATGGAGGCTGAGTATATCGCTGCGAGCGATGTCGCAAAAAAGGTTGTCTGGATCAGGAAGTTCGTTTCTGAACTTCAGGTGGTTCCATCCATTGCTAATCCAATACCTTTGTATTACGATAACAATAGAGCTATGGCTTTGGCAAAGGAACCACGGTCCCATCAGAAATCCAGACATATCTTGAGGCAGTAGCACCCGATCAGGGAGATCGTGGATCGCTAGGAGATCGAGGTACGGAGAGTGGACACAAAAGACAACACGGCAGATCCATTCACCATGGCCATCCCTCAAATCCAGTTTGAGAGACTATTCGAGATGTTGGGCATGCGGTACGCCAGCTACTGGGTCTAGTGCAGACAGTGGGTACACATTGCGCTAATTACAGGCCTTAGTGCAAGTGGGAGATTGTTGGATATGTATGCCCTAGAGGCTTTCATTGTATAGGATGCTAGGGATATATATGTACAGAACAATCTTGCGTGATATGATAGTATGCTATTTGGTTTGTATTTATCTTAACATATGATGTGTTTTACTTTGTATTTCATATCTTGTATACATGTTGATAAAACCCGTAGGATCTTTGCCTAACTACCTTTGTTGTGATGGCGATCATACTAGTGGGAGCTGAGTAGTTAACAGGCACATCCTTAAAAGCATCCCTAGTCGTGGGAGTATCGAGACCGGGCATCGTTACTCTAGAGTAGACTGCTGTATACATATCTAGACCCTGACGAGGGGCAATGGATTGGTCATGTAACCATTGGTGAGGTGCACCTAAGATTGTATACAGGTGCTCACTGGGTGTGAGTACACCAGACAGGATTCTCCAAGAACTGACTAGATGGTATTATACCTAGCGTCAGATAGCAGTTCTCTGGTGACAAGAGTGCAGATAGTCTGTCGACCTGAGGTCGTTATTTCTCTCATGTGAGTTACCACTTTGCTTTGATTACTACCCTACCACGGCTCAAAGGAGTCATGCAAACAGGTTTTAGTTGGGTACAGTCCTAAGCCACATGGAGGCAGTGAGCAACTGTTGGGGATTCGTCTCTCTCGGTATAGGGAGTCGATGTTGCGCTGTGATCGGTTGGCCATTACCATGTTAGTTGTATGTATGCCCTAGAGGCCAGTATTGTACAGATGATGTATATTATATTGGATGCTTGGACATATATAGAGATGACTTTCTTGCTCGATATGATAGTATGTTATCTGGTTGCTCTTTATCTTAACATGTATACTAGTCTCTTTAAACTGTCTTATAGTTACATGTTGGTAAAGCCCTTAGGATGTGTACTTGACTACCTGGGCTATGATGCAGATCATACTAGTGGGGACATGGTAGTCCATAAGTACATCCTTCAAGGTCCCTAGTCGTGGGTGTATCGAGACAGGGCATCGATATACCAGTGTAGACTAGCGTATACGCTTCTCGACCCATGCGATAGGCGATGGATGATCCCATATCTATTGGTGTTTGACATCAGAGATGGTATACGGGTGCTCAGTGGAGACTGGGTACACTGGACGGACTCACCGAGAACTCCCAGATGGTATTATACCTCACGTCAGATGGCAGTTCTCAGGTGACACTTGTACAGGTTAGTCTGTAGACCCGAGATCATCATAGAGTCTTGTGTGATTCCCACTGTGCTTTGATCTCCACCTTACCACGTCCATGAGGATGTGCCAAACGGTGGTTTTTGGGTACAATCCCGAGTCATATGGAGGCAATGAGCGATAGGAGGGGTTTCGTCTCTCCCGGTATTGGGGGTTGATGTTGTACTGTGCTCGATTGGCCGTAACAGGGAAGTCCCTGGCCAGGGCTGATTCAGAGATTTGCTGGTAAGTGTTACCAGTAGTTTCTCGACCCGTTATGAGCCTTACATCAGCATGGCTTATCTGTTATTGGGGTCTGACGTTTAGCACCCCTAGACATGATATGTGACATATCAGACGAGGAGACCGGACTGTACGGGAAGTGTTGCCGATCGGCTCGACAGGAGTTGTAGCAGGTTCGCTAGTTCTCTTCTGATCGCTCAATACCCGTGTGGCCGTTACGTTTAGCTGACCGCTTGCGGATTGGGGGTGCTTGATATGATCATCACCCACTGCCGGCGTATTGACGAGTCTCAGAGTCCCACAATGGAGTTTCCTAGTCCAGGCGAAACGTTGTGGTGCGCGTATGCGATATGCGCAAGGACCCGATTAAAATGCGCGTATAGGATACCATATATTGGTCGGGCGGCTTTCTTTTGGTAGGGGTCATATGTGATATGGCCGGATTGATAAATCAAGTGTTGATTTATCATTTAACCATTTCACTTGAAATCCTTTCTTGAGTATGTTGGATGTATGCATGCATGTATAGTTTCTTTATTGATTCATGCACATATGGATGTACATATACAC
This sequence comes from Agapanthus africanus, assembly GCA_030015575.1. Classification (NCBI taxonomy): domain Eukaryota; kingdom Viridiplantae; phylum Streptophyta; class Magnoliopsida; order Asparagales; family Amaryllidaceae; genus Agapanthus; species Agapanthus africanus. The sequence continues at coordinate 142,357,708 of CM057337.1, forward strand.
ATACATACATACATACATCCTTCCTGGTTGTACATACATGAAAATGGTGGCAATATAAGACTCACACCATGGTTTTATTTATGGATTAAATTGCATTTGATTTAAAAAAAAAAGGAAAAAGGAAAATGGTCATTATTGATTTGTTTCTACACTCTTCTCTTGACCTAACCATTCTCACCCACCTTTTGACCATGGGTTACTTTTCCTTTTGTGCTTTTAACTCAAGTTCAATAATATCCTAACCATGGTTTGATATGAGAAGAGGAAAATATATATTGATATATTTTTCTATTTTCTTTTAGAGTTGAACTTATCATCTTCTCAAATTGCCATCATCTTCTTCTTCCTCTCTCATTTTGCTCTCTAGCTCTTTGTAGTGAGCAATATACTCATCAAGATTGGATTTTGAAGTGAGAAAGAGAACCACAACACCATCCTACACAAGTCTAGCCCACTTGTTTGGAGTGTTAGCTTTATTTCGTTCACTTGATCGGATAAAGTTGCAAGCTTGGACAAAGCGGACTCCGGGTGGATCATCGGTGACATCGAGGTGTTCAAGCGGAGCTTTTTCAAACCCTAAGTAGCCGAGGAGTCTAGCGTAGGGAGATACAAAGGTTGTACTCTCTAAACCCTAGCTTTCCTTTCATATGATGATGTGAAAAATTTGAAACCCTAATTTTTCTAGGATCGATCCGATGTTTGTTAACTTAGCACCCTAAAGACTCCACCTTTGGTTCATGTAATGCTTCCAAACCCTTCATGAGGTGCTAGGCTAACCCAACATTGGTATCAGAGCCGACCTAGAACTTTAGGCGACACCTTTACGAAGTTAAAACTCCGATCGAACCGAAAATACGGATTTTTGGTGCTCTCTGGACTTTTTTCAAAATTTGGTTATTTTCAGAATTAAAAATATGTAAAAAATTCAGCAGGTAAAAATAAGAATTACGGTATAAAAAATTTTCGATGAACAGTCTTTCCTGCCGCGGAAACGCGGCCGAAGCTTGCTTGAGCCGCGGTTCCGCGGCCGTACACCTCAATCACTGTATAATTTTTATACTGTAATGCTTAATCCTGCTTGTATATTTTTTAAGGTATTTTTAATCTGTATTTAGTGCTGAAAAATTCTGGAGATGGTTTTGGACTCGTCGATTCGATCAGAATTTTGATTTCGTGACTTTTCCGGGTAAATCAGAAAGTAGTGAAGTGTTTGAACGAGTATCATTTGCTCACTTTTCACGGGGTTTAAATATTTTGGAGATACGTGCAAGTTTTGTGGTGGTCTCTCTAGAAGACAACAAACCTTAACTCGATTATGTGACCGTCTTGAACTGCCCTTTGAACCTTAGGGTTTGGGGGCAGTACGGCGTGCCACATGTGAGGCGTTGGCTTGACCCTTCTACGGCTGGACCGCTACTACTGTGTCACACTCCAAGTTTTTGAACTTCGCTCAAGTGTTGAGTTTTAGGGAATCTTGGGTATTTGATCGTTCGTTCGAAAACTTTAATATTGTCTAATTATCTGGAATGTGATGCAATGTTTGGAATTCATATTATAAGACATGAAATACGGGGTATGTGATATTTCGCATTTACGATGTCTAAAGTGAATATGGATTCCAGATATTGCAGTTTTACACTTTCTTTTCTGTGACCGTAAGTATAGTATGTAGTGGTATTGCCGATTGTCGTTGCTATACGTCAACGACAATCGGTGTATGCATACTTATTTACGTTGATGATATGGGATATTATGTGTTGCTGAGATATGATGTGCAGGATTGTCGCGATTGAATAGCCGGGTTTTTTTTATGTGAGATGGGAGTTTTATATTTTCATTCATGTAAAGTCAAATGTAATGTAATATTCTTTTATTTGGGGCACTTCTGGGTTGAGGTCGATGCCACCTGTGTTGTATATTATTTACTTTTCCGCATTAGGATGGACCCAAGGAGGGGAGCACGGGTGACCGGGTTTTAGGGTTCAGTAGGAGGGCATCTCGAGGAGTCAAGACCGGGTCTCCTAAACTCCAGAATTGGTAGGGTCGCTTACCACTCTCGTAGGGGTCCAGGGTGTGGGCTTGGCTACTCAATCCGACTGTGGAATCCGTATTTTCTATTTTGGCTAAATACTAAATACGGACGTCCTAGTATATCCCACATTATATCTATGTTTCTGCTGCGATATCTGTGATGTGATCATTTGATATGTTCTGATGGATACAGTATATAGTATATATGATATATTATATAGACGTTACTTATGTTTTACACCCGCACTAGCCCTGCCCTGCTCTGTCGTTAGTTACCTAACCTAACGGTGCAAGAGGGGACATCGAGGCGAATGCGGATGGTATAAGTGTACGTCGTATTTATCTGTGATGTTTAGGTAACTTAAATGATGGGACTTCATTAATGTGATTAATGAAAGAAAAGAAACCTAAAAGATATTGTAGAATCAAATTTTAAATAAAAAGGGTAGCTACAGTTTTGCTTTGCATAGCGGTATATATGATATACCCTGCACCTTATTCGATGAGGAAAGAGCCGAGATCCCTTCACCAGGAGTGACCTCTTTAGCGAAACTGGCAGATGCTACAACACTCGGTTTGACTTTTGACGGCTTTTGGAGTTTTACTTTGCACAGTGATATATATGATATATCCCGCACCTCATTCGACGAGGAAAGGGCCGACGATCCCTTCACCGGGAGTGACCCCTTTAGCAAAACTAGAAAAGCCTCAAAATCACTCCATTTCAAAACTTCACTTGATTCTACAACGATATCAAGTTCATTACGCAATAGGTTTTCAGAAAAACTGTCGTAGCCCTCCGTCATTTCAGATAAGAACTGTTTAGTATTCATGCTGCGTTTGTTGGCTTTTGTCAAGGCGTAGTGTGCGGTAGCTGAATAGTGCTTATCTGCTTATGCATGAGATGCAGATTGTTTCAGGGTAGTCGTACGACCTTGTTGGCCTTTGTCAAGGGTCGTGCGGGTGGGTTTGATTCAATCAAGAAATGACGGGTTGAACTTGACTAGCATCCTATGATTTGTTGGCCTTTGTCAAGGTCATAGGACGCTAGGGGCAAAATATTATCGGGAATTTCAAGTGTTGAAATTTGCAATGAGATTGCATACCTTCTATGAGATAGTTGGATCCCGATACCCACTGCGAGTAAGAGTTACTCCTAGGAGAGTTTTACACATTACAATTAGCCGATCAAGTAGGTGTCTAGAAAGGTGTCAACGGGGTTACGCCTCTGGGAAAACGAGGTTTACTTTAATTAGTTCTGTGCGAAAGCACGGGGAACCTCCCTCAAAGTACCGACACTGGCCTGGCTGAAAGATCGGCGAAGTTGTAGGGTGTAATTAATCCCGGCTAGTCTTTCCTTTTAGGGTTTGAAGGAAGATTTGATAAAAACCAGTGGGAGCCATCCTGATTAGATAAGATAATAACCAATCTGATCTTGCAAGAGCATACGCTAAAGTGTTTTCTTCTCTCTCTCTCCAGGTAGCGACCATGTCATACCCTAATCAAGATAATAATATGGATGTATTGGCCGAACCCGCATGTTATACTATGCTGGGAAACATTGGTTCCGTTCTTTCTTATAAGAGTTATAGGACTGAACAGGACATAGGGGAATACCAGAATTCCCATGCCACCCGAATGAAGAAAGTACATGATGATGCATTTTCTTCAGGTGTGTTCGTTACAGAGAACTGTTTCTCCATTTGCACTACGTCCTGGGTATTAGATACCGGGTCAGGATCCCATATATGTAATCAGTTACATGGGCTTAGAAAAGGTAGAGAACTTGGAGAAGGTGATAAAGAAATAAGAGTTGGAAATGGTGCAATTGTTGCAGCTAAGACTGTCGGGGAATATCACCTTGCATTACCAACTGGTAATACATTGGTTCTGAACGAATGCTATTACATGCCGAACCTGATATGCAACATTATATCGGTTTCTTTGTTGAGTAAAGAGGGATATAATTTTGTATTACAGGATAATGTTATGAAAATTTTCCGCAACCAAAAGTTGGTTGGATCAGGCACGTTGTGCAATGGCATTTATATTCTAAATCAATCAACAGTTCTACGTATAACAAACACACACAAGAGGAAGAGTTCAGACCTGAATGAATCTTTCTTGTGGCATTGTAGACTGGGTCACATTAATGCGACACGACTAGCTAAGTTGAATAAGGATGGATATTTGAATCTGTTTGAATTTTCATCTTATGACACTTGCCAGTCATGTCTCAAAGGTAAGATGACCAAAACTCCGTTTACGGGACACAGAGAAAGAGTTGCCGAACTCTTGGGACTGATACATAGTGATGTATGCGGTCCTATGTCTACACATGCCAGGGATGGTTCTTCGTACTTCATTGCATTCACTGATGATCTCTCTAGATTCAGATATGTGTTCCTGATGAAACATAAATCAGAAGCTTTTGAGAAATTTAGAGAATATAAACAAGAAGTCGAAAACCAAACCGGAAAAATTATTAAAATCCTTCGATCTGATCGAGGAGGTGAATACTTGAGCAATGAATTCCTGGACTTCCTAAAAGAGAATGGGATTCTCTCTCAGCTGACTCCTCGATATACACCACAGCACAACGGTGTATCGGAGCGGAGGAACCGCACCCTATTAGATATGGTGTGCTCTATGATGAGCACAGCTGAGTTACCTATTTCCTTCTGGGGATATGCGCTGGAAACAGCAGCATACCTACCGCACCATATGAGATATGGAGTGGGAAGAGACCATGTCTTAAACGAGTAAAGATATGGGGTTGCCCGGCCTATGTCAAGAGGCAAAATCCGGACAAACTCGAGGCGCGGTCAGTTCTATGCAAGTTTGTGGGATATCCTAAACATTCACATGGATATCTTTTCTACCATGCAGAGGAACAAAAAGTGTTTGTTTCTCGACATGCCACCTTTCTGGAAAAGGAATTTCTTGCAAAAGAAATTAGTGGCGATAAGGTAGAACTGGAAGAAATTCCGGCTACACAAACTCAAACTGAAGATTTAGTGGAACCAGAGGATTCAGTAGCTCCTAACGAACCTCAGCCTCTCCGCCGATCTAGTAGGGTTTCTCGCCAACCTGAGAGATACTACGGTTTTCTCATGGATGGTGGGAGCGAGGATTGCATCATGGAGGATGATGACCCAACTAGCTTCGAGCAGGCCATCACGAGTAGGGACTCAGTGAAATGGCTGGATGCTATGCGATCCGAGATGGAATCCATGTACACCAACAAAGTATGGACTTTGGAAGTTGCTCCTGAAAGGGTAAAACCCATTGGGAGCAAGTGGATCTTCAAGAAAAAACTTTGTGTAGATGGGAAAGTAGAGACTTTCAAAGCTAGACTTGTTGTAAAGGGTTTTCGTCAAAGACCAGGTGTGGACTATGACGAAACCTTTTCTCCAGTAGCTATGCTTAAATCCATCCGGATCATGCTTGCCATCGCTGCATATCATGACTACGAAATCTGGCAAATGGATGTTAAGACCGCCTTTCTAAACGGTGATTTAGAAGAGTGCGTGTACATGACTCAGCCAGAGGGCTTCGTAGATAGTGGGAGCAGCAGGAAGGTATGCAAGCTACTTAAATCCATTTATGGATTAAAGCAAGCATCGCGGAGTTGGAACATTTGCTTTGACGTCGTTATCAAAGAGTTTGATTTCGTCAAAAACCCAGATGAACCTTGTATCTACAAGAAGGTGGCAGAGAGTAAGGTTGTCTTCTTCGTATTGTACGTGGACGACATACTCTTGATAGGAAATGACATTCCTATGCTGCAATCGGTCAAGCTCTTCTTATCACAAAGATTCTCACTGAAAGATCTTGGTCATGCCTCCTGCATATTGGGAATTGGGATCTATAGAGATAGATCCAAACGGATACTAGGATTGTCCCAATCAAGGTACATTGACACCATACTAAAGAGGTTTAGTATGGAAGAATCCAAGCGTGGGAACTTATCCACGATCTCTGGAGTCACTCTCTCCAAAGAGATGTCTCCTAAGACTGATTTGGAGAGAGCTCGCATGCAAGGGATACCCTATGCTTCGGCTGTAGGCTCTTTCATGTACGCGATGCTATGTACCAGACCCGATGTAGCATACTCACTAAGTGTAGTGAGTAGGTATCAAGCTGATCCTGGAGAGAGTCACTGGACAGCTGTGAAGAGCATTCTCAAGTACTTGCGAAGGACTAAAGAGATGCTCTTGGTGTATGGTAACGGAGAACTCCAAGTGGAGTCCTTTACCGATTCAAGCTTCCAGAGTGATAAGGACGACTCTAAGTCACAGTCGGGATTTGTCTTTACCCTTTACGGAGGGGCGGTTAGCTGGAAGAGTTCCAAGCAAGAAACCGTAGCAGACTCGACGATGGAGGCTGAATACATCGCTGCCAACGATGCTGCCAAAGAGGCTGTCTGGATCAAGAAGTTCATTACTGAACTTGGAGTGGTTCCATCCATTGAGCATCCAATACCTTTGTATTGTGATAACAATGGAGCGGTGGCTTTGGCCAAGGAACCTAGGTCCCATCAGCGATCCAGGCATATTCTGAGGCGGTATCACCTGATCCGGGAGATAGTTGATCGCCGGGAGATCGAGGTCAGGAGGGTTAACACGAAGAACAACACAGCGGATCCACTCCCGAAGGCCATTCCCCAGATACAGTTTGAGAGACTCTTCGGGATGCTCGGTATGCGATACTATAGCAGCTGGCCCTAGTGCAAGTGGGAGAATGTTAGTTGTATGTATGCCCTAGAGGACAGTATTGTACAGATGATGTATATTATATTGGATGCTTGGACATATATAGAGATGACTTTCTTGCTCGATATGATAGTATGCTATCTGGTTTCTCTTTATCTTAACATGTATACTAGTCTCTTTAAACTGTCTTATAGTTACATGTTGGTAAAGCCCTTAGGATGTGTACTTGACTACCTGGGCTATGATGCAGATCATACTAGTGGGGACATGGTAGTCCATAAGTACATCCTTCAAGGTCTCTAGTCGTGGGTGTATCGAGACGGGGCATCGATATACCAGTGTAGACTAGCGTATAGGCTTCTCGACCCATGAGATAGGCGATGGATGATCCTATATCCATTGGTGTTTGACATCAGAGATGGTATACGGGTGCTCAGTGGAGACTGGGTACACTGGACGGACTCGCCGAGAACTCCCAGATGGTATTATAGCTCACGTCAGATGGCAGTTCTCAGGTGACACTTGTACAGGTTAGTCTGTAGACCCGAGATCGTCATAGAGTCTTGTGTGATTCCCACTGTGCTTTGATCTCCACCTTACCACGTCCATGAGGGCGTGCAAAACGGTGGTTTTTGGGTACAGTCCTGAGTCACATGGAGGCAATGAGCGATAGGAGGGGTTTCATCTCTCCCGGTATTGGGGGTTGATGTTGTACTGTGCTCGATTGGCCGTAACAGGGAAGTCCCTGGTCAGGGCTGATTCAGAGATTTGCTGGTAAGTGTTACCAGTAGTTTCTCGACCCGTTATAAGCCTCACATCGACACGACTTATCGGTTATTGGGGTCTGACGTTTACTACCCCTAGACTTGATATGCGACATATCAGACGAGGAGACCGGACTGTACGGGAAGTGTTGCCGATCGGCTCGACGGGAGTTGTAGCAGGTTCGCTTGTTCTCTTCTGATCGCTCAATACCCGGGTGGCCGTTACGTTTAGCTGACCGCTTGCGGCTTGGGGGTGCTTGATATGATCATCACCCACTGCCGGCGTATTGACGAGTCTCAGAGTCTCATAATGGAGTTTCCTAGTCCAGGCGAAACGTTGTGGTGCGCGTATGCGATATGCGCAAGGACCCGATTAAAATGTTCGTATAGGATACCGTATATTGGTCGGGTGGCTTGCTTTTGGTAGGGGTCATATGTGATATGGCCGGATTGATAAATCAAGTGTTGATTTATCATTTAACCATTAGCTTCTCACTTGAAATCCTTTCTTGAGTATGTTGGATGTATGCATGCATGTATAGTTTCTTTATTGACTCATGCACATATGGATGTACATACACATACATACATACATACATACATACATACATCCTTCATGGTTGTACATACATGAAAATGGTGGAAATATAAGACTCACACCATGGTTTTATTTATGGATTAAATTGCATTTGATTTAAAACAAAATGGAAAAAGGAAAATGGTCATTATTGATTTGTTTCTACACTCTTCTCTTGACCTAACCATTCTCACCCACCTTTTGACCATGGGTTACTTTTCCTTTTGTGCTTTTAACTCAAGTTCAATAATATCCTAACCATGGTTTGATATGAGAAGAGGAAAATATATATTGATATATTTTCTATTTTCTTTTAGAGTTGAACTTATCATCTTCTCAAATTGCCATCATCTTCTTCTTCCTCTCTCATTTTGCTCTCTAGTTCTTTGTAGTGAGCAATATACTCATCAAAATTGGATTTTGAAGTGAGAAAGAGAACCACAACACCATCCTACACAAGTCTAGCCCACTTGTTTAGAGTGTTAGCTTTATTTCGTTCACTTGATCGGATAAAGTTGCAAGCTTGGACAAAGCGGACTCCGGGTGGATCATCGGTGACATCGAGGAGTTCAAGCGGAGCTTTTTCAAACCCTAAGTAGCCGAGGAGTCTAGCGTAGGGAGCTACAAAGGTTGTACTCTCTAAACCCTAGCTTTCCTTTCATATGATGATGTGAAAAATTTGAAACCCTAATTTTTCTAGGATCGATCCGATGTTTGTTAACTTAGCACCCTAAAGACTCCACTTTTGGTTCATGTGATGCTTTCAAACCCTTCATGAGGTGCTACGCTAACCCAACATACCATAAGTCCCTGGCCAGGGTGGATTGAGAATTACTGGTGGTCGGACCAGTAAATTCTCGGATGGTCTTGTGCCACACTGACACGACTTATCTGTTTATTAGGGGTCTTACGTTTTTCATCCTCCTAGACCTTACATGCGATACTTTCAGACTGCACTGCACGGAGATTGTCACGGACCGGCTCAGCAGGGGTTTGGTTGAGTTCGCTCGTCGGCCTCCTTTTCGACATGTACCTGAGTTTCCGTTAAGTACAGCTAGTGCCGCTGACGGACTTGTGGTTGAACCCACTGCCAGCGTACTGTCGAGTCTTCAGAGTCCTACATAAAGGGTTTCCTTGGATCAGGCGAGACGGTGTAGAGGCCGTATGGTTTTACGGAAGGGTTTCGATCACATACGTCTACTGGCTACACGGATGATATTCGGACGGATAATATTAGTGGGCATTGGTTTAAGGCGGATCCTAGTATTATACTATTGGATTATACTTGTCTTTTTGTATTCTTATTTTTCGGAATATGAATACGGGTATGTATATACGGTGAGGGCATTCTTGTAATTTCACAAGAATAAGCTTCTAGAAAGAGACACCTCATTATTGATTTATCCTTTTTTGCTAAAGGATTAATGAGATGGAAATTAGGAAACACTTGAGGAATGGGTTGAAAGCATGGCTTTGTTATTTGTTTATTCATTTGTAGTTCCTATTCAAGTTTGGTTGATTATTTGAGACTAAAATAATCCATGCATGAATTATTGTCATGAGACTTAGCCATACGCTCATCTTATTCTCTAGTTCATTATTATTTGCTCATTCTCTCTCCTAGGTTTCCTCTCCTCCTCCTTCCTCAAGATCAAACCTTCACATGTGTTGTGATCCATTGAGCTTTGAGACAAATTAATTCATAGATCTTCTCTACATCTACTTAGTAGTCTTCTTTAGCAAACTAGATCACTATGTTACCTCACATGAGGTTGGAGCTTGACCATAGGCCTTCAGGTGGATCTTCTACGACGCAAAGGAGACCGGCAACCGAGTTCGTTTGTAGCATCCTAGAAGCCAAGGAAAGGAGATCAAAGTAGAAGCTTGATCCATGGAGCAAAGAAAAAAGAGAAGACTTGAAAGACATGACACGAAGGTATAACCCTCATCCGATTAGTTAGAGCCTTCTTGTAGATCTGTTTTGCTAGTAATGGTTTAATCAAGATCCTAAAGTGGATAAAGTCTATGTTGCAAAGCCAAACATGATCTTTTGATGGAGAAAAATCATTTTTTGATGTATTCCGCCTCCCCGCAAATCCGCAAGGTGTGCGACATAGACTTATATATATATATAAGTATATATATATATATATATATATATATTAAGAGAATATTAAATTTAAGTGAGCTTAATATTATTTAATAAAAATTATATCAAATATAAATATATATCAAATTATTAAATAAACACTTGATTTAATAATCCGGTTATATCATATGTAATCGACTAATATCATTTATCTGTATATCACATTATCAAATCAACACTTGATTCAATAATTCGGTTATATCACATATAACCTAACCAATATCAAATGTCGCCAGATTAGAATACGGTAGCACATACTCGTATTTAATCAGGCTCTCGCACACGTATCAGCATATGTGCCCTACTTCGTTTCGCTTGAACTATGAAATCTATGTGTGGGACTCTAAACACACATCAATATGCCAGCAGTAGGTAATGATCACATCAGTTACCTACAAGCCATCAGAGGTACTAGCTGGACGTAATGGCTACCCAGGTATTGAGATAATAGAAGATCAACAAGCAAGTTTGTCCAAACTCCCGTGAAGCCTATAAGTAACACTTACCGTACAGTTCGGTCTCTTCGTTTGATATGTCGTATATGAAGTCTAGGGGTGGAATCATCAGACCCCAGTAACTTGATAAGTCATGCCGATGTATGGCTCATAACGGTTCGAGAAACTACTGATAACACTTACCAGTAAATCTCATCTGCCCTGGCCAGGGACTTAATGTTATAGCCAATCGAGCATAGCGCAACATCAACTCCCAATACCGGGAGAGATGAAATCCCTCCTATCGCTTACTGCCTCCATGTGACTCGAGACTGTACCCAAAATCCACCTGTTTGAATGACTCCTTTAAGCCGTGGTAGGGCGGAAATCAAAGCACAGTGGGAACTACACAAGACACAATGACGATCTCGGGTCTACAAACTAACCTATACCGGTGTCACCTGAGAACTGCTGTCTGACGGTAGGTATGGTACAATCTAGGAGTTTTCGGCGAGTCCTGTTCGGTGTACCCATTCTCTAATGAGCACATGTGTACAATCTTTGATATCAAATACCAATGTTTATGGGATCAACCATCGCCCCTAAAGGGTTAAGAAACGTACACACTAGTCTACTCTCGAATATCGATGCCCTGTCTCGATACTGTCTCGACTAGAAACTATTAAAGGATGTACTTGTGGAATACACAAGTCCCAATAGTATGATCTGCATCATAGTCCTGGTAGTCAAGCAAACATCCTAAGGGCTTTATCAACATGTATCAGAGAGATAGTATAATAATACAAGTGTACATGTTAAGATAAAGAGCTACCGGATAGCATACTATCATATCTAGCAAGAAAGTCCTTTATATATATGTCCAAGCATCCAGTATATCATACAATAATGGCCTCTAGGGCATACATTTTCCTAACAATCTTCCACTTGCACTAAGGCCAGTTGTTGTAGTATCTCATACCCAACATCCTAAAAAAGTCTCTCAAACTCCGTCCGGAGGAGGGCCTTCGTGAGTGGATACGCTGTGTTATTCTTCATGTCAACTCTCCTGACATCGATCTCCCATTGATCTACTATATCCCGGATCAAGTGATACCGCTTAAGAATATGTCTGGATCGCTGATGGGACCGGAGTTTCTTGGCCAAAGCCACAGCTCCATTGTTATCACAATACAAAGGTATTGGATGCTCAATAGATGGAACCACACCACGTTCAGCTATGAACTTCTTCATACAGACAGCCTCTTTGGCAGCATCGTTGGCAGCGATGTATTCAGCCTTCATCGTCGAGTCTGCTATGGTATCTTGCTTGGAACTCTTCTAACATACCGCCCCTTCATTGAGGGTAAAGACAAAACCCGAGACTGACTTACTATCGTCCTTATCACTCTGGAAGCTCGAATCGGTAAAGGACTCCATTTGGAGTTCACCGTTACCATACACCCAGAACATTTCTTTAGTCCTTCTCAAGTACTTAAGAATGTTCTTCACAGCTGTCCAGTGCTTTTCCCCCGGATCTGATTGATACCTACTCACTACACCTAATGCTTAAGCTACTTCCAGTCTGGTACATAACATCACATACATGTTAGACCCGACTGCCGAAGCATAGGGTGTCCCTTGCATGCGAGCCCTCTCCAAATCAGTCTTGGGAGACATCTCTTTGGAGAGAGTGATTCCTGAGCATGCGGGTAAATTACCACGCTTAGAATCTTCCATACTAAACCCCTTTAGTATGGTGTCAATGTACCTAGATTGGGACAATCCCAGCATCTGTTTAGATCTATCCCAATAGATCTTTATTCCCAGGATGTACGGGGCATCACCTAGATTTTTCAAGGAAAACTTTTGTGATAAGAAGAGCTTGACCGAGTATAGCATAGGAACATCATTTCCTTTCAAGAGTATGTCATCCACGTACAATACGAGGAAGATAACCGTACTCTATACAATCTTTTTATATATACAAGCTTCATCTACATTTTTGATGAATTCAAACTCTTTGGCTGCAACATCAAAACAAATGTTCCAGCTCTGCGATGCCTGCTTTAATTCGTAAATTGATTTAAGTAGCTTGCACACCTTTCCGCTGCCCCCACTTTCTATAAAGCCCTATGGATGTGTCATGTACACACTCTCTTCTAAATCACCATTTAGAAAAGCGATCTTGATGTCCATTTGCTAGATTTCGTAGTCATGGTATGCAGCCATGGCAAGTAGGATCCTGATGGACTTAAGTATAGCGACAGGAGAAAAGGTTTCAACATAGTCGACACCTAGTTGTTGACGAAAACCATTTGCTACAAGTTTAGCTTTGAAGGTCTCAACCTTTCCATCTACATCAATTTTCTTCTTAAAGATCCACTTGCTCCTTATGGGTTTTACCCCTTCAGGAGCAACTTTCAAAATCTATACTTTGTTGGTATACATAGATTCCATCTCAGATCGCATAGCATCCAGCCATTTTACAGAGTCTCCACTTGTGATGGCCTGCTCAAAACTAATTGGGTCATCATCTTCCATGATGCAATCCTCGCTCCCACCGTCTATGAGAAAACCATAGTATCTCTCAGGTGGATGAGGAACCCTTCTAGATCTACGGAGTGGCTGAGTTTTGTCGGGGACTATTGAATCCTCCGGTTCTACCAAATCATCAGTTATAGTTTCTGTAGCTGGAACTTCTACCAGTTCTACCTCATCACCACTAATTTCTTTCACAAGAAATTCCTTTTCTAAAAAGGCAACATGTCGAGAAACAAACACCTTTTGTTGCTCGGTGTAGTAGAAGATATACACTCGCGAATGTTTGGAATATCCTACAAATTTGAACAGAACTGACCTTGCCTCGAGCTTGTCCGGATTTTGTGCTTTCACATAAGCCGGAAATCCCCATATCTTAATAAAATTAAGACATGGTCTCTTCCCTTTCCATATCTCATATGGAGTGGTAGGCACAAATTTGGTAGGAACCATATTCAATAGGTATGCAGCTATCTCAAGTGAATAACTCCAAAAGGAAATAGGTAACTCAGCAACACTCATTATAGAGTGCACCATATCTAATAGGGTGCGATTTCTCCGCTCCGATACTCCATTGTGCTTTGGTGTATACGGAGGAGTAAGCTGAGAGAGAATCACATTCTTTTTTAAGTAGTCTCGGAATTCCGTGCTTAAGTATTCTCCTCCCTGATCAGATCAAAGGATTTTAATACTTTTACCCGTCTGGTTCTCTACTTCGTTCTTATATTCCTTGAATTTCTCAAAAGACACGGATTTGTGTTTCATCAGGAACACATGTCCGTATCTTGAGAGATCATCGGTGAATGTAATGAAGTACGAAGAACCATTCTTGGCATGTGTAGACATAGGACCACATACATCACTATTTATTAGTCCCAAGAGTTCAGTAGCTCTTTCTCTGTGTCGAGTAAACGGAGTTTTGGTCATCTTACCTTTGAGACATGACTGGCAAGTTTCATAAGATGTAAATTCAAACTGATTTAAATATCCATCTTTATACAATTTAGCTAGTCTTGTCGCATTGATATGACCTAGTCTACAATGCCACAAGAAGGCTTCGTTCATTTCTGAACTTTTCCTCTTGTATGTGTTCTGTATACTGAGAACTGTAGTTTGATTTAGAACGTATATACCGTTACATAACGTGCCAAACCCAATCAACATTTGATTTAGGAAAATGTTCATAACATTATCCTCCAATACAAAGTTATATCTTTCTTTATGTAATAAAGAAACTGATATAATATTGCACATCATTTTTTGTACGTAATAGCAGTCTTTCAAAATCAATGTATTACCACTAGGTAATCTAAGGTGATATTCGCCAACTGTTTTGGCCGCAACAATTGCGTCGTTCCCTACTTTGAGAGACATATCACCCTTTCCTATTTCTCTACCTCTCCTTAACCCATGTAACAAATTACATACGTGGGATCCTGATCCGGTATCCAATATCCAGGACGTAGAGAAAACTGAGAAACAGTTCTCGGTTACGAACACACCCGAAGAGGATGCATCAACATCTTCTTTCCTCGTCCAGGTTGCATGGGAATCCTGATATTCCCCTAATCCTTGCTCAGTCTTACGACAATCATAAGAAAAAGCGGAACCAACGTTCCCCAGCTCAGTATAATAAGTGGGTTCGGTCAATACATCCATATTATTATCTTGATTAAGGCGTATCATGGTAGCTACCTGGAGAGAGAGAGAGAGGGAAGGAAACGCTTTAGCGTGCACTCTTTGCAAGATTAAATTGGTTATTATCTTATATAATCAGGATGGCTCCCAATATTTTTATCAAATCTTCCTTCAAACCCTAAAAGGTAAGATTAGCCGGGATTAATTACACCCTACAAGTTCGCCAATCGGTTAGCCAGGAAGATATTGGTACTCCAAGGGAGTCTCCCCATGCTTCCGTATGGAACTAATTAAATAACCTGATTTTCGTAGGGACATAACCCCGTTAACACCTTTCATAGACACCTACTGTATCAGCTAATTGTAAAGTGGAAAACTCTCCCAGGAGTAACTCTTACTCGCAGTGGGTATCGGGATCCAACTATCTCATAGAAGGTATGCAATCTTATTGCAAATTTCAACACTTGAAATTCCCAATATCTGTTTTTAACCCTAACGACCTATGACTTTGACGGAGGCTAACAAACCATAGGCCGATAGTCAAGTTCAACCCGTTCATTTCGTGATTGAATTAAACCCACCGGCACGACCCTTGATGGAGGCCAATAAGGTCGTACGACTACCCTAATCCAATCGCATCATATGCGGTAGATAAGCACTAATCAGCTACCGTACACTACGCCTTGACGAAGGCCAACAAACGCAGCACGAATACTAAAATAGTCCTTATCTGAAATGACGGAGGGTTACGACTGGTTTTGAAGAAAACCTTTAGTGTAATGAACTTGATATCGTTGTAGAATCTAGTGTTTTGAAAAAGGAGTAGTTTTATAGCATTTGCTAGTTTTGCTAAAGAGGTCACTCCCGGTGAAGGGATCTCGGTTGTTTTCTCATCGAATGAGGTGCTGGATATTCATCAAGGAATACCACTATGCAAAGCAAGAACTAGAGAAGTTATCAAAGAAAAACTGAGTGGGTTGTAGCATTTTCTAGTTTTGCTAAAGATGTCACTCCCGGTGAAGGGATCTCGGCTCTTTCCTCATCGAATAAGGTGCTGGATATTCATCAATGAATACCACTATGCAAAGTAAGAACTAGAGCTATCTTTTTGAAAATTTTTATTCTACAACATTTTTAGGTTTCTTTTCTTTCCATTAATCTCATTAATGAAATCCCATCATTTATGTTTCCCTAAACATTACAAAAAAGAAACGAAAATAGAACGTACGCTTATACCATCTGCATTCGCCACGGGGCCCCGTAATGCACCGTTAGGTTACTTAACTAATGGCAGAGCGGGGGCTGAACTAGCACGGATGCAAAACATAAGCAACGTTTATTATATATAGCATTCGTCTCACGTAGTTATATGATCACATCACAGAACTCAAGCAGCAGAAGCAAACATATAAAATATTGGATATACTAGGAGGTCCGTGTTTTAAATTTAGCCAGTAATAGAAAACACGGATTCCACGGTCGTGATGAATAGCCAAACCCACATCCTTAGACCCCTACGAGAGTGGAAAGCAACCCTACCAATTCTAGAGTTAGGAGACCCGGTCTCGTCTCCTCGAGATGGTCTCCCACTGGACGCAAGAACCTGGTTACTTGTGCTCCCCGTCTTGGGTCTATGCTAATGTGGAAAAGTAAATAATATACATCAATGGAGACATCAATCTCAACCCGGAAGTGTCCCAATAAAAGAATAATACATACAATTTTACTTGAATAAAAATAGAAAAAATTTCATCTCACATAAAAACCCCGGCTATTCAATCACGACGATCTAATATAACATATCACAGCAACACATAAACATCGCATGTCATCAACGTAAGTAAATAGGTGTATCCCGAATGTCATTGACATATAGCAACGAGATCGGGGATACCCCACATATTACACATACGGTCGCAGAAAAGAAATAAAAACTGCAATAATTAGAATCCGCATATCCCTTAGTCATCATAAACCCGGAATATCTCATATTCTGAATTTCATGTCTAACCCTATAAACCCTGCATTTTAGTCTCAAATCGAAAACATTTTTCAATAACCAGTCGGGTAATTCTACTAGATTCCCGATTAAATGATCGAATACTCGTCGGGAACTATAGTAGATGGCCGCACCCCCGATACCGTCGACGAAGTGCACTTAGGCGGAACACTGTGGTTGCGAGCACCCGAGTGGATGCTTTTGGCAACAGGGTTCTCCTAAAGTCACTTGGTCGGGGCTATGGGGCGTGGCTATCTAGTAATGTTATCCGGCGAGTATTCGCGTACTATACGCGACTGCGATGGAGTTTCGATCCGAATCAAAACTCCGTGGCTATCAGTCAATAGAGACTAAAACACTAGATTTATAAAACGCTAACTAGTTTTCTAAAAAATAATTATTGTGGATTCCAAATATTGTATCACATATCATCATAATCTATACGATGTTAAACATTTCGATCGAATTATCAAACACCCACAAATCACAGAGACCTCAACAATTTGAGCCTCACTAAAATACCCAGAAAGTGCCAAATATCACAATGGAGCAGCACAAGAAGAACAAACCCTCAACTCCTTAAACTTGCGGCAGAACCGTGGCTAAAACAGGGGTTAGGCCATAGTTTCTTGGCGGTTTAGTTGAGATGGGGCCTCGTATTTCTTAGGGCAGAAACTTTAACATCGTATAGACTTTTGGAAAAATGGACAGAATCTTGTAAAAAGTCGGGTTTTGAAACTCGATCGAACACTTTAACATCGTATAGACTTCCACTAATGTTCTAACTTGGCTCTAATACCATGAAAGTGTTTCCTAGCACCACCACTAGGTCAATACAAGCATCAAGTATGCTATTTTAAAATTTTTTGGGTGCTAAGCTACACTAACCTAGAATCATAACTAGAGTATTAGGGTTTAATGCATGATATGAAATGAACTAAGCTAAGTGAATGAGTTTACAACCTTTGTAGACCAAGTCCTTCACTTCTAAAGCTCCGGGTAGTAGTCCCTACGACTCCTCGTAGCTCCACTTGAA
This sequence comes from Agapanthus africanus, assembly GCA_030015575.1. Lineage (NCBI taxonomy): Eukaryota > Viridiplantae > Streptophyta > Magnoliopsida > Asparagales > Amaryllidaceae > Agapanthus > Agapanthus africanus. Next base: position 142,375,589 of record CM057337.1, read on the forward strand.
GAAGGAACAAATTTTCTTCGCGGTCTTCGTGTCGAAGATGATCCACCTTGAAACTTCTCTAATTCAAGCTACCTCTTCACTAATCTACTATTAGTGAATGAAACAACCTATACATAATGGCTAATTGTGTGTAAGTTGATGAAGTAGGGTGTTTAGCTCACTTGGATTACTTTAAAGCCCTAGGGTTCACAAAACATGTCAGGGTTAGGGTTTTGAGGAGGAAGGAGGAGATAATGGTGAGAGCAAAGAAAATGAGCTCAAGGAAAAATCAAGTAAGTGAATGAGTGAATCTCATCTCACTTATTGGAGCATGGAATTATTTGAAATAAATAAATCCAACCATGCTTCAATAGTGAATAAAAATGAATATAATAATGAACAAGGCATGCTTCACCCATTCTTAAAATATCTCTCATTTTCCACCTCTTAATCTATTTTCACAAAATAGATTTTATCCAAATATATCACACACACACACACACGCATATATTAAGAGAATATTAACTTTATGTGAGCTTAATATTAGTTAATAAATAATTATATCAAATATAAATATATATCAAATTATTAAATCAACACTTGATTTAATAATCCGGTTATATCATATATAATCGACTAATATCATTTATCTGTATATCACATTATAAAATCAATACTCGATCCAATAATCCGGCTATATCACATATAACCTAACCGATATCAAATGTCTCCAGATTAGAATACGGTATCACATACTCGTATTTAATCAGGCTCCTGCACATATCAGCATATGTGCCCTTCTTCGTTTCGCCTGAACTATGAAACATCTGTGTAGGACTCTAAACACTCATCAATATGCCAGCAGTAGGTAATGATCATATCAGTTACCTACAAACTGTCAACGGTACTAGCTAGACGTGACGGCTACCCAGGTATTGAGCGAATAGAAGATCAACAAGCAAGCTTCTCCAAACCCATGAAGCCTATAAGTAACACTTACCGTACAGTCCGGTCTCTTCGTCTGATATGTCGTATATCAAGTCTAGGGGTGGAATCGTCAGACCCTAGTAATTTGATAAGGCATGCTAATGTATGGCTCATAATGGTTCGAGAAACTACTGATAACATTTACCAGTAAATCTCATCAGCCCTGGATAGGGACTTACTGTTATAGCCAATCGAGCACAGCGCAACATCAACTCCCAATACTGGGAGAGGCGAAACCCCTTCTATTGCTCACTGCCTCCATGTGACTCGGGACTGTACCTAAAATACACCTGTTTGTACAACTCCTTTAAGCCATGGTAGGGAGGAAATCAAAACACAGTGGGAACCACACAAGACACTATGACGATCTCGGGTCTATAGACTAACTTGTACCAGTGTTACTAGAGAACTGCTATCTGACGATAGGTATGGTGCCATCTAGGAGTTCTCGGCGAGTCCTGCTCAGTGTACCCATTCTCTAATGACCACCTGTATACAATCTTTGATGTCAAACACCAATGGTTATGGGATCAACCATCGCCCGATACAGGGTCAAGAAACGTACACACTAGTCTACTCTAGAATATCGATGCCCTGTCTCGATACTTCCTCGACTAGGAACTATTAAAGGATGTGCTTGTGCACTACAGAAGTCCCAGTAGTATGATCTGCATCATAGTCCTGGTAGTCAAGCAAACATCCTAAAGGCTTTATCAACATGTACCAGAGAGACAGTATAATAATGCATGTGTACATGTTAAGATAAAGAGCAATCAGATTGCATACTATCATGTCGAGCAAGAAAGTACTCTATATATATGTCCAAGCATCCACTATATCATACAATAATGGCTTATAGGGCATACATATTCCTAACAATATCGAGACAGGGCATCGATGTCCCAGAGTAGACTAGTGTATACGTTTCTTGACCCTGTATTAGGGCGATGTATGATCACATATCCATTGGTGTTTGATATCAATGATTGTATACAGGTGCTCATTAGAGACTGAGTACACTGAATGGACTCGCCGAGAACTCCTAGATGGTATCATACCTATCGTCAAATAGCAGTTCTTTGGTGATACTTATGCAGGTTAGTCTATAGACCCGAGATCGCCATAGTGTGGTTCCCACTGTGCTTTGATTTCCAGCCTACCATGGCTCTGCTGAGTTGTGTGAACATGTCGTTTTTTAGTACAGTCCCAAGTCGCATGGAGGCAGTGAGCGATATGAGGGGTTTCGTCTCTCCAGGTATTTGGAGTGTATGTTATGCTATACACGATTGACTATAACCACAAGTCCCTGGCCAGGGCTAATGAGATTTACTGAAAAGTGTTATCAGTAGTTTCTTGATTGGTTATAAACCACGCATCAGCATGACATATCGAGTTATTTGGTTCTGACGATTCCACCCCCAGACTCGATATACAACATATCCGACGAAAAGACCGGACTGTACGGTAAGTGTTGCTTATTGGCGCTATAGGAGTTTGAACAAGTTTGCTTTTTGACCTTCTATTCGTTCAATACCTGGGTAACCATTATGTCTGTTTGCTATAGTGCCCTCAAAGCAATTATCATAGTCGCAGGCAGGTGATTATTATGATTGAGGGAGGACCTATACCGGTAGAACAGTCTTACTCGAGATAATATTATGCTATCTGGTTTGTCTTTATCATCATGTACAACATTAGGTGGTATTATAGATCACTATTACATGTTGATAGAGCCCATAGGATTGTTACTTGACTACCGGCATTATGATGGCGATCATATACGTGGGAGCTAGGTAGTCTATAAGCACATCCTTAAATATCCCTAGTCGTAGGAGTTTCGAGACTGGGCATCGATACTCCACAGTAGACTAGTGTATACTGATCGAGACCCCGACGAGGGGCGGTTGTCAGTCTCACAAGCCATTGGTGTTAGTTTGTTCACCTAAGATATATACAGGTGCTCATTGGGTTATGAGTACACCGGACGGACTCATCGGGAATATGCTGGTTGGTATTATACCTATTGTCAGATAGCAGTTCTCTGCTAACATGTGTATAGGTTAGTCTATCGACCTGAGATTGCCATTTGTCTCGTGTGAGTTCCTATTGTTCTTTAATAACTACCTTACAACGGCTCAAAGGAGTCGTGCAAACAGGTTTTAGTTGGGTACAGTCCCGAACCGCATGGAGACAGTGAGAGGATCGTCAAGGGATTCGTCTCTCCCGGTATTGGGGGTTGATATCGCGGTGTGCACAGGTGGCCATCACCAGAAATCCTTGGCCAAGGTAGTCGAGAATTACTGATTCAGATCAGTAGTTCAGAGTGGGTGATGGGCTACATACCGACACTAAATGTCGTGTTATTAGGGGTCTGACTTTATCCACCCCCTAGACTCGATATGCTATACTTATAGAAAAACGGACCGGACTGTACGGATATTGTCACTGTCAGACTCGGTAAGGGTTTTCGGATGAGTTTGCTCGTCGGCCTCCCTTTCGCTCAATACATGGGTAGCCGTTACGTAATGCTAGTGTCGCTGACGTGCTTTTGGTTAAACCCACTTCCAGAGTATTGACGAGTCTTTAGAGTCCAACACAGAGGGTTTCCCAGCTTCGGGGGAAACGATGTAGAGGCCGTATGGTTTTATGGCAGGGTTCGATCACATATGTGTACTTGTGCAGGGATGATGTTCGAACGGATAATACTAGTTGGCTTTGGTTTAAGATGGATCCTAGTATTATATTGTTGGATTATTTTCGTCTCATTGTATTCGTATTCTTCGGAATACAGATACGGGTATGTATATACGAATGAGGGGTATTCTTGTAATTTCTTACAAGATTACACCTCATTATCGTTTAGGCCTTTTTGGATTAAAAGGTTATTGAGGGTAGGATGAGGTGTTTATTGAATTTTTGGTGGCATGGCTTATTAATGACCCATGGTTACTATTTAAGCATGCTTATGGTTTTTGTTTGTTGTGAGATTTTGTTGATTTGAGATATTTTTTGCTGACTCAAGATATTTTGGAGACTTGAGATATTATTTAAGATGGCACAAAAATCAATTGAAGCCATTATTCATTCTCTCTCCTACAACACTCTCATCCTCATGGCATCTTCTTCTTCCTCCATCCAAACCTTCTCATGTGTTGAGAAATCTTGGATGACTTGAGACAAATTAATCCTCCATCACTCTTTACTTCTTCTACGGTATCTAGTGTAGTGATCTAGGTACCCTAGTTATCTCGGATATGAGGTTGGAGCTCGATTCATAGAATCTCGGGTGGATCATCTTCGATGGAGGGAGAACGGAGATCAAGCTTGATCAAGAAGGCCTCTAGGAGTTTGGGAAGATGGTTCAAGACCGAAGGAAACGGATCATTCGGTATAACCATTCTAACTCCACTACTATAATAAGGGGTTGCCCCTACGGCTACAGGAATCCACAGGGGCAACTTTTTATTGCCCCTACGGATTAATCCGTAAGTCCCCATAGTTGACCCTACGGTGCCCTACAAATTAATTTAAAAATATTAAAACATAATTTGTTATTTGGCTCTACGGAGCCACAAAATAAGGCCATACGGTTTAATCCGTAGGGGCATATATGGGTTATTAATAAAAAAGTAAAGCACAGAAAACTCCTCGATCGTTCCAAAATTTCCTCGCTCTCACTAGTCTCCCGCGCGCGCCTCGTCATCACCGCACTCCCGCGCGCGCCTCGTCGGCACCGACATCATCATCGACTTCCTCGTCGACGGTAGGAAATCTCTCATCACCGATCTCCCCCTTGCGTCGTCGGGAGAGAAGAATTGTCGGGTTAAGGTTAGTAAATTTCATTCTTTAACTTCTAATTATTCATGTATTTGTGTTATTGTTGATTAGTTAGGGTTAGGGTTAGGGTTCAGTGTAGGGTTTGCATTCGTTTCGGGAATAGGGTTAGGGTTAGGCTTAGGGTTCAGTTTTGGGTTAGGGTTGAGGTTAGGTTCGGTTCAGTTCAGGTTAGGGTTAGGGTTAATTGGTTAGGGTTAGGGTTCAGTTTAGGGTTAGGGTTAGAGGCTAGGGTTAATTTGGGTTAATTAGGTAAAATAGAGTGTATTTGTGTTAGGGTGTTTATTAGGGTTAATTGTGTTAATTAATGATAATTTGAAGGGTTATGGTGTTAATTAGGGTTAATTTGGGTTAATTAGGTTAATTTTGGTTAAGTTTGGGTTAATTAGGGATAATTTGTGTTATGGTGACGATTAGGGTTAATTGGGGTTAATTAGGTTAATTTGGGTTAATTAGGGTTAGGGTTTAGTATGCATTAGTTTCTTTAGTAGGATACTCAATGATAACGTAAACGTACAATTTTACCATAAACGCAAGAAAAATTTACCCTAAAGTTGAAACTTCGAACCCTTAATAACGAAACGTAAATGTAAAACCTATTCATGTTAAATGTTAAAGTTAAAACCAATATATGATACTTGAAGATAATATGAAACTTTCATATTCTCATCGATACTCATATATCAAAATCAAAGCGCGACTTAATCCCCGTCTATCAATTAAAATACGTTCGATATTCGTCATGATATAAAACTATACGAAGGTTGTTAAATATCGAACGGTATAGTTCGGTACTAAAAACCGTCGTGTAATCTATATGACGAGAAGATTCAATCGTATAATAACCGATAGATTTGTCCAGTGTTGACAAGTTAGGAATGTATAAAGCAAACACATGCATTCACTTGTGTTTTCATTCGTTTCGTGTTATTTCGTCGGTACTTTTCCGCTGGTTCTCCGTGTACAAAGATAGATTAGATGTTCATTTCAACGTTGTTTCACAGCTTTGAAATAATTATCTATTCTACTACAGTGTACTCGGAGAACAACGGGGAGGTGCTGCCGAAATTTACTCGAAACGGTTGAAAGCACAAGCGAATGGGTGTCTGCTCTATACATTCTTAATAGGATAGAAGCCTAACCCCCGACAGCCGAAACACACACATACAATACGAATACACAACAAACGCACAAACAACACATACACACTAATAACCCTACACTTAAGTGAAATCATAAATTGAAATGCACATATACAGAATACAACTCATACTTGGGTATCCTCAAATCTAACTTTGTTTATCGATAATTTATTCTTTTCAATGACAAACGCACACACAAAGCACATACATGGATTTTCTCCTTTGTCAGTAACCATCCCGTTTTAAGATTTCTCAATATAGTCATCATAACCTACAATTTATATGTTATACAGTCTAACAAGGCCTATGAGTACATCAGATTTAAGGACTGGATGTATGTGGATTGGCAATAACGTATGCAACTTAAGTTTGTCGTAGGAGTTGATGCTTTCATTGAATTTGCACGCACACATAATAAGATCGTGTTAGAGAAGATTCTCTGCCTGTGCGATAGATGTGGGAATAAGTACTGGCAGAAGGTAGAATTCGCAGAGCTTCATATTGTTAAAATGGTTTTACTAGACTTTATACAACTTGGTTATATCACAGGGAAGAAAAAGAAGACAGTAATGCGGTAGAAGAAGAAGGAGAAGACGGTAATGCGGCAGAAAAAGAAGATGGTAACTTCTTTCCAATAGAAGAAATGGAGGATATGGTAGAGACTACCCTAGGTGAATCTATTCGTACCGAAAATGAAATTCCTTCCGGTCAAGGACCGCGTGCAGATAAGTATGAAAAGTTCATGAATGATACTAGAAAACCAATTTATGAGAATGCAAAGTATTCCACACTCTCATGGTTCGTCCAACTTTTCCAGATTAAGTGCAAAAATGGATGGAGCAACAAGTCATTCACAATACTTCTGAAGTTCTTGAAAGATTCTATTCCCCGGGAAATAACGTACCCGACAACTGGTACGGAGCCCAGAAGATGATGTTTGATTTGGATCTGAAGTGTGAGAAAATTCAAGCATGTCCCAAAAAATTACGTGTTGTGCCGGAAAGAGAATTCAGATTTGAAAGAGTGTTCAACATACGGAGAGGCCAAGTATAAGCCAAAAAATTCTGATAAGAAGCCCGATATACCTGTCAAGATAGCACGATATTTTTCCATAACACAGAGGATGCAGAGGCTATTCAGGTGCAAGAAAACAGCCGAGCCAATGATTTGGCATCATCGTGCTCCTCCAAGTGAAGATGGAAAAATGAGTCATCCAAGAGATTCACCGGCATGGAAGGATTTCGATAGGAGAAACAAAATATTCAGTAGCGATCATCACAATGTCAGGCTCGGACTCGCTAGTGATGGCTTCTACCCATTCAACTATATGGCTGGAAGCCGCAGCACATGGCCCATTATAATGATAGTTTATAATATGTCGTCTTGGTTGGTTATGGATCAATCATAGTTTATGATGCCTTTTCTTATCGACGGACCAAACTCACCGAAAAACAATATCGACGTATATCTCCGACCTCTGATCGATGAGTTAAAATCTTTATTCATTGATGGTGTAGAGACTTACGATGCAAACACAAATACAACCTTCATACTGCGTGCGGTTTTAATATGGACAATTAATGACTTTCCTGCGTATGGAATGCTAACAGGTTGGTCCTTACATGGTTACAAAGCATGTCCTTATTGCCATCAACAAACAGCATCGAAATTCTTGAAGTTTAGTAGGAAACTTTTGCAGTTGGATTACGACTTTCAGCCTGTAACCGACCCTGATCACCCTGAGAGAGTGCTCGATCTTCACGCTCTGTACCATGGCCTGAGGAAGAACTTGCAATTAAAAGTCCGATATAATAGGAACAAGCTGAAGATCGACTACTATTCCGTATGGATGGCGACCCCCGAGGCAGAGAGAGCGGCTCTCCTACATACTCCGGCCTTTGCGAGAGTCAACGTTGATGCATGGCCTCTCTTGTGCCAATATTTCGACTCTCAGCGCAAACAGGTTTGTAATTTAAATGTAATTCATTGTTTAGTATATAATTTATTTTTTGTGTTGCTTAATTAGAAAACTTAATCTGAATATGTTGTGCAGAAACAAGCCAATCAAAATAAAGAGAATAGGAAGTCGGCAAAGAGGGGTCGCCCCACTTATACAGGCGGCTCGAGGAATATTACTCGTGCCATGGAGGCATCGGTAAATTACAATAGATATACCCTGATATAATATAATATTAAGAGTTATTTTATAATATATGTAAATTTTTTACGAATTGCAGAGAGCTCAGACCCTGGCGTAGGGTGGTACACCGAGCGTGCTGACCGCGTATCTTGCCGTCCACGGCACCTTGACAGATCCTGCCACGGGCGAGCTTCGATTCCGCGACATCGCTACCCAGGAGTATTGCGTAAGTGTTAATATTTATTCAAACAGATTTGAAATTTTTGTTTTGAAAAGTTCAAATTTAAATGATATACTTATATTTTAATGGTTAATATGGGTGTAAGAGCGGGTAGTAGAGCAGGCGGAGGTATCGAGGATCGATTTTATTGGACAGAATGATCCGATACTGCTGACCTAGTGCTAGACGCCGCACACGGAGGGTACCATGTAGGTTAGGAGAGAGGCCGGGGGCTGGGTCTTAGCAAGGCCCATATGAGGTTGGACTCCACTCCGGCAGTTACATTCAATACCCCCCGTGAGCGACGTGTAGAGCATGATGTTGCCGCCTTGAAGACCTCCGTCAAGGAGTTGAAGGAGATGTTGGTACGTATACTACTTCATAGTAAAATATTATATCATATTATAGATAATAACATATGCAATATTAGTAGTCTGAGCTTATTTGGTTGTAGACTTAGCTTTGATTAATCATACTTCTTTAAAACTGTCTAATTAAAATAAATTACAGTTTTCCAAACTAGATATCCAAACGAGGCCTAAGTCCTTAACTATTCTTAGATTAGGGTTTCGCAATAACCTGATAATGATACGAATAAAACTAAAATCTAATACACAGTTCTTACTCGTTTATTACACACAAAATTAAACAGATGCGATAGGCTACGACTCCACATGAATCTCCTTTGGCTGCGGCTCTGTAAGCCACTACTTTGGCTGCGGTTGCGTAGACCACTCCTGTAGCTCCACAGCCCGCTCAGACTCCCGCACAGTCCGCTTCTTCATTGGTCGAGTTTTTGACGACTCAGGGCTACACCGAGGAGCAGATGTGTCAAATTACGGCGTTTATCAGAGGTGGAGGAGCTGGACCGAGCTAGGGTAGCTTTTTTTATATATTTTAACCATGTATGTACTTATATGATACATATTGTATATATTTTGGACGATATTGGTGTTGTTTGTGTGTTCAGGATAATTTAGATTGATATCGTATTTTGTTTATTTATTTCTTTTATATATTATGCATGAGATGTTGATTATGAATACTACGATATTTGGTTATATGATGTATATATTATTGTGCAAAGGGTGGGGAAAAAACAGGAAGCCCATTTTAAAAAAAAACCATGATATTTTGTCCCTACGGATTAATCCGTAGGGCCATATTTTGCCCCTATGGATTAATTCGTAGGTCCAATCTTTGCCCCTACACAGTTAGCCATAGGGGGAAAATATCAGGTATTTTTCCCCTATCGACTCAGTAACAGGCGTTACACTTGCCCCTGCGTATGTATCCGTATGGGCTTCTTTATGGACATACGCAGTTCTCCGTAGGTCCTTCTATATGGACATACGCAGTTCTCCGTAGGTCCTTCTATATGGACCTACGTAGTTATCCGTAGGGGCAAGTATTTTATTTTATAAACCAATAAATTAAATAAATATTTTGTCCAGATGGACCTACGAATATATCCGTAGGGGCTCATATTTGGACCTGCGCAGAACTCCGTAGGGGCAACTATTTTATTTTATAAACGGATAAATTAAATAAATATTTTGTTCCTACGGTGTCATCCGTGGGGGAATATTCCCTACGGAGGACAGCAGAGAGGCAATTATTTCTCCGTAAGGGCATATTCAGGGCGAAGACTTGCACCTGCGGCCTTTGCACCCGTGGTGTATTTTTGTGACCCTACGAACATATCCGTAGGGGCAGTGCTTTTCCCCTACGGATAAAACCGTAGGGGCAACCCTTTATTGTAGTAGTGCTCCTATGCATGTTTTGTTATCTAGGGCTTATGGGTCGATCCGGATTATCGGATTGTTCTAGCGCCGGTTTTTGAAAATTTTTGTTTCGTAATGGCCACGATTTTATGGCCGAGGCACTTGCATAACCCAACATGGTGTGAGAGCAACTCCATAAGCCTTAGTTAACTCATTGCGACATTAGAAATCCGTCGTTTTTGTCGTGCAAAAACCGCCGACAAAAACAGCTCCAAAAACTAAAACTTTGAGAAGTTTGCACAACCCACCGGCTCACGGTTTAAACTGATAAGCCGTGGGGTGATGCATGGGCACCCCAGGAAACCCCCGAGGGAAGACGAACGGCTGGGCCCACTCCCTAAGACCACCACAAGGTGTTCTTAGCGGTGGGGATCCGAAACTGCCCCACCTTAGGCGGTTTCGGGTCTGCCTCACCCCCTAGCCAACTCGTGGTGGCCTCAGGGGTAGGGTACCCCCTCTAGGTCCCCCTGACTCGAAGTTAATTTCGTTCTCTAACTCCCCACGAAGGTTCGCGCGCGTTTCTTTTTGATTCGGACATCTGAATTGGCTTAAAACGATCGGTTTTTGGAACTTTAGCTCACTGTTTTTCTCATGGTTTTGGAAATTGGTTTAGTTTACTAATTGTGTGCGGAATTCTAATGTCATAGTTTTTAGTACATGCATTACTATCTGTGACCGTGAATGTCATTAGAGCGGTAGAACTCGTCTAATTGCTATATTTTCTTTTAGACGAGTTTGCGAACGTGACATTCACGTTGACGTTTTGTTTTGTGCTGTGGTTGTGGTTGAATCGTCGTGGTGGATAGCCAGTGGTGCAATAGTAGTACAGCTTAGTTTCATTTGTACATTTGATATTGTGGGGCGAGCGTCCGATATGTGGACTGCCGTCACTGCCAGTTTGTATATTATTTGTTTGGAGCACGACCGGGTTGAGGTCGATGTCACCGTTGTACATATTCTTTTCTTTTCTGTACTAGGATTACCCCGCGGTGGAGTGCACGGTTAGCCGGGTTCTAGAGGGAAACAGGCCCGCGTCTCATGGCTTCGAGACAAAGGGGGCCTTACTCTAGAATTAGTGGGCTATTCGCCGCACTCGTAGGTGTATAGGTTGACCCAAAGAGGGGTGCTCAAGTTACCGGATTCCGTGGAGTGTTGTGTGGCTCATTCACGTTGTTATTGGGGTTGCCTCACTTCTGGTATTGGCGGGTAACATTCCATGCTCGTAGGGGTCTAGGTTTTCATTGCACAGGCTATCCACACGACAAAGAACGTCGGGTCTCATTTGCTGCTCAAATGAAACCCGAGGCTCCAGGATTATCCACCACTCTGTGTTGCTTGGCTGAGATTCTGAGATGTTACTTTATATCATGCCTGGGACGAATGTTATATATATTTATATATATATACTAGTAGATGTTGTATATGTTTTGCACCCACGTTGGTCCAGCCCCCACTCTATCGTTAGTTAAGTAACCTAACGGGAAATGACGGGGCCCAGTGGAGAATGCGGGTGGCATATACATACATCATATATTTCGTTTCTTTCTGTGGTATGATATGTTTAATTGATAGGACTGCGTTGATTCTGATCAATGTAAGGATAAAACAAATCTATATGATGTTGTTGGAACCATGTTTTAAAATCAGACATTACAGACATTTTGTTTTATTTTGCAAAGTGGTATTCAATTATGAATATCCAACACCTCATTCGATGAGGCAAGGGCCGAGATCCCTTCATCGGGAGTGACTTCTTGGGCAGAAATTTGCGTCAAGTTAATAACTTCATTATAGCCAATTCTTTTTCTTTGCATCGAGGTATTAAGTTTGGAATATCCTGCACCTCATTCGAAGAGGACAGAGCCGAGATCCCTTCACCAGGAGTGACCTCTTTAGCAAAAGTTTTCACCACTATATATTTGTAAAACCACTTGGATTTCTTCAACGATATCATGTTTATTACATTAAAGGTTTTTCGCCAAAAACCAGCCGTATCCCTCCGTCATTTCAGATTAGTATTGCTTAGTATTCGTGCTACGTATGTCGTGCTTAGCCGAGGCGTAGTGTTCGGTAGCTATGTAGTGCTTTTCTGTTGCATGGATATGCGATTGGTTAGGACAGTCGTGCGGTCATTTTGGCTTAGTCAAGAACTCGTGCGGGTGGGTCTAATGCAATCAAGATAATGGCGGGTTGAACTTACCTAGGATCCTTTGATATGTTGGCTCAGTCAAGGTCACTTGGGTCCTAGGGGTAAAAATCACATCGGGAGTTTCAAACATACAGGAAACTTGCCAGGCATGCGTATACCTTATGGAGTGTGGTGACTTGAGTGGATTCCATCAAGTTATCATACGATGATAGTTGGATCCCGATTCCTACTGATTAGTTGGTTTACTCCTCGGATGATTTTAGATGATCCCGACTAATTCTTCTTTTGGGTTTGGAGGAGAATTCGAGGAAACAGTGGGAGACATCCTGATTAGATTAAGTGATTAACCATTTTTATTTAGGTTAGAGTGCACGCTGAGTGTTTCTTTTCTCTCTCTCTCTTTGGCAGCGACCATGGCCCGACCCTAGACTAAAACTCATGAACCAAGTTAACCGAACCTTCTTAAATCACAACGGCTTTTGGATTGTTATAGTTGCATATATCATTGCTACCCCTACTTTTACCCTTTGCATTTCTCCGGAACATTCTGTATCACTACGAAAATCCACATTTATTGGATATAAGCATCGTATAGTTACATACAAACACGAAGAAACTTGTTTCAGATTCGATGAATGGTTTCCGGTTCTAGAGAAATTGAATTGGATTATTCAGTTACCTTTTCCCTTTACCTTCTCTAAGGTTGCATGGGCTCCTGGTATTAGGAGAGTGCACCTATTAAGCTTATCGGATAGTCTTCTTCCAAACCATAGGCTGGTGCCGAAGGGTAGGAAAGGAAGAAAACCAATTAGCCTAAGTGTGGTGTACAGAAGGTAAGGGATTAAAAAGAGGGCAAAGTAAATCGCGACTGCTATCATTCACGACGAAACCACGTATATCATCGCCACTCCTACTTCATCTTTTCATTTCTCCAGAACATTCCGTATCACTATGAATATCCACATTTATTGGATAAGCCATCGTATAGTTACATACGAACTCGAAGGAACTTGTTCCAGTTCAAGGATAGATTCTGGTTCAGGAGAAATCGAATAGGATTATTCTGGTTGTCTTTTATTTTTACCTTCTCTCAGGTTGTGAGGGATCCTAGGATTAGGAGGGTACACCTATTACGCTTATTGGATAGTCTTCTTCCAAACCATAAGCTGGTGCCGAAAGGTAGGGAAGGAAGAAAACCATTTAGCCTGAGGGTGGTGTACAGAAGATAAAAAGTAAAGACAAATAAAGTGATTGGAGAGATGGTAAAGAAATATACAGTTACTGTCATAAATCTGGATAGTGGAAGAGGCATTACTAGGAATACCCGGATACCCCTTCGAAACATTTTCATGTTTCAGTTTCACTGTGCAGTGTTAATTGAAAACCGATTTCCCAATTAGATTCTGACTCCAGGGTATGTATTTACCAGCTTTGATTCTCACATCTATATAGTGTTACAGATGATGAGTAGGAGTAGATATTAGGAATTAGGTGATTATATTCTCATTATATCGGAATTCGTTGTAATTGGTGATATTTGAGGAAATCACCTGGGTTTTTGCCTGACGACAAATATTTGGTTATGAATATCCGATTGTTATGCACCAATTTCAAACCGATATATCTGTACATTTATTTTATAAAGTGAGATATAATTTTTTGAAATTATGTCTATGAAATTTACCTATATCAGTTGATGGTTAGATAATGAGCATTCAACAACGGTGTAATTCTTCTTAATCATAGTACAATTTTCAACCTACGACGCACAGGGTATGAGTTATTTAACTCAGGGGATTTATACAATGTACTGTATGTTGTCCAGTGTCCACTAGGACAAAGGGGTTAGCACTCGTACTATATTCTGTTTACTTATGACTTCTCTAGTTTTTAGATATGTGTTTCACTGAAATACAAGGTCCAAATTTTAAGAAGTTATAGGTATATGAATAAAGTAGAGAAGCACATGTTGCAAATATCAGAATTCTTCAAGATGATTAAAGATGTAGATACTTGTGCTAGGTATTTCGTTGATAGTAATGGTTTTGAGAACTTACTTCTCTTTTAGGTTACTCATATGTGAATACACTCCTAGATGAGTAATGTTGCTTAGCCTCTTTCCAGTTAGTTGACATGCACTGGAGACGGCTGCATGATTTGAATCTGGTTCCAATTAAATTAGTTCATCTGTTTCTATATTGTATATAGAGTGATTCATATCTTAACGATGTTAAGGTATATGGAGTTGTTCGGCTTATGCTTAAAACCAGACTCTGGATAAACACAAGGCACGTTTCAGTAATAGCTGTTTGTAGGTTATCCCGTGCTATGTCGAGGGTTAACTTTTTACCATCTGGAAGATCAATAGATATATTATTCTTCACTCCTCACAGTTTTAGTAAAATGGATTCCTTTCAGAAAACATAAGTGGGAGTATGGTAGAACTGGAAGTGATTCCTGAACCACAAACGATTACTGAAAATTTAATAGAACCTAAAAATTCAATTGGTTTTGACATTCCATTAGCTATTCCGCAGATATGGTGGGTAACTTCAGGCACCAGAGAGGTACTTCGGTCTTCTCAGAGACGGTGACAGGGAGATTCTTGTTTACCCAGACTTTCCATTACTGCTGTTCTAGACTATGAGACCTGACAGGAGGATGAGTATAGCATCGTTCTAAACTAGCTTTAGAAATGCACGTGTATATGACTCTGCCAGAGAGTTGTTGTAGTCAGTGGGAGCAGCGGAAGCATAGTGGACAGGTAGCTTGTGTCTATTTATAGACTGAAGCAGATATAGCGGAGCTAGATCATCTATTTTTGATGTGACAGTCATAGGCTTTGACCTCATCAGAATAGGAGATGGATCTGGTATGAAGGTAGTAGGGTGTGATGTCCTGGTATTTGGATGACATGCACTTTATAGGAAGTGAAATTCCTATACTACGATCGGTTATACTGTGGTTGTCACAAATTTGTTTCTCCACATAGGATATGAATATAATATCAGGTTTTCTGGTTACTAGATCTATTGTTTTAGATCAAGATTTAGAAAGTGTCCCAATCTGGGTACTTTGACATTATTCTAAAGGTTTTTTAGAATGGTTGACTCCTGGTATGATGGTGTACCTGCAGGTGATGGAGTCACCCTCTCTATAGGATGTCTTTCAGACTAAAGGGGAGAGGGATTTGCATGATTGGTATATTACTTGCTTAGGCAATTTAGTCAATCATGTGATGTTAAGTACCACACCAGATGTTGTTTTTGCACTAGCTGCAATAAACATATATATTAATCTAATCCTGGAGAAACATTAGAAAGCAGTTTATGAACATAAGTGGATGTTCTAAGGATTTGGTAACGGCACCTTCCATCAGGAGACGGTTATCATTCCATGCTTGCAAGATGACCTGGATGACAAAGTGACTGTCAGAGATTTATTTTTCCCTCTTTTGACGGACAGTATGTTGGACAGTGGTCCAAGCGGATACTGAGGAAGGCATGGCACTAGATACTGATTAAATTCAGTGGACAATACAGTTTAAGAAGTTTGCTGGATTTGGAGTTCGTTTGTGAACTGGGTCCCATCAGATATCCAGACATATTCTGAGACCCCGACGAGGGGCGGTGGCCAGTCTCACAAGCCATTGGTGTCAGTTTGTTCACCTAAAATGTATACAGGTGCTCATTAGGTTATGAGTACACCGGACGGACTCGCCGGGATCATGCTAGTTGGTATTATACCAATTGTCAGATAGCAGTTCCCTGGTGACATGTGTATAGGTTAGTCTATCGACCTGAGATCATCATTTGTCTCGTGTGAGTTCCCACCGTGCTTTGATTACTACCCTACCACGGCTTAAAGGAGTCGTGCAAACAGGTTTTAGTTGGGTACAGTCTCGAGCCGCATGGAGGCAGTGAGCGGATCGTTAGGAGATTCTTCTCTCCCGGTATTAGGGGTTGATGTCGCGGTGTGCACGGGTGGCCTTCACCAGAAATCCTTGGTCAAGATAGTCGAGAATTACTTATTCGGATAAGTAGTTTCTCAGTGGGTGATGGGCTTCATACCGACACTAAATGCCGCGTTATCAGGGGTCTGACTTTATCCACCCCCTAGGCTCGATATGCGATACTCATAGACGAACGGACCGGACTGTACGGATATTGTCACTGTCAGGCTCAGTAAGGGTTTCAGGATGAGTTTGCTCGTCGGCTTCCCTTTCGCTCTATACCTGGGTAGCTGTTACGTACAACTAGTGCCGCTGACGTACTTTTGGTTAAACCCACTTCCAGCGTATTGACGAGTCTTTAGAGTCCCAAACATAGGGTTTCCCTTCTTCGGACGAAACGATGTAGAGGCCGCATGGTTTTTTGGAAGGGTTCGATCACGTACATGTACTTGTGCACGGATGATGTTCGAACGGATAATAATAGTGGGCTTTGGTTTAATCCGGATCCTAGTATTATATTATTAGATTATTTTCGTCTCATTGTATTTGTATTCTTCGGAATACGGATGCGGGTATGTATATACGAATGAGGGGTATTCTTTTAATTTCTTACAAGATTACTTTTAGAAGATTACACCTCATTTGGTTTAGACCTTTTTGGATTAAAAGGTTATTGAGGTGTAGGATGAGGTGTTTGTTGCATTTTTTAGTGGCATGGCTTATTAGTGACCATGGTTACTATTTAAGCATGCTTATGGTTTTTGTTTGTTGTGAGATTTTGTTGACTTAAGATATTTTTTGTTGACTCAAGATATTTTGGAGACTTGAGATATTATTTGGGATGGCTCCATTATTTATTAATGCACACAACACACAAAAATCAATTGAAGCCATTATTCATTCTCTCTCCTACAACACTCTCATCCTCATGGCATCTTCTTCTTCCTCCATCCAAACCCTCTCATGTGTTGAGAAACCTTGGGTGTCTTGAGACAAATTAATCCTCCATCACTGTCTACTTCTTCTACGGTATCTAGTGTAGCGATCTAGGTACCCTAGTTACCTCGGATATGAGGTTAGAGCTCGATTCATAGAATCTCGGGTGGATCATCTTCGATGAAGGGAGATCGGAGATCAAGCTTGATCAAGGAGGCCTCTAGGTGCTTGGGAAGATGGTTCAAGACCAAAGGACACGGATCATTCGGTATAACCATTCTAACTCCTATGCATGTTTTGTTATCTAGGGCCTATGGGTCGATCCGGGTTATCGGGTTGTTCTAGCGCCAGTTTTTGAAAAAAATTGTTCCGCAATGGCTGCGGTTTAATGGCCGGGGCGCTTGCATAACCCAACAACGTCCAGCTAGTACCGATGACGTCTTGTGGGTATCTGATATAATCATTAGCTCCTGCTAGCGTATTGACGAGTCTTAAGAGTCCCACATAGAGGTTTCCTAGCTCAAGCGAAACGAAGTAGGAAACGTATGGAGATATGTGCGGGAGCTTTATTGAATACGAGTATATGATACCGTATTCTAATCTAGCGTTTTTTTATATTAGCCGAGTTATATATGATATAACCTGATTATTAAATCAAGTGTTGATTTAATAATTAACTAATATAATACTCATTTTAATTCTTTTCTTCACATTATATATTTAATATATACAAATGTTTCATGGTTGATGATACATAAAACTTGACAATATGAGAATCACATTAGAGGAAAAGATAAAGAAAATAATTTACTTATATATATATATATATATATATATATATATATATATGAATAACAAAAAAGGAAGAAATAAGTCATGGCTTCTAAGATGTTCTCCAAGGTGCTAAGTACCATGACTCATTGTTATTCTTTGTTTTATTCATCTATATTTATCATTATCTTTTGCTCGTCTTATCTCCTAGGTTCATTCTCATCTCCAAGTTCATCCTTTTCATTTTCCTATCTAGTTTTTCCTAATTTGAAAAAGAGAAAAGAAAAGAATGATTTTTAATGAGAAAATTCCCTACTTCTTCAACCTACAATACTCTAGCAAATTAGTATAGGTTGTTATTTTCACTAATTCATAGATTAGTGAAGTGTGCGCTTGAGAGTGAGAAACTTCAAGGTGGATCATCTTTGACGACGAAGACTTCGAACAAGCTTGTTCCATCTTTCAAGTGGAGTCGAAAAAGAGTTCTAGGACTACTACTCGGAGCAATTGAAGTGAAGGACAAGACTACATAGGTTGTAGTTTCCATTCACTTAGTTTTTATCTCTCTTTTGCTTTTCTATGAAACCTTAATCTCTAGTTCGATCCTTATTTAGTTGACTTAGCCCTCTAGAATTTTAAAATTGCTTACTTGCTTTTGATAAAAACCCTTGTAGAGGTGCTAAGACTCACTTACATGGTATCAAGCTAAACTAGAGGCTTAGGTATAGTTTAGACGAACTTAAAGTGTTCGATCGACATTTTAAATCATAACTTTGGTAGTTTCTGTCCAATTTTTCAAAATTCGATTTTTTCAAGATTAAAAATTCTCAAAAAATTTAAATGGCTTTTCTTTGGAGGCATAAGAAATACGAGCTCCTAATTCCATCAAGTGGCCGCGGAACCGCCGCCTAGACCATGTCTTGGCCGCGGTTCCACCGCGCACTTATGGAGTTAGAACTCCAATTTTCTTGTGCTGCTTCATTTTCACCTTTTTTGATTTTCTGGATATTTTTGATAAGGCTTAAGTGGTTGAGGTCTCTGTGAATTGTTGTTGATTAAAATGTCGATCAAAATGTTAACATTGTCTAAAGTGTTTTGGAAGTGTGATATAATGGCTAGAATCCACATTAATTAGTTTTGCGAAAACTAGTTATCGATTTACAAATCTCACACTTTAGCCTTGTTTGATGGATTGCCATGGAGTTTAGATTTGGATCAAAAATCCGTCGTAATCTTGTATCGTACGTGAATACTCGCCGGGACATACTGGTAGAGAGCCATGCCTCTTTGCCTTGACCAAGTGACTATAATAGAACCCCATGGCCAAGAGCATCCACTTGGGTGGCCATGGTGTTCCGCCCAAGTCCACTTCGTTGACACCCTTGGGGGTGCTGCCATCCACTAAAGTTCCCGATGAGCCTTCAATCTTTTAACCTGGAATCTTGTTGAATTGACCAACTTAATCTTTGAAAAGGGTTTTCAATTCGAGACTTAAATGTATGGTTTATAGCATTAAGCATGAAATTCAGAATATGTGATAATCCGAGTTTATGATGTCTATAGATATGGATTCTAATTATTGTGGTTTTCAGTTCTTTTCTGCGACCATAGTGTAATATGTGGTAGTATCCCCGATCTCGTTGCTATACGTCAACGGCATTAGGAATGTGCATATTTACTTACGTTGATGACATGCGATGTTATTGTGTTTCTATATCGATATGTTATATTGGATCGTCGTGATTGAATAGCCGGGGGTTTTATGTGAGATGAGAGTTTTTCTTTTTCATTCATGTAAATAATTGTATGTAATTTTCTTTTATTGGGACACTTCCGGATTGAGATTGTTGTCTCCAGTCGATGTATATTATTTAATTTTCCGCATTAGAAAAGACCCAAGACAGAGAGCACAAGTAATCAGGTTCTAGAGTCCAGTGGGAGGCCATCTCAAGGAGTCTAGACCGGTCGCCTAACTCTAGAATTAGAAGGGTTGCTTGCCGCTCTTGTAGGGGTCTAGGGGTGTGGGTTGGGTATTCATCACGACCGTGAAATCCGTGTTTTTCGTTAATGGTTTAATCTAAAATACGGACCTCCTAGTATATCCTATATTTCATATACATGCTTCTGATGTGCCGTGATGTGATGTGATCATATAACTACCAGACAAATGCTACTTATATATATGATATACTAGTAGACACTATATATGTTTTGCATCTGCGCTAGTCCTGACCCCCCCTGCCGTAAGTTAAGTAACCTTACGGTGAAGACCCGGGTCGCTGTGGCGAATGCGGATAGCATATATGTATGTTTTATTTTCGTTTCTTCTGTGATGATTAGGAGCTTAAATGATGGGACGACATTAATAGTATTAATGTTAAGAAAAGAAACCTAAAGATGTTGTTGAACCAAATTTTAAAGATACTCGGCTTTTTCATGAAAAATGAATTATTTCAAATACGGAACTTAGCCACTCATTTACAAATCACTCAGTTCTACAACGATATCAAGTTCAATACGTTAAAGGTTTTCATCAAAACCATTTTAGCCCTCCGACATTTTAGGAAGTAGAGTACTTAGTATTCATGCTATGTTTGTTGACTATAGTTAAGGCGTAGTGTACGGTATCTAAGTGATGTCTTCCTATAAAGTATATGATGCGATCGATTATGACATTCATATGACTTTGTTGACTATAGTTAAGGGTCATATGAATGGTTATAAATCAATCATGAAATGACGGGTAGAACTTCACTAGCGCTTATGATTTATTGACCATAGTTAAGGTCATAGGTTGCTAGGGGTAAAAACTATATCGGGAATTTCAAGTGTTCAAATTTGCAATGAGATTGCATACCTTCTATTTCATAGTTGGATCATAATCCCACTGTAGGTAATAGTTACTCCTGGGAGAATTTTACACTTTACAATTAGCTAATCTAGTAGGTGTCTGAAAAGGTGTTAACGAGGTTATGCCTCTGTGGAAATGAGGTTTATTTTAATTAGGTCCGTGCGATAGCACGGTGAACCTCCCTCGGAGTACCAACACTGGCCTAGCTGACCGGTTAGCGAACTTGTAGAGTGTAACTAATCATGGCTAATTTTCTTTATAGGGTTTGAAGAAAAATTTGATATAAATAGTAGGAGAAATCGATTAGATAAGATAATAACCAATCTAATTATGCAAGAGCTTACTCTGAGTGTTTTTTTCTCTCTTTTAATGGCAGATACCAATGACGGGACTTAAGCTTCTATTAGAGAAAAACAAGCTGACAGGACCAAATTATAAAGACTGGCTGAGGAACGTGAATATTAACCTTACCTATGATAAGATTGCATACGTCCTCAATACCAAAGCCCCTTGCGTCCCAAGCCCTGATTCCTCTGTTGCAGATAAGGAGATCTGCAAGACATGGGATATCGAATGTGCCACAACAAAGTGCCTCACGTTAATTTCGATGGACAATGAACATCAAAAGCAACATGATAAGATGGATGTGAAATCCATCTTTCTCCATACAAAAGAGTAGTATGGAGAGCAATCTCATTCTTTTCGTTATAAGACCTCACGAAAATTGTTTCAAATGAAGATGGCCGCCGGTACATCTGTAGGAGATCATGTTCTAAAGATGATAGGCCTTATTGAAGAGCTTGAGGACCTGGGATGGACCATGGAGAATGAAAAATATATTGATATCGTTCTACAGTCTCCCCCCCGGCCTATGCTCAATTTGTAGTGAACTTCAACATGCACAACTTAGAGAATTCACTTGATGAACTTCTTAATATGTTGAGGAGTGCAGAGAGCACGCTCAAGAAGGCGAAAACTCCTGCTCTACTTGTTGGGCAATCTTCCTCCTCCGTACCAAAAGCTAAACCTAAGCGAAAGAAGAAGAAGAAACCCACCAAGTCGAGAGGTGGAGTTAAAAAGGCGAAGGGGAAAGATAAATCTGGGGCTGCGGGATCAGGGAAGGGTGAATGCTTCTATTGCCACTAGACGGGGAATTAGAAAAGAAATTGCACTGAGTACCTCACCGATCTCAAGAAGAAGCATGTTGATGCTTCCTCTTTAGGTGTGTTTGTCACCGAAAACTGTTTTTCAATGAACACTGTATCCTAGGTATTAGATACCGGTTCAGATTCTCACATCTGTAATTGTGTGTAGGGGTTGCGAAATAGCAAAGTTTTGAAGAAACGTGATCAAACTCTTCGCGTTGGGAATGGTTCAAATGTTGATGCTGCATCAGTGGAAAAGTATCACATAGGGTTGCCTTCAGGGTATATATTGATTTTGAATCCCTGTTATTTTGTACCGACTAAGTTATGTAATATTATATCTATATCTTTATTAGACAATGAAGAATATCATTTTATATTGCAAAGTAATGTTATGAACATTAACCTAAATCAACAGTTGATTGGGTATGATACACTAAATAACGTAATCTACATCCTGAATTAACACACAGTTTTCAACATCCAGCACACAAACAAAAGAAAGACTTCAGAAATAAATGAAGCATTCTTATGGCATTATATACTTGGTCATATTAACGAAACAAGACTAACCAAGCTATATAAAGATGGATATTTGAATCCGTTTGATTATAAATCTTATATGACTTGTCAGTATTGCATCAAGGGTAAAATGACTAAAACTCCGTTACTGGACATAGAGAGAGAGATACTGAACTCTTAGGCCTCATACATAGTGATGTATGTGGACCAATGTCTATGCATGCAAGAAGCGGTTATTCATACTTCATAATCTTTACTGATGATTTCTCGAGGTTTGGACACGTGTTCTTACTGAAACTTAAGTCTGAAGCTTTAGAAAATTTCAAGGAGTATAAAATTGAAGTAGAAAAACAAACTAGGTTGAGCATCAAGAAACTTCGATCAGATCGAGGAAGAGGGTACTTAAGTACAGAGTTCCTTAATTTCCTAAAAGATAATAGGATTCTTTCTCAGCTCACACCTCCGTACACACCACAACACAACGGTGTGTCAGAGTGAAGGAATCATACCCTATTAGATATGGTATGCTCCATGATGAGTAATGCTGAGTTATCACTTTCCTTTTAGGGTATGCATTAGAGACTACAGTATATCTATTAAACAGGGTTCTGACCAAATCCGTGCCTACCACTCCATATGAGATATAGTGTGGGAAGAGACCATCTCTTAAACGAGTTAGGATATGGGGTTGTCCTGCTTTTGTTAAAAAGCAGAATCCAGACAAGCTCGAGACACGATCGGTTTTGTGTAAGTTTGTGGGATATCCTAAACATTCATTGGATATCTATTCTACCACAAAGTGGAACAAAAAGTGTTTGTTTATCAATATGCCACATTTTTAGAAAATAGGTCTTTTAAAAATGATACTATTGGAAATACGGTAGAACCGGAAGAAATTCTAGAGCCACAAACAACTACTGACGATTTGGTTGAACCTGAAGCTTCGATAGAATCCAACGAGCCTTGGTCACTCTGTAAATCT
Source organism: Agapanthus africanus (assembly GCA_030015575.1). Taxonomy (NCBI): domain Eukaryota; kingdom Viridiplantae; phylum Streptophyta; class Magnoliopsida; order Asparagales; family Amaryllidaceae; genus Agapanthus; species Agapanthus africanus. The sequence goes on from CM057337.1 coordinate 142,398,983, forward strand.
AGTAGATCTTCTCACCCACCAGAGAGATACTATGGTTTTCTCATTGATGGTGATAGAGAGATTGCATCAAGGAAGATGATGACCCTACTAGTTTTCAACAGGCTATCACGAGTAGTGACTCGGTGAAATGGCTGGATGCTATGCTATTCGAAATGGTATCCGTGCACACCAACAAAGTATGGACTTTAGAAGTTGCACCTTCTGGATTAAAACCCATAGGGTGAAAATGGATCTTTAAGAAAATGATTGGTGTGGATGGACAGGTGGAGACCTATAAAGCTAGACTTGTAGCGAAAGGTTTTCGTAAAAGACCAGGATTGGACTTTGATGAGAACTTTTCTCCATTAGCTATGCTTAAATCCATTCAAATCCTACTTGCTATTACTACATACCACGACAATGAAATCTGGCAGAAAGTCATTAAAACTGCATTTCTAAATGGTGATTTAGAAGAATGTATTTTAATGGATCAGCCAGAAGGCTTCATTGACAGTAGGAGCAGCGAAAAAGGCATGCAGGTTGTTTAAATCCATCTATGGATTAAAGCAGGCATCATGAAGTCGGAACTTCTGCTTTGATGATACAATCAAAGAGTTTGATTTTATCAAAAACATAATGAACCTTGTATTTATAAGAAGATTATAAGGAGTACAGTCACATTCCTCGTATTGTATGTGAATGACATCCTCTTGATAGGAAATAACGTTCCTATACTACAATCGGTCAAACTATTCTTATCACAAAGGTTCTCCATGGAGGACCTGGATGATGCATTGTGCATTCTAGGCATTAAGATCTATATAAATAGATCTAAGAGAATGTTGGGATTGTCCCAATTAAGATACATAGACACCATACTAAAGAGGTTTAGTATAGAAGATTCCAAACGAGGTAATTTACTCGCTTTTCACGAAATTACCCTCTCCAAAGACTTCTGTCTAAAGTCTGAAGAAGAAAGGGCTCGCATGAGTGTTATACCCTACGCTTCTGCTGTAGGGCCTATCATGTATGCGATGTAATGTACTCATCCAGATGTATCTTATACACTGAGTGTAGTAAGAAGGTATCAATCCAATCCAGGAGAGAAACACTAGACGGCTATGAAGAACATTCTTAAGTACTTACGAAGGACTAAAGAAATGTTCTTGGTGTATGATAACGGGGATCTCCAAATGGAGGCCTTTACCGATTCCAGATTCCAGAGTGATAAGGATGACATCAAGTCTATCTCATGTTTTGTATTTACCCTCAATGGAGGAGCGGTCTGTTGGAAAAGTTCCAAAAAAGACACCGTTTCAGACTCAACGATGGAAGCTGAGTACATTGCTGCAATGATGTTGTCAAGGAAGCAATCCGGATGCGAAAGTTCATTTCAGAGTTTGGAGTGGTTCCAACCATTATTGACCCAATACCCTTATATTGTGATAATAATAGGGTTATGGCATTAGCCAAGAAACCCAGGTCCCAACAGTGTTCCAAACATATCCTTAGGCGATATCACCTGATTCGGGAGATAGTTGATCGCGGTGAGATCGAAGTTCGGAGAATAGAAATGAAGAACAACACTGCGGATTCACTCACCAAGGCCTTTCCACTGACGCAATTTGAGCGACTTTTCGAGATGTTGGGTATGAGATACACCAATAATTGGCCTTAGTACAAGTGGGAGATTGTTAGATATGTATGCCCTAGAGGCAATTATTGTAATTGTTGGACATGTATATATCTACAGGATAATCATTCTCAATATGATAGTATGCTATTTGATTTGGCTTTATCATTTATGTGTATGGTTCTGCTTATTATTACTGTCGCTAATATATGTTGATAAAGCCCCTAGGATATTTTCTTGACTGCCAGGATTGTGATGCAGATCATACTAATCGGGCCTAGCTAGTCTATAAGCATGTCCTTAAATGTTCCTAGTCGAGAGGATATCGAGACAGGGCATCGATATCGCAGAGTAGACTAGTGTATACGTTTCTTGATCCTGTATTAGGGCGAGGGATGATCCCATATTCATTGGTATTTGACATCAAAGATTGTATAGAAGTGTTCATTAGAGACTGAGTATACTGAATGGACTCGCCGAGAACTCCTAGGTGGTATCATACCTATCGTCAAATAGCAGTTCTCTGGTGTCACTTGTACAGGTTAGTCTATAGACTCGAGATCGTCATAGTGTCTTGTGTTGTTCCCACTGTACTTTGATTTCCACCCTACCACGGCTTTACTGAGTCGTGCGGACATGTGGTTTTTAGGTACAGTCCCAAGTCATTTGGAGGCAGTGAGCGATAGGAGGGGTTTCGTCTCTCCCGGTATTGGGAGATGATGTTGTGCTATGCACGATTGGCTATAACCACAAGTCCCTGGCCAGGGCTGATGAGATTTACTAATAAGTGTTATCAGTAGTTTCTTGATTGGTTATAGGCCACACATCGGTATGACTTATCGAGTTATTGGGGTCTGACGATTCTACCTCCAGACTAGATATACGACATATCAAACAAAGAGATTGGACTGTACGTTAAATGTTGCTTATTGAATCTACGGAAGTTTGAACAAGTTTGCTTGTTGATCTTCTATTCATTCAATACCTAGGTTACCGTTACGTCCAGCTAGTACCGCTGACGGCTTGTGGGTATCTGATGTGATCATTACCTACTGCTAGCATATTGACGAGTCTTAAGAGTCCCAAATAGAGGTTTCCTAGCTCAAGCGAAACAAAGTAGGACACGTATGGAGATATGTGCGGGAGCTTGATTAAATACGAATATATGATACCGTATTCTAATCTAGCGTTTTTTATATTAGCCGGGTTATATATGATATAACCGGATTATTGAATCAAGTGTTGATATAATAATTAACTAATATAATACTCATTTTAATTCTTTTCTTCACATTATATATTTGATATATACAAATGTATCACGGTTGATGATAAATAGAACATGGCAATATGAGAATCACATTGGAGGAAAAGATAAAGAAAATGATTTACTTATATATATATGAATAAAACAAAAGGAAGAAATGAGTCATGGCTTCTATGATGTTCTTCATAGTGTTAAGAACCATGACTCATTGTGTTCCTTTGTTTTATTCATCCATATTTATCATTATTTTTAGCTCATCTTATCTCTAAAGTTCATTCTCATCTCCAAGTTCATCCTCTTCGTTTCCTCTCTAGTTTTTCCTAGGTTGAAAAGGAGAAAAGAAAAGTACGAATTTTAATGAGAAAAATCCCTACTTCATCAACCTACACTACTCTAGAAAATTAGTATAGGTTGTATCTTCACTAATTCATAGATTAGTGAAGTGTGAGATTAAGAGTGAGAAGCTTCGAGGTAGATCATTTTTTACAACGAAAATTTCGAACAAGATCGTTCCATCCTTCAAGTGGAGTCGAAGAAGAGTTCTAGGACTACTACTCGGAGCAATTGAAGTGAAGGACAAGACTACAAAGGTTGTAGTTTCCATTCACTTAGTTTTTATCTCTCTTTTGCTTTGCTATGAAACTCTAATCTCTAGTTCGATTCTTGTTTAGTAGACTTAGCCCTTTAGAATTTTAAAATCTGATACTTGCTTTTGATAAAAACCCTTGTGGAGGTGCTAAGACTCACTTACAAAGTGGTTTACTATTAAACTTGCTAAGTGTGAGCTGATAGTACAGGGTATATGTATGAAGAAGTGTATCAAACAACTTGTTAACAAAACACCCTATCTAAACACTCGGCAAACTTAACACTAGTGTTGATTCTAAATTTAATATTGCAAAATGGTGATAATGAGGGATTAGGGTATATGATAAAGGTTACAAGTAACTATCAAAATCAAAATACCATATCAAACATATCCATAAAACGATCTTAAAGTTACAATCACGTTTTATACACAATAAACATCCACAAAAGAAGGTGGAAGGTTAAGCCATTCATCTCCAACCTCACCATCACCATAGCCAAAGAAATTACTCAAATATCATAACAAAAGAGAAAAAGAAACACAAGAGAATGTCAGAAAGAAATAGCAAGAGATCAAAGAAACTAAGGCAAAAAGTTCAAGTTTATTATTCACAAAATGGAGGGTTTGAGCTACAAGATGAGATAGCAACTTCAACCACTATAATAGAGTACTCAAATGAGAGCTCAAAATGAAAAAAAGAAGAAGCTACACACTTAATTTCTCACTCCAAAAGCCAACAAAAAACTAAACCAGAGACCTGCTATTTATACGGAACTCTAAAGAAGAAAAGAAGTACTCCAGAGGCTTAGTTGGACTGATGTGGGACCATGAAAAGAGCACGAGGCAAAATGGTGGAGATTGTGCCACTATTTACACCTATAATGATTAAACTGGCAGCCTGGTTCGAGGTGGTAGGGCCCATCTTTATAAAGTGGTCTTCTGTGCTCACAATCATTATAGTGGAGATTGTGTCGCTATTTACGGTGCTCTGTGCCAACAAAAAAATAACCATCTTTATAAAATGGTGGAGATTGTGCCGCTATTTACGCCTATAATGATTAAACTGGCAGCCTGATTCGAGGTGGTAGGGCCCATCTTTATTAAGTGGTCTTCTGTTCTCACAAGCATCTCACTGTGATTTTCTTTCCTTTTAACTTGTACAGGGTTACAATATGGAGTTAGGAAGCTAATAGTGAAGACTATTCAACCCAAAAAATGTGCATCACATAACCTCTTTTCAATATAAAACACAATCATGGTCCTAGTTCACTTGTGTGCCAACTTGTCAAGCCCACTTGTGCATACATAATGGATAATGGCTGCCCATTTGTGTACATACATGTATTATGTTGGACCATTTTAATTAAATTTTTGTACACGCATGATTTGTTGCAAAAACTCTTTAGCACTGATCGGTTCTCCGTTCTGGTTGCAGTATCGGCTCAAAACTGTCGTATTCATGCTCTTTGTGCATGTTTCTAGTGTTTTCGTCACGAATACCTGTATTTTGTACTAATGAGCAGACACAGATTAAAAGCACTCGTTTATTAACAAAATGGTATTGAATGAGTGGTATTGAATGCAGTTTTTCATGATGAACAAATACCCCCAAACCTATCTTTTGCTTGTCCCAAGCAAAACAAAATCTTAACCTCACTTTTGTAGGGAACGCAATTGCACTGAGCCCATGCAACAAGCTGTTTAACCTCTAGGTGTCCATAGTAGGATAAGTTTTGTCTCCTGAGGGTTTTCAGCAGATGACACCCACAAAATCATGTCAAACTAGTTTTGTGAGGTAACAATCAATTCAAATCCTAGGGTTAAGTATCAAAGCTGAAAATTCTATCACCCTAAGTCAGACACGTCGAACCCTATTTTTCACACCTCACATTTTGTCACGAACCGAAAGTACGGAACGTGACCGGCACTTAAATTACGAAGCGTCTAGAGCGCAACGTAATCTAAGTAAGCCGAAGCCCAGAAATCTAAACCATATAAAAGAAGAAGAAAGGGAAAACATATAGGAAAACATGTTTAAAAAAACAAGATCAAATTTTCTCAAAAATTTCGGCAGAGTCTCCTTTGTAAAAACTGGCCCCAAACGGGTACAAACAAGAATAATAAATATACAAACAATAAAAAGCAACCCCAAACGGGAGCTAGCTCTATGCCAACAGGCGGAAACAACCACACCAATGCACAATAGTATACAACGCCAAAGGGCGAGGCTCAAAACTCAAAAGAAAACAAATCCACCAGATACCATAATAAATCATGCGCTACTCTAAGGTCGAAATAAATAACTGGTCCTTACAACTTATCAAGTAATACAAGTTTGGTTGATGGAGCAAACTAGATACAAATGAAATAATAAAAATACAACGGTGGTTCAGATACAAGTGAACCAACCTACCGTGCAAATCACACTGATTGAAAAGATGTGCCAGCAAGCTGCCAGGGAAACCTGTACATCTAACCTGTAATAAAATTTGGCACAACGTGGGTGAGTTGCCAACTCATGAGTAGAAGATATCTGCGAAAAGAAATCGAATGCACGACGCTATCCTAGGTCATAATATTATACCAATATATTACTAGTCATCTAGTAATGTCAGGGAAATAAACTACGTGTAGTGCAAAAGCTCCGTGCTCGTGTCAGTGCCTCAAATAGTAATATGTCATGTGAATGAGTATGCATGCACCATGAATGCAAGACAATCAATCCTGAAATCTGGATATTTCTGTATAAGAAATCATCAACATTTATCCGGGTAAAATTTGTATAGAATCTGAAATATCATCGATGAAATCCATAAAAATCTATGTCAAGCATCGACACAAAACATGTAAATCTCAAGTCTCAATACCTCATAGTCTCAATATCTTATAATCTCAATATCTCGGGCTCCGTCAGTCCGGATCGGCCCATATCATCAAATCTCATGAGAAAGGTCGGTATCCTCTGGATATCCGCCGCGCCAGACATCACCGGTAGGTAGTCCTTCCCTGCCAGGCTCATCGTCTACAACTCGATCTTCTTGCCCCGGGATACCATACCGGGCCCACCATGTACCCGAGACGGTTCATCCACTACTCGAATCGGGTCTCGAAATCCAACAGAAAACATGAAATCTCATGGTGGACGACACATACATCACGAGAAAACCACAACTTATATTTTAAAAGAGAGGAGAAGAGAAAGAAGTTTGTATATATTCTTGCGGTTTTTTCCCAAAATCCAGAAATCTCATAAAAATCCAAAATCCCTAAATCATGAGTAAGTAAATGATAAATGTCAGCATAAGCCCCACAATACTGCATGATAACATGAAAATGTGAATGCATGAAATGTCTAAACAATAAATGTCATGTCTAGTCTAACACCTGAGAGTAATCACAATATTATATCGATCTAGCTGTTAGCTGATTCTATCAATAAAAGATAATATGTTCTAAAGTGTACGTGACATAACAATTACCGATGATGATGTGTGTGAGCCGGCAAATAAGTGTGCGTGGAATATGCGCATCATCGGTAATGGTGCTGGTGTCTTAACAGGCAGAGTTTTATACTGATTATAAAAACATATGTATGAACATGCAACATGATGATTACGGTCTGAAAGTAAATACGGATGTGTATTAACCACTCATTTGTGATATACAAGTATAACTACAACTATATGACTCGAGCCTAAACTAGTGTCCATCTAACCTCCTAAGGAACTAAACCTAAGAAACTAGTCGATAAGAAATATGAGTCCACCTAAGATCTGAGTCCATATCTCTAATAATTGGCAATCCAGCCTCAATAGCATCACGTACGTAGTACGGCTTCCTCGAATCAAGAGTGCAGATCAATCATCACATCTATGCCTTGTACGGTAAAATCCATCGTACGGCATCCCAATATCGGGGTACGGGTCAAGTATCACCTACGTGTCTCATCATTCGTATAATATCATCATCAAATAATGTCATGATCAAGGTACTGTACTGTATTCGCATACATCAGTCATATATCATTGCCAGCATAAATATACATCGTCAATTTATCCTCAGAAATATCATGTCACATATATCATATTGTGATTAAGTCACATTTATATCATATCGTAATCAAGTCACACTTATATGATATCGTAATCAAGTCACACCTATATGATATCGTGATTTCAGGCACAGGTTACAGTCCGGGTTCTAATTTAGAGTTTGATGTACCTCAATATCATCACCACCCATTATTATTTATGTATACCTATACATTATCTCATTTTCTAATGATCCGCTAACATTATAATACGACTGTATAGCCAAGAATCACGGCATCAAGCCCAGTTATATTGTTTCATCCCCATTTATCATATCACATCCTTGTATCACATATACATGTTGTGTATATATATACACATACACGTATACACCACGTCGAGTTTCTGTGTGTGCGTGTGTGTGTATCTACCTGAAACCTACGAATCTCCTTCAAGATATTCATCCTCTGGTAAGATCCTTCTAAATCAGTCTAGTCCAATCTAAGGTCATTACTAGGATCCAACTCATCAAAAATCTAAGGTCACGTCTGGCTTCCTAATGACAATAAGTACTATTCCTATTCTACATTTGCGTGGGTGCTAAACGCCATCCACCCGACTTCCCCCGTAGATATACATCTACTCACCTGGTCCTTATTTGCCGAAGACGGTGTCGCCATCCTCTTCTTCATCGTCCGTAGTCCATGTGAGGGGTACCTATACGCAAACATATATAGTATCGTAAACTGAATCACGGACAAAATCAAAACGACGCACGTAATGCGCATAGGTTAAAACCTATGTCCCGCTCACGCAAAAAAACCAAATATCGCTCGATATCGGCGTACAAACGCCGATTGATCGAGGAAAAACACCAACAACAACTCGTAGTTTTAAAACTCATTATTTATAATATAAAACTTGGTTTAAATCATCGAAACTATAAAATCGATCAAATCATCCAATTCCGAAAAACCTTGAAAATATCAATTTACCGTTTTACTTCAAAACTTAACGTTTAACTGGAACTAATGGTCATAATACTCATTAAATAGCATAACTAGCTTATATAAACCATTACTATATTTTTTTAACACCCTAATTGTATTAAATTGAAATTCTAGTTTGCAAACTTGCCCGATTTCGATACTTTTAAGCAAAATTTCACAATTTCACTTCTAGACTTGATTTTGCATAATTTAAATCGTTAAACAACTCCTTGAACCCTTAAGGATGTTCTAAAACCCTAACTTTGTTTTTAATCCCTTATTTTAAATAAACTTTCAAAACCTAGTTTAATAAAATAGCAATATTGTGACAATTTTTAAAGTGAAAGCTAGCGATTGCAACTAGATTAAGTTTCACGCTCATTTAACATATTAATCTACACACTATTACCACAATGTAATAATAAAAAACCCTAATTATAATTTTATCTAACATATTTATATGTTTAGTAGAAATCTAGTTTACAAAAAGAACCTAATTAAACAATTTAAATGCAACACTAGCAAATTGGCTACTAGATTAGGTTTAACATTTCCTAATAGGTTAAACTACAATTTTAGATCAACACCCAAGAATCAAAACCCTAATAATAATTTAATAACCATATTCTAGAAATTTAAATCTTGAATCAAAACCATAATTAAACATTTTAATTTGATTGGGTTGCAATAATTAACAACAATATTAACATGAGTTTAGAATTTATACCATAAAAATTTGAGATCACCCTTGCTTCATGACCTCCAAGATGGATCTCTTGCCTTCAAATTCCAAGTTAAATAGGAGCAAAGGAAATTGGATAGGGTTTAGTGATGAATTTGTGCTAATATGAGTTGATTTTTGATGGATTTTGGAGGGTTAATTGAAGAAAATTGAAATGGCAAATGTGTAGGGTGGGGGGGGGGAACTGATCTCGGCTAGAAATTGGAGGGAAGAAAGTGAGTGGGTGAGGTGTGTGGAGAAGTGTAGAAGTTTCCCCGTTTAATTCCTTCTTTATGTCTTTTCATTTTTTCCATTTAACCTAATTCTAGAAGCCACTTGAAGAATCAAGTGAGAGGGGGGCTGCCAAGGCCGGCCACAAAGGTGAGAGGGAGTAAAAGAGAGTGTGGGTTTTGTTTGGGTGAGAAAAAAAAGATAAAAGTTGTACCCAACTTCCATTTACACTAATTTCACCGAAAAAAAGCCTTTTTCTTCGATATTTTCTAACACCGGTTAACAACTCCATTTCAATTCAAAAACCACATGTTAAAATTTTGTTTAATGTGTTATGATGTACAAAAATTGTTTTAACTCATTCCAGTTTGTAATTTTCCCTAATTAAATGTATTAGTGACGGCTTAAAATAATATTAAAATAATTAATTTCGGAAAAAATTTCAGAAATTTTGAAATTTCACCAGTGGCTCAATAAACACCAAATACTAGTAATTATATAGCTTGAATATGTATATTAAATTTTAAAATAAAGATATTTGTATTTTGACTTTTTACAGAAACCCCCTTATTTTACTGATTTTCCGAAATTTCACCAAAACGATTTTCAAAACGTTACAATCTTCCCCCCTTAAAGAAATTTAGTCCCCGAATTTAAATTAAAACTCCCTCTCCAATTACTAAAACATTTAGCAAAACACTCAAATCGTCGGGGCTCCGAAATCATCAATACATAAAACACATTTTTAGTGCGATGCATGCGCATGAAAAAAAACAAGTACAAAACTCAAAATCAAAACTCCGTCAAACATAACGCAATCATCGGAGTTATGGTGAAAATAGAATATCCAAGACCAATACGAAAACCAACATAATATACATCAAATCTATAACTTATATATAGTGCGCATCATAGTAAAATCGTCTAAACATCTTAATAAAGAAGTATGCAAAAACCCCTCTTGAAAATCGCCGTGCGATGCACACGTCACGGCATAAGTAGCGGACGTTTATTTTTAAAAATAGCTATATATTTATATATATTTTTTATTTAACATACACGCCCCGCCTGGTTACCAAATCAATAGTAATGATTATAAAAACATACTGCTTAAACTGAAATCAATCCCAATCACATCATAAAAAAATATCATATGCGTCCGGTGCGCACTGAAATCGAAACCAAATACAGATGCTATGAATACACACAAAAACAAAACTAAGTGCAACAGGTGTGCACGACTCAATATCAGGTGCATCTAATCTGCATAAAACCACGATTTAATGCATCTGGTGTGCACAAAATCGCATCAAGTGCGCCAAGTGTGCGCAAGAATCTCAATCAGGTGCACATGGTGCACGAAAACATACACCGAATATCAAAATCGAAATCACATTACGAAAGTGCATGAAAACTAGGTCGAAGCATATGTCAAAATCATGTGTAACCCTTATGCACGAAATCAAATCAAAATCTCAAAATGTATTAAAACCAAATCGAGTGCACCGGTTATGTACAAAACAACATCAATACAACTGATATATGAAACACAAATAGAATGTAATGAATGTACACATAAGAAATACCAATCGTAGAACAAAGTCCTCAAAATACTAAAATCCAATCAACGAAAATATGAAATTCTAATCACCAAATCACAATCGTAAACACCATCGTCAATGTGCGCCTCTTTCCTCTTTCCTCTGGTGTCGACTGCTTCGAACTCATCTCTTCATAGGTGTGCTGACTGCGCTACCAATGGCAATACTCATATCTAGAGTCTCCCACGTAATCTATCCCTTCACCTGATATCCGGACTACATTAAACTTTTCGATCGATTCATCAAAATCCTATAATTCCCCAAGAGCTCAACACTCAAGTACAGTTTAAAAATATCCAATGCATACCCCAGCATCGATGGTCCAGCCGTAGAAGGGCAAACCCAAGCCTCACTAATGGCACCGCAGAACTGCCGTAAACCTTAAGGTTCAAGGGCGTTCTCGTGGTCATTATGTCGAGTTAAGGTTTCATTCTTCTAGAGGGTCCATAGAAATACCTGCATGTTCTTCCAAATACCTTAAACTTGGGAAAATGGGTTTCTGACAATCGTTCGAATCCTTTAACTTCGTCTGGACGGCATGTGAATACCCTTCGTCCGCACGCTAAAAAATACTTCAATCCTCAAGAATAAACGATACCCTAAGGGTTATCGTATTTGAGCCGCAGCTCTCTCTGCCCGTGAGACCGTGGTAACAGAAACCACCACCCAATATCGACGAAGATAGATCAAAGAAACGAATGAAATGCGGTGCAAAGAAATGTACATCCTAAGGCTCCTTAAGCAGAGTAGCGTATCGTAAGTATGCCGCGGATCATACCCACGGTACGTCACTCTACCTAAGCTAGCTACTCCATCAACAAAGGGTCACGCTAGACTTATACAAGGTTAAACCTAGCGCTCTGATACCAACTTTGTCACGACCCGAAAGTACAGAACGTGACCGTCACTTAAATTACGAAGCGTCTAGAGCGCAACGTAATCTAAATAAGCCGAAGCCCAGAAATCTAAACCATATAAAAGAAGAAGAAAAGGAAAACATATAGGAAAACAAGTTTTAAAAAAAACAAGATCAAATTTTCTCAAAAATTTCGGCAGAGTCTCCTTTATAAAAACTGGCCCCAAACGGGTACAAACAAGAATAAAATATATACAAACAATAAAAAGCATCCCCAAACGGGAGCTAGCTCTACGCCAACAGGCGGAAACAACCACACCAATGCACAATAGTATACAACGCCAAAGGGTGAGGCTCAAAACTCAAAAGAAAATAAATCCACCAGATACCATAATAAAACATGCGCGACTCTAAGGTCGAAATAAATAACTGGTCTTTACAACTTATCAAGTAATACAAGTTTGGTTGATGGAGTTTACTAGATACAAATGAAATAATAAAAGTACAACGGCGGTTCAGATACAAGTGAACAAACTTACTGTGCAAATCACCCTGAATGAAAAGATGTGCCAGCAAGCTGCCAGGGAAACCTGTACATCGAACCTGTAATAAAACTTGGCACAACGGGGGTGAGTTGCCAACTCGTGAGTAGAAGATATCTGTGAAAAGAAATCGAATGCACGACGCTATCCTAGGTCATAATAATATACTAATATATTACTAGTCATCTAGTAATGTCAGGGTAATAAACTACGTGTAGTGCAAAAGCTCCGTGCTCGTGTCAGTGCCTCAAATAGTAATATGTCCTGTGAATGAGTATGCATGCACCATGAATGCAAAACAATCAATCCTGAAATCTGGATATTTCTGTATAAGAAATCATTAACATTTATCCTGGTAAAATTTGTATAGAATCTGAAATATCATCAATGAAATCCATGGAAATCCGTGTCAAGTATCAACACAAAACATGTAAATTTCAAGTCTCAATACCTCATAGTCTCAATATCTCATAGTCTCAATATATCGGGCTCCGTCAGTCCAGATCGGCCCATATCATCAAATCTCACGACAACGGTCGGTATCCTCCGGATATCCGCCGTGCTAGACATCACCGGTAGGTAGTCCTCCCCTGCCAGGCTCATCGTCTACAACTCGATCTTCTTGCCCCGGGGTACCATACCGGGCCCACCATGTACCCGAGACGGTTCATCCACTACTCGAATCGGGTCTCGAAATCCAACAGAAAACATGAAATCTCATGGTGGACGACACATACATCACGAGAAAACCGCAACTTATATTTTAAAAGAGAGGAGAAGAGAAAGAAGTTTATATATATTTTTGCGGTTTTTCCCCAAAATCCAGAAATCTCATAAATATCCAAAATCCTAAAATCATGAGTAAGTAAATGATAAATGTAGGCATAAGCCCCACAATACTGTATGATAACATGAAAATGTGAATGCATGAAATGTCTAAATAATAAATTCCATGTCTAGTCTAACACCTGAGAGTAATCATAATATTATATCGATCTAGCTGTTAGCTGATTCTATCAATAAAAGATAATATATTCTAAAGTGTACGTGACAAAGCAATTACCGATGATGATGTGTGTGAGCCGGCAAATAAGTGTGCGTGGAATATGCGCATCATCGGTAATGGTGCTGGTGTCCTAAAAGGCAGAGTTTTATACTGATTATAGAAACATATGTATGAACATGCAACATGATGATTACGGTCTGAAAATAAAGACAGATGTGTATTAACCACTCATTTGTGATATACAAGTATAACTATAACTATATGACTCGAGCCTAAACTAGTGTCCATCTAACCTCCTAAGAAACTAAACCTAAGAAACTAGTTGATAAGAAATAAGAGTCCACCTAAGATCTGAGTCCATATCTCTAATAGTCGGCGATCCAGCCTCAATAGCGTCACGTACGTAGTACGACTTCCTCGAATCAAGAGTGCAGATCAATCATCACATCTATACCTCATACGGTAAAATCCATCGTACGGCATCCCATTATCGGGATACGGATCAAGTATCACCTACGTGTCTCATCATTCGTATAATATCATCATCAAATAATGTCATGATCAAGGTACTGTACTGTACTAGCATACATCAATTATATATCATTACCAGCATAAATATACATCGTCAATTTATCCTCAGAAATATCATGTCACATATATCATATTATGATTAAGTCACACATATATCATATCGTAATCAACTCACACCTATATGATATCGTGATTTCAGGCACAGGTTACAGTCCGGGTTCTATTTTAGAGTCCCATGTACCTCAATATCATCACCACCCATTATTATTTATGTACACCTATACATTATCTCATTTTCTAATGATCCGCTAACATTATAATACGACTGTATAGCCAAGAATCACGGCATCATGCCCAGTTATATTGTTTCATCCCCATGTATCATATCACATCCTTGTATCACATATACATGTTGTGTATATATATACCAACACCTAGTCCTATATATATACACATACACGTATACACCACGTCAAGTTACTGTGTGTGCGTGTGTATGTATTTACTTGAAACCTACGAATCTCCTTCAAGATATTCATCCTCTGGTAAGGTCCTTCTAAATCAGTCTAGTCCAACCTAAGGTCATTACTAGGGTCCTACTCACCAAGAATCTAAGGTCACGTCTGGCTTCCTAATGACAATAAGTACAATTCTATTCTATGTTTGCGGGGGTGCTAAACGCCATCCACCCCATAGATATACATCTACTCACCTGGTCTTTGTTTGCCGAAGACGGTGTCGCCATCCTCTTCTTCATCGTCCGTAGTCCACGTGAGGAGTACCTATACGCAAACATATATACTATCGTAAACTGAATCACGGACAAAATCAAAACGACACACGGAACGCGCAAAGGTTAAAACCTATGCCCCGCTCACGCAAAAGAACCAAATATCGCTCGATATCTGCGTACAAACGCCGATTGATCGAGATAAAACACCAACAACAACTCGTAGTTTTAAAACTCATTACTTATAATATAAAACTTGGTTTAAATTATCGAAACTCTAAAATCGATCAAATTATCCAATTCCGAAAAACCTTGAAAATATCAATGTACCGTTTTACTTCAAAACTTGACGTTTAACTGGAACTAATGGTCATAATACTCATTAAATAGCATAACTAGCTTATATAAACCATTACTATATTTTTTTAACACCCTAATTGTATTAAATTGAAATTCTAGTTTGCAAACTTGCCCGATTTCGATACTTTTAGCAAAATTTCACAATTTCACTTCTAGACTTGATTTTGCATAATTTAAATCGTTAAACAACTCCTTGAACCCTTAAGGATGTTCTAAAATCCTAACTTTGTTTTTAATCCCTTATTTTAAATAAATTTTCAAAACCTAGTTTAATAAAATAGCAATATTGTGACAATTTTTAAAGTGAAAGCTAGCGATTGCAACTTGATTATGTTTCACGCTCATTTAACATATTAATCTACACACTATTACCACAATCTAATAATAAAAACCCTAATTATAATTTTATCTAACATATTTATATGTTTAGTAGAAATCTAGTTTACAAAAAGAACCTAATTAAACAATTTAAATGCAACACTAGCAAATTGGCTACTATATTAGGTTTAACATTTCCTAATAGGTTAAACTACAATTTTAGATCAACACCCAAGAATCAAAACCCTAATAATAATTTAATAACCATATTCTAGAAATTTAAATTTTGAATCAAAACCATAATTAAACATTTTAATTTGATTGGGTTGCAATAATTAACAACAATATTAACATGGATTTAGAATTTATACCATAAAAATTTGAGATCACTCTTGCTTCATGACCTCCAAGATGGATCTCTTGCCTTCAAATTCCGAGTTAAATAGGAGCAAAGGAAATTGGATAGGGTTTAGTGATGAATTTGTGCTAATATGAGTTGATTTTTGATGGATTTTGGAGGGTTAATTGAAGAAAATTGAAATGGAAAATGTGTAGAGGGGGGAGGGGGGACCTGAGCTCGGCCAAAAATTGGTGGGAGGAAAGTGAGGGGGTGAGGTGTGTGGAGAAGTGTAGAGGTTTCCCCCTTTAATTCCTTCTTTATGTCTTTTCATGTTTTATTCATTTTCTTTTCATTTTTTCCATTTAACCTAATTCTAGAAGCCACTTGAAGAATCAAGTGAGAGGGGGGCTGCCATGGCCGGCTACAATGGTGAGAGGGAGTAAAAGAGAGTGTGGGTTTTGTTTGGGTGAGAAAAAAAAGATAAAAGTTGTACCCCACTTCCATTTACTCTAATTTCACCGAAAAAAGCCTTTTTCTTCAATATTTTCTAACACCGGTTAACAACTCCATTTCAATTCAAAAACCACATGTTAAAATTTTGTTTAATGTGTTATGATTCACAAAATTTGTTTCAACTCATTCCGGTTTGTAATTTTCCCTAATTAAATGTATTAGTGACGGCTTAAAATAATATTAAAATAATTAATTTCGGAAAAAATTTCAGAAATTTTGAAATTTCACTAGTGGATCAATAAACACCAAATACTAGCAATTACATAGCTTGAATATGTATATTAAATTTTAAAATAAAGATATTTGTATTTTGACTTTTTACAGAAAACCCACTTATTTTACCGATTTTCCGAAATTTCACTAAAACGATTTTCAAAACGTTACACATTTTCATTTAGCATAAGTTCATATACGTCTTTACATGATTGTGCAATTACCGTCATTATATTTTAGAAACTTCGATTAGAGCCTCCATGCCACATATACAGATCGGAAAAAACATCAAAAGGATCAGGCGAGAGTTTGTAAAGACTTAAGTTTTTATCAAGTTGCATTCTCCAATTGAGTCTTAAATCAAATTTTCTATCATCTTTAATAGAAAACTATGTTTTATTCTTCATTCCTACCTTTCACCTATATTTGTTTATATACACCTTTTGTGATTGTGCAAAAATTCTTATAATCTTTCAAATCAAACTTTCATATCTCCGCTAAAAAAATGTTATAATTGAAACTCGTCCCATCCAAGATTATTCTCTCACAAAGAACCGTAAGGACTTTTAACTCGAAGAGAACACTTGTTTGAATTTTTTATTTGGCGATTGGAGACTTAGCGAGTTTTGATTCAATGAATCCCAAACCAGATAGTTTTAGGGTATTAGGTGTAGAGATACCCTTATGACTTAATTGCCCAAGACACCAAGTCCACAAAACAAATGACTTATTTATATGCATTAAAATATTCAGAAAGCAGTGCGAATGGAGATATTGCCTGTTTTTCTTTTCATCCCAAAGACGCGTTTATATAGATAAGGTGTGTAATCACGCCAATTATATTCTAGATGGGTTATTTTTCAGACTCAGCCTCCATTAAAACTTTCAATAATACCGTTTTATATCCACTTTATTTTATGAACTATTCTTGATATTATTTATTTCAAAACAAACATGTTTGATACTTAAGGAGTTTATCAATTTTAAAAAAAAAGTTTAGACACTTCGAATTTGTCATCTAGTTCTCAAAACTCATGACACGTGTAGTGTGATGCAAAAACATATATTGGTTATGGTTAAACTCAAAGGAGGGCTATCTTTCAGGTTTTTAATTTCTAAAAAACGGATCTAGTTGTTTCTATCTTATCAAACTAAGCCGTTGGACTTCGAGTCTAAGTTTCCCCACTAGCTAACCTAATGACAAAGTTTTTATGTTTTGAAAATTTTTCAAATTCTTGTGGGTTTTTCAATATATATGCAATGCAGAATTTACACATGATGCAACAAAACAAACGGAGTGCCCACCTCCAAATCTGTGATTTATGATGTCCTCAACGTTGCCCCCGTCTCCGGTTACTAGACTTAGACATACAGGGTGAGATTTTATTCACAAAAAGAAAATGTAATATTAATTTATAATAGTTAATAGTTAGGAGATTGAGTTAGTCCAGAAATTAATACCAGCCATTCAAATTTTTTGTCAGTATAAGACCAGGATTGGTAAAAAATGTAGTATACAAAAAAAGAAAATGAAAATATTAGTGGTATGGTTAGATGTTAATGTCGGGCATGGGTGCATAAAAGAGAGATCAAAAAACATTGAAGATGATGACGACGTTTTGAAGGAATCAAAGAATTGTTGCCCGTATGAATATTATTTTCAAGAAGCATGTGTTAAGTTTCGAGGTCATGTTCGTTTAAAAACTAGAGTTCGTTCTCAAAAAGTTCAGCAAAAGATAAGTCCCTAGGATGCTCATAACGTGATCATGACTCAAACTCAGCAAGAATATCAAGCTTATCCACTTATATCTCCTCAAAACTCAGTATGAATAAGTATTTGTCAATATTAACTTTCTCCTTATACTTCTTCATAATCGTATGCTCATCAATACATCTTGCATCTCCTTTCAAGTTCTCCCTCAACACATTGACTTATGGGTAGGTCGATGTCATTTAGGAATGTAGGTTCCCACTCTAAAGCTTCATCAAAAACTATATCAAATGGTAATAATAAAGTCATGGGTTCCTGATTGTGAATTTCATTGAACACTATATCGAAATCATACCTGTCAAATTCATAAGTTTTCTCCTCTAAAATTTTATCGTTAAAACCAATCGGTGTAAGAATCTCATCTTCAAGTAGTTTAATAGTTAAATCATTCTCAAGACCACAAGTGATAGGAGGCCTAATTGGTACCTGAAGATTAGTGTCAGACTGACTCAGAGGATTTTCTTGCTTGTCCTTATAACACTCAGTCAAATCAATTATATCATCATCATCTATGAAATCATCAAAATTTGTTTGATCATTTATCTCACTCAGTTGACTTACTAGCCAACAGATATTGGTATTATTGGTTTCAAATTGACTGTGTTCACTCATTAGAATTTTTACAGCTAAATATTTCACTTGTTCGTCGATTCTAACCAATGATTGATATTGAGCGTGATACAATAGATCAGATTATTGTATGAACATGGCTGGCGTAGAAGCTGTTTGATTCTCGACTGCAATCATCACTTCTAAACCTTTCTCTGAAGTGTTCAACCTAACATCCATCTCACTATCATACCCTATTGACGTGTCAATTGTTTCAGGAATGGAGGGTTGTGATGGTAGTGATGCTAAAGCAGTCATCTTATCGACCTCTTTCTCTAAGTTTTCAATCAATTTCTCTATATTCGAAGTGGGATAGGGTTCAAGAGCGTTAAGGTGTGGATGAATATCAACATTTTTGTACGATTGGTTACACCCGAAGAAAAAACAGTTTTGAAGAATTTAGGAAGAATCTTGACAATTGGAACATAAGAATTGGGTATGCGTATAAACAAAAGAATAAGGATCGAGAAGAATCGAATTGAATTGTGTATCACCCATATCAACAAGCAATCACAAAAACAAAAAATATCACCCCCTAGCAGTCTATGTTTTGTAAAGTCAACTAGAATTGCTCAAGAACTTGATTTTCGAAGTAAAATTATGTCGAGAAACGGGCTCAAGTTATACTGATCAAGAAGCCATGTAAGTATAGAGAAGAAGGGAGGTTTTCCAACACTTTCGCAAAGTTCCTTATTTAGAATAATCTTTTCTCTTTCGGCGGTTGCACCATTCACAGTTGTCTAGACGCCCCTTGAACAATATAACATTAAGCGGTGTTCTAAACAGAATTAACTTGCCCTATTGAGCGTGTATCCTTAGAGTCAGAGTTCTTACGATTTAAGCAGCTCACACTTGCCTAGACAACCCTTGAACAAGAATGCAGTTTTGTGATTTGTGGGCCATTGAAAGGGTGATGAAATCCTTTACTGTATCTTGTGGGGTTCTTTGCCCTTAAGTCTGTATTAAAGTATGCAAATGCGCAATCAATAAAAGAATTTAAGCAATCAAAAAATCAAGCACATCTTTTCATTTTATGCTTAAGCGCTTCAACAAATTCGGGTTAGTTCTCTTTTCTTTTGCGGCAAAGTTTGCGAAGAATCTTGTAGAAGATAGAAATATTGGAATGCATCAGGATTCGAGAGAGAAGGATTTCAGAAAATTCATACCGAAATGTTCGGATTAAGAAACCCTCGTTGGATCGATCCTGATGAGCTTGGAAAGTTCACTTGCGCGAGTCAAACTACCTGGATCTTTGGCAATGTATTTCACTAAAGCCTTGTTCTTGAAAATGTAATTTGCTCCGCACGATCGCTGCCCGTAATTCCGTCTAAAAATGAAGTGTCGAAAATATCGGAAAATTTAACAGAAAAGCGATATATATAGCCAAATTGCTGGACACACACAATTGTAAAATAAAAATAATCAAAATGGAGCAAAAATAGGACAACGAAGTAGATACCAAAAAATTGGAGCAATCAGAGCAAATGGGGCCGTAATTTGCTGCAAATGGAATAAACATGTGGCCAACTTTTGGAGTTGGGGTTCCAACTTTATACTGTGTACTTCTTATCCTTTTAGTGTCCCATTTTAATACATCAAATTTTCCAATAAAACTCAGAGTGACAGCAGATTAAAAAGACAGAGAACAAAATGTTACGAAAGTTAGTTTTTTGTTTGTTTTTTATAAAAAAAAATTTGTTAAAGTTAGTTTTGTATATAAATGAACCTGAAATGACAACCCCTAATGACTACCGTATCCCCGATAACGGCGCCAAAAACTTGGTGGGACTTCACGCACGCACGCCTATATGTTTTGAAAGAAAGATTTTGGAAATGCGGCACACGCGAGCTCGGTCTCGTTTTAAAATATATAACCGTAAGTGTAAGGCTCGTTGTAGCTATGTAACATTTCAGAAAAATATAAAATATTATTTTTGGAATTTAATATTAAAATAATATATTTCGCGAAAACTACCCGATTTGCGAGTTTGGGGTTTTCGTAAAATGGTATAAATATATACCAATATTTGTGAAATAATTGGAGATTAAAATGATTTATTCATTTAAAAATATATTTATTGGATTTGGCATTTTTATAATTAATTATATGCAGTTTAAATAGAACTCGATTAATGCACTACTAATCACAATTATGCCAAATCCGTATTTTTAATTAGTCATGGCTAGTGCACTATGTCATGTTACATTTTTGTTACATATTGGCTTCATTTGCATTGTTGATTTTTGGTGTTATTTGTGAGAGGGGAAAAGAAAAAAGAAAAAGAAAAATGAAGGCAAGGGAGAATAATTGATGAGAGAGAAATAGGGGGACCACATGATGGCATGGGAGCATGCCATGAGAGAGTGAGGGGGTGAGAGAGAGAGAGAGAGAGAGAGAGACATTAACCTCATTCTTTCCTTCATCAACTTCATCTCCTTCTTCATCTCTTCCTCCACCTCCTCTACCCTCATGTTTCATCTTCAATCCTTCATCAAAACCCTATACTCCCTTCATTAAAAAGATGCACAACTCCATTCTCAACACTTTCAACCTTTCAAGCTTGGATTTTGAAGACTTTGAGCAACTCAAGAAAATTCTTGAGTTGCCAAATGAGGTAAAACCCATATGTTTTAGTTAAGTTATTATGTTTAGTATACCCTAGTTTAGTTTAGAGTTTGTATTAGTTGGGTATGTGATGTTTGGAAATTCCAAGAGGGGGTTTGGGTGATTGTGCGGACTTGTGACATGTAGTGGCTGTTTACAAGACCTTAGTGTTGATTTCCTGGACCAAAACATAGATTTGAACTCGATACATGAATTCTGAAATTGCCCGTGTCGGTTTTGTCACATTTTATTAGCCTACAGGGAATCTGAAGCAACCTGGGATGTTTACGAGGAAAACTAGCAATATCACTGACCCAGATTAACTACTAAAAACCCACCACCAAAACACAAGCCCATATTACCCTAGTATGGCTAGCGAGCTCGGATTTAGGGTGATGTCGCCGGATTTCTGTTGGGGTCTGGGGTTGAGTTTTTGGCTGTAGCTTGCTTACCCTATAACCTATTCCGTGAACTTGCTTGTTTAGTCCCAATTGACTTGAGCCAAAATCTGGGAGCATATTGGGTTGGTTTTGGCTATGCTTTCGATATTGGAATTCTTGGTTTTGACTTTAAATATGAGATTTGTTCGTTGGATGTTTTTACGTCAACGACGAGGGTTGTTTGGTGGTTTTTGCATGCGAAGGCTATAGGTTCTAACCTATAGGCAACTCGTGTGCCGTATCGGTTTTCGGAAATGATTTTAATAGAATTGCGATTGTGTATTGATTGTAGGTACCTTCACGTGGATTCCGAGACGATGAAGCACATCGACTACGGCTGAACAAGGAGTTCCGCGGGTGAGTAGATTTATATCTACGGGAAATGTCGGGTGGATGGAGTGTAGCACCCCCGCAACCATTGATATGTGATTTATAATTTGGAGACAAGATATGCCACGATATAAGGTTATAGTTAATGGTTTAGTGTGAAATGATATGATAGAAAGGATATCTCGAATTGATATATAAGGATATGGAACGTGAATCTGAATCACGATATAAATATAGGTAGTCGCAAGAGAATGAGTATGAGATTATAGTGGCATGTTATGAGGTCGATAAATACGACATGAGATTATAAGATGGCTTGATGTGAGATATTGATGTAATGAAAAGAGTATACGATGAGATATGATGACTTGGTTTGATATGTCATTATACGGATGCGAGGCGATATGAGATAATTGATACCTTTGTCGGTCCCATGATATGAGATTGATATGAATGTGACCTGAGATATAGGTATATATATATATATAATTATGTGAATAATGAGTGATATGCCGTACAAGACTTTAGATCCATACCCTCATTGTTGTATAGGTCGATAGAATCCCTATTCTGTTTGTGGTCGCTGCACGATGGTTTACCACACGCGATATTTTACCGGATGATTGATCCATACCCTTGATTAGAGGATGCCGTACGATAGATTATACCGTACATGATGTTGTGAGGCTGGATGCCGATTGATAGATTCACCGACTCAGATATATTATAGATATTTAATCCCTGTCTATACCGTTTAGTTTAGCCTTTACGTAGATGTTGGATTAGATACGTATACCTTACCGCATTGCCCTCACGATTTACTTTCTTCTACATTTATGACATTCTCATTGCATTATATATACCTGTGCTAGTACACCTACACAATTATCGATGATGCGTATGTTACACTTACACAGATTGCCGGCTCACACACTTTCATCATCGATAATTGCTATGTCACGTACACAGTAGAATTGCTACATCATGCTATTCCTCTTAATTGTTCAGTACTGTCACATGACTCTTTGGCATGATATACTTGCTATGCTCACATCACTATTCTATGTTGCATGATATACTGATATGCTCACATTTCTATTCTATGTTTACATACATCATGCTGTACAATTATACGCATTGAGATACTACTTTCATGAGATTCTGAATTTGAGAACCGTGGTTATATTTCAAAAGAAAGTATGTATTGTTTTAAAAACCCGGTTTCTCTTGATATGATATTTCGAGACGTCCACCATATGTTTTCTCGGTTCTGAGATTGGTATGTGAAACCCGATTCGAGGAACGGTAGGCACCGTCTGCGGGTACATGGTGGACCCGGTAAGGTACCCCACGGCAAGAAATGATTGTCGTGGAGTAGCCGATGAGCCTAACAGAGGGAACACTACCTATCGGTGATAGTATTTGGGCTCGGCGGTTATCCGGAGGATACCAGCCGGAGTTGTGAGATGATATGGGCCGATCCGGACTGACGAAGCCCGTGGGCCGATCCGGACTGACGGAGCCTGAAAGATGAGGATTTACGTGTCGATGTTGGACACGGTTTTCATGATGTTTTGAGTGTCGATGTTGGACGCTCAGGTTCTATGATTTTGATATCTCGTTGCTGGACACACATTGGTAGATATCCTCATATTTATATGCATATGCTTTCATGATGTTTCGAGTGTCGATGTTGGATACTCAGGTTCCATGATGTTGTTGTGTCATTCATGGACACGTGGATGATATCCACATGCATACAGGCATTGATTATATTGTTGGCATATATGCAGACACGGTCACCCTAGATATCATAGTATTACCTTTATGATATAGTTGACCTAAGAATCGTTGTTTTATTCGATTTCCACCTGCTGATGTTTTCTACTCACGAGTTGGCAACTCACCCCCGTTGTGCTACAGTTCTTGTAGGTTGACCACATGGATCAGTAGCGGTATCGCTGGCACACAGCTTGCTTTTGGGTGATTTGCTTTGGTACATATTGGATCATGCCCACTCTTATATTTATTATTCCTGTTGTATCTAGTCAACTCCATCAATCAGAAACTAGTATTTGTATAAGTAGTAAGACTTAGAAAGACTTGTGTTTGCGAGACTTAGAGCGATGGGTTATATGTTCACTTGGTGGGTTGATGTCTTGCTTTATCCATTATCCTTTGTGTCGATCTTCGCCGTTGGGCGTCGTATACTTATATTTCTGACTTGCGTGGTTGTGATTCCGCCGATTGGCGAAGAGCTAGCTCCCGCTTGGGGATGTCTTTTATATTATCATGTATATGTGGTTTTGGATCAAAATATACAACGGAGGTGCTGCCCAAATTTTTAAAAGACGAAACATGTTTTTCAACTAGTATAATCCACTTGCATTTTCATGTTCCATTATCTATGCATTCAAGGAAACTTTTGATTTCATCATACCTTTATTTCAAAACTTCATCTCTTTATTTTCTTAAAAAAGTTTAGATTTCTGGGTTTCGGCTTACTTAATTTATGTTGCGCCTTTAGACGTTGCGTGATTTAAGTGCCGGTCATGAACTAAATTTCGGGTCATGAAAAGCGAGCTGGAAAGTACGGGTCGATCCACAGGGAATTGGTGATTAAAAGTTTGTGTAACAAGTTCAAGAGAAAAGAATTGGGTTTGATTTAGTTTGTCACAAAAAATAGAAAATGAAGTATAAGAAAAGAAAAGCGGCTGTAGCTCCGATTCGGATGGCGAATCGTGGAAAATTCTTCGACACCCTCTTGATCATGATTGTTCTCTCCTCTTTTTAGATCCGATCAGGAAGCATGGCTTATCAAAGCGGTTCCAAAGTATAAACTATCAAGACGATGCGATTTTGCAACGTGAGGCATGAAACTATCAGTTATGTTCTCAT
This sequence comes from Agapanthus africanus, assembly GCA_030015575.1. Taxonomy (NCBI): domain Eukaryota; kingdom Viridiplantae; phylum Streptophyta; class Magnoliopsida; order Asparagales; family Amaryllidaceae; genus Agapanthus; species Agapanthus africanus. The sequence continues at coordinate 142,424,086 of CM057337.1, forward strand.
TTACCGTTTGTATGTCCGAACATGATGTATCAAAACTAAACATAAGGGTTAGCAAGTATACAACATCAGAAATAAACAAATCAGCACATGAGAAGTAAAGCGGTTTAGTATTAAACTTGTTAAGTATGAGGTGATAGTATAGGGTATATGTATGTAGAAGCGTGTCAAACAACTTGTTAACAAAATACTCTATCTACACACTTTGAAATCTTAACACTAGTGTTGATTTTAACTTTAACATTGCAAAATGGTGATAATAAGATAATAGAGTATATGATATAGGTTACAAGTAACCATCAAAATCAAACTACCATATCAAACATATCCATAAAACAATTTTAAAGTTACAATCAAGTTTTGAGCTTATTAAACATCCACAAGAGAAAGAAGAAGGCTAAACCATTCATCTCCATCCTCACTATCACCATAGCCACAGAAATTACTCCAACATCATAACAAAAGAGAAAAAGAAACACAAGAGAATGTCATAAGGAAATAGCAAGAGATCAACGAAACTAAAGTAAAAATTTCAAGTTTATTATTCACAAAATGGAGGGCTTGAGCTATAAATGAGATAGCAACTTCAACCTCCTTAATGGAGCACTAAAATGGGAGCTCAAAGAGGAAAGAAGAAGAAGCTATCATACATTACACATTTCATTTCTCACTCCAAAAACCAACGAAAAACTAAACCAGAGACCTGCTATTTATAAGAAAATCCAAAGAAGAAAAGAAGTACTCCAGAGGCTTAGTTAGACTGATGTGGGACCATGAAAAGAGCACAAGGAAAACTGGTGGAGATTGGGCTGATGTTTACACATATAATGATTAAACCGGTCGCGTGGTTTGAGGTTGTGGGGCATACCTTTCTACAATTGTAAAGTGGAGCCCCCGCAAAAGCATGTACCAATGCAAAACTACTCTACCAAATTGAAGTGTAGCCAGCCTAAGAAATGTAAGATCACCCACGTTTGCCATATGATAAGACTTTCTAATGAAAAGGAAAATGAAGAAATGCTTGGACTTTTTGATTGCCTCGCCATAGAAGACGAGAAGATTTCTGATCTGCCACCAGCACCTAAGGAGCTGGAAGATGGAATCCAAACCACCGCAGATGAATTAAGAAAGATAGACTTGGAACGGTGGATGATCCGAGACCAACGTTCGTCAGTGAGATGCTATCTGAAAAACAAGTAGCCACCTTAAGAGACGTGTTTATGGAATATAGATACTGCTTCACCTGGAATTACACTAAGATGTTAGGTCTTGATCCAGATATAGCGGTTCACAAGCTGGCCTTAACCCCGGGGATAAATCCAGTCAAACAAGCACTAAGAAGGATGTGGCTCGTACTCGAGAAGAGTATCAACGCTGAAGTCAAGAATCTCATCGAATCTAGCTTCATCCATGAAGTACAATACCTGGATTGGATAACTAATATTGTCCCTGTGATGAAGAAGAACGAGACCGTTTAGATTTGTATGGACTTTCGGGATCTCAATAAGGCATGTTCGAAAGATGACTTCCCTATACCAGTGACGGAGCCTATGATTGATAATACGTCTACTCACGACGTCTTCTCTTCTATGGATGGATCTTCAGGATACAATCAGATAAAGATGGATCCCGAAGACCAGAAGTATACATCCTTCTGCACCCCCATTGGGCGTATTTTGTTAGATGGTCATGCCCTTTAGATTAGAGAATCCCGGTGCAACATATCAATGAGCTATGACAAAGATATTCAACGAGCTTATAGATGATATCGTTGAATGTTACATTGACGACTTGCTGGTCAAGAGCAAATCTCACGAAGAGTACTGGGAGCACTTAAGGACAGTCTTCAAGCGCCTTCGGAAGTATAACCTGAAGATAAACCTGCTGAAATGTGTATTCGGAGTCTCTTTCTGTAAATTTTTGGATTTTATAATCCACCACTGAGAGATCGAGAACGACCCCTCCAAAATTAGGGCAATTACAGAAATACCCCCGCCATGAAATCTCAAGCAGCTTCGATCTCTCCAAGGAAAGATCGCCTATATTAGACGGTTCGTCGCCAATCTCTCTAGAAAGTGTGGTCCATACATCTATCTGATGAAGAAAGGGACTCCCTTTATGTAACGTTTTAAAAAATATATAAATAAACAAACAAATAAATAAAATCCTTTAGGTGAATTTTCTGATAATCGGTAAAATAAATCGTATTTTTCCGTAAAACTTAACTATAATTATTTTTTATCATAGACATAAATATGCCTATTTTAACTATGTAATTTCTAGTATTTGGTATTTATTTAGTCACTTATAAATTGTTAGTTTATATAAATATTTTTTCTTAATTAATTATTTTAAATATTATTATAAGCTTTCATTTATACATTAAATTAGAGTAAATCATAAATTGGAATGAGTTAATTATATTTTAGTATGACCAATTAATACCAAGATTTTAACATGCTCTCTCTCTCTCAAATGGTCTCCATAGTTCCAGAGAAATCTAGGGGGAAAAGTTAATTGAAAAATAAAATAAAGTGGAAAAGATTGATGTGTGATGCAATAATGAGTTTTGAAGGGGTTTTCTTGAATTGTAAATTTCTCTCTCTCTCACACACACACATTCCCTCACAATCTTGGTTGAGCCATGTAGTGGCAGCCCCCCTTTTTCTCTTCACTAAATTTCTATCTCATTCTCACTTCAAGAAATTAAAAGAATAGGAAATAAAGTTAAAAGGAATTAATATATATTATATAATTAGGATGCTTCTACACACCCCCACACACTTCACACTCTTTTTTTTCTTCTCTTGCTCACTTGCCGAGCCTCACCTGAGGAGAAATCCCCACTTCCTCATCTTATCTCATCTCTAAAAATCCACAAAATTCCATGAAAAATCAATGCAAATTTCCACTAATTCCAAATTAAATATTCACCCATCTTTTCCTTGGCTACACTGGCTTGGAATTAGGAGCAAGAGAACCATCTTTGAGGGTCAAGTTACAAGTGTGATCTCAAATTTTAGAGGTATAAATCCTAAACCCTTGTTTAATTAGTAGCTAATTACTTCAATCTAGCCTATTAGGTGTTTATTTTTGGAATTAATTTCAAGTTTTAAATTCTCAAGAGAAGGGTTTTGAATCAAGTTAGGGTTTTCATTACTTGATTAAGGTTGCAATATGTAGTTTAACTTGTTATGACTTGCTAAGACCTAATCTAGTTTCTAATTGCTAATTGTTATTCAAATTGTCTTAAATAAACCATCTTGCAAACTAGATTTTTATAATTAATGTAAATAGGTGAGGTAAAATTCTAGTAAAAGTTTGTGTGGTCTAATTAAGCTATTAAATGATCGTTGTGGTCACTAGTTTTGTTAAAACATGCAGGTTTGAACTAAAATGGTAAATGAATGCTTACTAGGTTTTTGTATTAAATCGTTCGAACTAAGTTTGATGTTTCGGTGATTTACAATCTATTCTATATAATATTTAGTGTGTGGTGAAACCACGATTGGTACGTTTGGGTTTTAGGTTTGGGAATTTTTATGTATAGTGAGCCTAGATGTAGTTTGTGGCGTTGTCGCGGCGTGTTTCGTGCACTAAGTGTATACGCGTCTAGTTAGTGCGTGTGTTTATCTTGTATCGTTGTATCCGCGACCATTGATATATACATCCTCTTATTTACTTATGTATGATTCTATAATCTGATGCAGAGACGTCGGACGCGGCACGGAATGACGAGGCTGAGGTCAGATCGGATTAGCCGAGGCATCCTGGTGAGTAGATGTATACATCTATGAGGGGATCGTCTGGATGGCGTGAAGCGTCCGACAGTAGGAATACTAATAGTATTTGCATTTATATGCGTAGTTTCCTAGTTATCCATCTCATTGCATCGCATCGTTATATATATATATGTATATATGTGATATCATCTCATAGGACACTTGCACCATTACCATCGGTTCCTTCCGCACGTGCACTATTTATGCAAACACACACGCCAATAGTAATTGCTATGCTACGAACACTATAGGATTTGCTTAGAATTGGTAATAGTGCATTAGTATTATATATGATCCGTAGACTTATACTTGTATATTTATTTCATTAAGATGGATACGTAGGATTGTTAGTCACACATACATATCTCATTGCATCATGATTCATGCATAGTTTCTGGCCATACTCCGCATGGTATATATTATCGTATCATAGTTTTTCACATCATTGGCATGTTTATATATTGTGATCTTTCTCGAGAATTTCAGTATTTATGAGATTTCTGGATTTTAGGGAAAACCACAAAAAATTTATAAACCTACTATTATTTTTAATAAACAAAAATTTGTGGTTTTCTCGTGATGTGATGTGTGTGGTGTCCACCATGAGTTTTCTCGTTTCTTGAGCAGTATCATATACCCGATTCGAGGAGGGGGATGCACCGTCTGCGGGTACATGGTGGACCCTGTATAGTACCCCGGGCGAGAGCGGTTTCGTGGGGATGACGATGAGCCCGGCAGAAGAGCACTATCTACCGGTTATTTATGACGCGGCGGATATCCGGAGGATACCGACCGTAGTCGTGTGATTTGATGATTTGGGCCGATCCGGACTGCCGGAGCCTGAGATATTGAGATATTGAGATTTTGAGATACAGAGATATTGAGCCATTAAGATATATATATTTTGTGTCTGTGCTTGACACGGATTTCTATTGATTTCATTGATAATATTTCAGTTATTTCACAGATGTTTTACTAATATAAAAATACAGATTTTCTCGTGCCAATATATATTCAGATTTCATGTTGATTATGTATTCATGTTGCATACATACCAGTGCATAGCATCATATCGATATATGCGTAGGTTGTGATGTGTTTGCGTGCATGCTTACGATGGCCTTATTAGATGTTGCTTACTACTCACGAGTTGGCAACTCACCCCTGTTGTGCCACAGTATCTTGCAGGTCTAACCCATCGGCGCAGTAGCGGGTTGTACTTTCTATTCCACTTCGTTTGCATCGACTTACAGCTTGCTCACAGGTGGGTTTTAGAGGATTTGCTTTTGCTCGCACCATGTATTTTTATTTTTTATCTAGTATACTCCATCTACCCTTGTATATTGGACTAGACAGTGAGACTTGAGACTTGTATTTGTGGTTTGGTGTCGATACTCATTTGAGCCGACGTGATACTTTTATACTTTTATACTTATTTCGCAATATTTTGATATATTCATATTGCATGTGGTTGTGATTCCGCCTTTGGGGAAGAGCTAGCTCCCGCTTGGGGTTGCCTTTATTCATTATATATATATATATATATATATATATATATGTGTATGTATGTATGTATGTATGTATTTTCATGTGTTGTATCCGTTTGGGGGCCTGTATTTACAAAGGAGACACTGCCGAAATTTTTAGGAATTATTGTAATGTTTTTAAAATGTTTAGTGCGACTTATTTTGTTTTAATTCGCTTTCTTTAACTAAGTTTTCCTTCACTCTGTTGCTTTAAATGGTTTAGATTTCTGGGTTTTAGCTTACTTAGATTACGTTGCGCCTTGAGACGTTTCGTAATTTAAGTGCCAGTGACGTTCCGTTCCTTCGGGTCATGACAAAGTTGGTATCAGAGCGATAGGTTTTACCTTTCTGAGTGTAGGATGACCCTTGGTAGATGGAGTAGGTGACTTAAGCAGAGTGGCGTAGCGTGTGTATGTTACGCGGCATACTTACGATACGGTACTCCGCTTAAGTGATCTTAGGATATATATTTGCTTGTATTCCCTTCCTTGATTTCCATATATCCTCTCGATTCGATTGCAATGTTTTTATCAATCCTATTTCTTATTTCCAGCCACTATGCCTCCGGGGACTACTGGGGCCTAGTAGGCTGCTGCCAGAGACGGGGTCAGGGCAGGCTCGTCTGAGACGAGGATTGACCAGCACAATATGCCTATTCTTCCGGAGCGGGTTGACCCTTTTTTCCAGATAGTATCGCTAGGTTAGAGGCCAATGTTAAATACTTACGTCAGATGATTAGATCCTTGATAGAGACCAGTCGAGCGCAGAGGTCGGATATTGCTCCCTCTACGGTTGTTCCGAGACCAAGGCGGGGTCGCACTGATATATTAGCTCCTAGGCGTGTTCGCAGAGGCCGTGGCGGATTCTTTAGGGGCCGGTTGTATCGCCTTCACCCACATAGCCAACAGCCTTTGTTAGGATGTTTTTGGTGTGGGGGTCTGGATCATCGCATGAGATTTTATACCATGAGGCAACAGGGTGAGGCATCAGTCTCACATGCTACTTTACCACCTTCACTCCCCCTTCCGAGCGCTTTACCTCCTACGCCTGTTATTGCTCCATGATAGATCAATGGCCCAAGAGACCACGGTCGTGGCAGTCGTATTCGGAGGGGACAAGGTGGCAGAGTCGGACAACAGCTGATCACTGGTGGGGGACAGGCCTTAGCTGTTATGATTCTTCTGGACGAGCAGGCATCGAGCGTAGCCGTGACAAGTATTTTCTCGGTGTTTTCTTTTAATGCACACTTTTGTTTGACACGGTAGCTATGCATTCTTTTATATCCACTTATTTTGTATCGAAGTTTAGCCGACAGTAGTCCTTGCTAAATCAACTGTTTGTTATGATCTCTTCCATAGGCTAGTCTTTTGTCGATCGAAATGTTTTTGTTCGGGTTTGCTTTGTTCGTTATCAGAGATAGGTATTCTCCTGTCAATTTGGTTCTTCTCGGTATGTTTGACTTCAAAGTTTTTCTGGGCATAATGTGGTTAGCCACGTGTTATGCGTCTTTGGACTGCCGTGGGAAAGCAGTCGGATTTAGTTTTCCGGGGGAGCCAGTTCTTGTTTTTCGGGGAGACTGTGGCGTCGCCTTTCCCGGTTTGATTCTTCTCTTCGCGTTTCTCTGTTCTACAGGGAAAGGATGCCTGGGATTCTTAGCGTATGTTTGTGATGTTAGAGCCGCAGAGGCTCCGTTGGACTAGATCCCGATTTAGAGGAGATTTCAAGATGTCTTTCCTGACAGGTTGCTTGGGTTGTCTCCAGAGCGCGATGTTGAGTTCTACTTTGACTTGATTTCTGGTGCGGAGTCTTTTCTATACCGCTATATTGGATGGATCTGGCGGAGCTTAAAGAACTGAAGGATCGGTTGCAAGATTTGTTGGATAGAGAGCTTGTTCATCTGAGTGCGTCGCCTTAGGGAGCACCTATTCTGTTCGTCAAGAAGAAAGACGGCAGTTATGTTGGTGCATCGATTTTTGTTAGTTGAATCAGGTTACTGTGCCGAACAGTTATCCCTTACCTCGTATTGCAGATTTATTCGATTGGCTCCAGGGTGCGGGACATTTCTCGAAGATTGACTTACGATTAGGCTACCATTAGTTGCGGGTTCGAGAGGATGATATTCCGAAGACTGCTTCTCGCAGGCGTTGCGGGCATTATGAGTTCTTGATGATATTGTTCGAGCACACCAATGCCCCAGCAGTGTTTATGGACTTGATGAACCGTATATTCAGGCCGTTTCTTGACCAGTTATATTCAGGCCGTTTCTTGACCAGTTATTATCTTGTTCATTGATGACATTTTAAGTATACTTTTGGAGCCGAGTGGAACCTAGGCAGTAATTGAGGATTTCGTTGCAGATTTTGAGGGAGCACCGGCTAGTTGCTAAATTATCTAAGTGTGTTTATGGATGGATGGTGTTGACATCTTGGGTCACGTAGTTATGAGAAATAGTAAGTATGGAACCGAAGAAGATTGAGGCCGTTCAGCATTGGCCCAGACCTGTATCAGTGACGGAGGTTCGCAGCGTTTTGGTTCGGATGCATACTATTGATATTTCATACAGGATTTTCGCATATAGCTGCAACGTTGACCGGGTTGACCCGGAAAGAAGTTCCTTTTTCTCTGGACCGAAGCATACGAACAGATTCTTTATGACAGCCGAGTACAGTTTGAGTTTACGTCGACTGGGGGACAAATTGTTCGTGTCCGTGCACATTTACAGTTATTTGATCATATCCGTAAGGCATAGTCCGATGACGTTCGTTGTCAGAGATCATGGAGCAGGTTGGACAGGGCAGAGATTCAGATTTCGTGATTGATGATCAGAGAGTACTACGATTTGGGACTCGACTGTTGTGCCAGATTCCGAGGGACTAAGACACGAGATCTTAGAGGAGGCACATCAGTCAGCATACAGTGTTCATCCGATTTCCACTAAGATGTATTATGAATTGAGAGAAGTTTACTAGTGTGAAGAGATGAATAGAGATGTCATAGATTTTGTTTCGGGATGCTGACTTGTCAGCAAGTCAAGGCCGGGCATCAGGAGTCAGCAGGAGAGTTACAACCTTGCCCCTTTCCGTAGTGGAATTGCTAGCAGATCTCTTTGGATTTTATCGTGAGAATGCCTAGGACCAGTCGAGAGTATGACTCTATTTGAGTGATCATAGACCGATGGATGAAAGAAGCTCACTTTCTGCCAGTAAGAACACTTTCGGATTCGTTCAGTATACTCAGATATATGTTGATGAGATTGTGCGACTACATAGAGTTCCGATCTGTATTATGTCCGATAAAGGTACCCCGTTCACTAGCCGACAATAACAGAAACTTCAGGAGGCTTTGGACACCAATTGAGTTTCAGTGCAGTCTTCTATCTATAGACCGACGGTCAATCAGAGCGGACCATATAAATTCTTGAGGATATACTCCGAGTTTGCGTTCTAGATTTCGTGGCAGTTGGGATCGCCACTTGCCCTTGATAAAGTTTTCCTATAATAACAACTTCCAGAAAGCGATTAAGATGGCACCCTTTGAGGCGTTTTATGGGAAGAGATGTCGATAGTCGTAAGTTGGACAGAGCTTAGTGAGAGCAGTATTTTGGGGCCACAGTTTTTGTATGAGGTGACCGAAGGGATTCAGTTGATTCGGAATAGGATAAGAGCGGTCTAGAGCAGGCAGAAGTTTAATGCTGATAGACGCCGTTGGTGATCATGTTTTCTTGATGGTTTCTCTGATGAAGGGTGTGTTGAGATTCGGAAAGGAAGGAAGCTTAGTCCCATATATATGGGTCCCGTAGCGATTCTTGAGTGTACTGGTACAGTTGTGTATCGTTTGGCTCATCCACCTAGCCTTCTAGATGTTCACCCCGTGTTTCATATATCAATGCTCCACAAGTACCTTGATGACCTCTCTCATGTGATACAGCATCAAGTTAGAGCGCGATCTTTCTTTCACCAAGCAGCCGATGGTTATTCTAGATCGGCAGGTGAAGAAACCGAGGTTCGAGTTCATACTGACCATAATGGTTCTTTGGCATGGTCAGAGCGACGAAAAGGTCACGTAGGAAGACGAGGTCGAGATGCGAGAGAAATATCCCCATCTCTTCGAGGGTACGCGTAGTAGGTTTTAAATTCGGGGACCGAATTTCTTTAAGAGGGGAAGATTGTAACGTTTTAAAATAAATAAACAAATAAATAAAATCCTTTAGGTGAATTTTCTGATAATCGGTAAAATAAATCATATTTTTCCGTAAAACTTAACTATAATTATTTTTCATCATAGATTTAAATATTATTATTTTAACTATGTAATTTCTAGTATTTGGTGTTTATTTGGTCACTTATAAATTGTTAGTTTATTTAAATATTTTTCCTTAATTAATTATTTTAAATATTATTATAAGATTTCATTTATACATTAAATTAGAGTAAATCACAAATTAGAATGAGTTAGTTTTATTTTAGTGAACAATGACCAATTAATACCAAGATTTTAACATGCTCTCTCTCTCTCTCTCTCACAAATTGTCTCCATAGTTCAAGAGAAATCTAGGGGAAAAGTTAATTGAAAAATAAAATAAAGTGGAAAAGATTAATGTGTGATGTAATAATGAGTTTTGAAGGGGTTTTCTTGAATTGGAAATTTCTCTCTCACACACACATTCCCTCACAATCTTGGCCGAGCCATGTAGTAGCAGCCCCCCCTTCTCTTCAATTTCTATCTCATTCTCACTTCAAGAAATTAAAAGAATAGGAAATAAAGTTAAAAGGAATTAGTATATATTATTAGGATGCTTCTACACACCCCCACACACTTCTCACTCTTTTTTTTTTCCTTCTCCTACTCACTGGCCGAGCCTCACCTGCAGAGAAATCCCCACTTCCTCATCTAATCTCGTCTCCAAAAATCCACAAAATTCCATGAAAAATCAATGCAAATTTCCACTAATTCCAAATTAAATCTTCACCCATCTTTTCCTTGGCCACACTAGCTTGGAATTAGGAGCAAGAAAACCATCTTTGGAGGTCAAGTTGCAAGTGTGGTCTTAAATTTTAAAGATATAAATCCTCATCCCAAATTTAATTAGTTGCTAATTACTTCAATCTAGCCTATTAGGTGTTTAATTTTGGAATTAATTTCAAGTTTTAAATTCTCAAGAGAAGGGTTTTGAATCAAGTTAGGGTTTTCATGACTTGATTAAGGTTGCAATACGTAGTTTAACTTATTAAGACTTGCTAAGACCTAATCTAGTTTATAATTGCTAATTGTTACATTTAAATTGTCTTAAATAAACCATCTTGCAAAGTAGATTTTTATAATTAATGTAAATAGGTGAGATAAAATTCTTGTAAAGGTTTGTGTGGTTTAATTAAGCTATTAAATGATCATTATGGTCACTAGTTTTGTTAAAACATGTAGGTTTGAACTAAAATGGTAAATGAATGTTTACTAGGTTTTTGTATTAAATCGTTCGAACTAAGTTTGAGGTTTCGGTGATTTACAACCTATTCCATATAATATTTAGTGTGTGGTGAAACCATGATTGGTACGTTTGGGTTTTATGTTTGGGAATTTTCACATATAGTGAGCCTAGATGTAGTTTGTGGCGTTATCGCGGCGTGTTTCGTGCACCAAGTGTGTGCGCGTCTAGTTAGTGCGTGTGTTTATCTTGTATCGTTGTATCCGCGACCATTGATATATACATCCTATTATTTACTTATGTATGATTCTAGGATCTGGTGCAAAGACGTCGGACGTGGCGCGGAAAGACGAGGCTCAGGTCGGATCGGATTAGCCGAGGCGTCCCGGTGAGTAGATGTATACATTTATGGGGGGATCGTCTGGATGGCTCGAGGCACCCGACAGTAGGATTACTAATAGTATTTGCATTTATATGCGTAGTTTCCTAGTTAGCCATCACATTGCATCGCATCATTATATATATATGTATGTATATATGTGATATCATCTCATAGGACACTTCCACCGTTACCATTGGTTCCTGCCGCACGTGCACTATTTATGCAAACACACACACCAGTGGTAATTGCTATATCACGAACGCTATAGGATTTTCTTAGAATTGGTAATAGTGCATTAGTATTATATATGATCCGTAGACTTATACTTGTATATTTATTCCATTAAGATGGATACATAGGATTGTTAGTCACACATACATACCTCATTGCATCATGATTCATGCATGGTTTCCGGCCGTACTTCTCATAGTATATATTACCGTATCATAGTTTCACACATCATTGGCATGTTTATATATTGTGTTCTTTCTCGAGGATTTCAGTATTTATAAGATTTCTGGATTTTGGGGAAAACCGCAAGAATTTTATAAACCTACTATTATTTTTAATAAACAAAAATTTACGGTTTTCTCGTGATATGATGTGTGTGGCGTCTACCATGTGTTTTCTCGGTTCTTGAGCAGTATCATATAACCGATTCGAGGAGGGGGATGCACCGTCTGAGGGTACATGGCGGACCCGGTATGGTACCCCGAGGCGAGAGCGGTTTCATGGGGATGACGATGAGCCCGGCAGGGGAGCACTACCTACCGATTATTTATGACGCGGCGGATATCTGGAGGATACCGACCGTCGTCATGTGATTTGATGATTTGGGCTGATCCGGACTGCCGAAGCCCGAGATATTGTGATATTGAGATTTTGAGATGCTGAGATATTGAGATATTGAGACATTGACATATACATATTTTGTGTCGATACTTGACACGGATTTCTATTGATTTCGTTGATAATATTTCAGTTATTTCACAGATGTTTTACTAATATAAAAATACAGATTTTCTCGTGCCATATATATTCATATTTCATGTTGATTATGTATTCATGTTGCATACATACCAGTGCATAGCATCATATCGATATATGCATAGGTTTTGACGCATTTGCATGCATGCTTACGATAGCCTTATTAGATATTACTTACTACTCACGAGTTGGCAACTCACCCCCATTGTGCCATAGTATCTTGCAGGTCTGACCCGTCGGCACAGTAGCGGGGTGTACTTTCTATTCCATTTCGTTTGCATCAACTTACAGCTTGCTCACAGGTGGGTTTTGGATGATTTGCTTTTGCTCCCACCGTGTATTTTTATTTTGTATCTAGTATACTCCATCTATTCTTGTATATTGGACTAAATGGTGAGACTTGAGACTTGTATTTGTGGTTTGGTGTCGATGCTCACTTAAGACGACGTAATGCTTTTGTACTTTTATACTTATTTCGCATTATTTTGATATATTCATATTGCATGTGGTTGTGATTCCGCCTTTGGCGAAGAGCTAGCTCCCGCTTGGGAATGCCTTTATTCATTATATATATGTATTTTCATGTGTTGTACCCGTTTGGGGGCCTGTATTTACAAAGGAGACTTTGCCAAAATTTTTGGGAATTATTGCAATGTTTTAAAAATGTTTAGTGTGACTTATTTTGTTTAAATTCGCTTTCTTTAACTAAGTTTTCCTTCACTTTATTGCTTTAAATGGTTTAAATTTCTGGGCTTTGGCTTACTTAGATTACGTTGCGCCTTGAGACATTTCGTAATTTAAGTGCCAGTCATGTTCCGTACTTTCGGGTCATGACACTTTATATGGAACTAGAAATGTCAGAAAGCACTAATGGAAATTATGCAGTATTTGTAGAACCCGCTAGTCTTGTCCACTCCTGTTAAGAGAAAGCCCCTTATCTTATATATAACTTCCCTTGGTATCCCTAGGAGCGCTATAGGCACAGGAGAATGATCAAGGAAAGTAAAGGGCCTTTTACTATCTAAGTCGAGTCCCGTTGAGAGCAGAAAACAACTATTCCCCTATTGAGAAGCATTGCTTAGCACTGATCTTCGTGATAACGAAGCTCAAACACTACGCCTTGGCCCATAAAATCCAACTTATATCAAAAGGTGGAACCTCTCTAGTATCTCATAACAAAATTGATACTGACGGGAAGGCTCGCCAAATGGGCCCTTTTATTGATTGAATTTACGATCGTTTATCGTCCCCTCAAAGTTGTAAAGGGACATGAAATCGGTGACTTCCTTACCGAAAACCCGATTCCAGCGGACTCTCTTTTAAATTGTGAGGTGCCAAATGAATATGCGTTCAATACGGTGTTGGATATAGTACCCTCAAGGCAATTATTATGATTGCAAATAGGCAATTATGGTAATCGAGGGAGGACCTATACATGTAGTACAGTCTTACTCGGAATGATAGTATGCTATCCGCTTTGTCTTCATCAGTGATGAAGCCCATAGGATTCTTGCTTGATTACCAACATTATGGTGGCAATCATATATGTGGAAGCTGGGTTGTCCATATGCACATCCTTAAATGTCCCTAGTCGTAGGAGTATCGAGACTGGGCATCGATATTCCGGAGTAGACTAGTGTATACGTTTCTAGACCCTGATGAGGGGCGGTGACCGGTTTCACAAGCCATTGGTATTGTGTCACCTAAGATAGTATACAGGTGCTCACTGGAGGTGAGTATACCGGACGGACTCACCGAGAACTTGTAGATGGTATTATATCTATCGTCAGATGGAAGTTCTCAGGTGACATGAGTACAGATTAGTCCTTTGAGCTGAGATCGTCATTTGTCTTGTGTGAGTCAATATTGTACTTTGATTACTACCCTACCACGGTTCAAAGGAGTCGTGCAAACAGGTTTTAGTTGGGTACAGACCCGAGCTACATAGAGGCAGTGATCGATTGTCAGGGATACATCTATTCTGGTATTAGGAGTCGATATCATGCTGTGTTCAGTTGGCTATCACTAGAAATCCATGGCCACAGAGAATGAGATTTACTGATAGTTGATCAGTAGTATCTCTGTTGGTGATGAGCTTGACTCAGACACGACTTATCGGGTTAGTAGGGGTCTGACGTTATCCACCCCTAGACCCGATATGTGATACTCTTAGACGAAGAGACCAGACTGTACGGAGATTGTCACATTCAGGCTCAGTAGGATAAGGACGTACTTGATTTTCGACCCTCCTTTTCGCAAGTATCTGGGTAGTCGTTACATACAACTAGTGCAGCTGATGTTATTATTGAGTGTTTAGAGTTCCACACAGAAGGTTTTCCCGGTTCAGGAGATAGATATAGAAGCCGTACGTTGGTACGCGTAGGGGTCCGATTAAATACGTGTACGGGATACAAGGACTTTAGTCGGATGGTTGATAATACTAGCCGGCATAGGATTAAGCCGGATTATTAAATCAGTTTTTGATTTAATAATTTATATATATATATATATTAGTATTATTATTCACTATTCATTTTTTCTCTTTGGTGCTATCCATATGTTTATACGGGTATGCGTATATGTAGCGATACATATACCGGGTGAAGTATTCCGTATTTATAGAGGAATACTTCTAGAAGGACACCTCATATTTATTTTTCTTTTTAGAAAAACAAATGGAAATGAGGTGAAGGTTGAGTTGGCATGAAGCATGGTTGGACATGTAGATGAGCATGGCTTGACTTTTTATATTGATATATTCATTTTTGTTCACTATTGATCCATGATTGAAAAAAAAGAAGCCATTCGTTCTACATTGGATTTTTTTCCTCCATGCTGGTTTTGCTTCATTGTTGTAAGACACTTAGCAACTTTCCTCACTTCCTTCTCCTCCTTCTTCTTGCTCCCTTGAGCATGGTTTTTAGAAAGAAAAGTTAGTGGAAAAATTCCCACATCACCTACAATCCATCCTTAACAAGTTTGGAGCGTCGGTCGGAGCCTTTTCCGGTTTCTCTCGGGTGGATCTTCTTCGGAAAGGGCGGTCGCCTTTCAAACGTGTTCCCGGCAACTACAACCTTGGTGGGGTCTTCGACAATTAGGTGGACACGCGTCGAAATTTGTATTTCTATACCCTTACATGTTTAGTTTGCTAGTTTAGGTGTTTGGATCGATTTCTTAGGTCAGTGTGTTTTGTGCTTGCATAAATTATTGTTTTCGCTTCTGCCTTACCGCGGCTTCGGCGGCGCGAGCACCTAGCACAAACATTGTATCAGAGCCAGCCAAACACCTTAAACTAGTAGTAGACGATATTTTAGTTTCAAAACCGAAAAACTCCGAATTTCAAAACACGTTCTCTGTTCGAAATTTTTTTGGTCTCTAAAAAATTTCTAAACAAGTGCAGAGGCTTACTCTAGGCATGTTAGTGACACACAATGAAAACGAGGGGATTCTACCATAAGAAAACCGCCAGAAATTGCATTTTCCCCGCTATAGGTGGTTTTCCCATAACCTATGGTCCTCGTTTTCATCCAGTGTCTTAGGTTTTGGAAATTGGTATTTTTGGTCTTGTTTGTTTTTCCCCAGATTTCAACTAGTGTTAGCTTTGGGGCAACTCGGGAGTTTTAGAACTCGAAACTTTTGCATCGTTGATATCTGTGATGTGATATATGTGTTGCTGATCGTCGTCTAATTACTATATATTCATTTAGATGAGATTGCACACATTATGGTGTTACTTGTTTCTGTGGTTATATATATCTGGTTATGGTTCAGTCGGATTGTCATGTTGGATAGCCCCTAGTGCGATATTGCTTGTACAGTTTTGATTTAGTTTGTATATTCATTATTGCGGGGCGAGCGTCCGACATGTGGACTGCCGTTTTTATCATTATGTATATTCTCTTATTAGGGCTCGACCAAGTTGCGGTTGTTGTCACCCTTGCATATATTTAATTTATGTAATAAGATTACCCCATGGAGGAGTGCTCGAATAGCCGGGTTCTAGAGGGCAATGGGCCCGTATCTCATGGCGTTGAGACCGAAGGGGCCTTACTCTAGAATTTGCGAGATATTCGCCACACTCGTAGGGGGTATAGGATTGACCCGCGGAAGGTGCACAAGTCACCGGATTCTAGAAAGCGACGGGTGACCGACTCACTTTGTTGAGGTTGTGTTACCCAGTTTCTAGAATTGGAAGATGGCTTGCCGGACTCGTAGGGGTCTAGGATCGACTTTGTATGGGCTATCGACACGACCAGGGAACGTCGCAACTCATTTACAGCTCAAATGAAACGTGGGGCTCCTAGTTTTTCTGCTATTCCATATTGTTGTTCGCATGCCTGTGATGTTTTTTATCTTCCTTTGATGACTATTATCTTTATGCGATGTTGATATATATATATATGTATATATACACACACTCACACACACACACTCACACACACACACACAAACACTTAGTAGATGCTTCTATATGTTTTTCATTCGCGCTAGTCTTGCCCCCGCTCTACCATTAGTTAAGTAACCTAGCAGTGCATGACAGGGCCCCATGGCGAATGCGGATGGCATATAAAAGAATGCTATTTTGGTTATTTCTTTTATGGCCTGGAAACTTAAAATGATGGGAACGTATTATCTGAATAATGCAAGGAAAATAAACCTAAAAGATGTTGTCAGAACCAATTTTTAAAACTACTCGGTTTTCTTCAAAACTTATAGTCGTATTCTTTTGCTTTGCATAGACGTATTCGGTTAGGAATATTCCGCACCTCCTTCAGTGAGGGAAGAGCCTTGATCCCTTCACGGGGAGTTCTCTCTTAAGCAAAATTTTATATTACTAGTTTTAAAACCGTAGCCTAAACCGTTCCATTTCAATGCCACTCAAGTTCCTTCAACGATATCAAGTTCATTACGTTAAAGGATTTTTGCCAAAAACCAGCCGTATCCCTCTGTCATTTCACATTACTATTGTTTAGTATTCGTGCTGCGTTTGTCGACCTTGTCAAGACGTAGTGTTCGGTAGCTCTGTAATATTTTTCTGTCACATGGATATGTGGATTGGTTAGGAAAGTCGTTCGACCTTGTTGACCTTGTCAAAAGTCTGTATGGGTGGGTCTAATGCAATCAAGATAATGATGGGTTGAACTTGACTAGGACCCTTTGACTTGTTGACCATGTCAAGGTCACTTGGGTCCTAAGGGCAAAAA
The DNA here is from genome assembly GCA_030015575.1 of Agapanthus africanus. Classification (NCBI taxonomy): domain Eukaryota; kingdom Viridiplantae; phylum Streptophyta; class Magnoliopsida; order Asparagales; family Amaryllidaceae; genus Agapanthus; species Agapanthus africanus. Next base: position 142,441,386 of record CM057337.1, read on the forward strand.
ACATATCGGGAGTTTCAAACATACGGGAAACTTGCCAAGTTTACGCATACCTTCTGGAGTGTAGTAATTTTGGTCGGCTTCCGTCAAAGTTATCACACAATGATGGTTGGGACCCGATTCCTACTGATGAGTATATATTACTCCTCGGGAGATTTTCACTTCACAATTAGCTAATCTATTAGGTGTCTAGAAAGTGTTAACGAGATTACGCCAATATGGAAACAGGGTTATTAATTGGGTCCGTGCGAAAGCATGGGGGACTTCTCTCAGAGTACCAACATTGGCCTAGCTAAATGGTTAGCGAACTGGTAAAGTGTAAATGATCCCGACTGGTTCTCTTTTTAGGGTATGAAGGAGAATTCGAGGAAACAGTGGGAGCCATCCTGATTAGATAAAGTAATAACCAATCTAATCTTAATAGAGTACACACTGAGTGTTTCTTCTCTCTCTTTCTCTCAGGTACTGCGACTTATGACTTACATTAAGCTAAAACTCATGAACCAAGTTGACTGAAATTTTTTATAGACTTTGGCTTTGGCTTGTCTTGATTCGTGAGAAAGTCGCACATATTCCTGCCACTCCTATTTTACCCTTTGCTTTTCTTCAGAACACTTCGTATCATTATGATGATCCATATTTCTTGGAACGACCATTGTATAGTTACATACGAATTCGAAGAAGTTACTTCAGTCGAGGATGGCCATAGGTTCTAGAAAAATTGAATAGGATTATTCGGTTGTCTCTTCTCTTTACCTTCTTTCAGGTTGCGAGAGCTCCTTGTACAAGGAGAGTATACTTATTATGCTTATTGGATAGTCTTCTTCCAAACCTTATGCTTATGTCGATAGGTAGTGAAGGAAGAAAATCAATTAGCCTAGGTGCGGTGTACAGAAGGTAAGATACAGAGACATATAAAGGGATTGAAGTGATGGCAAAGGAAATTGCTACTGCTGTAATGAATCTTGATAATGGAATAGGCATTACTAAGATTACCCGGCCACCCCTTGAAACATTTTCATGCTTCAATATTTCTGTGTACTTGTAAAAGAGAACCGTTTTCCCAATTAATTCAGACTCCAGGATATGTATTTTTCTGATTTGGATCTCACATCAGTACGGTGTTACGGATGCTGAGTAGGAGTAGAATATTAGGAAATAGGCGATCTGATCCTCAATATCGAAATTCGTTGCCTAACGGCAAACATTTGGTTACGAATAACCATTGTTGTGCACCAAATTTTAAAATGAAATATCTATACCTTTATTTTATAAAGTGAGATATACATTTTGAAAATTATGTTATAAACATTTACCTTTATCAGTTGAGGATAAGGTAAGCTGCATTAAATAATAGTGTAAGACATTCTCGAACAAAATACAGTTTTCAATTTACAAAACATAGAATTTGAGTTAGTGTACTCTTAGGACTTATACATGAAAATGTATGTTGTCCGGTGACTTTCGGGATAAGTGGTTGGCTCTCTTACTTCATTCAGATTTACCTATGAGTTCTCTGGTTTTAAACACGCATTCATTATAATGAAAGGTCCAAACATTTTGAGAAGTTTATAGGTATAATTATAAAGTAGAGAACCATACGTTGGAAGTATCAGGATTTTTCGAGGTGATCGAAGATGTAGATACTTATGCTAGGTGTTCCATCATAGTAATATTGATAAATTAATTCTCTCGCAGGTTACTCATCTGTGGATGCACTCCATGATGAGTAATGTTATATTGGCCTTTTTCCATTAAGTGATATGCACTGGAAACAGCTGCATGATATTTGAATCTGGTTCCATCTAAATTAGTGCCTTGATTATATTTAGGCATAGAATGGTTATATATCTTAAGATTGTGAAGATATGAAGTTATTCGGTTTCTGTTTAAAAGCAGAATCCGGAAAAAATCAAGGCACGCTTCGGTAATGGCGTTTTGTGGATTATCCCAAGCATTCGCTAGGATTTTATTTCTACCATTTTCAAGATCAATAGTTACATTGTTCTTCACTCACCACCATTTTATAAAAGGAATCTTTTTGCCAAAGAAATTAGTGGGAGTATGGTAGAATTGGAAGTGATTTCAGAACCATAAACGATTATCGAAAATTTAGTTGAACCTGAGGATTCAATTGGACTTGACAAACCATTAACCACTCCGCCGATTAAGTAGGTAACCTCAGCCACCTGAGATGTACTTCGGTTTTCTCGAAGATGGTGATAAGGAGGTCAGCGTCATAGTGATGATGGACCTACTAGTTATCAGCAGGTCATAAGAAGTGGTAACTTTTAGGTAACCCGATGATTTATATCCAAGATGGACTCCACGCACTTCAGCAAATTATGGATTTTGGACTTTGTGTTGGCTATAGTGCCCTCAAGGCAATTATCGTAGTCGTAGGCACGTGATTATGATAATTGAGCGAGGACCTATACCGATAAAACGGTCTTACTCAAAATGATAGTGTGCTATCTGGTTTGTCTTTATCATCATGTATATGTTGATAGAGCCCATAGGATTCTTACTTGACTACCAGCATTATGATGGAGATCACATACGTGGGAGCTGGGGGTCTATAAGCACATCCTTAAATGTCTCTGGTCGTGGGAGTATCGAGACTGGGCATCGATACTCCAGTGTAGACTGGTGTATACTTATCTAGACCCTGACGAGGGGCGGTGGCCGGTCTCACAAGCCATTGGTGTTAGTTGTTCACCTAAGATAGTATACAGGTGCTCATTAGGTTATGAGTACACTGGACAGACTCGCCGGGAACATGCTAGTTGGTATTATACCTATAGTTAGATAGCAGTTCCCTGGTGACATGTGTACAGGTTAGTCTGTCGACCTGAGATCGTCATTTGTCTTGTGTGAGTTCCCATTGTGCTTTGATTACTACCCTACCACGGCTCAAAGGAGTCGTGCAAACAGGTTTTTGTTGGGTATAGTCCCGAGCCACATGAAGGCAATGAGCGGATCGTCAGGGATTCGTCTCTCCCGGTATTGGGGGTTGATGTCGCGCAGTGCACGGGTAGCCATCACTAGAAATCCTCGGCCGGGGTATGTGAGAATTACCGATCCAGGATCGATAGCTTCTCAGGTAGTGATGGGTTTCATACCGACACGAATTATCGCCTTGTTAGGGGTCTGACTTTATCCACCCCCTAGACCCGATATGCGATACTTTTAGATGAATAGACCGGACTATATGGATATTATCACTGACAGGCTCAGTAGGGGTTTGGATGAGTTTGCTCGTCGGCCTTCCTTTCGCTCAATATCTGGGTAGCCGTTACGTACAGCTAGTACCACTGACGTGCTTGTGGCTGAACCCACTGCCAGCGTATTGACGAGTCTTTAGATTCCCACACAGAGGGTTTTCACGATTCAGGCAATATGGTGTAGTTGTTGTATGTTGGTACATACAGGTGTCCGATTGAATATGTGCACAGGCTGTAGAGTCTTCAATCGGACTACTAACGGCTTAGGATTAAGCCAGATTGTTAAATCAAGTTTTGATGTAATAATATACATATGTATTTATATATATGTATTCTAGTATTATTGCTCACTATTTATTTTCTCTCTTTGGATATTCGTATTTTTGTACGAATACGCGTATGTGTATTTTGATACATGTACCGGGAAGCATTCCGTATTTATACGGAATGGCTTCTAGAAGATGCCACCTCATTATTGATTTTCTTTTGAAAATCATTTTGTTTATAATGAGGTGGAAAAGGTGACATGGCTAGGCATGGGTCTTTTGGTCAATGCATGGACTTTGGCAATGTAGGGATTGGTATGGGTAATTGTTTATTGCTTAATTTGGTAAGTGTTTTTTGGGTGCATTATTTTTGAGGTAGGAGAGAGGGGCCGGCCAAATTAAGGGGTGGTTTTTCTTTTGCTCATTTGATCATTGATTTGGGCTCTCTCTCTTGCTCACTCTCATTTGATACACCCAAAAGAAACTTAGCCATTTTTCACATGCCCTTGATGATCACCTCCACATCTTCCATGGTTGCTCTATGAGAATTAGATTTTGAGAGAGAATTATAGTGACACTATCCTACACCCCCCACTCTCTACTACTAGCAATCTTAGAGAGTCGGTTGGTCCGCTTGGCGAACCAGGAGCTTGTGTCGTTTCCCTCAGGTGGATCATCAGAGATGAAGGAAGAACGGCGACCAAAGTCGATCCGCATCACTAGGAGCTTGGAGATGGTTGAAGACCCGAAGGAGTTGGTTCATTAGGTATAACCATTCTATATCCTTTTGTTAGCTTGTTAGTTTTACGGTTAATGGTTTCGATCTTGTTAATTGGGTAATGGTAGCGCCGAGTTTTTAGAAATTTTTGTTCCGCATATGGCCACGGTTGGATGGCCGGCGCGCTCCCATAACCCCTCACTTTGCTGGGTGCTCCTTAAGGGGTAAAACCCATTAGGAGTAACTAAATCATTCAAGATCTGTGCAGGTGGAAAGGTACAAACCTAATAAGGCTAGACTTGTTATAAAGAGTTTTCATTAAATACCCATTGTAGATTGTAATGAGACTTTTACTTCAGTGTCTATACTGAAGCCTATACGGATATAACTTGGTACTGCTATTCCCCCTACTTGTTATCAGCGGGTTATAGGAAGTGGTAACTTCCAGGTGACCAGATGCTTCATACCCAAGATGGACTCTACGCACTTTAGCAAATAATGAATTTTAGACTTTGCTGGGTGCTCCTGAAAGGGTGAAATCCATTAGGAGTAAGTAGATCTTTCAAGATCTGTGCAGGTGGAAAGGTACAAACCTAATAAAGCTAGACTTGTTGTAAAGAATTTTCATCAAATACCCATTGTGGATTGTGATGTGACTTTTACTTCAGTGTATACGCTGAAGTCCATATGGATATGACTTGGCGCTGATGCGGTTCTTGGATATGATATCTGGCAGGTGGATGACTATAATGTCTTTCTAAATGGGAATTTAGAAGTGCACATGTACATGACTCTTCCAGACGGTTAACGTAGCCTGTGGGAGCAGCGGTAGGTGTGCAAGTTGCTTATGTCTATTCGACTAAAGCATGAAGAGCGGAAACGGATCATCTGTTTTGATGTAACAGTCAAGGTGATTGATTTCATCAAAACAATAGATGAATTTAGCAAGAAAGATGTAAGGAGTATTGTCCTGGATTTGGATGACATACTCCAAAGAGGAAGTGATGTTCCTATACTACAATCGGTAAAACTTTGGTTGTCACATAGTGTATTCTCCACGTTGGATATGGATAATATATCAGGAATTCTGGTGACTAGATCTATGGTTTTAGACCTAGATTTAGGAAGTTTCCAAAATCAGGTACTTAGAAAGAATTCTAAAAGCATTTTAGAATAGACAACTCCTGGTGTGTTGGTGTACCCGCTGGTGATGGAATCACCCTCTCTAAAAGGGATGTCTTGTAGAGTGATGAGGAGAGGGACTGGTATGAATGACATATCATTTACTTAGGAAATTGAGCAATCATGCAATGTCTTGTACAACACCAGATATTGCTTATACACTTGTTGTAGCAAGCAGATATTAATCCATTCCTGGAGAAATAAAGGGAAACTATTATGAACATAAGAGTATATTCTTGGTATAAGATAACGAAAGCCTCCTCTGAAAGGCGGTTATCGGTTTAGACTTCTAAAGTGATCTGGATGACAGAGATGCTGTCAGAGTTTTGAGTTTAGCCTTTTCTGAGGATCGGTATATTGGATAGTGTTACAATAGGGATACTGAGGTAATCATGGTGCAAAATGATGGTTATGACTCAACAGAGGATACAGCCCAAGAAGTTTGTTGGATAGAGTTGTTCATTTATGAACTTGGTTCCATTAGGTATCCAGAAAAATTCTTGAGACGGGGTATGCTCATTTTGGGAGATTGTTGATCTCCACAAAGTTGAGATATAGAATGATGAAGTTGGAACATTGTGGCGGATCCACTCGCTGAGACTATTTCTCGAACATATTAAGTTTCACAAAAATAGTTTGCAAAACTTATTAGTAGAGAAGTTAGGTATTCGGTAGAACACGAGCTATGAGTATGCGATACCGTAATGATTGGCCTTAAGTGCAAGTGGGAGACTGTTGGATATAATGCTCTCAAGGCAATTATTATGATTGCAAATAGGCGATTATGATCATTAAAAGAGGACCTATACAGGTAGAACAGTCTTACTCAGAATGATAGTATGCTATCTGGTATGTCTTCATCAATGATGAAGCTCATAGAATTCTTGCTTGACTACCAACATTATGATAACGATCATATACGTGTGAGCTGGGTTGTCCATAAGCACATCCTTAAATGTCCCTAGTCATAGGAGTATCGAAACTTGGTATCGATATTCCGGAGTAAACTAGTGTATACGTTTTTAGAGCCTAACGAGGGGCGGTGGCCGATCTCATAAACCATTGGTGTTGTGTCACCTAAAATAGTATACAAGTGCTCACTAGAGGTGAGTACACCGGACGGACTCATCAAGAATTTCTAGATGATATTATATCTATCGTCATATGGAAGTTGTCAGGTGGCATGAGTACAGGTTAGTCCTTTGAGCTGAGATCGTCATTTGTCTCGTGTGAGTTCCCATTGTACTTTGATTACTACCCTACCACGGTTCAAAGGAGTCGTATAAACAGATTTTAGTTATGTACAATCCCGAGCCATATGGAGGCAGTGGTCGATTGTCAGGGATTCGTCTCTCCTAGTATTAGGAATCAATGTCATGCTGTGTTCAGTTGGATATCACTAGAAATCCGTAGCTACGGTGGATGAGATTTACTGATAGTTGAATAGTAGTATGTTTATTGGTGATGAGCTTGACTCAAACACGACTTATCGGGTTAGTATGGGTCTAACGTTATCCACCCATAGACTCGATTTGCGATACTCTTAGACGAAGAGACCGGAATGTACAGAGATTGTCACATTCAGGCTCGGTAGGGTAAGGACATACTTGATTGTTGACCCCCCTTTCGGCAAGTACCTGGGTAGCCGTTACGTACATCTGTTGCCGCTGACGTGCTTACGGTTAAAGTCACTTCCAGCGTATTGTCGAGTTTTTAGAGTCCCACACAAAGTCTTTTCTCGGTTCAAGAGATAGATGTAGGAGCCATACGTTGGTACGCACAGTCCGATTAAATACGTGTACGGGATAGATGGACTTTGATCGGACGATTGATAATAATAGCCGGTTTAGGATTAAGCTGGATTATTAAATCAGTTTTTGATTTAATAATTTATATATGTATATATATATAGATATATATATATATATATTAGTATTATTTTTCACTATTCATTTTCTCTCTTTGGTGCTATCCGTATTTTTATATGGATATGCGTATATGTAGCGATACATATACCGGGTGAAATATTCTGTATTTATACGGGAATGCTTCTAGAAGAAGGACACCTCATATTTGTTTTTCTTTTTAGAAAAACAAATGGAAATGAGGTGGAGGGTGAGTTGGCATGAAGCATGGTTGGACATGTAGATGAGCATGGCTTGGCTTTTTATATTGATATATTCATTTGTGTTCACTATTGATCCATGGTTGAAAAAGAAGAAGCCATTCTTTCTACATTGGATTTTTTCCTACATGCTAGTTTTGCTTCATGGTTGCAAGACACTTAGCAACATTCCTCACCTCCTTCTCCTTCTTCTTCTAGCTCTCTTGAGCATGGTTTTTAGGGTGAAAAGTTAGCGGAAAAATTCCTACATCACCCTCAATCCATCCTTAGCAAGTTTGGACCGTCGGTCAGAGCCTTTTCCGGTTTCCCTCGGGTGGATCTTCTTCGGCAAGGGTGGTCGCCTTTCAAGCACATTCCCGGCATCTACGAGCTTAGAGGGGTCTTCCACAATTAGGTGGACACGCGTCGAACATTGTATTTCTATACTCTTGCATTTTTAGTTTGCTAGTTTAGGTGTTTGGATCGATTTCTTGGGTAAGTGTGTTTTGTGCTTGCATAAATTTTTGTTTTCGCTTCCGTCTTGGCCGCGGCTTCCGCGGCGTGAGCACCTAACACCAACAAACAGTCGAAGAGAAAGAAGAAATAGGGAAACCTCATTAGGAACTATACTTCGATGGAGCTTCCTCGATAAAAACGCGGAAAAAGCGTATCCAGATAATCAGAGCTGGGATAGGCCTTATTTTCATAACCCCTAAAGGAGGAATAACCCGCTACGCCATTTCATTGACGGAGCCTAGGACCAACAATGAAGCAGAGTATGAAACGCTTATAGCTGGTCTTGTAATCGCGATCGATAAGGGCATTGAGGATCTCCACATATACGAAGACTCTTAGATGATTGTCATGCAAGTCAATGGAGACTACAAAATATGCAAACCAGAACTGATAAAGTATGGTGAAAAGGTGCAACAGCTACTGACACGGCTGCCTTCATATATGCTAGAAAATGTGTCGCAAGCGGAAAACAGCAAAACGGATGCATTAGCTAAACTGGCCAAAGAATTGGCGATGAAAATCTTGACGAAGTAAGGATTATTGTCCATAGATGCAAAATCTTGGCCCCGGCTGAGATATCTTTAGAACCTCTAGCCGAAACAATAGATGAAAATGTCCTTCAAGTGAAAGAAGCCAAAGAAGAAGATAACTGGCGAGAAGTCTTTATAGAATACTTTAAGTCTCAACGGATGCCTGAAGATGCGTCACAAAGACATCAGCTCATGAAATGAGCTTTGTCATTCGTCCTAATTGATGGAACTCTATATAAAAGGTCCTTCGACCATATATGGCTAAGGTGCCTTGGGCCGAAGAAAGACAAAAAGGTCGTCCAAGAAATTCACGATGGACTCTACAGATTCTATCAAGCCGGTCCAAAGATGAAGTTGAAGATCAAAAGAATGGGTTACTGCTGGTCCATGATGATCTTAAACTACATCGACTATGCGAGGCAATACTACTCATGCCAATTACATAAGGAATTCATACGTCATCACCCTAATCCACTACATCTGACCATAGACGGTTGGCCATTCGAGATGTGAGCGACCGATATAATAGGCCCCGTTGAGCCGGCGTCATCCCAAGGACATCGGTTAATCTTGGAGACGAACGATTACTTCTCCAAATGAGCGAAGGAAATACCGCTGAGAGAAGTAAAGACGAAGAATATTCTCCATTTTTTCAAAACCCATGTTATATACCGGTTCGGAGTTCCATGGCGGATAGTCTCAGACAATGGACCAGCATATAGAAGTCATAAGATAAGTCGCTTCTCCCAAAAATATAAGATAGATTGGAGATATCCCTTCTTCTATAATCCCCATGCTAACGGTTTAGCAAAATCTTTCGAAAAGACGCTAACCAAGCTCTTGAAGAAGATAGTGTCTAAGAATAAAAAGGACTTGCATGAAAGGCTACATGAAGCACTTTAGGCATACCGAACAACGTTCAAGATAGCCACGAAGACGACATCTTATGCGTTGATGTTTACCGCCAAAGCAGTGCTCCCGTTGGAAATCGAACTCCCCTCACTGCGGATGGCGGCTCAATGTGAACTTGCGTATGAAGAGAATACCCATCTCCGGCTCGAATAGCTTGATGCTCTCGATGAGACTCGCCTTATAGCACAACAAAATCTGGAAGCTTATAGGGCAAGGATGACACAATCATATGAAAGGTTAACCAGACAGAGGACATTCCGCTAAGGCGAACTCGTACAGGTTTTCAAAGGCCGATGATCCCTAACCGTGCGAAATGTGGGAAGTTCAAGCCGAATTATGAAGGTCCGTATGTCATAGATAAGGTCTACCAAGGTGGAGCTTACCTACTCATGGATATCCATGGAGAAAGATCATTTCGGCCAATAAACGGCCGATTTCTCAAGAAACTCTGCTTGAAGAGTTGCGAATTGGGTAAATGATAGATGATGACGCCTATGTACACTGCCTATCCTCCTGGTTCAAATCTTTCAAAGACCCACCGAATGATATGCACCCCCGTTATGTTGATGTTTGACACTATGTCCCTAAACTGGAATGATGGACCGAAATGTCCCTAAACTAACATGTTGCCCTACTACATGGATCATATAACCAGCCATACATAATTCAAGGGCACAAACGATTTATGTACCGCATATGTTCTTCATAGCTCCTTTGGACCGTGATATCTATAAATTAACATGTTGCCTTACGGACTCCTTGAGATCCATGTTGCAACCGAAGTCCCACCAGCGAAAATTGCAACTCAAGTCCCACCTGTAAGGCTGCACCTGAAGTCCTACTAGCTATGAATCTCCACCGATGATGCAATCATCCAAAAGATGGTATACCCTACAGCTGATCTCCATGTTGATCACCGTAGACAATCCACGGGTATAAACGATCCATATATCACCCAAGTCCCAACGGCAAGAAATGTTGGGTCACCCGCAAGGAAGCTACGTCCGAGAGTTTCAAAAAAAAGATATGTCCACAGGAAAAATGGGCACGGATGAAAACCCGAAAGGGCTCTATGTGTAAAAACAACAAGACTACCAGTGAGCTTATGAAAACCCGAAAGAGCGCAAACCCATTGAAAGAAAAGAAAGATGCACTTACAAAGTCCTCTCGACTTTGTAAGAAGAAAGCACCCACGCGATATCCTTACGACTCACAAAGGAACGACACACTTAGGAATCCATACGATTCCTAAGAAGAATATACACTTACGAGATCCTCTCGACTCATAAGGAGAAGATACCCCTTGTGAGACCCTCACGGCTCATAGAATTCAAAAGGCTTAGGTTACAGGGATCTGAACCTATTTCCTAAGCCATCATACCCCCATGAGATTTATGCCCTATAAGTAGTTCAATATTAGCTCTTGTATACAATCCACAATGTAAATAAATGTGTTCCCAACCAAGCTCCACCGAAGGTGATCGATACACCTAACACGATGTATGGCACTTGTGTGTCCGCTCGACTTATAAAGTGAAAATACTCTTGTAAGACTCTTACGACTTACAAGAGGAAAACATAATTAGGAATCCATACGAATTCTAAGGAGAAAAAACATCTATGAGATCCTCTCGATTCTGAAAGAGAAATACCTTCATAAGACTCTTACGTCTTACGAAGATGGAAAATGCTTTAGTTGGAAGGGATCTAAACATGTTTTTTAAGCCACCTTTGTCCAAACAGGCAATGACAAATGATGAGTCGCTCCTAGCATTACGCTTCAGTGTTAGCGATACTGATACCGAACGATGCACAAAATCCCATGTTCTAAACTGTCGACCCCTGAGCCATTAAACTGGAAAATAAAAAATATATATATATGGATATGAAATAACCGAAATTATGGGGCAACTCATAGTAAAAAAAACGGCGAGTAAAAAAAGCTGAAATGATTGGGCACCACGAATAAATAGCCGAAATGATTGAGCAATCGTGACTTTCATGATAAGAAAAGCCGAAATGATAGAGTATCGTGGAGAATAAAAATAAAAAAATGATGAAATAAATTTTTTCCGCCCTGCAGGTAGTTTGAATCTCGATTTCTGTAGGCAGTTCATGGGCATAAACGAATGAAACGGAGCGATGTGTCTCCCCGTGCTCCATCAAATGAATAACTAAGTTTTGATGGCACCTATATAGCCCAAAAACTATATGGATGTCTGATTCACTCCAGTAAAGTATGATTGCAGGGTTATCAAGGAACCAAAGGTCAAAATGAAGTGAAGTGATGGCATATTATTAGCTTCAGGTCTTGATGGCAATACATACAAAGCCTAAAGACAATTGGATGTTATCCAATCTCGGACGTATGCGGCTCTGACTTCCCTAGAACTCCTTAAAAGTCTGATCTCAAGGTAAAGCGTCACGATAATGCCTAGCGCTGAATCATCTGACGGAATACAGAAATACCGGCCTAGGAATGTTACTTGTAGCGTTGTATCCTGTAGTGGTAGGGTTGGGTGATACAGCAAGTATGCGGCTACTCTAGCCTGTGACCCGAGGGACATGATCGAGAAGAAATCGGCCGACGTAACGGTACGATGGACTAAATCTAGCACCACAAACCTAATGGATTCTTATGCTAAAAAGGGTTATGTATGTTTATTCTTAGGATATGTTTTTCTATGCCTAAGGGCAGGGTAAACTGAACGCTCCGGGATGAGTAAATAAACTAAGGTTAGCCATTTCGGCACAGAAAGAAAAAAGAAGTGCGAAAATAAAAAGAAAAATCTGCTTTCCATTCATACGTCAAAAGGGGGATTACAAACTATCAACTGAGGATAACTACGAAGAAGCAAAAGACAAAATAAAAGGAACACTACTGCATTGATCAAAATTACAATTACAAAACACTAAATTCCGGACATGGATTCTCGAACTGAAAAGCAAGTTTAATTAAGGCATCTTCGGCTTCATCGACCATCTTCTTATGTGCTTTCTCTCGGATACAAGATTCTGGATCGCCGCCGATATCCTCCATCCTCTGGTACGAGAATATTATTGCTTTCTATTGGAAAGCACGATGCACCGCACTGAGCGGCTGTATATTCCTGACCGTGAATACGACTGTGAATGCGAATCTCGTCGTCGGAGATAATTTCTCTGATGGAATACAAATGACCAGCCATTATACCTAGAAAGGAGAAGACAGGATGGCGTCAGCAAAGGAAAAAACCACTGTGAGTTGAAACAGTGTGAAGTCTCTAGCTTCGAAACTAAAAGATCCCATTAATCCTAAAAGTTTGGATCTTGCCCCATTAAAAAAATTTTGGGCGCAGTTACATAGACTGTCTGTGGGAAATAAAGTATTTTCTATAGAAATAAAGTTCTAAAAATCTAGATTGGTGCAGGAAATGTTTGTCCTCTGTAGAGAATAATGTATTTTCTCTATAGAACTTAAGTTTTATAAAATCCTAACATAGGGAAGGCCAATACACGCTAGGCGTATGCTCCATGGCTTAAGATCAGAAAAACCTAAAATAAGTTTTAAAATTCAAATTAAAAGATCAAACTTGAGTTTAAAAAAGTTCCAATTTTTACTAAAAGTTCTGATGGGACGTTTGCAAAAACTCTTGTGAGGGTTTCCCTTGATTTGAGGAAAAGATAGAAGCTTAAGTTTTGAAAAAAAGCATAATCTCTAAGGAAAGAAAACTTAAGTTTTCAGAAGATCTTAAGAAAAGAGGGGCGCAAAAAACCCTAAGGACTCAAGTCCTATTTATAGTGGACTAATAGTTGGTTGGACTCTCCAAAAATCTCGAAGGGAACCTAGGGCCAAGATTTCACACCAGAGCCCCCACGTGATATGCACATGGTGCCTTTGGCGGGGGCATTTGTTCCCTCAAAAATAATAAAAATTAATAAATAATAACTCATGGGACTTAAGTCCATGCGCCAGAAAATTGAGCGGTACCAAAAATCATGCACCAATGATCCTTGGCACTGCGCCGATTTTTGAAGCCCTTGCTTCTTTGATAGCTTAAGTTATATTTAGGAAAATAATTTTCCTATCTTTCTCAAACAAAAAGAATAAATCTGGTTAACCAGAAGATCTCCAAATAAAATATTTAAAATACATAGTTTAAGCTATTTAAAATATTCTCTATATTTCTAAAAACAGAAAGATAATTTTGTTAATAAGAGATAAAAAAAATTATATTTTTTTAAACAAAGAAAATATAAACCTTGTTAACAAGGACCCTTAGATCTATAATCAAATGGTGCTTAAGCATCCAGGCTTGATCTTAAGATCAATTAGATAAATCTCAAAAAGAGATTGTCTCTACTTGCCCAATAATATCTATACTCTATATAAAGGACCCTAGAGGTCAAAATTTCATAGAGACAAGACCCCCCATAAACTTCTGCGATATACGTAATAGACCCCATAAGCTTATCAGGAACTTAAGTTCTCTGCAATCAAAACTTTCTTCTTCTTCCTCATCAACACCATCAACCGAGGTGAGAAAAGGAGACCAATCTTCATATAAAAGCGTAAGTTTCATCCATGAGAAGGTTAACCTTCATATACAGAACTTAAGTTCTTTTCACTGATTTTAACATATTTAGATCAAATTTCTCCTCGAGAAAACTTAAATTTTCATTGGAGAGATTTCATTGATCTTAAGATCCAGGGTTTAAGAGAAGACCAAATCCCTTTATAAAAAAATGCAATGATGATGAACGAGAAAATTTAAATTTCTAAAGAACCGATCATGTGGTCTATATATAAAGAAAAAGAGATCCCAGATCATAAGGTATTGATCTTATCCATCGTTAATGGCCAAAATAGCTATTAACAGAAGCTTATATAAAAGAAGAGATCCCAGACCATAAGGTATTGATCTTATTCATCGTTAATGGCCAAAATAGACATTAACAGAAACTTAAATTTCATGAAACTTAAGTTTAAAAAGAATATAGATTAATCTCTATGAAAAACCCTAAGTGTCCATTCATTAGAGGCATATGCGCCAATGGGCATGTGCCACATAAAGATGTGCCAATATAAAGGCCATGTACCAATAAAGATATGTGCCAACATGGGCATATACACCAGAGGCATATGCGCTAATGGAGACCCGCTACATGGCATGCGCTACAACCTATGAGCATCAATGTTTAATGCGCCAAAGACTGAAAGTCGAAGGCATGCGCCAATCCCCATTGTATATGTGGCATGTACTTCAACCTTGATCCGTCAATGATTCAATATTCCAATGACCCATATACCTTTGTCTGTGTGACACGTGGCAAGCGCCAGAGGTTCTGGGTGCCAGTATATATACTCTGGAGCTAATTCTTAGTCCAAATTAACTAAGTGTTATAAAGTTTAAGATTATATAATATTCTTTGAATCCATATGCTTATATATTTTAAGTTGACCTTAATCTAAAACAAGATTAACGGTCCTTAAGTATATTTTCTAAGTTGATCTTAGTCCCATATACGACTGACGATGCTTAGGTCAAACCCAAATATATCCTGAGCTGATGGAACATATGACCTAGGTTCTACTCAAATCTGAGATTTAATTCATTTTGCCTGTCATACATCTGGGCTTAAAGCATTAGACATCTGCCCTTGCTATGGGTTTTCTATGTGTGCTTGGCCAGACGTCTATGATTTGAGCTTCAGACGTCTGACTATTTTTTGTCTCTTTGAGACGTCTGAGACATTGTTCTTCAAACGTCTGATGCTCTTTTTATGGCTTGATTTCTTGATGTTTTCGTTGTATTTTGTTTTCTTGGATT
The DNA here is from genome assembly GCA_030015575.1 of Agapanthus africanus. Classification (NCBI taxonomy): domain Eukaryota; kingdom Viridiplantae; phylum Streptophyta; class Magnoliopsida; order Asparagales; family Amaryllidaceae; genus Agapanthus; species Agapanthus africanus. Next base: position 142,456,645 of record CM057337.1, read on the forward strand.
TATATCGATGTTGATAAGATCTCCTTGCTTGTTTATGATTAAGATTGGTTATAGGGTCGATTGCGGAGACTCCCGAGTCGGCGAGAAAAGGCAAGGTGGTCGTAGATTTCAATTAGTTCGAACCACATTACTAAGAGTAGATTTGTATCTATGAGTGGGGAATAGGGTGGGTGGCATAGCACTCCTGTGAAACATATTTAAATTAATTATCTATGACATTGATACGTTTACGATTCATACTACGTATATTTAGATGTTCATTAATTAGTAAAATTCATCAGTTTCGATTTAGTAGGTTTATTGTAAATACACTTGTTAGAATACTTGCACATTACTGTAATTTCCATATGGCACAATCACAAACTCCCATGTAACACTACATATTACTAGTAATTGACATGCCATATAGAACTTGCCAAGCTTTACGTTATAGTACGATATGTGTAGACCTTACTATGCCTTACATTGTAGTACAATACGAGTAAGACTTGCTATGCTTTACATGTTATAGAATGATAGACGATATGTTCGTTTACATGACTAGATGTCCATACTGATTGTTGGGTGAGTACGCGACTAGAGGTCCATACCAGTCGTTATGCATGTACGTGACTTCATGTCTGTACCGATCGTTGAGCAAGTGCATTGACGAGATATCTGCATCAGTCGTTATGTGTGTACGCAGACTAGATGTCCGTACTAATTACTATGTGTGTACGTAGACTAGATGTCCTTACTAATTGATATATGTGTACGTACACTTGATATCCGTACGAGTTAAACTGTGTGTTAGGGTACGTAGACTAAATTTCCGTACCGATTATCATGATTTGATTAAATGGAATATCAGGTTGTCATCATACGAGGTGAGATTCCATACTGGATGAGATGATGATGGTTAGCCGAATATGGCTTTTTATATTATTGACTCGCGCAGTCTTGTTATTTACCCGGATTGGGAGATTATGAAAATATAAAGGTTTTATCCATTTCTCAATAACGATTCGTTTCATATTTTAAAAGCGATAATGCAAGGGATGTGCTGCTTAGATTTCAAAAGGATATATATATATATATATATATATCGCATCCTCCTTATTTTCAAAACAACTTTTCGTTCTACTTTAATATATATATATATATATATATATATGGGATTATTCAAAAGTATTTATCTATTTAACATATTCGTTCAAGCTACATTTACTTTACATATTATTCATTCGCATTGTGTTTACTTTATTGGTTATGTCACGCTTATGATATGCATCCGCGCTTTATTTATCTTAATAGTCTGTGCTATGCATATACTACCCGTTGTGCTATGATTATCGGTTCACACAATTTTATTTTACCAGCTTGCGCTGTGTTATGCTACTCGTCTGTGCCTTGCTTATTTTACACAGATTAAAAGGGTACGATTTAAATGAGATTTATATTATTGTGGAAAATAATATGATGTCAATCCTAAGAGTTTGAGAATATATGAAAGTGATTATATGAAAATGAAATATAGTGTGAAATGATAGTTTCGAGCAAGGTAGATATGGCCGAGGTTCTATGATCAGTCCATGAGCGATTGAGGTTATGATAGTTTCGAACATGGTGGATATGGCCAGGGTTCTGTGATCAATCCATGAACGATTGAGGTTATGTTAGTTTCAAACACGGTGGACATGTCCATGGTTCTGTGATCAATCCATGAGTGATTAAGGTTATGATAGTTTCGAACATGGTGGATATGACCGGAATTCTGTGATCAATCTGTGAGCGATTGAGGTTATGTGTGGTCAATCTGTGACCGATTGAAGATATATATATTGTGCTCAATTCATGAGTGATTGAGGTGAGAAAGCACGAAATGTCTTGATGGAGATCGGAGGGTCGATATAGATACCCTGCCGAGAATGAGTTGTTTTATACTTTACAGTAGCCGAACTGGACTGGTCCAAGAGACAGTACCTGAAATATTATTTTTACATATCGATATATATTAAAGAGGTTTTCAAAACTGCTATAGTTGTACTATTTTCCACGTGTCTATGATCGACATAAGAATCTTTCAAAAGAAAACCCTTTTAAATCATTTTCAAAAGGCACGACGTATACTTTAAATGAAATGCTTATATTGCTTCACAAATTAACGCCCTCTACTTATGCCGTGATATACACATCATACGGCTATTTTAAAAGTATTTTACATACACACATATTTCGGCTGCTTTTATATGATTACACGTGTTGTCTATGTATTATAACCTTGATTGTTTTTATACTTGGTCATGTGCTATAGATATTACATTACAGCTACGAAGATAGTGATTTGACACCGTTCTATATATATGTAGTTGAGTTATTGGTGGATGATGATTTTTATCGTTTCATTTCGTATTTATTACATTCATGAATCACATGCTTTGTTATGCTTGTGGTTATGCTATACCCGTATCGGGCGAGGTATAGATTAATTGATGATGCCATGATAACCATATATATTAAATACTTCACATGCTAGAATAGCGGCACACGAGTTGTACATTGGGAGTTATTATTGTTGTTTTTGTTCATCGCACGAACTCTAGTTTCGATACATGCTTATTTACCTTCCATGATGTACATTTTTATCACGCTTAGTTGTTTTACCGTTTATCCATACGACTTCTATTTTGTTATGCGAATTCTATTCACGATTTGGCAACTCACCTCCGTTGACCGCTTGGATCAGTAACGGCTTTTTTGGCACATTTCCTTTTTTTGGGATGTGATTGCATCTATCTTTTAAGCTAGGATGGTTATCATTTGTTTCAGCATTTTCCTTGTATTGATTATTGTTTCTAGAAGTACTCTATCAACCAAGTCTATTATATTGGACTGAGATCTTAGATATTATATTGTTGTTGTAGTCGAACTCGTGTGGAGTCGGCTTGAATTTATGTATATACAGTGTTATTTGATTTCCTCTTGTTGATCTTCGTCTTTTGGCATCGTATATTTATGTGGATTGCTCTCCACCGTGTGGACGTTGAGCTAGCACCCGTGTGAGGATGCTTGTATATTTTTATCATTTTACAAGGTTTTATTCAAAATTAACAAAAGAGGTTTTGTCCGTTTTTCAATCTTTGGAAAACAAGCTTTACATCTTTTTATAAAACTTTTCTTAAAAAATTCACCTCCATTTTATTATATTATATTATATATTTCTCTTACATATGGTTTAGATTCCTGGTTTTGGCTTACTTTGGTTACGGTGGGGTCCATCAGACTTTACGTGATTCTTGTGCTGGTCACGTGCCTTTTCAGGTCGTGATAAAGTTAATATCAGAGCACTAGCTTTACTTTTGTTGTGTAACATTTCAGAAAATAAAATATTATTTTTAGGAATTTAAATAATTAAAAATGATAAATTTCATGAATATTAATAAGTATGATAATTAGTTTTAATAAAAGGGTATAATTATATACCGATAGTTTGGAAAATATTTGGAAAAATTAATATAATTATTGATTTGGAAGGTGTTAAGTTGATTTGGATATGTTATAAATATTTATACAATTATTTGTATACGAGTTTATTACTAACTTGATTATTCACTAATTATGCATTAATCTAGTTTATCTGTTATGCATGCAACAAATCATGTTGCAAACACTTGTTATTCCTTTTGTGTCTTGAACCATGGCTTTTTCTTTTCCAAATGGTTTTGTTTTGGTTCTAATAAATAAAAGAAAAGAATTTAGAAAGAGAGGGTAGGGACATGTGAGCATGGCTAGGAGAGAGAGTGAGAGAGAGAGAGAGAGTGAGAGAGAGAGAGAGAGTTCTACACTCTTCTACTTCATTCTTCATCTCTTCATCTCTTTATTTTTCCTCATCTCCTTTCTTCTCCTCCTCATGCTTCACCTCCTTCATCCTCCACCTTACTACCACCTCACAAACACCCTTCAAACCACTCCAAAACTTATACTTCCTTCACAAAAAAATATTTCCCTCACCACTATAAAGACCATGGTGTGATCAAGTTGGAACTTTGAGCAACTCAAGAATTTTCTTGAGTTGCCAAATGAGGTAAAAACCTACACCTTTAGTTTAGAACCTTGTATTCCTCATATCTTTTGTAGTTTAGAGTGGATTAAATATGGTTTAGCAATATTAGAAATTTCCAAGTTGAGGGTTAAGTGATTTTGATATTGTGATGGTGTATTTGAGAGTAATTAGTGACCATAACCTTTGTAGTGTTAGTTTCATGGACCAAAACAGTGATTAAAACCCAAGACATGAATTAGAAATATTTCAAATGTCGGTTTTATGGATATTTTGGGGACTACAGGGAATCTGGAGCAACCTGGGGTGTTTGTAGAAAAATCAAACAAGTACACTAACCTAGTTAGACCAATAGGAGACCACCAAGAGAAGAAGAGACTAAGATTCTTCAGGGGGACCGGCGAGATCGGGAAAATTGGCATTCTTGCCGGGTCATTTTGGTAGGATGGTGTTGTGTCTTTGCCAGTAGCTCACTTACCATGTAGAATAGCGCCTTGTACTGTTTGTTTAGCCCCAACTTACCCGACCAAAAATCTGAAAGCATTTAGTTTTGGTTTTAACTATGTTTTCCGATTTCAAAAACTTGGTTTTTGGTATTTGAATGTGGATTTGGTCGTTGGACGTTCGTACGTCGACGACAAATGTTATTTGGCTATTTTTGCATGCGTAGACCATAGGTTCTAACCTATGTGCGTTTTGTGTGCCGTTTTAGTTTTCGTGTTTGATTCATGTCTACGATATAACGTATTGAAAACTGTAAGTACCCCACGTGGACATCGTACGACAAGAGAGAGCAGGGTGTCATTGACTTCGGCAAGCAAGGATCAATGTGAGTAAATGTATATCTACGGGGGAAGTCGGGTGGATGGCGTATAGAACCTCCGCAAATTCGTAGATTAGGATGTGTATGGTATGTATATAGGTAGTGCGGATACTTAGCAATAGGGTTTTCTAGGAGACCTTAAGTGAAATGAAGTGTACTTGGAAGAAGATTGCTCTTAGTTAGTTTCTAGTCATAGACCCGCAGTGTATAGGTTGTCACACACGCACGCACGAGATATGATGTGGGTGTATACGTATATATGTGTGTGTGTATGTGTGTATATATATATATATATATATATATATATATATATATATATATATGGATGCATTGATATTTTTGTGTGTGTGTAGTATACATATACGTATAAGATGAGGATATGAGATGTTAAAAGGATATGAGTCGATATGATCGGGTATGATGCCGTGAGTTGTTGATATGTGATTGAGTCATGATATGATATATGATATGATATTATAATGGATCGTTAGGCGATGTGTATTCATACATACGTTAATATGTGTTTGATGATATTAGAATGTACGAGACTTTAGAACAGTACCCCTGATCATGATATTGTACGATAATGATACCATATGAATGATGATGTATACATGATATTTGACTCGCACCCCCGATTTTGGGGATGCCGTACGATGGATTTTACCGTACGAAGTATATATATGATGATTGATCCGCATTCTTGACTCAAGGATGACGTACTATGTATTATACAGTACGTGACGCTATGAGGCTGGATCGTCGACTACTAAGTATATCGACTCGGAATTTAGGTAGATTTTCTCACCCTTCTGACTAGGTTCTTAGTTTAGTCTCTTAGTTGTTTAGGTAAATGCTAGACTAGGCTCGAGTCATACCTATTTTCAAAACTAACTAATCTTGAGTATTTTCAAAGACAGCACGAGGGATACTACGGATTTTTCAAAGGACATATCTTTTCTCAAAAACGCCGTAGCCCCTACTTTTCTAAAAACCACGATTCGTGCTATTTCAAAACACTAAAATCATATGACTCGTACACTAATACGCATATTTTATGATGCTACTTTTACTGTTCGCTTTTCTGTTATTTTTATGTCGTTCTCATTGCATTGCATATTTATTACATATATTTTCTTTAGCTATTATGAATCCCGTCTGTTAGGACACCAGCACCATTACCGATGATGCGTATGTTCCACGTACACTTGCTTGCCAGCTCACACACATCATCATTGGTAATTACCATGTCATGTACACTTTAGAAAACGTTACTTCATTGGTATATCCTGCTAGTTGGTAGTTTCAACATATTACTAGTATGCTTGTTCTCATATGCTAGTTTAGATATTGCATTACTTACTTAGATACCCTATGCATTTATATATTCATTCTGTTATGCAATATTGTGGGACTTTATGTCGATATTCACTGTTTATTTACTCTTGATTTTGGGATTTCGGATTTTCCATGAGATTTCTGGATTTGGGGGAAAACCGCAAGAATTTTATAAATTAATTATCATTTTAAAACTACAAGTTGCGGTTTTCTCGTGATATGATGTATATGGCGTCCACCATGAGTTTTCCTGATTGAATTGGTTTTCGAGACCCGATTCGAGGAGTAGGATGAATCGTTTCGGGTACATGGTGGAACCGGTAAAGTAGCCCGGTACAAGAAGCTGGAGATGTAGACAATGAGCCTGGCAAGGGAGGACTAATACCGGTGATATTTGGCGCAGCGGATATCCAGAGGATACTGACCGTAGTCATGAGATTTGATGATATAGGCCGATCCGGACTGACAGAGCCCGGGATTTGAGGATTTTGTATCATTGTTTGCACGGATTCTGTCGATTTCATTGATGATACTCCAGTTTTTATACTAAAATTTTATTAAGATAAGAATACAGCTTTCTCATACAAACATTTCCTGATTTCCTGATTACTTATTCATTCATGATGCATTCATACATCATACATATAACATGATGCTACCTTATGACATGGACGCGAGTACTTGGTATTGCCCTTATGTTTAAATGATTACCCTTGCCACTACTAGATGTTTCAGTGTATATTATGAGTACATTATTGTATGACCTAGGAGATCGTTATACATTCGGTTTCTACCCGGTGATGTCTTCTACTCACGAATTGGAAACTCACCCCAGTTGTGCCACAGTTTCATGCAAGTTTAGCCGTATAGGTTCCATAGCGGCTTCGCTGGCACACCACTTCCTTCCGGGTGATTGCTTTAGTGGGTGGGTTCACTTGCATCGTGACCACCATTGTACTTTATTTATTTCAGTTATATCTAGTTAAAGACTCTATTAACCAGACTATATATATTTAGTAGATTTAGAAAACCACAGTTGTTTATTCTTTCGGCCTTAGAGTCGCGCTTATGTATTTATTGCTGTTTTTGGTTTTCATATGATGCTTAGTTTTCTCGCCTTCATTCTGAGTTTTGATCTTTCGGCGCTGTATATTTATATTATCTTGCGTGGTTGTTCCGCCATTTGGCGAAGAGCTAGCTCCTGCTTGGGGATGCATATTATATATTTTATATATTAGTTTTCGGGTTAAAAATTACAAAGGAGGTGCTGCCCAAATTTTAAATGACAAAAGGTTTTCAAGTTAGATACAAATATAGTGTTTCATATATTACTACTTATATATATATATAAGAATAAACTTGATTTCAGTGTACCTTATTTCAAAACTGCACCTCTACTATTTTTCCCTAAAAAAGTTTAGATTTCTGGGCTTTTGGCTTACTTGAATTAGGTGGGGTCCTATACACTTCATATGATTCAAGTGCCAGTCATGTACCTTTTCCGGGTCGTGACAAAGTCGGTATGAGAGCGTTAGGTTTAACCTTCGTTCGAGTCTAGGTTTGACTCTGCGGAGTCTAGGGCGTATATTTATATTCGAAACCTAGGCTTGACCTTACGGAACATAGACTGGGCCGAGGGGATGTTAGACCCGAACTTTCGTCGCGTAGGTTGATCTTGGTTGATAGAGTAGGTGACTTAAGTAGAGTGACGTACCGTATGTATGTTCCGCGGCATACTTATGATACGCTACTCCGCTTAAGAAGGCTTAGGATGTACATTTCTTAGGCACTGTATTTCTATTCGTTCCTATGATTTATCCTCATCGATGTCAGATTTTGGTTTCTGTTACCATGGTTACACGAGCAGAGAGAGATGCGGCTAGAGTTGTGGTCATCACGAGCTCGTCAGGGACGAGGACTGACCAGGTTGTTTTCCGGCAGCATACGAAACACGTCGATATATTGTTATTTGTATTTTTCCATTGATACGCGTTCGAGATCTGCCCCTGATGATTGGGCTATTGCCAGAGGCTAGCCGTATTGTAAAGACTACTAGGGCACCGTTAACTCCAAATGGTTGAGGTGTTATCTACCATGCGGACATAGGAGCCAGCTGTTGCTGAATTTGATAAGATATCGCCCCTAGACGTTGGAAAGCTATTGCAACATGCGGTAACACTCAGGAATGTGATAGAAGATCACTAGTCACCCTTAGATAAGACTAGGACCTTTTATTCGTTGGATGCTTCGATGCGAAATCATCAAATTGACTAATTTTAGCTAGAAGAAGCCCTCACACAGACGTGCTGTGAGTCGATCAAGAAAAGGTGTTAGTCATTGGATACTTCGATATAAGATCCGTTAGTTGGCCAGCTATGGATGGAAGGACCTCACCCAGATGCATTGTAAGTCGAACGAAAATTGACGAATGAAGTATATTCCTCCGACGATTTGGAACAGTTCCCGAAGACGAAATTGACCAGATACCTTCTATACAGAATATTGGAGACACCGTGTTCGTAGCTTTGAAAGAGACTCTAGATATGACTATAGTAAATTGGAGCACACTCCACACAGCTATGAGGAGATGATTCAGAATTGGTCCACATTGAAAAGAAGCAAAGTAAGAGATTCGTACGAGATCCTTACGAGTTGGCGTTCCTTTCCGTTGATGTCAAAGACTTGTTACGCACGCTGAGGCATTGGATGCGAACGTACTTCCAAAGAGAGGTCATGATAAGTATGCAGCTGTTCTGGAACAAGAAATGGATTAAGTAAATGGTGATAACTTCTGGGTAGTTCGGCAGAGATGAGATTTAGGAAAGACCCCGACAGGATCTTTTTAGAATATTACACGAGAAGACTTGGATCTAGGATCGGTCGTATCACACACACTCAGTGGGCCAGAGTTTTCCATCATTGAAGAGATACGTTACGAGTGACCATGCTAATTGGTCAGGAGATTTTCAGAGAAAGCGCCAGAGCGGAACGATTTCTGTTATAACTCTGTATCAGGCTGTTGAGATGAGGAGTCATGTAACTGGTAAGCCTAGAGAGAAACAAGACCTAAGGGCAGAAATCGCTAGACCGTGAACAGGAGGCAAGTAGATACTTGCTCTGCGAGCTTTGGATGCACCGACACCCTTCGACGTTGAAGGAGGAGCATATCGACGACAATATTTATGATTTGCGATTTGGTGGTTCGAATATCACGTTTCCTTTATTTTGGGATCCTGGTATTTTGAGGATTTCGTTTTATGATTGATATTCCCTATGTGCACCACAGTTGCACATGATTCATATTTCTATGTATCAGTTGCGCTAATTTTTGTTATGTGCACATTCATTGCACTCGATTTCAATTTTATGCGGTCCGAGAAATTTGATTTGGATTTCATATGTATGGTGTACATACGATTTGACTTATGCTTTCGGTATAGTTTTCATATACTTTTAGTACCTTGATTTGGTTTTGTGCACGCTGATGCACATATTTATGAGTTATACACTACGGTATACTTGATTTTGGATTAGTGTATATCGTATACCGTTGATTTCGATTTTTATACTCGATATTTGTTTTCGTGCACCCTAGTACACTGGAATTATGTTTTCGTGCACCATGTGCACTTGATTGAGATTTTTGCGTACTCTTGGCGCACTTGATGCGATTTTGTGCACACCAGATGCACTAAAATCGAGATTCTTCGTGCATATCTGATGCACCTGATATTGTTGCCGTGCACACTCATTGCACCTGACAGACGTTTTGTGCACACCCGTTGCACTCAGTTTTGTTTTTGTGCACATTTGTGGCACCTGTATTTAGTTTCGATTTCCATGCGTACAAGACGCACGTAGTATTCTTTGTTTACATTTTAGGATGATTTCCTGCTGAGCATTATGTTTTCATGACTTATATACTACATGATTTAATAACTGAGCAGGACTAGTCCGAAGATAGTACCTAAATATTTTCACATGCATCGATAATTGCCGAAGGGATTTCCAAAACGGAGCTACTGTCTCAATATTTTCCTACGTGTCCAAGATGACACGAAAACATAACAAAGGAAACCCTTCTAAATAGTTTTCAAAAGGCGGAACGTATATGTTAAACAAAAAATATATATCTATAGCTATTTTCCTTATAATGGGCGTCTGCTACTTGTGCCGTGATACGCGCATCGCACGGTGATTTGAAAAGGATTTTTCATGCATTTCTATTTGGATATTTTCACGATTTCACGAGATGCGTACTATACATACGTTGTTATCTTAATTATATCATATTGCTTTTTCTATTAGATTTTGACGTTTGTACTTCCGCCATGGCTCTGATAATTGCGTGATGCTTGACGGAGATTTGATTTAGGGTTTTACCCTCGTTTTCTTGCGCATACATTGCGCTAAGATTTGTATTATGTATTCCTGATACTCGGAGCCCCGACAATTTGATTGTTTTGCTGAAATGTTTTAGTATTTGGGGGTTTAAATTTAAATTCGAGGACTGAATTTATTTAAAGAGGGAAGATTGTAATATTTCAGAAAATAAAATATTATTTTCAGAAATTTAAATAATTAAAAATAATAAATTTCATGAATATTAATAAGTATGAGAATTAGTTTTAATAAAAGGGTATAATTATAAACTGATAGTTTGGAAAATATTTGGAAAAATTAATATAATTATTGATTTGGAAGGTGTTAAGTTGATTTTGATATGTTATAAATATTTATACAATTATTTGTATACGAGTTTATTACTAACTTGATTAATACTCACTAATTATGCATTAATGTAGTTTATGTGTTATGCATGCAACAAATCATGTTGCAAACATTTGTTATTCCTTTTGTGTCTTGAACCATGGCTTTTTCTTTTCCAAATGGTTTTGTTTTGGTTCTAATAAATAAAAGGAAAGAAAAAGAAAAGAATTTAGAGAGAGAGAGAGGGTGGGGACATGTGAGCATGGCTAGGAGAGAGAGAGAGTTCTACACTCTTCTACTTCATCTCTTCATCTCTTTATTTTCCTCATCTCCTTTCTTCTCCTCCTCATGCTTTACCTCTTTCATCCTTCATCCTCCACCTTACTACCACCTCACAAATACCCTTCAAACCACTTCAAAACTTATACTTCCTTCACAAAAAAAATATTTCCCTCACCACTACAAAGTCCATGGTATGATCAAGTTGGAACTTTGAAGACTTTGAGCAACTCAAGAATTTTCTTGAGTTACCAAATGAGATAAAAACCTACACCATTAGTTTAGAATCTTATATTCCTCATATCTTTTGTAGTTTAGTGTGGATTAAATATGGTTTGGCGATGTTAGAAATTTCAAAGTTTAGGGTTAAGTGATTTTGATGTTGTGATGGTGTATTTGAGAGTAATTATTGACCATAAACCTTTGTAGTGTTCCAAAAGGACAAAACCGAGCGGTTTCGGCCAAAGCGGACAATACCATCTGTGTTTGGGGGTGGGTCGTGACATGTTGAGTCTAGATTTAACCATTTGGGGTCTAGGTTATAATATTTTGAAATTGAGGCCTAAACTTACGAAACTTAGACTTGACTTTGGAGTAGCTTATGTTTCCCCTTTGTTGAGTCCAGGTTTAACTATATGGAGTTTAGGGTATGATCTTTCGAGACCTAGGCTTAACCTTGCGGAACTTAGACCTAACTTTGGGGGTCATAATCCCGTCTTTTCGATTCATAGGCTACCCTTGGTATGATGGAAAAAGGTCACTTAATTAGAGTTAAGTAGCGTACGTATGTTCAGTGGCATATTTACGATATGATACTCTGCTTAAGTAACCTTAGGATGTATCTTCAAATTCTTTCATGATTCTTTTTTATTCGTTCCCGATTTGGTGGCATTACATTGCCATTTCATTGAGATTCTGAAGCTGGCCTTTATTTGTTTCTTGTTCCAGTCACCATGCAACTAAAGACTATGCGAGCTGAGAGGGCTACAGTCAAAGATGAGGGCAGGGCAGACACGTCTGAGACGATGACTGATGTAGACGGTACTCCGGTGACACAGGAACAGGTCGATTTTCATTCTTCTTATAGGTTCTCTCGTTTGGAGGCGACCGATTAGGATCTGCATCATTTGATTGGGTCGTTAGCTGAGACTATTCAGACCTAAAGACCTATCATTGCGCAGCCAGCTCCGGAGATCTTAGTGCAACCTGATGCTCATAGATCAGTTGTGCCTCTGGTGACTGAGCCTTTTGATGTTCCACTTTCGGTGTTCATGAAACTCAAGCTCATGGTGTTTACTGGTATGGATGTTTCAGATGATCCGCAGTCGTTCCTCAATAGGATGGCGAGGATATTTTGTTCTTTGAGATGCTCTGATGCGAGTTCAGTGCAGTTGGCCAGTTTTTGTTTAGAGGCTCTTGCTTAAACCTAGTGCGATTCGATCGAGAGAAGCCGAGCAGTGAGTTTCTCCACCAATGGCTTGGGACGAGTTCTCGAAGGTCTTCTTAACACGATTTCTTCCTTAGAGTATCAGAGATGCCCAAGTTCGCAGTTTCGAGTCTTTGTACAAGACTCTGGGCATGATGTTAGCCGAGTATGACCTTCGGTTCACCCAGTTATCATGATATGCTCCTTATTTGGTCCTTACTGAAGAGATCCAGATTAAGAGATTTGTGTGAGGCCTTAATGCGCATCTATTTTTCTCCATTGTTGCCCAGCATTTTGAAACGTATGCAGAAGTAATAGATGTGGCTACACTAATAGAGGAACTTTATATTGAGATTGGAGCTATCCTGGAGCTGAAGTGGGCTCGAGTTGGGGCTCTATCTATGGAGCAAGAGAGCGGTGACGTGAGTGGACGGCCTCGAAAACTGTCATTCAACACTGATTAGATGCAGAGACTAGCCTAGTTGTGTTTTAATTATCAGAGGCCAGGCCATAGAGCCAAAGATTGTCCCAGCAGACGTTAGAACAGCAAAGCATCCCGGCGAGCTTCTTCCCTTTCTTTTCCCCCTTCACCGGAGATTAATACGGTTCCATCCGGGGATCGGACGAATAGTGGATATGGTGATCCTATGCAGAGAGGATAAGGATCCAGAGATAGAGGACGTCAGGCTGTGAGCGGTGAGCAAGCGAGGGTCTTTGCTTTGACTGCTAAAGGTGCTCAGGCACCTACCGACATTGAAGAAGGTATACTTCAATGTGTGTTGTTTTGAGTTTGTGTTTTGGTGAACTGAGTATCACCCTTTCGTTTTCATACACGCATAAGTTTATTTGCGTTGAGATTTCCATGAACTTCATGTTTTAATAAGATTTGAGAAACCACGTGATACTATTTCATAAAACTTGATTATGTTTGCTGATTGAGGTTTTCTATTGAAATGATGATTTTATGTCCTCCATGAGTTTTCTGTGAATTTATAGTTTGTGTTATCCGATATCGATGAGGGGGAGAACCAATTACTTATACCTTATGGATATCTAAAGGATACCGATTGATGTTTTATGATGAGTTTGATTTGAGAGCTGATCAGAGAGATAACACCTAAGATATTTTGAGATTTCGAGTGTCGATGATTGGTATAGGATTTGATGATTTTTTATTGATGTGGATTTTCTGTTGTGCGCAATCCATTATTATACGCTAACATTTACTTATGCTATATACCCGTTATCACACATCATGTGGTATTCTTAGCATGTATGGGACTTCAGACCCCCTTTCGATTTGATTTAATGAAATATTTTCAAATTTGGGTTTAATTTAAATTCGGGGACCACAGTTCTTTAAGAGGGGGATATTGTAATATTTTAGAAAATTTTAAAAATTATTTTAGAATTTAAATAATGATATTTCGAGTTTTATTAAAACGATTACAATTATGGAATTGGGTTATCATAATTGGGTGTGTGTGTGTGTATACATAATGGTTATAATAAAATCAATACTTTCCTTTTAATTAACACTATTATAGCATGGAAAGCTCATGTTAATAGTAATGTTTCCATTATTTTTCCTAAATGTAAATTTAGTGACTATCACCATGGTTGGTTTAAAATTGGGATTTTATATTTGGCATGGCCAAATATTTTATTAGGATTGTAGAAGAGAGAGAGGCATGGAGAGATCATGCCATCTCCTTATTTTCCTCCCTCTCAAAATATCTCGCTCTTTCAAACTTTCATGCTGACTTCCATATTCACTCTCAAACTCTCTCTCAATCTCAGAAAGAAAACCATGGCTCCATCCCTTCTCAAATCCAAATCCTGAAAACAGCCTTACAGGGGGGTGAATAAGGCTTTATGGAAAACTCGACGTGATTTGTAACAATTTAAAAATTATGCAGCGGAATATAAAATCAGAGTCTAAAATACAAATACTATCATAGCACAGAATCACAGAGACAACACAAAATCACAAAAAAGTAAATGGACACAAAAGATTGTTATTGAGATTCTCCAACCCTGTCGCTAATCCCCGTTTGAGAACTCCTGCTCAGAATTCAACACACTATCCAGTGACTCTTTCCGGATAGAGAAATCCATATCTTATCATAAGCTTATATCCGAACCTTTACAATTGCAGGCTGTGAATCACTTATACTTTTTTTCCCAGGCTCAAAGTCCAAACCTTTACAACGTGAAGATCTTAAACCTTTTTTCACTAGGTCATACAAGATAACATTTTACAATCTTAATAAAACCAACTATACAATCCTAATGATCTCAAAGGATAAATCAAATTTCGATTCAAAGGAGATGATGGATTGTGTTGTGGAGATTAGAAAAGTTTTAAAATGATTCGAATAAGTTGTACAAAAGATTAAGAAAAGTTTAAAACAAAAACTTTTTCGAAAATTTAGAGATCTTTCAATTCTAATGACTAGAAAAATCTAAAGCACTGAAAGATCTCATCTTTCAAAAAAAATAGTAAAACTTAAGAACGATTCAAGAAAGTTTTCAAAAGAATAAGAAAGACAAGAATCAAATGAAACTTCTTTGAAAAACTAGAGATCTTTCTTTTCTAAATACTAGAAAATTCTTAGGCTCTTGAAAGATCTCTTCTCTCTAAAGAGTATTAAAATTTTGTGAACTGAGAGTGAAAGAGTTTTCACACGAAAGAAATTAAAGAATAATGAAAACTAGAAAAGAATGTTTCGTGAGAAGAATTGTGTTATTGGGACTTTGGGAAGTTATAGGATTTTTGAGTATGGGAAGTTAAAATAACCGTTCCCGCACTTTGGGACCGTTGGGGTAGTTATTGGTGCTTAGGATTTGAAATTTAAACCAAAAATGGTATTTTAAAAAGTTTTATAACCGCTATGGACATCCTAGAGACGTCCATGTCAGATATGTCACACACTGAAATTATCATAACTTTTTGCTCGGCTATCTGATTTAGATGTTCTTGGGCTCGTTGGAAAGATCTCCTCGACACCTATATTTTGGAACTCTAATTTTGAAACTCTAATTAAAAGTGTAGATATTTTTTTAAGTAAAGAGATATCGAGTATAGAAGATTAGGATCAGAAAAGAGATTCTAACCATTGAAATTGACTCTAAACTCAAAGAAAATAAAAAGTCTTGAATACTCCATTGTGTGATTTCTTCGATATTTCGTTTGAACTTGTAATTTGGTCTTCAGAATCGCTCGATATCACTGTTGTGATACCAGTTAAAGTGTTGATTGTTCTCTTGCATGCGTAATTCCATTGTTGTAACATTTTAACTTTGTAGGGTTCCTAGGAACTCTTGTGAAGGTTCAAAAGGCATCAAACATGCCCGGATTAAATTTTAGACGTGCCGAACAACCCAAAGCCGGGATCTTTGCTAGATTATTAGGGTTTAACATGCATTAAGATAACTTTTATCTAAGTGTGAGGGATTACAACCTTTGTAGTCCGCTCCTTCACTTCACAAGCTCCGAGTAGAAGTCCCTTTGCCGCGATCCACGATCTCCCGGACTCATGAGAGGCTCCACGACTCGAACGATCCATCCTAGCTTGTCGTATTCCAAATCTCCGATGATCTACCTTGAAGTTGCTTCGACTCAAGCTTTCTCACTCAAAAGAGAAGAACACACTAATCCCATGGGCTAGATGAGATGAGGATGAGAGAGTAGTAATTTTGCTTTCTTTTTAAATCATTTTCTCAATTTATTTCATCACTTCAAGAAAAACTAGCAAGCTTTTTTTTTGAACAAGGAAGAAGATGATAATGAAAAGATAATCCTTTCTTTTTCTTTTGTGATGAATAGAAATAAAACATATGATTGATATATAACCATGGTCAAGGATGAGTGGCTAAGAATGAGTAGAGAATAAACTAGAGTTAGGGTTTGGTTGGGTTAAGAATGTGTCATCACAAATATCTTAACCAAGACAAAAGAATAAAGCTTCTAGAATGTGCATGAAGCTACTAACCTTAATCAAACCCTAATCTCAATTAATCATCCTTAAACATGTTTAACAATTAATCATATTATGTCACAATAATATATATCACATATATATTATATATTTGCAACAAAAGAAAATAATACAATTAACATATATCGCATATATATCAATGTATCATCCACTGAGAAAATGAAATAATAAAGCGAGCCTATATTAGATAATGTAATACAATATATCATATATATTATTATACATTAAATCATCGAATCAACACTTGAATCGATGATCCGGCTATATCGAATATTACCGACTAATATATCATGTACCGGTTCATCGAATCAACACTTGATCCGATGATCCGGTTCATATCTAAATATCCTGAGAATATAATACGGTATCCCATATCGTATTATTCTCGTTCCTGCGCATATCACATATGTGCCACTACTCCGTTTCGCCTGAGCCAAGAAACCTCTGTGTAGGACTCTAAAGAATCGTCAATACGCCGGTAGCAGGTGATGACCATATCAAACACCCACATGCTGCAAGCGGTCAGCTAAACGTAACAGCCACCCAGGTATTGAGCGATCAGAAGATCAACAAGCTATCATGTGCGTTCTCCTGTGAATCCAACCAGTAACACTCCCGTACAGTCCGGTCTGTTCGTCTGATATGTCGCATATCAAGTCTAGGGGTGGTATACGTCAGACCCCAGTAACCGATAAGTCGTGTCGATGTATGGCTCATAACGGGTCGAGAAACTATTAGTAACACTTACTAGTAGATCTCTATATCAGCCCTGGCCAGGGACTTCCAGTTATAGCCAATCGAACACAGCACAACATCAACTCCCTATACCGGGAGAGACGAATCTCCTCCTATCGCTCATTGCCCCCATATGATTCGGGACTGTACCCAAAAGCCACCGTTTTGCACGCCCTCTTGGACGTGGTAAGGTGGAAATCAAAGCACAGTGGGAGTCACACAAGACTCTATGACGATCTCGGGTCTACAGACTACCCTGTACCAGTGTCACCGGAAAACTGCCATCTGACGTGTGGTATATCACCATCTGGGAGTTCTCGGCGAGTCCGTCCAGTGTACCCAGTCTCCACTGAGCAGCCGTACACCATCTCTGATGTCTAACACCGATAGATATGGGATCATCCATCGCCCATCATATGGGTCAAGATGCGTATACGCTAGTCTACTCTGGTGTATCGATGCCCTGTCTCGATATACCCTCGACTAGGAACAGTTATAGGATGTACTCATCGACTACCGCGGCCCCACTAGTATGATCTCATCATAGTCCCAGTAGTCGAGTACAGATCCTAAGGGCTTTATCAACATGTGAGAGTAAAACAGTAAACCAATACAAGTCAACATGTTAAGATAAAGTGAAACCAAATAGCATACTATCATGACGAGCAAGAAAGTCATCTCTATATATAACCAAGCATCCATTATAATATACATCATATGTACAACAATGGCCTCTAGGGCATATACATAACTAACAATCTCCCACTTGCACTAAGGCCAGCTGCTGTAGTATCTCATACCTAGCATCCCGAATAATCTCTCAAACTGTATCTGGGGAATAGCCTTCGTGAATGGATCCGCAGTGTTGTCCTTCGTATCTACTCTCCTGACCTCGATCTCCTGACGATCAACTATCTCCCTGATCAGGTGATACCGCCTCAGAATATGTCTGGACTTCTGATGGGACCTGGGTTCCTTGGCTAATGCCACAGCTCCATTGTTATCGCAATACAGAGGTATTGGATGCTCAATGGATGGAACCACTCCAAGTTCAGTAATGAACTTCTTGATCCAGACAGCCTCTTTGGCAGCATCGTTGGCAGCGATGTATTCAGCCTCCATCGTCGAGTCTGCAACGGTATCTTGTTTGGAACTCTTCCAACATACCGCCCCTCCATTGAGGGTAAAGACAAAACCCGAATGCGACTTAGAGTCGTCCTTATCACTTTGGAAGCTGGAATCGGTAAAGGACTCCACCTGGAGTTCTCCGTTACCATACACCAAGAACATCTCCTTAGTCCTTCGCAAGTACTTGAGAATGTTCTTCACAGCTGTCCAATGACTCTCTCCTGGATCTGCTTGATACCGACTCACTACATTTAGTGAGTATGCTACATCGGGTCTGGTACATAGCATCGCATACATGATAGAGCCTACTGCCGAAGCATAGGGTATCCCTTGCATGCGAGCTCTCTCCAAATCAGTCTTGGGAGACATCTCTTTGGAGAGAGTGAGTCCAGAGATCGTGGGTTGGTTCCCACGTTTGGATTCTTCCATACTAAACCTCTTTAGTATGGTGTCAATGTATCTGGATTGGGACAATCCCAGTATCCGTTTAGATCTATCTCTATAGATCATTATTCCCAATATGCAGGAGGCATCACCTAGATCTTTCATTGAGAATCTCTGTGATAAGAAGAGCTTGACTGATTGCAGCATAGGAATATCATTTCCTATCAAGAGTATGTCATCCACGTACAATACGAGGAAGACAACCTTACCCTCTGCTACCTTCTTATAAATACAAGGTTCATCTATATTTTTGATGAAGTCAAACTCTTTGACTACAACATCAAAACAGATGTTCCAACTCCGCGATGCTTGCTTCAACCCATAAATGGATTTAAGCAGTTTGCACACCTTTCCGCTGCTCCCACTATCTACGAAGCCCTCTGGCTGAGTCATGTACACGCACTCTTCTAAATCACCGTTTAGAAAGGCGGTCTTAACATCCATTTGCCAGATTTCATAGTCATGGTATGCAGCAATGGCAAGTAAGATCCGGATGGACTTAAGCATAGCCACTGGAGAAAAGGTTTCGTCATAATCCACACCTGGTCATTGACGAAATCCCTTTGCTACCAGTCTAGCTTTGAAAGTCTCAACTTTTCCATCTACACCAAATTTCCTTTTAAAAATCCACTTGCTCCCAATGGGTTTTACCCCTTCAGGAGCATTTTCCAAAATCCATACTTTATTGGTGTACATGGATTCCATCTCAGATCGCATTGCATCCAGCCATTTCACAGAGTCACTACTCGTGATGGCCTGTTCGAAACTAGTCGGGTCATCATCATCCATGATGCAATCCTCGCTTCCACCATCAATGAGAAAACCGTAGTATCTCTCAGGTGGACGAGAAACCCTACTAGATCGGCGGAGAGGCTAGGGTTCGTCGGGTACTACTAAATCCTCTGGTTCCACTAAATCATCTGTTGTAGTTTGTTCTGCTGGAACTTCTTCCAGTTCTACCTCATTGCCATCAATTTCTTTCATAAGAAAACCCTTTTCTAAAAAGGTGGCATGTCGAGAAACAAACACGTTTTGTTCCTCGGAGTGGTAGAAGATATACCCTCGCGAATGTTTGGGATATCCAATAAACTTACATAAGACAGATCTTGCCTCGAGCTTGTCCGGATTTTGTCTTTTGACATAGGCTGGACAACCCCATATCTTAATATACATAAGAGATGGTCTCTTCCCTTTCCATATCTCATATGGAGTGGTAGGCACTGATTTGGTAGGAACCATATTCAATAAATGTATGGCTGTCTCAAGCGCATACCCCCAGAAGGAAATAGGTAACTCAGCCTCGCTCATCATAGAGCGCACCATATCTAATAGGGTGCGATTCCTCCGCTCCGATACACCGTTGTGCTGTGGCGTATAAGGAGGAGTAAGCTGAGAGAGAATCCCATTCTCTTTTAGATAATCCAAAAACTCACCGCTTAAGTATTCACCTCCTCGATCAGATCGAAGAATCTTAATACTTTTGCCCGTTTGGTTTTCTACTTCGTGCTTATATTCTCTGAATTTCTCAAAAGCTTCAGACTTGTGTTTCATCAGAAACACATGTCCGTATCTAGAGAGATCGTCAGTGAATGTAATGAAGTAGGAAAAACCGTTCCTGGCATGCGTAGACATGGGACCGCATACATCACTATGTATCAGTCCTAAGAGTTCAGTAACTCTTTCTCCATGTCCACTAAACGGAGCTTTGGTCATTTTTCCTTTGAGACATGAATGGCAAGTATCATAAGATGATAATTCGAACGGATTCAAATAACCATCTTTATGCAACTTAGCCAGTCGTGTCGCATTGATATGACCAAGTCTACAATGCCACAAGTAGGATTCGTTCATATCTGAACTTTTCCTCTTGTGTGTGTTTTGTATATTCAGGACTGTATTCTGATTTAGAATGAATATGCCATTATGTAACGAGCCTGATGCAATCAACTTTTGATTTAGGAATATGTTCATAACATTATCCTGTACTACAAAATTATATCCCTCTTTACTCAATAAAGAAACTGATATAATGTTGCACATCATGTTCGGTATATAATAGCACTCATTTAGTATCAGTGTATTACGACTTGGTAATACGAGGTGATATTCGCCAACAGCTTTGGCTACAATACTTGCACCGTTCCCTACTTGAACGGAATGATCACCTTTTCCCAGTTCTCTACCTTTACGCAGCCCATGTAACTGTTTACATATGTGGGATCCTGATCCGGTATCTAATACCCAGGACGTAGGGTGAACTGAGAAACAGTTCTCAATAACTAACACACCCGAAGAAGATGCATCAGCATGCATGTTCTTTTGGGCGGCGTGAGAATCCAGATATTCTCCTGTTTCCTGTTCAGTCTTATAACTCTTATAAGAAAGAACGGGTCCAACGTTCCCTTGCTCAGTACAATAATTGGGTTTAGTCAATACATCCATATTATTATCTTGATTATGGCCTGAAATGGTCGCTACCTGGAGAGAGAGAGAAGAAAACACTTTAGCGTATGCTCTTGCAAGATTAGATTGGTTATTATCTTATCTAATCAGGATGTCTCCCACTGTTTTTATCAAATCTGCCTTCAAACCCTAAAAGGTAAGATTAGCCGGGATTAATTACACCTTACAACTTCGTCAATCTTTCAGCCAGATCAGTGTCGGTACTTTGAGGGAGGTTCCCCGTGCTTTCGCACGGACCTAATTAAAGTAAACCTCGTTTTCCCAGAGACGTAACCCCGTTAACACTTTTCTAGACACCTACTTGATCGGCTAATTGTCTTGTGTAAAACTCTCCCAGGAGTAACTCTTACTCGCAGTGGGTATCAGGATCCAACTATCTCATAGGAGGTATGCAATCTCATTGCAAATTTCAACACTTGAAATTCCCAATAATGCTTTTGCCCCTAGCGTCCCATGACCTTGACGAAGGCCAAACTACCCATAGGGCGCTAGTCAAGTTCAACCCGTTCATTTCTTGATTGAATTAAACCCACCCGTACGACCCTTGACGAAGGCCAAACTACGCCGTACGAATACCCTAATCCAATCACATCGTATGCTAGCAGATAAGTACTAGTTAGCTACCGTATACTACGCCTTGACGAAGGCCAAACTACCGTAGCACGAATACTAAATAGTATTTATCTGAAATGACGGAGGGCTACGCAGGTTTTTCAGAAAAACCCTGAGCGTAATGAACTTGATATCGTTGTAGAATCGAGTGTTTTTGAAAAGGAGTGTTTTTGAGGCTTTTCTTGTTTCGCTAAAGGGGTCACTCCCGGTGAAGGGATCGTCGGCCCTTTCCTCATCGAATAAGGTGCAGGATATATCATATATACCGCTGTGCAAAGTAAAAACACTTAAAGCAATCAAAAGACAAACCGCCTTTTGTAGCATCTACCAGTTTTGCTAAAGGAGTCACTCCCGGTGAAGGGATCTCGGTCCTTTCCTCATCGAATAAGGTGCAGGATATATCGTATATATCTCTGTGCAAAGCAAGACTGTAGCTACCCTTTTTATTAAGTTTTTGATTCTACAACATCTTTAGGTTTCTTTTCTTTTATTAATCTCATTAATAAAAATCCCATCAGCTTATGCTTCCTAAGCATCACAGAAGAAACGAAAGCAGTAATATTTATATATCAGCATATATATATAATAGGCATTCGTCTCAGGCAGTAATATGATCTCATCACAGAACATTGCAGCAAAAGAACATATATGAAATATTGGATATACTAGGACGTCCGTGTTTTCAATACGAGCCTGTATAAAACACGGATTCCACGGTCGCGACGAATAGCCAAACCCACATCCCAAGACCCCTACGAGAGCGGCAAGTAACACTGCCAATTCTAGGGTTAGGAGACCCGGTCTCGACTCCTCGAGATGGCCTCCCACTGGACCCTAGAACCCGGTTACTTGTGCTCCCCTCCATAGGTCTACCTAATGCGGAAAAGTAAATAATATACACTGGTGACATCAACCGCAACCTGGAAGTGCCCCAAATAAAAGAATATTACATTACAAATGAATTTTACATGAATGAAAATAAAAACCCTCATCTCACATAAAACCCCCGGCTATTCTGAACGCGACGATCCAGTATAACATATCACAGCAACACATAATATCACATATCATCAACGTAAGTAAATATGCGCATCCCAATTGTCGTTGAATCATATAGCAACGAAACCGGCGATATCACATATTACACTTACGGTCACAGAAAAGAAAGTGTAAAACTACAATATTTGGAATCCACAATCACTTTAGACATCGTAAATCCGAAATATCACATACTTCGCATTTCATGCCTAACTCTATGAATTCCACATATTGTATCACATTCCAGATAAATAGACATTATTAAACTTTCTGAACAGATAATCAAATACCCAAAATTTCCTAAACTGCTCAACACTTGAGCGGGGTTCAAATAATCCCAGAATATGTCAAAGTACCAGTGATCCAGCCGTAGAAGGGTCAAGCCAACGCCTCACATGTGGCACGCCGTACTGCCCCAAACCCGAAGGTTCAAAAGGCAGTTCAAGACGGTCACATAATCGAGTTAAGGATTGTTGTCTTCTAGAGGGTCCACCGCTTAACTTGTACAATTTTTCCGAAAGATTTAAACCCAATAAAAATTCAACGCTTGAAAGTTCGCCGTACCGGGAAACAGTAAGTTAATGATATCCGTTCAAATAGTTTAACAGTTTCTAAATATCCGGAAAAAATACGAATTTAAAATTTCCGATCGAGTCTACTATTACAAAACAAACCCCAGAATTTTAAACACCTGGAACAGATTAAAAATACCCAGAATAGTCAGCAAGTACCTACGGTCAAAACCGTGAAGCCACGTGTCCCAATCCTACAGTCAGGCCGCGGAACCGCCGCGAGAACCATGTTCTTGCCGCGGTTCCGCGCTCCGTTGGTGGAATTGTGCGCACGTGTTTCATGGTAATTCTTAGAATTCCCTGCTGATATTTTTACATATTTTTAATTCTGAAAAATCCCAAAATTTAAAAAATTTCCAGAGAGGGGTCCAAATTTGTCGTTTCGGGTTCGATCGGAGTTTTAACTTCGTAAACACATCGCCTAATGCTCTAGCTAGGCTCTGATACCACTGTAGGGTTCCTAGGCACTCTTGTGACGGTTCAAAAGGCATCAAACATGCCCGGATTAAATTTTAGACGTGCCGAACAACCCAAAGCCGGGATCTTTGCTAGATTATTAGGGTTTAACATGCATTAAGATAACTTTTATCTAAGTGTGAGGGATTACAACCTTTGTAGTCCGCTCCTTCACTTCACAAGCTCCGAGTAGAAGTCCCTTTGCCGCGATCCACGATCTCCCGGACTCATGAGAGGCTCCACGACTCGAACGATCCATCCTAGCTTGTCGTATTCCAAATCTCCGATGATCTACCTTGAAGTTGCTTCGACTCAAGCTTTCTCACTCAAAAGAGAAGAACACACTAATCCCATGGGCTAGATGAGATGAGGATGAGAGAGTAGTAATTTTGCTTTCTTTTTAAATTATTTTCTCAATTTATTTCATCACTTCAAGAAAAACTAGCAAGCTTTTTTTTTGAACAAGGAAGAAGATGATAATGAAAAGATAATCCTTTCTTTTTCTTTTGTGATGAATAGAAATAAAACATATGATTGATATATAACCATGGTCAAGGATGAGTGGCTAAGAATGAGTAGAGAATAAACTAGAGTTAGGGTTTGGTTGGGTTAAGAATGTGTCATCACAAATATCTTAACCAAGACAAAAGAATAAAGCTTCTAGAATGTGCATGAAGCTACTAACCCTAATCAAACCCTAATCTCAATTAATCATCCTTAAACATGTTTAACAATTAATCATATCATGTCACAATAATATATATCACATATATATTATATATTTGCAACAAAAGAAAATAATACAATTAACATATATCAATGTATAATCCACTGAGAAAATGAAATAATAAAGCGAGCCTATATTAGATAATGTAATACAATATATCATATATATTATTATACATTAAATCATCGAATCAACACTTGAATCGATGATCCGGCTATATCGAATATTACCGACTAATATATCATGTACCGATTCATCGAATCAACACTTGATCCGATGATCCGGTTCATATCTAAATATCCTGAGAATATAATACGGTATCCCATATCGTATTATTCTCGTTCCTGCGCATATAACATATGTGCCACTACTCCGTTTCGCCTGAGCCAAGAAACCTCTGTGTAGGACTCTAAAGAATCGTCAATACGCCGGTAGCAGGTGATGATCATATCAAACACCCACATGCTGCAAGCGGTCAGCTAAACGTAACAGCCACCCAGGTATTGAGCGATCAGAAGATCAACAAGCTAGCCTGTGCGTTCTCCTGTGAATCCAACCAGTAACACTCCCGTACAGTCCGGTCTGTTCGTCTGATATGTCGCATATCAAGTCTAGGGGTGGTATACGTCAGACCCCAGTAACCGATAAGTCGTGTCGATGTATGGCTCATAACGGGTCGAGAAACTACTAGTAACACTTACCAGTAAATCTCTATATCAGCCCTGGCCAGGGACTTCCAGTTATAGCCAATCGAACACAGCACAACATCAACTCCCTATACCGGGAGAGACGAATCCCCTCCTATCGCTCATTGCCTCCATGTGATTCGGGACTGTACCCAAAAGCCACCGTTTTGCATGCCCTCTTGGACGTGGTAAGGTGGAAATCAAAGCACAGTGGGAATCACACAAGACTCTATGACGATCTCGGGTCTACAGACTACCATGTACCAGTGTCACCGGAGAACTGCCATCTGACGTGTGGTATATCACCATCTGGGAGTTCTCGGCGAGTCCGTCCAGTGTACCCAGTCTCCACTGAGCACCCGTACACCATCTCTGATGTCTAACACCGATGGATATGGGATCATCCATCGCCCATCATATGGGTCAAGATGCGTATACGCTAGTCTACTCTGGTGTATCGATGCCCTGTCTCGATATACCCTCGACTAGGAACAGTTATAGGATGTACTCATCGACTACCGCGGCCCTACTAGTATGATCTCATCATAGTCCCAGTAGTCGAGTACAGATCCTAAGGGCTTTATCAACATGTGAGAGTAAAACAGTAAACCAATACAAGTCAACATGTTAAGATAAAGTGAAACCAAATAGCATACTATCATGACGAGCAAGAAAGTCATCTCTATATATAACCAAGCATCCATTATAATATACATCATATGTACAACAATGGCCTCTAGGGCATATACATAACTAACAAACTTATCTGAAATGGTTAGTAACATACTGTATTTTTGAAATATAGTTTTTCGTAAAATAATCAAAACTAAAGTGAATGAGACTCATAGGTCAATTATCTCCCTTTTTTAGATATTTTACAAAACATTAAATAATAATATTATTATTATTATTATATATATATAATATTTTATAAAAATATATATTCAAATGCTCCCCCTGAATAAATGAACATTATTTCTCCCCCT
Source organism: Agapanthus africanus (assembly GCA_030015575.1). Taxonomy (NCBI): domain Eukaryota; kingdom Viridiplantae; phylum Streptophyta; class Magnoliopsida; order Asparagales; family Amaryllidaceae; genus Agapanthus; species Agapanthus africanus. The sequence goes on from CM057337.1 coordinate 142,483,108, forward strand.
TTTTGGAAATATCAAAAAGTTAAAAATATAGAAAATTGAGATAGCAAATGACTAGTAGATATATATAAGTAAAAAATCATAATAAACTAATAATACAAATATAATAATTAAAATATACAATTTCTTTATCTGTATTTTCTATTATTAACTCCTTAGGATGATTTTTTATGAATTATTTTTTCCTGTTCTTCCAATTGATTAGTTTTGATTTCTTTGACCCGGTAACTACTCATTTATTAATTTCTTTTATTATTAAATTTTTAGGGTGATCTTTTTTTAATTTCCAATCTTTTGGAAAAAAAGTATCAACTACTTCCTCTTGTTGTTCCAATTTATTGGTTTCAACGTCCTTTTCTATTAATGAATTATCTAAACCTTTTAATAGGTTAGAAACATTATCGTCTATTGAATTATTAGGATTAATGGTGTTAATTTTATTAAATTGGTCATTTATACTATCTTGAATTGTTAAAATTCGTTTGGATTGATTATTATTGACCTTAAAAACCAATACCTTTCGTGGTTCATTTGGGTCAGTTTTTGGAGTAAACTAATATTATAGGTTGAATTGTTTTTAATATTACAATATTGTGAAATATGCCTTATAGTGCAACAATAGTCACACGTAGAGTAGGCGTATTTATTACCATATTTATTATAATATTTATACATAAAAGATTTGGTTTTAGGAACTAATTTAATTAGAATACTTATCGTAACCTATGCCTTCTTTCTTACAATGTTTTATAAATTTTCATAACATAATATCTAAGTTATCTTTACTCTTAGTAAATTTTAAAAGCATTTTATCTTTTAAATCTACATTTTTTATGGTTAAAGATTTCAAACTTTAGCGTATTATTAGTTTCAATTAACTTATTATTTGTTAAAGTTATTTTCATTTAAATTTTCATTTTCTAATTTAATTTAATTTGTATGGATATTTCTAAATTGTTTTTAGTAAATAGATTTGACTTTAATATTTTATACTTAGTATTAATCTTATCATAACTATCTTTAAAATAATAACAGAAATCTATTAAATCGTCTTTACTAAGAGATTCTAAATCAAAGTCTTCATTAATTACCTTAACATCTTGTGCCATGAAGCACATTTTAGCGACTTCTTTGGCTTCTGAGTTGTTGGAATCCGTATTGTTCCAAATAATTTGAAACGAACGTTTTTCAGATTCCTTCTTAGACTTCCACATATCCTGATTGAGCGTAGGATACTCTAACTTGATATGGCCTTCCTTATTGCATTCAAAATAACGAAAAGAATTAAAAAAAATTATGTAAATTATACGTATCTTTCTATGAATATAAATTTCTTGACTTCAGATATTTCCTGAAGTGTCTTACAATATCGGTCGTTTCTTCATCGTCGGTTTCATCATCGCTATATATTTCTTTAGGTTTTGACTTGCCAGTCGTTGCTTTTAATGTGATATTCTTCCTTTAAGTGTTCTTCTCCTGCTTTTGTTTAAGATCTCCTAATTGCGTCTCGTAAGTTTTTAATTTTCCTATAAGGGTGTCATCTTTCAACGTTTTTATGTCATTAGCCTCTTCGATGGCAGTGATCTTAAGTTGCCATAATATCGTAAGAGATCTCAGCAACTTATAACACTTTTCTTTGTCATCGAATTTCTTTCCTAAATTGAAAATTTCGGTAATGACATTATTGAATCGAGAATACATGGATTCGATCGATTCATCATCTTTCATTTGGAACATCTCATATTCATGCATAAAATGGTTAATCTTACTCACTTTGACTTAACCGGTTCTCTCATGGGCAGCTTAGAGAGTAGTCTAAATTTCATTAGCAGTCTGACACATTGAGATTCTATTGAATTCTTCTTAATTCAATGAAAAATGAAGTCCATTCATTGTCTTGATATTTAATGTCATCAATCTCTTATCAGCATCAGATAATGGATTTGTTGTAGGAGGAGCAAATGTCTTTTTAATGCTCTCTAAAACTTCTAAATCTATATATTGAAGGAAAACTTTAATCTTAATTTTTCAGAACCGATAGTTTATACCGTTGAACAAGGGAGGACGGTTAATTGCTTGTCCTTCCATATGGGTTGCCATAAGATCAAAAACTCTAGGGGTTAATGCTATAAACAGAGTAATCTATTCTGATACCAATTGAAAACACTTTTAGAGAGGGTGAATAAGGTTTTATGGCAAACTCAGCGTGATTTGTAACAATTTAAAATTTATGCAGTGGGATATAAAATCAGGGACTAAAATACAAATACTATCACAATACAGAATCACAGAAACAATACAGAATCACAGAAAAGCAAATGGACACAGAGGATTGTTATCAAGGTTCTCCAACCCTGTGGCTAATCACTGCCTGAGAACTCCTGCTTAGGATTCAACACACTCTCCAGTGACTCCACACGAGTGGAGAAACCCGGATCTTTTTCTAGGCTCAGATCCGAACCTTTATAATTGCAGGCTGTGAATCACCTAGACTTTTTTTCCCAGGCACAATTCCAAACCTTTACAACGTGAAGATCTTAGAAATTTCTTCATTAGGTCTTACAAGATAAGATTTTACATTCTTAATAAAACCAACTATATAATACTAATGATCTCAAAGGATAAATCAAATTTCGACTCAAAAGAGATGATGGATTGTGTTTTAGAGATTAGAAAAGTTTAAAAACATTTCGAAGAAGTTTTTCAAAATATTAAGAAAAGTTTAAAACAGAAAGTTCTTTGACAATTTAGACATCTTTCGATTCCAATGACTAAAAAAATCTAAAGTATTGAAAGATCTCTTCTGTCAAAAGAATAGTAAAAACTTAAAAACGATTCAAAGAAAATTTCAAAAGAAAAAAAGACTGGAATCAAATGAAACTTTTTTGAAAAACTAGAGATCTTTCTTTTTTAAAAACTAGAAAATTCTAAGGCTCTTGAAAAATCTCTTCTTTTTAAAAAGTATTAAAAATTTAAGAACTGAGAATGAAAGAGTTTTCTCACAAAAAGAGTTTTCTCACAGAAAAAGTTAAAGAATAATGAAAACTAGAAAAGAATATTTCGTGAGGAGAACTGTATCTCAAAACTCAAGTCAAAGGTCCTTTATATAGGATTTTTGAGTGTGGGAAGTTAAAATAACCGTTCCCACAATTTGGGACCATTGGGGGCAGTTATTGGCGGTTAGGATTTAAAATTCAAATAAAAAATGGTATTTTTAAAAGTTTTATAATTGCTATGGATGTCCTAGGGATGCCCATTATGGACATCCATTTGGATGTCCATGTTTGATATGTTCATAACTTTTTGCTCGGTTATCCGATTTCGATATTCTTAGGCTCGTTGGAAAGATTTCCTTAAGACCTATATTTTGGAACTCTAATTTTTTAAGTCCAATCAAAATTGTAGATATTTCTTTAAGTAAAGAGCTTTCTAGTATAGAAGATTAGGATCAGAAGATTCTAACCATTGAGATCGACTCTAGATTCAAAAAAAATAAAAAGTCTTAAATACTCCATTGTATGACTTCTTCTATATTTCCTTTGAACTTGAAATTTGGTCTTCAGAGTCGCTCAATATCACTGTTGTGATGCCAGTTGAAGTGTTGATTGTTTTCTTGCATAAGTAATTCCATTGTTGTAACACTTTAACTTATCTTGTATGGTTAGTAATATACTATATCATTGAAATATGGTTTTTGTAAAATAATCAAAATTAAAGAGAATGAGACTTATAGATCAACAAACCCAACTCCAAAACTCAACACAAATTCAACACCAAACTCAATTCCTTCATGTAGAAGCCTTCTTAAACACTTCAAGAGTATGCTACAAGCTTTGATCTCCTCTTCTGCTCAAAATCTTCCAAGGTAAACTATCGATTACAGGTCTTAAGTTTTATTGCCATAAAAACTATATCTTTTACTTAAAAACTATGTTGTTATGGTTCAAATCTTACAAAGATAAGGTTTTAAATGGTTACTTGTAGTTTTAATAAGTTGGTGAAGTTTTCTTAATGATTACAACTTGTTCCATATTTCGAACCACCATTTTTTTTCTTCAAACGTCTGGACGTTGTTCTTCACACGTTTGCTAATTTTTGTTTTTAATTCATTTTGTATGTAAGACGTCTGGGCTTGAAGCATCAAACGCCTTCCCTAGCTTTGAGTTTTTTATGTATGCTAGGTCAGACGTCTAAGTTTTGAGCTTCAGACGTATGCCTATTTTCTTTCTCTTTGAGATGTCAGGACATTATTCTTCAGACGTCTGATGCTTCTTTTATAGCCTGATTTCTTGATTTTTTTTTGTATTTCGCTTGCTTAGATTTATATCGATATTGATGGGATTTCCTTACTAGTTTATGATTACGATTGGTTATAGGGTCGATTGCGGAGGCTCCCGAGTCGACGAGGAAGAGCAAGGTGGTCATAGGGTTCGATTAGCTCAAACCACATTAGTGTGTGTAGATTTGTATCTACGAGTGGGGAATATGGTGGATTGCATATAGCACCCCCATGAAACATATTTAAATTAATTATGTTTACGAATCATGCCATGTATATTTTGATGTCCGTTAATTAGTAAAATTCATTAGTTTTGATTTAGTAGACTTATTGTAAATACATTTGTTAGAACACTTGCGCATTACCAGTAATTATCATGTGGCACAATCATAAACTCGCATGCAACACTACACATTACTAGTAATTGTCATGCCACGTAAAACTTGCATGCTTTACGTTATGCTATGATACGTGTTGACCTTACTATACCTTACGTTGTAGTACGATACGAGTGGGACATTCCATGCTATACATATTATAGAATGATCGACGATATGTTCCTGTACACAACTAGATATCCGTATTGATTGTTAGGTGAGTATGCGATTAAAGGTCCGTACCAGTCGCTGTGTGTGTACATGACTTGATGTCCATACCGATCGTTGAGCGAGGGCATTGACGAGATGTCCGCATCAGTCTTTATGTATGTATGTAGACTAGATGTACATACTAATGCAATATGTGTACATGGACTAGATGTCCGTAGTAATTGATATGTGTGTACGTGAAAGTGTTTCTTAGCACCTCTACTTGGTTTCTACATGCATCAAGTATGCAATTTTAAAATTTTTGAAGTCTAAGCTATACTTACCTAGAATCGAACTAGAGAATTAGGATTTCTAAGCATGTAAACAACTTTACACTAAGTGAATAGAGAATATAACCTTTGCGGTCCTTCACTTCTAAAGCTCCAAGTAGTAGTCCCTTAGATCCAAGTAATGGTCCTTCGAACTCTTCTTAGGCTCCACTTGGTGAAAGGAACAAACTTGCTTAAAGATCTTCAAGGCCGAAGATGATCCACCTTGAGGAATCTTTAACTCAATCTACCTCTTCACTAACTAAGGAATAAGTGAAGCAAACAATCTACACTAATGGGCTAGATGAGAGTAGGTTGATGATGTAGGAATTTTTCTCACTTTAGAATTCTCTTTCTCTTTTTCTTTTATCACCTCACCAAAAGCTAGAGAGCAAAATGAGATGAAGAAGATGATGAATGAATCAACTAGGGTGAAAAAATATCTCAAAAGATATACCAAGAGAGTTAACCATGGCTAAAGATAATGGTTGGGTTAATAAATATCTAGAGTAAAACAAAATTAGTAGAATAAGTCAAAAGCTTCTACATGCTTCCACAAGCACCTTAAGCCATGCTAATTTCCACCTAATTTTGGTTTTTCCCTTAATAATTAAATCACCCAAATTATCTTTAGTTTGGTGTGAGTCTCATGCACCCATGTCTAATGTATCATCTAGCATGACACAATAGTATATGTAATATATTATACAAATGTATATATATCACATAAATGTATATATCATCATATATACATACATCAAGAGAAGAAATTCTTTAGTGAGCTAATATTAGTTAATATATATTAATATATCAAATATATAATTATATATTAAACTATTAAATCAACACTTGATTTAATAATCCGGCTATATCATATATAATCGACTAATATCATTTCTATGTATATCAAATATATATATAACAAATCATTGAATCAACACAAGATTCAATAATCCGGTTATATCTTATATAACCTATATCGCGAGATTAGAATACGGTATCACATACATGAATTTAATCTCGGTCCTGCACATATCACATCCGTGCCCTACTTCGTTTCGCTTGAGCTAGGAATCCTCTTTGTGGTACTCTAAAGACTCGCCAATACGTCAGCAGTAGGTATTGATCACATTAGTCACCAACAAGCCGTCAGCGGTACTAGCTGGACGTAACGGCTACCCAGCTATTGAGCGAATAGAAGATCAACAAGCAAGCTTGTCAAAACTCCCCACAAAGCCTATAACTAACACTACCGTACAGTCCGGTCTCTTCCTCTGATATGTCGCATATCGAGTCTAAGGGTGGTAAACGTCAGACCCCAGTAACTTAATAAGTCATGCTGATATGAGGCTAATAACATATCGAGAAACTACTGATAACACTTACCAGTAAATCTCATCAGCCCTGTCCAGGGAATTTCTGTTATAGCCAATCGAACATAGCACAATATCAACTCCCAATACCGGGAGAGACGAACCCCCTCCTATCGCTCATTGCTTCCTTGTGACTCTGGACTGTACCTAAAATCCACATGTTTGCACAACTCTATTGAGCCATGGTAGGGAGGAAATCAAACCATGGTGGGAGCCACACAAGACTCTATGACGATCTCGGGTCTATAGACTAACCTGTATCAGTGTCACCAGAGAACTGCTATCTGACGATAGGTATAATACCATCTAGGAGTTCTCGGTGAATCCTGTTCGGTGTACCCATTCTCTAATGAGCATCTGTGTACAATCTTTGATGTCAAACACCAATGGATGTGGGATCATCCATCGCCCCATACAGGGTCAAGAAACATACACACTAGTCTTCTCTGGAATATCGATACCCTGTCTCGATACTCTCTCGACTAGGAACAATTAAAGGATGTGCTTACGGACTACCCAAGCCCCACTAGTATGATCTGCACCATAGTCCTGGTAGTCAAGTTAACATCCTAAGGGCTTTATCAACATGTATCAGAGAGAGACGGTATAATAATACTAGTATACATGTTAAGATAAATAGCAACCAGATAGCATACTATCATGTCGAACAAGAAAGTCATATATATATATATATATGTATGTATGTCCAAGCATCCACTATAATATACAATAATGTACAATAATGGCCTCTAGGGCATGCATATAACTAACAATCTCCCACATGCACTAAGGCTGATTGTTGTAGCATCTCATACCCAACATCCCAAAAAGTCTCTCAAATTGTATTTGAGGGAAGGCCTTCGTGAGTGGATCCGCCGTGTTATTCTTCATATCAACTCTCCTGACCTCGATCTCCCGGCGATCAACTATCTCCCGGATCAGGTGATACCGCCTAAGAATATGTCTGGATCGCTGATAGGACCGGGGTTCCTTGGCCAAAACCACAGCTCCATTGTTACACAATACAAAGGTATTGGATGCTCAATGGATGGAACCACACCAAGTTCAGCAATGAACTTCTTCATCCAGACAACCTCTTTGGCAGCATCATCGACAGTGATGTATTTCAACCTCCATCGTTGAGTCTGCCACGGTATCTTGCTTGGAAATCTTTCAACATACCGCCCCTCCATTGAGGGTAAAAACAAAATCCGAGACCGACTTACTGTCATTCTTATCACTCTGGAAGCTCAAATCAGTAAATGACTCCACCTGGAGTTCACCGTTACCATACACCAAGAACATTTCTTTAGTCCTTCTCAAATACTTAAGAATGTTCTTCACAGCTGTCCAGTGTTTCTCCCCAGGATCTGATTGATACTTACTTACCACACTAAGTGCATAAGCTACATCCGGTCTGGTACATAACATCGCATACATGATAGATCCGATTGCAGAACCATAGGGTATCCATTGCATGCGAGCCCTCTCCAAATCAGTCTTGGGAGACATCTCTTTGGAGAGAGTGATTCTTGATCAAGTGGGTGAATTACCATGCTTAGAATCTTCCATACTGAAGCTCTTTAGTATGGTGTCAATGTACCTGGATTGGGACAATCCCAACTTCCGCTTAGATCTATCTCTATAGATCTTAATCCCCAGGATGTAGGAGGCATCACCTAGATCTTTCATGGAGAACCGTTGTGATAAGTAGAGCTTGACCGAGTGTATCATAAGAACATCATTTCTTATCAAGAGTATGACATCTACGTACAATACGAGGAAGACAGCCTTACTCTCTACAACCTATCAAGGGTATGCCATCCACGTACAATACGAGGAAGAAAACCTTACTCTCTACAACCTTCATGTATATACAAGGTTCACCAACATTTTTGATGAAGTCAAACTCTTTGATGGCCATATCAAAACAGATGTTCCAACTCCGCGATACCTACTTTAATCCGTAGATTGATTTAAGCAGCTTGAACACCTTTACGTTGCTCACACTATCTATGAAGCCCTCTGGTTGTATCATGTACACGCTCTCTTCTAAATCACAATTTAGAAAAAAGGTCTTGACGTCCATCTGGCAGATTTTGTAATCATGGTATGCAGTGATGGCAAGTAGGATCCGGATGGACTTAAGTATAGCCACTGAAGAAAAGGTTTCATCAAGATCGACACCGGGTCATTAACGAAAACCTTTTGCTACAAGTCTAGCTTTGAAAGTCTCAACTTTTCCATCTACACCAAGTTTCTTCTTAAAGATCCATTTGCTCCCGATGGGTTTTACCCCTTCAGGTGCAACTTCTAAAGTCCATACATTGTTGGTGTACATGGATTCCATCTCAGATCGCATAGCATCCAGCCATTTCACAGAGTCCCTACTTGTGATGGCCTGCTCGAAACTAGTTAGGTCATCATCTTCATTGATGCAATCCTCACTCCTACCGTCAATGAGAAAACTGTAGTATCTTTCAGGTGGATGAGGAACCCTACTAGATCTGCGAGTGGCTGAGGTTCGTTGGAGACAATTGAATCCTCCAGTTCTACCAAATCATTAGTTGTAGTTTGTGTAGATGGAACTTCTTCCAATTCTACCTCATGACCACTAATTTCTTTCATAAGAAATTCCTTTTCTAAAAAGGTGGTATTCTGATAAACAAACACCTTTTGTTCCTCAGTGTGGTAGAAGATATACCCTCGCGAATGCTTGGGATATCCTACAAACTTGCACAGAACTGACCTTACCTCAAGCTTGTCCAGATTTTGATTTTTAACATAGCCGGACAACCCCACATCTTAATGAAATTAAGACATGGTCTCGTCCCTTCCCATATCTCATATGGAGTGGTAGGCACTGATTTGGTCGGAACTCTATTCAATAGGTATGCGGCTGTCTCAAGCGTATAACCCCAAAAGGAAATAGGTAACTCAGCAGTACTCATCATAAAGAGCACCATATCTAATAGGGTGTGGTTTCTCCGCTCCGATACACCATTGTGCTGTGGTATATACGGATGAATAAGCTGAGTGAGAATACCATTCTCTTTTAAATAATCCAGGAACTTCGTGCTTAAGTATTCTCTTCCCCGATCAGATCGAAGGATTTTAATACTTTTACCCATTTGGTTCTCTACTTTGTACTTATATTCCTTGAATTTCTCAAAAGCTTCATACTTATGTTTCAACAGGAACACATGTCCGTATCTTTAGAGATCATCAGTGAATGTAATAAAGTACGATGAACCATTCCTGGCATGTGTAGACATAGGACCGCTTACATCACTATGTATCAGTCCCAAGAGTTCAGTAGCTCTTTCTCCGTATCCAGTAAACAGAGTTTTGGTCATCTTGCCTTTGAGATATGACTAGCAAGTTTCATAAGATGTAAATTCGAACGGATTCAAATATCTATCTTTATGTAACTTAGCTAGTCTTGTCGCATTGATATGACCTAATCTACAGTGCCGCAAGAAAGCTTCGTTCATTTCTGAACTTTTCCTCTTATGTGTGTTCTGTATGTTAAGAACTGTATTTTGATTCAGAACGTATATACCATTACATAGCGTGCTAAAACCAATCAACACTTGATTTAGGAAAATGTTCATAACATTATCCTCCAATACAAAATCATATCCATCTGTATGTAATATAGATACCGATATAATATTGCATATCATTTCTGGTACGTAATAACAGTTGTTTAAAATCAATGTATTACCATTAGGTAATACTAGGTGATATGTGCCAACTGCTTTGGCTGTTTTGTTTGTACCATTCCCTACTCTGAGAGAGATATCACCCAATCCCAGTTCTCTACCTTTCTTTAGCCCAGGTAACATATTACAAATGTGGGATCCTGGTTTGGTATCTAATACCCAGGACGTAGAGCAAACTGAGAAACAATTCTCGGTAACGAACATACCCGAAGAAGATGCATCAACATATCCATTCCTCGTTCGGGTTGCATAGGAATTCTGATATTCCCCTATTCCTTGCTCAGACTTAAGACAATCATAAGATAGAGTGGAACCAACGTTCCCCAGCTTAGTATAATAAGCGGGTTCGGTCAATACATCCATATTATTATCTTGATTAAGGCGTATCATGGTCGCTACGTGAAGAGAGAGAGAAGAAAACACTTTAGCGTATGTTCTTGCAAGATTAGATTGGTTATTATTTTATCTAATCAGGATGGCTCCCATTGTTTTTATCAAATCTTCATTCAAACCCTAAAAGGTAAGACTAGCCGAGATTAATTACACCCTAAAAGTTCACCAATCATTCAGCCAGGCATTGGTACTCCGAGGGAGGCTCCCTATGCTTTTGCATGGAACTAATTAAATAACATCATTTCCACAGGGGCATAACCCCGTTAACACATTTTTTAGACACCTACTTGATCAGCTAATTGTAAAGTAGAAAACTCTCGTAGGAGTAACTCTTACTCGCAGTGGGTATCAGGATCCAACTATTTTATAGAAGGTATGCAATCTCATTGCAAATTTCAACACTTGAAATTCCCAATATTGTTTTTGCCCCTAGCAACTTATGACCTTGGCTATTGTTAACAAATCATAAGCGTTAGCCAAGTTCAACCCGTCATTTTCTGATTGAATTAAACCCACCCGTACGACCCTTGGCTATGATCAACAAAGCCGTACGACTACCCTAATCTAATCGCATCATATGGTTGCAAATAAGCACTAATTAGCTACCGCACACTACGCCTTGGCTATGGTCAACAAACGTAGCACGAATACTAAATAGCACTTATCTGAAATAACGGGGGCTACGACAGGTTTTTAAAAAAAAACCTTTTGCATAATGAACTTGATATTGTTGTAGAATCGAGGGATTTGAAAATGAGTGGTTTAAGTTCCGCTTTCAAAATCGAGTGTTTTTCAAAATAAGCCGAGTGGGTTGTAGCATTTGCTAGCTTTTGCTAAAGAGGTCACTCCCGGTGAAGGAATCTAGGTTCTTTCCTCATCGAATGAGGTGCTGGATATTCATCAAGGAATACCACTATGCAAAGCAAGAACTAGAGCCACCTTTTTGAAAATTTGATTCTACAACATCTTTAGGTTTCTTTCTTTTTCATTAATCTCATTAATGAAGTCCCATCATTTATGTTTCCTAAACATCACAGAAGAAACGAAAATAGAACGTATGCTTATGGCATCGGTATTCGCCACGGGGTCCCGTCATGCACCGTTAGGTTACTTAACTAACGGTCGAGCGGGGGCAGGACTAGCGCGTATGTAAAACATAAACAATGTTTATTATATATCATATATATAATATAAAGCATTCGTCTCATGCAGTTATATGATCATATCATAGAATATTGCGGTAGAAGTCAACATATGAAATATAGGATATACTAGGAGATTCATGTTTTAAATCAAGCCAGTAAAAAACACGGATTCTACGGTCTTGATAAATAGCCAAACCCACATCTCTAGACCCCTACGAGAGCAGCAAGCAACCCTATCAATTCTAGAGTTAGGAGACCCGGTCTCGATTCCTCAAGATGTTCTTCCATTGGACTCTAGAACCCGGTTACTTGTGCTCCCCACCTTGGGTCTATCCTAATGCGGAAAAGTAAATAATATATATCAATGGTGACATCATCCTCAACCCGGAAGTGTCCCAATAAAAGAATATTACATACAAATTTTTATATGAATGAAAATGAAAAACTCTCATCTCACGCAAAAAAACCCCGGTTAATCAATCACGACGATCCAATATAACATATTACAGTAACACATAATATCGCATGCCATCAACGTAAGTAAATATGCGTATCCCGAAAGTCGTTGATGTATAGCAACAAAATCGGCGATACACCATATATTACACTTACGGTCGCAGAAAAGAAATGAAAACTACAACAATTAGAATCCGCAACACCTTAGACATCATAAACCCGGAATATCTTGTACTTCGGATTTCATTCCTAACCAAATAAATCTTGCATTTTAGTCTCGAATTGAAAACACTTTTCAATAACCAGTCGGATAATTCAACAAGATTGCCGACAACCTGATCGAATGCTCGTCGGAAACTTTAGTAGATGGCCGCACCCCCAATGCCGTCGACAAAGTGCACTTAGGCGGAACACCGTGGTCGTGAGTACCCAACCGGATGCTTTCGGCAACGGGGTTCTCCTACAGTCACTTGGTCGGAGCTATGGGGCATGGCTATCTAGTAGTGTTATCCATCGACTATCCGCGTACAATACGAGATTGCAACGGAGTTTTGATCCGAATCGAAACTCCGAGGCAATCTATCAAAAGAAACTAAATGCTAAATTTACAAAACACAGATTAGTTTTCACAAAACTTATTATTTTGGATTCCAAATATTGTATATCTAGACGATATTAAACATTTCGATCGATTCATCAAACACCCATAAATCTCAGAGACCTCAACATTTGAGTCTCATTTAAAAATACCCAAAAAGTGCCAAATATCCCTACGAAGCAGCATAAGAAAGAGGAGTCCCTGGCTCGACCAAACGGCCACGCAACTGCGGCAATGTATATATATCACATAAATGTATATATCATCATATATGCATATATCAAGAGAAGAAATTCTTTAGTGAGCTAATATTAGTTAATATATATATATTAATATATCAAATATATAATTATATATTAAATTATTAAATCAACACTTGATTTAGTAATCCGGTTATATCATATATAACCGACTAATATCATTTCTATGTATATCAAATATACATATAACAAATTATTGAATCAACACTTGATTCAATAATCCGGTTATATCTCATATAACATATATCGCGATATTAGAATATGGTATTATATACACGTATTCAATCTCGGTCCCGCACATATCACATATGTACCCTACTTCGTTTCGCTTGAGCTAGTAAACCTCTTTGTGGGATTCTAAAGACTCGTCAATACGCCAGCAGTAGGTAATGATCACATCAGTCACCCACAGGCCTTCAACTGTACTAGCTGGACGTAACGGCTACCCAGGTATCGAGCGAATAGAAGATCAACAAGCAAGCTTGTCCAAACTCCCCGCAAATCCTAAAAGTAACACTACCGTACAATCCGGTCTCTTCATCGGATATGTCGCATATCGAGCCTATGGGTGGTAAACGTCAGACCCCAGTAATTTGATAAGTCATGCTGATGTGAGGCTCATAACATATCGAGAAACTACTGATAACACTTACCAGTAAATCTCATCAGCCCTAGCCAGAGACTTTCTGTTATAGCCAATCGAGTATAGCGCAACATCAACTCCCAATACCGGAAAAGACGAAACCCCTCCTATCGCTCATTGCCTCCATGTGACTCGGGACTGTACCTAAAATCCACCTGTTTGCACAACTCCTTTGAGCCATCGTAGGGAGGAAATCAAAGCACGGTGGGAACCACATAAGACTCTATGACGATCTCGGGTCTACAGACTAATCTGTACCAGTGTCACCAGAGAACTGCTATCTGACGATAGGTATAATACCATCTAGGAGTTCTCGGCGAGTCCTGTTCGGTGTACCTATTCTCCAATGAGCACCCGTGTACAATCTTTGATGTTAAACACCAATGGATGTGGGATCATCCATCGTCCCATACAGGGTCAAGAAACGTACACACTAGTCTGCTCTGGAATATCGATGCCCTATCTCGATACTTTCTCGACTAGGAACAATTAAAGGTTGTGCTTAAAGAATACCCAAGCCCCACTAGTATGATCTGTATCATAGTCCTGGTAGTCAAGCTAACATCCTAAGGGCTTTATCAACAAGTATCAGAGAGAGACGGTAGAATAATACTAGTATACATATTAAGATAAAGAGCAACCAGATAGTATATTATGACGTCGAGCAAGAAAGTCCTATATGTGTGTGTGTGTGTGTGTGTGTGTGTGTCCAAGCATACACTATAATATACAATAATGTACAATAATGGCCTCTAGGGCATACATATAACTAACAGTACGTAAACTTGATGTCCGTACTAATTAAATTGTATGTTTTGTATGTAGACTTGATATCCGTACTGATTATCATGATTTGATTAAATAGAATATTTGGTTGTCATTGTACGATGTGAGATTCCGTACTGGATGAGATGATGATGGTTAGCCGGATATTGCCTTTTATATTATTGACTCATGGACTCTTGTTATTTACCTCGATTGGGAGATTATGAAAATATAAACCTTTTACCCATTTCTAAATAACAATTCGTTTCATGTTTTAAAAACGATAATGCAAGATATGTGCTGCTTGGATTTCAAAAGGATATATATATATCGCAGCCTCATTATTTTCAAACAACGCTTCATTCTACTTTAAAATATATATGGGATTATTCGGTAGTATTTATTTATTTACCATATTCGTTCACGCTACGCTAACTTTACATATTATTCGTTCGCGTTGTGTTTACTTTATTGGTTATACCACGCTTATGATATTCGTTCGTGCTTTGTTTATCTTAATAGTCTGTGCTATGCTTATACTACCCATCGCACTATGATTATCAGTTAGCTCTATATTTATTTTACTAGCTTGTGTTGTGTTATCATACCTGTAACACCCGAGCCCAATGCTACTAATTTCAGTTACCGTTCGAGCGTAGTGCGTCACTTATTTCATTTATCTTGTTTGATTGTTACTTACTGTAGAATTTTACCCGGCAAATTCATTTCTACATATAACAATTTTTGGCATCTAAACTAAAATTAAAAATATTCATCTTGGCCTGCTTGACACCCCTAACCCCGCTGTAGCGTCCGTGCATCGTGTTCTCGTCCCGTTCAGTGAAACGGGCGAGTTTGGACGGCTGCGTGCACGTACGTGTGTCCATTTTGGGGGGTATGCGTTTTGATCATAAAACACTTCATTTTCACTTTTGGATCCCGCTTAAAATCCTATTATTTCAATTTCAAATTTTTGGACCCGACCCGCGCGCAATTTGGAAATGTTTTACTTTGCGCCAAAATTCCAAATTTTAGTATATTTAAAACCACCGTATATTTATTTATATTAACCATCTAAAATTTTATAATCTAATAAATCTTTATGTTAAATTTTTCCTAACAAAACTATTCCCTCTCAGCCAATCAACGAACTCCTATCCCGCGGGCCCCACACCTTTTCTCTCTCTCTCTCCCTCTCTCTCTCTCTCCCTCTCACCGTCTCTCTCCTCTCTCTTCCCTCTCTCCCGCATTCTCTCTCCTCCATATACCCCTCTCTCTCTCTCATATTTTTAAAAATCTCTTCCCTCCTCCTCCTTTTCCCAAGAGATAACCCTATACCCACGCGTCCCCGAGCGCCGCACACCCCGTCGCCGCTGCAGCCTCAACGCCGACGCCACTACCACCGACCTCCTCGCCTCCTCAACCTCGTCTCACCCATCTCCTCCTCCTTTCCCCACGTCCCCGAGCGCCTGCACACCCCTGCACCAGCGCCGCGGCCGCCTGCACCTCGTGGGATCGCCACCGGCGATCTCGATCCGCCTCCCCGGCCTCGCACATCCCCTCTGTAAGCTTCTTCTCCTCTCCTCCTCTTTCCTTTCTTCTTTTTCCCTTCTCTGTGAAGTTTCTTGAACTATAGGTTTGTCACGGTCACTGTTGGCCGACCGCCAGGGCTCCGTCGACGAGGTCGATCGTCACCACCCGTCCCACAGATCCTAGTGAGCATTCCCTTCTCCTCTTTCCTCCTTTCCTTCTTCTCTATTTTCTTTTCTTTCTTGTTTGCATCTCTTGTATGTTTACTGTTCATTTCTTGGCCGGAATCCGACGATGCCGACGACGTGTCCTGACATTCCAGCATGGTACCCGACCCGTGTGGTTCCAGTGTTCACCGTTTGGGTTCATTCCGTGAACCGTGCGACCGTCGCGAGTTTCCCCGCCGACGTTTATCGTTCCGTTTTCCCGGTTCGCGACCCGTCGAGGCAAGTACCCCTTGCTACATGCTAAATAATATTTACATATTCATTAATGCCACCCTAAACCTGTTATTTAACTGTAGTATTATAATTACCATTTTATGTCAATGTTGTTATATATCATTTATCTTTCAAACTTGGAACCTACCTGTTGAAATTGCCGTAGTGAACCTAATAACCATATTTACAGATTTTAATTTCACCTTCACTAATAACGTAGCCTATGGCACCTTATCTACCGTTTTACTTCATTCGGACACTTGTATACATTTAACCTGCTTAAATTGTGATTTCCTCCGTGGAACCTATATATATATACATATAACATTGCATCCATAAAGTCTTAAACTTGTTAACATGATTAAATGGCTATAATTGTCTTACTGCATTCTTATAATGTTGAAATCCTCTCTGTGACACAACTAATAACTGTACTGCAAACTGAGTGCATCTGCCTATTGCTTAATTCATTGCTTATATCATGTTGTTGATAACCATGCTTGATTATATAACTGATTGTGAATACACATATGATATCGCTTACTTCTTGACCTGACTTGCTACATACATAGTGCTTGACCCAACATGGTACCGTATGCTGCTTGACTTGACCTGATGTACCATGACCTGACCCGTTACCTGATCTTGTGTCTAATGCCAACAAACCTGACATGTAGTCCTCATGGACCGTTCCGGTTGTCTATCCAGACAAACCTTTTTACCTGATCCTGCGTTGGCATTAGTTTCTCGATTAGGGGATACCTGACTTGACTTACACATATAACTTGAGGGTATGGGGAAATCAGTATTGTAACCGAACGTAACTCCAAGGGCCATCCCATTGTTTGCCGTTTTTCCGGAAGTTACGGAATACCCATTGTTTGCCATTTTTCCGGGCGTTACGGAATACCTATTGTTTGCCGTTTTTCCGGGCGTTACGGAATACCCATTGTTTGCCGTTTTTCCGGGCGTTACGGAATACCCATTGTTTGCCGTTTTTCCGGGAGTTACGGAATACCCATTGTTTGCCGTTTTTCCGGGCGTTACGGAATACCTATTGTTTGCCGTCTTTCCGGGCGTTACGGAATAACTACCAACGAGTTACGATGAGGATTACATTATTTGGTTTCAAAGACTTTAGAGCCTGTTATTTAACAGTTTGGTTTACCCACTGCACACTACCCTGCATTGCTCTGATTTATATTACTGTTACCCCTGTTTTCCATTCATGTTTATATTTGCATTGCCTGCTGCACTGTTCATATTATATTACTTGATGACATGACGCGCTGACGTCTGGGTTTTGCATGGCCCAGATTCTGTACCGCTGTTGCAGTCCGAGCAGGAGTACTTCAGCCGACAGGCTGAGCTGTGAGTGTCAGCAGTAGTTAGTTTTCTTTCCTGCATTTTTATTCCTGATGTGAGCCCGCATTATGAGACATACATTCCAGTTATTTGTATTGGATCTTTCACTTCCGCATTTATTTATTCTTGACTCATGATTTTGTAAGTTCACGGCGGCGCCCCGGCCTCCATCCCGAGGCCAAATGCGGAAGCGATGGTTAACTTTAATTTTACTTGAACCGGCACCACCGCGCACTATAAACCCGGATCGAACCATTAACTAGTCCTAGCTAACTACAAGATGGGGAAGAGAGATATACCGACTGATCCGTGTCCTCCGGTCTTCTCGTCGTCGTCCCGATCTCCCGCGGATGCTCCGGTCTCCACCTCGTCGCCGGAAGGGCACCACGTCGCCGGCTTCTTTTACGGGCTCCCACCTCTATACCGAGGCAACTCGGGCACGAAGCTGGCGAGTCGACGTGCCCAAGGTTTGCTGCAAAATGGTGTAGAACCATGTCTCATTTGGGGTTATGGAGTTTGCCATTTGGTGGAGGAATGATCTATACTTTGGAGGTGGAACTATGGGATTTTTGTGAAGCTAAAAGACCAAAAATCCCCTTGCACAAAATTGGGACAGCCCCCTTGGAGCTTGGCCGGCCATGGCAATGGGAGAGGAGAGAATGAGAGAGAGAGAGTGTATCAAAATGAAGGGAGCCACACAATAATACAAGTGAGAGAGAGGTCAAATGATATCATGAAAGAAAATGATCACAAAACACAAACCCACACTCCACCAACCTCATCATGACATCCAAAAGTCATGCAATGATGCATTCAAGAAAGTCAAGCTATGATGACTAGAAGAAGTCAAATGGTGGAGGAAAAATCATGATACAATAATATGCAAATACCACCCTCCACAAATACTTATTTGCACAATTACAAATAAGCCCTCCTCCACCAATCTTCGGCCATTGAAAGATACAAATGAAATATGGCCGAAACGGAAAGCAAACCGGCAACTCCAGAAAAATGGTCCCGTAATAAATTACAGGAAAACCCTGATACTGTGTATACACACCCGCATTTGTATTCCGACCGAAATACAAATGTAATTGTTTCCTGATTTAAAATCAGAAAAGCTTATGGAAAAAGCTTCAGAAGAGGGTCACGTGCTTACACGTGACCAGCAGTCACGTGTTGGCACGTGACACCTAAAAGCATCAGCAAAGCAAATTCAGCTTCCCGATTACATCAAAGATAAGGGCTTCAGAAAGGGTCACGTGCTTCCACGTGACCTGGGTCACGTGTTGGCACGTGACAATCAAAAAGCGGCTTCAAAACCCAACAGCTCCCTGAGCAAATTAAGAAAAAGGCTTCAGAAGAGGTCACGTGCTCCCACGTGATCAGGGTCACGTGTTGGCACGTGACACTCAAAACATCAGACTCATTCTCCGGTTAAATCGAGAAGAAGGCTCCATGCCAGGGTCACGTGTTCACACGTGATCAGTTGTCACGTGGTGGCACGTGATAGTTAAGCAGCAACCAGAAGACAGAGCGTAAAAAGAAGGAAGAAGGCCCGTTCCAAGGGGGTCACGTGCCCACACGTGACCATGGGTCACGTGGTCACACGTGACCGGCTTTCAAAGCCCATTTTGTTAACAGAATTAAATTCTGAAAGAGATTCAAATCTTTCCAAAGGAAACCGATTATCTGGAACCAACCGAATTAAAGATTTAAAGATTCTTAAATATCACCTATCTATGGAAAAATCCTAAACTTGGAAAGATTTCCCCTTTAAATCTAACAGAAATAACAAAGGAGAATCCCTGGATTTGAAATCCAATGGTGAATAAAATTCACCTAATAATCCAAAGGTCCAAAACGAATGATGGATGCAAATCAAATCTCTCAATGAAGATTCGTCAAAAAACTAATTGACTCGGCTGCTTCTCTTATAAATAGGAGCCAAGAGACACGCAAAAACAGATATAGGCAGAGGGAAGAAAAGGGAGAGAGCCTCGATATTTTGAGGAATTTGGATCTTTTGCAAAAAGAAAACCCTAGGTAAGAGAAGGAAGGCTTCTTGAAAGAAAAGAGAATTTAATTCTCGACAGAGTTTAACTCTGATATAGAACAGAGGGACATATTTCTTCTCTCTTTGATGGAGGATCTGTAAAGTGCACATCTCCCCTTGAGTTGAGAATTTAATTCTCAATGGGTTGAGATCCTGCCATGCAGATCCAAAGCATAGAGAGGGAACGGAAGCACGAGAATTTAATTCTCACAGAACTATAGGAATTTAATTCCTTCAAAATAAAATTAGGGTTTGACCCTGTGTTATGGGAATTTAATTCCTTCAGAACAAAAAGAATCAGGGTTTAACCCTAGTTAAGAACTTAGTTCTGTTAAAACAACAAAAATTTAATTCCCTTAATCTTATTCCCCAGAATAATTCTCTAACAGAGAGTGTGGGTTTAATTCTCTAAAGCTTTTGTTAGGGTTCAACCCTATTCGATTCTGCACATATATGAGGAATTTAATTCCTACAGGAAATTCAGAGTTCAACTCTTCAAAAGGAACTAGGAATTTAATTCCTCTGAAATTATTGTCAGGGTTCAACCCTACGAGGAATTTAATTCCTGAAAGGGATTAACAGATCTTCTAAATAACTACATAAAAGCGGGGTCACGTGTCACCACGTGACCCCCCCAAAGATCTACATAAAGCCCTTTGAGGCAGTGCCTCACGTGATCCACGTGACCTCTGAAGCACAAGGAATAGAAAAGAGCTCTAGGGCGCCCTCACGTGTCACCACGTGACCCCTAATGAGCATTATAACGCACAGAGCATGGGCTTTCATCACGTGCTCGCACGTGATGGCCACCAGAACTAAAGAGTTAAACATCGATCTACAGAATAAAATAAGGGAAATCAGGGCGCTCTCACGTGTCCATACGTGACCCCTCTCTCCTTAGTGTTTAACACTAATCTGAAGACTTTGTCCTCAGTGTTTAACACTGATTTTCTTAGTGTTTAACACTAATTTGGAAAACTCTATTGGCAGTGTTTAACACTGATTTGCTTAGTGTTTAACACTAATTTGAAAACTCTGCTCCCAGTGTTTAACACTGATTATCTTTTAGTGTTTAACACTAACTTGTTAATCTTATTCCTGGTGTTCAACACTGTTGACCTTTAGTGTTTAACACTAGCTTTAGCCCAATTGGCTAAGTTTCTAGAGGCAAAGCCTCTCCTTCAATGGACCAGCAGAGAGCTAATATTTCAAACACAATTGGACTTAGCCCAAATTGGCCATAAGTCCTCAAATCATCTTGAACTGAGCACATCTGCTCTTTCAACCAACTCATTGGCTCAAGGGTACATCTCGGAACTCCTCTGATATTTGTCGTTGTAATCCTTCAACGTCTTCAGAGAGGTAACGGGTCCCGACAACCACACATTAATACGGACTGTGGGGTCCTTAAACTCATGGACTAATGCGTCCTTAAATCAAGATACGGACTGTGGGGTCCTTAAACCCATGGACTACGACGTCCTTAACCTTGACCGAGATGTCTTAAAACTAACAATGGACTGTGGGGTCCTTAAACCCATGGACTACGACGTCCTTAACCTTGACCGAGATGTCTTAAAACTAACAATGGACTGTGGGGTCCTTAAACCCATGGACTACGACGTCCTTAACCTTGACCGAGATGTCTTAAAACTAACAATGGACCGCAATGTCCTTAAACTACCTACGGACCGCAATGTCCTTAAACTAGCAATGGACCACTATGTCCTTAAACTGGAACAATAGAGCCCAAACGCTCTTTTGTCGGATCTAAACGATCCCGTTTAAGTTGATTTTAGCCTCAAATATGGCTAACGTATCCTTAAACCTTCAAACAGACTGGATTATGAATCCCCCCAATCAACTTCGGTTCAAGGGTACATCTCTGAACTCCTCTGATATTTGTCATTGTAATCCTTCAACGTCGTCAAAGAGGTGACGGGTCCCGACGACCATACATTCAATGGACCACTATGTCCCTAAACTGGAGTAGTAGAGCCCCAAATGCTCTTTTGTCGGATCTAAACGATCCCGTTAAGTTGATCTTAGTCTCAAGTTAGGCTAACGTATCCCTAACAAACGTTTGAGTTGATCTTAGCCTCAAATATGGCTAACGTATCCTCAAACCAAACCCCCAAACCCAAATCTAAGATAAATATGGATTTAGACTAATCCACGTCCTACGGGCGACGACATAACTCAGTCTCCGTATACAATCCACGGGCAACCACAAATAAAACAAAAACACACGACACGAAGTGACCATCTGGAGAAGGAGAAAGTTGTTACCGCAACGCGGTAGCGTAATTAACTGCAGGGGCTTGCGCCTGCAGGGAAGAGCGTCCTCACAATCAAAAAACCCCTCAAGTGAGGGGGAATCTGACGAAGTCTGCTACATCGGACGCATCCGCTCAAACCTTCGATACACGGTGCCATAAATCAACTTGGCATCTTCGGAGAGGTGGACGGATAGCACCAATTAGCATCTGCCCCGAACCTCAGGCAATAGACGTCCCCGCGTCTCGGCCGCCGTTCGGAGGGGAACAGATTCTGGCACGCCCGGTGGGACCTTTTCCTCTTTCCACTCCACACTTCGTGTGTCGTGATTCACGAACCAATCGCGGTTCGCTAATGGTGGCCCTTGGGTTTCAAGATACAAAGAATTGGCGTCTCGCTTATTGCAGAAAGCAAAGGATCGATGGCTTCTACTTCCGTGAAATTCTCCAACTGCTCAGACTGCAATTGCGACCAACGCTTTGCCTCGCCAAGAGGTATAGCCTACGGACCCCAAGCTGCTTCGTTATTCACAATGCCGGTGGACCAGGTGACTCAGGCCACTACCGGATTGTTCTTCGGGACTATACTCCCACCAACAAGCTTCACGGCGCCAGTGCTGACAAAGGAAGCTCCCAAGAAGTCGGTCTTTGATCGTCTTACCCCTGCCGTGGCTCATCTCAACGGGTCGCCCAACATCAGCGCCTCGGTCTTCTCTAGATTGGGCCAGAAATCCGGTAGACCCATCATGAGGTCTACAATCCCAGAGAAGGCTGCTTCTAAGAAAGTGGATTCTCCTGCTCCCGAAATCGCCAAGGCGGCTTCTCTGGCCAAAAAGTCGGTCATTACAAGATTGACGGCTTCAGCTCCCGCCCCTGCTACCCAAAAGACGTCGGTCTTTGACGGGCTAACACCAACAGCGACCCCCCATCTACACAGGGGGCAAGACGAAACCATTCTCACCGCTGACCCATCGCCGTCCGCTCGACACGCTCGACGTCGCCATTGGCGCCGAGTAAGGAAGGCTGGGGGCAACTCCCCCTCTGGGTTAACTCCATCAGCCCCGATGGCAGAAGTTAATGCTGCTGTTCCAACTGGGAACAGCTTCGAGATGCTAAATAAGGTGCGAAGGAATTCTCCCACTGCAGTGCTAAAGAGGTCTCCTCCCCCATTAAGAAAGGTTGTGGGAATAAAATCAGAACAGCCCCGATCCCCTCAACGGCTGTCTTCCAAAATCTATAAGGTTTGGTGACAGGCCCGAGACTCGATCATCGATCCAAACTTCTCCCGCCAGCACAAGAAGCTGAAAATCCAACCAGAAGCTGGTCACCAGGCTAAACCCCGAAAGGCTGTCTGGACGCCCACCTCAACGGCCCCCTCAACCTCCATGGCTCATAAAAGGAGGAATCCAGAGAAGATCCCCCAGCCTGCAATGACAGCTAATAGCACTAAGCCCAGACGCCCTAAGTCTGGGGGCATGATGGTCCACACCGTATACATGGCGTCAGGAAAAGAAGACAGCCGCGCGTCCACGGGTCATAGACCGCTTACACGGTCGGTGACCAAAGCTCAGGAGCAGCAGCAAAAGCTCCAAGAAATGATGAATGCTATGGCCGCACTTACCGGGCCAAAAGAAAGCCCAGAAACGTCCTCAGACGCACGCTAGGAGGAAGAAACCGACGCTGAATTCCTTCGCCGGATACTGGAGAAAAAGGACAAAGAGGCTGCCGAACAAGCAACCAACATACAGCGTATGGGCCTTCTCTTCCAAGATATGATAGGAATGATGATCCAGCAGGACCTACCCGTCGAGGATCCCCCAATCGTTCTTGAAGACGACCGAGGAGAAACGTCAAATCCACCGCCAGCCCCCTCAACGGCCAAGGAAGAGACGATCTCTAAAGCTGACTTGGTTGACTATATAGCCCAGCAAATCCGGGTTCATCATGCGACTGAGGCAGCTGGTCAAGTCGTAAAGACGGGCCGGCCGTATCCAAGCTGGTACGACCAAATCAAATACCCGCCAGGCTATACGATACCGAAATTCCACGTGTATAAGGGGACCGGCAATCCCCATCAACATGTTGCCCAGTTCCGGGCCCTCTGCGGTAACACCGGCGGTGATGATAAACTGTTGCTTCGCCAGTTCGTAGGCAGCTTATCAGAAACAGCGTTCGAATGGTATTCGGAACTCCCGAACGATTCTATCAAGACGTTCGCTGAAATGGAGTTGTTATTCACTCAGCGATTCGCAAGTGCCAGCGAACGCACTCCAATAACAGCACTGATTAACGCCAGGATAAAACCAAGCGAAACCTGGGTCCAGTATGCTATACGCTGGCGGAATTTGTAGTCGAGATGCGAACAACGCATTGAGGAGGCACCCGCAGTGGGCATGTTCGTGGGAACCCTAGACCCCCACGCAACTATCTCCCAGTTTATGATGTTCTTTAAGCCAACCACATTCCAGGCTTTAATCGACAAGTTGGCTCAGATGGACCAGATGGGTCATAGACCACCTCCCCCGAAGTCGGAACCTCGGAATGACAAGGGTAAAGGAAGGGCAACCTTTGTCGTAAATGCCCAACAGCAACCTAACGCCCCAAAACCGGCAGATCAACTGGAAGAAAGACGCCGGTATTATAATGAAAAGATGAAACGTCCTTATTCGTTCCCACGAGACAAGACGAAACGGTTATTCGAGCTGGCAATACGCAACAGACTTATAAACCTACCAAATCCAAGGCGACCGCCGCAACCCACGGAGGTGAATAACCCTAATTATTGCCCTTACCATCAAACGGTAAGTCATCCGATCGAAGATTGCTTCGTCTTCAAAGGATGGATTGAAGATCAGTACCTCCAGGGGAAGTTTATACTGTCCGAAAAGTGGAAGGTGAACCCACCACAGCCGCATACTCCTAAGAAAGCGGATACACCGGGGGCAACCTGTTCCTTTATTGAAGAAGCTCCATGGGAGGTCGTGCTATCAACTAAAACCAAAAGAATGCTGAGAGACCTTCATGCGTGCCCTGCGATCGAATGGAAGGACCCTCTTGAACCTCGAATTATCGAAAGAATGTTGAAGCCTGGCCCAACTACGAAGACTCGCGATAAGGGCCCAAATACTCACGCCCAACCGTCAAAATCTTCGAAGAAAAAGAAGAAGAAATCCAAGAAGTCCGTGAAGCTTGGAAACGAGCACACGAACTTGCAGAAGCAAATCGACGCGCTGGAAGAATACAATCAAAAGGCGCGAACTCCTGTCATACTGCAAGAGTTCCTCAACCACATCTTTCAAGAGGAAGATGATGGAGAGAGCTCGTCGGATGAATCCGAAGGATATGTGGCGAGTTGTAACGTAATCTCCCACTCGTTTACCGATGATGGGAAAACTCCTGGCACTAAGAAGCTGGAGGCAGAGCCTGAACCAGAGCGTGCATGGCCAACAGACGAAATGATCGACGCTTTTCTAGACGAGATTCGCCTAAAAAGTAAAGCGGATCAGGAGCGTGAGATGGCCGCTTCAGAAGGAGCCAAACGCAGGCGACTGAACGAAAGAGTTGAACTACCCCTGCCAGAGCGAAAGGCATCCGAAGTAGACAAGAAGATATTCAAGACGAGGAAAAGGTTTGCCAAAGCCATGTCAATGGGAATGAAGCTACCACCCTCGGAAGGAAACACGCACGATGGGGTGGAGAGGCACCCTGATTATTGCGCATATCATCGGAAAATCTCACACCCCATGGAGGAGTGCGACGCCTTTAAGATATGGTGGCAAGGATATGTTGCTCATCGGCAGCATTTTAAGCGCATGAAACGCAAGATCCGTCGGGAGCGAAGAAGTACTGTCGATGGGCACAACAGAACTACTAGCAACTGTTACATGGTTAACGCCAGGGGGTCACAAGTTCTCACCTTTGGGAGCGACTCTGATGAAGAAATGGCTCTGGGCCCTCTCTTTAAAGAATCTGTTTTAGGGAAAGAAGAGAAATCGGAGGCCTGCGAGAACATTCAGCTGCGCAATCGCACACTCCCAGAAAAGAATCTCGGGCCTGCGAGTAGGAAAGATAAGGGAAAGGAAAAGGTCACTGAAGATATCACTTTAGATGACCAAGTCATGAGAGAGCTGGCTGCCAAAGACCCTCCTAGAAAGGGGAAAGTGGACTATAACATCCTAGCGCACCTAAGGAAGCTACCTTCTCAGCTTAGCATTCTCGATGCCCTCCTATTATCAAAAGAGGTGCGAGACTCACTAATTAAGGCGTTACAAGAACCTGAGCAATTTCAAGCCTTCCTCGCCACTGAAATGATGAAGGATGAACTAGAGGAAGTGCATACGGCCGACATCACTTTCGGTGACGAAGACCTCCTTCTCGGGACGTGCGACCACAACCGTCCCCTATATGTCTCTGGATACTGCCATGATATCAGGATAGGCAAGATCCTGGTGGATAATGGATCCTCCGTTAATCTCCTTAATGTTCGGTTGTTGAAGGAAATCTGCATGAGTGTGCAACACCTCGCTCGTGACAAAATCACTATCTCCGGTTTCGATTCACAATCGTCACGGACTCTCGGATCTGTAATACTAACATTACGCTTCGGACTTCTCGTCACAGACGTCAAATTCCATGTCATTGACGCCAAGACCTGCTACAACGCCTTACTCGGCCGTCCTTGGCTACACGAGTACAACATCATCCCTTCTACGCAACATCAGTGTATGAAGTACTTTAAGGATGGTTTCGAGTATACCGTAACAGGTGAGTTGAACCCATTCTCCGTGAACGAAGTCCGCAAATACGAAGATGCGAAGTACTTTTTGCCAGATTTCGAGGATACAGAAAGGTGTCACAACCCGGAAAAAAAAACCGCCGCCACCATCCCTATTTTCGGGAGCGATACCGAAGAAGAGGAAGAGATAGTTTATGCAGGGCCATCTCAACGCAACAACCTGGGGACGCCCGCCCCCATGTTAGTCTTCGGAAGTGATTCAGAAGATGAAGTTAATGCCGTGTTCTCCAATCGTCTGTCAATACAAACACCCCCTGGCGATGACCATAGTTTGCAAATCACCATGGTACTGCGAGAACACTACAAGGATCTCGACACACTTCAAGCTCACAATGTGCAGGACCTGCGAACATTTTACGTCCCTCCCAGGCAAAGGGGTGAGAAGGCGATCCTATTCTACCGATCCTCAGAGTCGAAAGTAGAGAAAGAGATCTGGCATGGCGCGGATGCTACACTCGACAGGCTCCGACCCATCCGTCTTCCCAGATACTATACAAATGGATTAAAGAGGCTATTGAAGCGCCAAGGAGTACCCTTAAAACAGACTGTTCGACAAGCTGGGTTCTACAACAGGATCTGGGATGTCCCTGGGACTCAACGCAAATTGCCCAACGGGAAAATGGAAACACTTGGGCTTGGTTACGCGAGAACCGGAAAACGGGGACGGGCCCACAGCAGCTACGCTATATATACTTTTGATGAAGAAGAGGACGCCCTGTCAGGAGATGCCAGCCCCTCATCAAAACTAGATCCCGCGATTGAAATGCCGAGTCCGTCGTTTAAACAACGAATGGACAACCCTATCAGGAAAGTGGGTTAGAAAGCTCGGGAAGACCACAACCGCGAGACGGCCATCTACGAGAAAGCCAAGACGCAACGCCTTCTCCAACAGGCTGTAAAGGATGAAAATGCCGCTCCTTGTCAACCTGATATAAAGAAGGCTCAACGCAAAAGCAGAAATAAGTCGAAAGGCCAAAAAGGCGCTCAACAGCAGCAAAGCAGGGCTAAGAAGCCACGCAAACGGGAATCGAGCGTTATTGTCCTATCCCTCATGAAGAAAATGGGTCGAGCATACTCGTTTCCTCGGGAAAAGACGAAGAAGATACTCGATCTTGCCCTAAAGCACCAAATGCTTACATTGCCGGAGTCTAAACACCCCGAACAAGCGGGCGAAGTCTCACTCCCAGACTATTGCTCTTACCATCGAGTGATAGGTCATTCTCTCGAAGATTGCTTCGCCTTCAAGAATTGGGTCGAGGATCAGTATCAGCTTAGCAGATTCGCCTTATCCGACGGCTGGAGGATAACGCCGCCACAAAAGCACGAACCCAAAGCCGCAAAAGCAAAACCAGATCCACCTCAGTCCTGGAAGCGGATTCGCACCTGTTACACGATTACGATATTAAAAGAAGAGCCCGAGAATATGGATGACCTTCCCTGGTGCTTTGAGAACAGCGATGATGAGGTGGTCTCAGAATTTCCGCCAGCTCCGAAAGAACTGGAAGATGGCATACATACTACTGCAGATAACCTCAAGAAGATTGAGTTGGGATCGGCAGATGACCCGCGACCGACATTTGTCAGCGAGCTGCTATCTGAAGAAAGGGTGGCTACTTTAAAGAACGTGCTTCTACGACATAAAGACTGCTTCGCGTGGAACTACTCCGAGATGCCAGGATTAGATCCGGAGATTGCTGTGCATAAGTTAGCAATATCCCCGGATATCAAGCCAGTCAAGCAGGCGCCAAGAAGGATGCGACTCGAGCTTGAAATGAGCATCAACGCCGAAGTCAAGAAGCTGATCGATTCTGAATTTATCCAAGAAGTCCAATATCCCGACTGGATCGCCAAGATCGTCCCGGTAATGAAGAAAAATGGGACGGTACGCATATGCGTGGATTTCAGGGATCTCAATAAAGCTTGCCCGAAGGACGATTTCCCAGTACCGGTAACCGAGCTAATGATAGATAACACGTCCACTCATGAAGTTTTCTCCTTTATGGATGGTTCATCAGGATACAATCAGATAAAGATGCATCCCGAAGACCAGAAGCACACCGCTTTCCGGACCCCTTTGGGTATATTCTGCTACAGGGTTATGCCCTTTGTTCTAAAGAACGCCAGTGCTTCCTATCAAAGGGCCATGACAAAGATCTTCGACGATCTCATACATGACATCATCGAGTGCTATATCGATGACCTTGTAGTGAAGAGCATGTCGTACGAAGAGCATTTAAAACATCTGGAGACTGTCTTTCAACGCCTTCGTCAATATAATTTGAAGATGAATCCCCTCAAATGCGCGTTTGGAGTCTCCTCGGGTAAATTCCTGGGATTCATCATCCTACATCGAGGTATCGAAATAGATCCATCTAAGATCAAGGCGATCATGGAAATGCCTCCGCCAAGAACCCTCAAACAGTTGCGGTCTCTCCAAGGGAAGCTCGCATACATCCGGCGGTTTATCGCTAATCTTTCAGGCAAATGCCGTCCTTACAGTCACCTGATGAAGAAGGGAACCCTATTCGTCTGGGATCAAAAATGCCAAAGCGCGCTAGACGAGATCAAGCAATACCTGCAGAACCCGCCGGTGTTGGCTGCTCCGGTTAAAGAAAAACCTCTCATTCTTTATACAACCGCCCTCGAAGGTTCTTTAGGCGCATTATGAGCACAAGAGGACGACCAAAGGAAAGAAAGAGCACTCTTCTACTTAAGTCGAGTTCTGCTGGGGGCAGAAAGCAACTACTCTCCCATTGAAAAACATTGCTTGGCGTTAATCTTCGTGATAACAAAGCTCAGGCACTATGCGTTGGCACATGAAGTCCGTCTCATCTCGAAGGTGGACCCTCTTAAATATCTGATGTCAAAGGCTATATTGACGGGTCGACTCGCTAAATGGGCTCTACTCCTGATGGAGTTCTCAATAACGTATCGACCTCTTAAGGCAGTGAAAGGCCAGGCCATTGCCGACTTCCTCGCTGAGCATCCAGTACCTGCTGGTTCTCCTCTGAACTGCGAGTTGCCAGACGAGCATGCATTTGATGCGATTGGCGGTGGTAGTACCCGATGGGAACTCTATTTCGATGGAGCATCCTCCGTAAAGAAACAGAAACAGGGTATCCCAATGATCAAATCGGGGATAGGCCTCATCTTCGCAACTCCACAAGGAGGGATAATGCGCTTCGCCTTCTCCTTAACAGAGCCGAGGACAAACAATGAAGCTGAATACGAAGCTCTGATAGCAGGCCTCGAGATCGCCATCGACATGGGAATCGAAAATCTCCTTATATATGGGGATTCCCAATTGGTCGTTAGTCAAGTAAATGGTGACTACCAAACGTGCAAACCAGAATTGGTGAAGTACGGCGAAAAGGTGCAACAACTATTGACCTAAATTCCCTCCTATACTTTGGAGAACATACCGCGTGCGGAGAACAGCAAAGCAGACGCGTTGGCCAAACTTGCTAAAGAACTGGCTGACGAGAACCTTGATGACGTCAGAATTGTGGTACAAAGCCGTCGAGTGCTCGCCCCGGCAGAAATACCTCCGGAATTATATAAAGAGAAGGGAGCGACTGAGCAGGCGACCCTACAAATAAAAGACCGCGAGAAGGCTGAGGACTGGAGGGAAGTCTTCATAGACTACTTTAAGTCCCACCGAATGCCCGAAGAAGCGTCTTCAAGACATCAGCTCATCAAACGAGCTCTATTTTTTGCTTTTGTTAATGACACTCTATACAAAAGATTGTTTGATTCTCTATGGCTGAGAAGCCTAGGACCTGACGAAGCAGAAAGAGTCGTTCAGGAAGTTGACGACGGACTCTGCGGTTCTCACCAAGCAGGCCCAAAGATGAAGTTAAAAATTAAACGGATGGGTTACTATTGGCCCACGATGATCCAGGACTGCCTCGAGTATGCGAAGCAATGCCACTCGTGCCAGATTCATGGAGACTTTATCCACCAACATCCGAACCCACTACACCCAACGGTGGCCAACTGGCCATTCGAAATGTGGGGGACTGACATAGTTGGCCCTATCGAGCCAGCATCGTCCCGGGGACATCGTTTCATCCTGGCGACAACTGATTACTTCTCCAAAAGGGCAGAAGCAGTACCGCTGAGGGAAGTGAAGACAGAGAATATCCTCCACTTCTTCAAGACGCACGTCATCTATCGGTTTGGAACCCCACGGCGGATTATATCCGATAACGGGCCAGCCTACAGAAGCCATAAGATTAGCCGCTTCGCGTAGCAGCACAATATAGACTGGAGATATTCTTCAGTTTACAACCCACGGGCTAACGGTCTGGCCGAGGCCTTCAATAAGACCTTGACGAAGATCATAAAAAAGACCGTTTCCCGGAATAAGAGAGACTGGCACGAGAGGCTGCAAGAGGCCCTTTGGGCCTATCGAACTACATTCAAGACGGCCACGAACGCAACGCCGTACGCATTGGTATTTGGGACGGAAGCAGTGCTCCCCCTCGAGATAGAGTTATCCTCTCTACGAGTGGCAGTCCACTGCGAGCTGACGGACGAAGAAAACGCTCACCTTCGGCTTGAGGAGCTTGATGCCCTCGATGAAACCCGGCTCATAGTGCAACAACATCTAGAAGCCTACAAAGCAAAGATGACGCGCTCGTATGAAAGATTGACCAGGCCGAGGACATTCCGCCAAGGCGAACTCGTACTAGTAGTCAAAAGACCTATGATCCCCAATCGTGCCAAGCGGGGAAAATTTGAGCCAAACTATGAAGGCCCGTACATCATAGACAAGGTCTACCAGGGTAGAGCCTATCTACTCATGGACATGCACGGTAAAAGGCCTTTCAGGCCAATAAACGGCCGCTTCTTAAAGAAGTACTATGCTTAATGAGCCACAGCCTGGGTCAATG
Source organism: Agapanthus africanus (assembly GCA_030015575.1). Taxonomy (NCBI): domain Eukaryota; kingdom Viridiplantae; phylum Streptophyta; class Magnoliopsida; order Asparagales; family Amaryllidaceae; genus Agapanthus; species Agapanthus africanus. The sequence goes on from CM057337.1 coordinate 142,514,955, forward strand.
ATAGATGACGACGACTATGTCCGCTCGCTATCTTCCTAAGCTCAGACTTTACAAGCAGTAGCCAGCCCTCCCCTGAACAACGGACCGAAATGTCCTTAAACTAACAGCGGACTGAAATGTCCTTAAACTAACAGCGGACCGAAATGTCCTTAAACTAACAGCGGACCGAAATGTCCTTAAACTAACGACGGACCGAAACGTCCCTAAACTACTACCGCAGCATCCTTAGGCTGACGAAGTAAAAAAAAGGGAGAAAAAGAGAAATATAAAAAAAATGATGAAAAAACGGTATGTCCATGAGCAAAATGGGCACGGATGAAAACCCAAAAGGGCTCCGTGAGTAAAAACAGCAGGACTACCAGCGAGTGTTTGTGAAAACCCGAAAGGGCGCAACCTCGTCAAAAGACACTTATAGGGTCCTCTCGACCTTGTAAGGAGAAACCACCTGCGTGAGATCCTTACGAATCACAAAGGAGCAACACACTTAGGGATCCTCACGATTCCTAAGGAGAAAATACACTTACGAGATCCTCACGACTCGCAAGGAGAACTCTCTTATGGGACCCTCACGGCTCGTAAGATTTGAAAGTCTTAAGTTACAGAGACCTAAACCTGTGCTTAAGCAATCCCCCACAACCTTCGACAATGCCCTACAAGTAGTCCAATATTGACCCTTGTATACAATCCACGGGCGCGAATAAACATTTCCCTAACTAAGTCCCATCCGAGACTAGGGATATGTTTGCATGGTAAACAACCCTTGTAAATCCTCTCGACTTACAAGGAGAAAACCCTCCTGTAGGATCCTTACGACTTACAGAGGAACAATGCACTTAGGAACCCTCACGATTCCTAGGGAGAAAATACACCTATAAGATCCTCACGACTTGTAGGGAGAAATACCTTTGTGAGACCCTTACGGCTCATGAAGTCAAAAGCCTTAGTCGACAGGACCTTAACCCTGTTTGCTAAGCCACCTTTGTTCAATATCGACAGAGGCAAATGATGATTCGCTCCTGGCAATATTCCAGTTGCAGCGATGCTGATGCCTAAACCGGTATCAAATCCCAAGTTCTTTCATGGCAAATGATGATTCGCTCCTGGCAATATTCCAGTCGCAGCGATGCTGATGCTAAGATTGGTATCAGATCCCAAGTTCCACACTCGCGATATATAAAAAAAACAGCAAGCCATACGTGCATACGAAATAGCCGAAATGATGGGGCAACTTGCAATAAAAATCAGCAAGTAAAAAAAAATGTATGTATGAAAAATAGCCGAAATGATTGGGCAACTCGCAATAAAAAGCAGCGAGTAAAAATAAAGTAAATAGCCGAAATGATTGGGCACCGCGAAAAATAGCCGAAATGATTGGGCAATCGCAATTTTCGTGATATAAAATGCTGAAATGATAGAGCATCGCGGAAAGAATAAAAAAATGATGAAAGAATGAAACTTTTTGCCCTACAGGTGATGCTACATCAATCCCTGTATACAATCCAGGGGCGCAAACAAAGAAAGAGTCGCACTCTTCCCCCCCTCCCCAGGTTTCATCAAAGAAGAAGAAGCCAAATCTCGACGTGCCAAAGGAGACCTGGAGATCGTCTCAACACTCGTCTCGTGACGACGGACACAACTTCAAGCTAAACGAAACAGCGGCAACTCCAGTTCCATGGCTCAGCGGTATACATATCGCCAACAGTCAAACCTCCATCCCGTGAAATGCGGATACAATCGACAAAATTCCTGGTTACGTGGAACGCGGATAACGTCACTCTTTGACCCCGTGGAAAACGTCCAGAGCGGATCCTGGTCCTCGCAGAGCACGGCAGTGAACCCGTATGAAGCATCCAGAGCGGAGCCTAGTCCTCGCCGAACGCAGCAGTGAACCCGTGTGAAGCATCTAGTGCAAAATTCCTGGTTACGTGGAACGCGGATAATGTCACTCTTTGACCCCGTGTGAAGCATCCAGAGCGGAGCCTAGTCCTCGCCGAGCACGGCAGTTTACCCGTGTGAAGCATCTAGTGCAAAATTCCTGGTTACGTGGAACGCGGATAATGTCACTCTTTGACCCCGTGTGAAGCATCCAGAGCGGAGCCTAGTCCTCGCCGAGCGCGGCAGTGAACCCGTGTGAAGCATCTAGTGCAAAATTCCTGGTTACGTGGAACGCGGATAATGTCACTCTTTGACCCCGTGTGAAGCATCCAGAGCGGAGCCTAGTCCTCGCCGAGCGCGGCAGTGAACCCGTGTGAAGCATCTAGTGCAAAATTCCTGGTTACGTGGAACGCGGATAATGTCACTCTTTGACCCCGTGTGAAGCATCCAGAGCGGAGCCTAGTCCTCGCCAAGAACGGCAGTGAACCCGTGTGAAGCATCTAGTGCAAAATTCCTGGTTACGTGGAACGCGGACAACGTCACTCTTTGACCCCGTGGAAAACGTCCAGAGCGGATCCTGGTCCTCGCAGAGCACGGCAGTGAACCCGTGTGAAGCACCCAGAGCGGAGCCTAGTCCTCGCCAAACACGGCAGTGAACCCGTGTGAAGCATCTAGTGCAAAATTCTTGGTTACGTGGAACGCGGATAACGTCACTCTTTGACCCCGCGGAAAACGCCCAGAGCGGAGCCTGGTCCTCGCCGAGCACGGCAGTGAACCCGTGTGAAGCATCCAGAGCAAATACCGGACTGTGGAGTCCTTAAAATCCACGGACTATGACGTCCTTAACCTCGACCGCAATGTCTTAAAACTAACGATCAACCACCCCGATTCCCTACGGATTCTCCCTTGGTTAAAGGGCACATCTCTTCACTCCTTTGATACTCGGCGTTGTAATTCCTCAACGTCTTCAAAGAGGTGACGGATCCCTGCGACCAAATATCGGACTGTGGAGTCCTTAAATCCACGGACTATGAGGTCCTTAACCTTGACCGTGATGTCTTAAAACTAACATCGGACTGTGGAGTCCTTAAATCCACGGACTATGAGGTCCTTAACCTTGACCGTGATGTCTTTAAACTACGATACCTTGAGCGACCCCTGACCCCGTGAAGCACAGATAAGGGCGACCACATCCAACACTTACAGGTCCTCACGACCTGCGAGGAAGAAAAACTCTCTTGTGAGATCCTTACGACTTTCAAGGGAAAACCCACTTAAGAACCTTCACGATTCTTAAGAAGAACTTACACCTATGGGATCCTCTCGACCTGTAGGGAGAAAAGCCCTTTATGAGACCCTTGTGGCTCTTAAAATGCAAAAGTCTTAGCAAGCAGATCTTAACCCGGAGTCTTAAGCTATTGCTGTCCTGCAAGGAGATCAAGATAGAATATCCGCAGAATACATTCAATGAAAAGGGGACACACCATTGAAAAGAAAAATGTATCTTTTATTCATAAACCAAAATAGATACAAAGTACAACTTACGAAAGAAACAAAAAAAAAGGAGATACTCTCATTCATGAGTATGTACAAAAAGGGGAGAAAAGATACAAGTCCTCAAGCCGGCGGGCGGTGCAGTAATTTTACCAGCTCATCGTTCTGTTGCTGAGCCACGGCTTCATGACGCAAGATCTCCAGAAGACGAGCCTCCGCCTGAGCTTGCTGAGCTTGATACGAAGCAAGCCGAACTTCGAGCTCTTTCTCGGTGGCTTTATGAGCCTCGACCCTCTCACGAGTGAACGTGGCAGCTTTATCGAGAGCCACCACCTCTTTTATGGACTCCTGGAGCACTCGCCAGAGTTCGTATGCTTTGTTGGCCTTGGCTGTGAGGCTGGCATGAAGCTCGCTCAGCGCCTTAGCAGCTAGCTCTCTCTCCGAAAATTTACGGCCGAACCCTTTTCTCGCACAACAATATGTTCGCTACGTGTCGCTCTATCAGGCCACGTAAGCTCGCTTTCGTGACCACAGCCTTGGAAACAAGACATTTACAAGACCGTATAAATGGGCTTCCAGTCGACGGGAATAATCGATCTAAAACACGCTCACATCACCTGACGTGAAAGGCAACAAGAAAGATTTCCGACATATTTCAAGCATGCGTTCGCAATCATGTCTGATGCGCAGGAAAGTAATGATAGCATTTGCAACTAAAGAAAATTCTCATGAGAAGAATATGAAGTTTATTTATGCAAGCGGAAACATACATACTAGTACCAAGCCTACATAGAAGTTCGGCATAAAGCGTAAAAAAAAAAGGGAGGGACTAATTTAAAAATGTTCTACGCTAATGGAAAAGGTCACCAAACATGGGATCAACGGCACAGGGGTTAACGAAGCAGAGGACAAAATTCTCCATCTCTCCCTCTGCTTTCTCCAGCACATCAAAGCGACGGTTCTCACGAGGAGTCGCTCCCCATCGATTGGCGCCGTGTTCGTCCGCGAAAGCAGACATAATAGCTCGCCGGGCCTTGATCTGGCTCAGCAGATGAATTGAGCAATCCTTCAAAGCCTGAGTAATCAGGCACGCTTCATGAAAGCCCTCGAGCTTTTCTTCCGCCGCGTCGAGCATCGCCAGGGTCATCTCCGTCGGGTGAGGAGGGATGTCGGCAAGCACGGCCGTGAGAATCATCCGGAGCCAGAGGGAACCCATCGGGAGGGGGGACCCCCTACGGATCGAGAGTTCACGCATGGCTGAGTCGCATTCGTCGTCGGTAAGAAGTGGATCCACTAACCGAGCAGCAAAGCGGGGAATCATCTCCTCGATAGGCACTTCCCAAGGCTGTCGACGAGCGTGTGGACGGTTGCAGGCCATGGCACTCAGATACTCCTCAAATTAAATCACGTCAATATGGGAATGAATTTCTCTGTGAGGAGAAAATAGGCTATGGCCTCAAGAATATAAAGAAGTGCATTAAGTGCTGTGCGCGGAAAATCTTGCATGGTGAAGCTATTTCCAAGGCCCAAAAACGGAAAGGCATCGAAAATCAAGGAGATGGAACTATTTCCAAGGCCCTTTTTTCTGCGTCTGATATTGTGCACTGAAAATAGGGCATGGGAAGATTTTGTGAACAGCCCCGTCAAGGGACCCCACGTGCAGAATACGTGAGGCCTAAACCTGATGTACACTAAAACAAAAGAAAAATGGAGTAGCACCCTGCATATTAAAAGCACCAACAACAACAGTAGCAAAATGATAAAATCCCAGAGAAAGGCATGCAAACATGGAAAAACATAATAAAACTTGTCACTGAATCTTTCAAGAAGTTCATACAAAATAAAGAGGATACGTTTACAATGGTAAGACTTCAGACGCGGGGCATGGGTTGAGAAACTCAAGATTAACTTTGTCCAAGATTCTCCAAGCATTTCGAACCTCCTGAGTGTGCTTCCTCTCGCGGTCGCAAGCGTCGGGATCCTCACGAATGTCCTCCACCCTCCGATAGGCGGCAAGTATGGCTGACTGCTGAAAGAATTGGTGCAAGAGATCGATGAGGTGATCTCGCCTCCTCTTTGAGATCAAACCCATCAGGTACACCGAATGCACCTTATCCTCAGCAGTGTCCAAGGCCCCGAGCGGTATGCCGGTGCAAAAGAGAGGAAGTGCCTCCTGGATCGCCAGCACGATCAGCCTCAGAAGAGAAGAGCGACGGGGGAGTAGCCGATGGTTGTACTCGTCAAAGCGGCTCATGATCTCGGCACACTGAGCATCGGTGAACTCCTGGTTCTGACTGCGGCCCAGTGCACGAATATTCCCATAGGAAATGATCTCGTCAAGACCATACAGATGGGCATCCATGATACCTGAAATAAAGGTCATGAGAATCATTAGAAAGTTCCTATTTCATTAATTGCAAGAGAACAACCTCGGGCCAAGAGACCCCAAGAAGCCTCCGTGTGAAGAAATCGAGCCCTTCATTGGAATTAAATTCCTTATTAAGAAAAGGGAATTAAATTCCCAGAAAGCATTTTTGGGATGGAATTAAATTCCATGGAGTTGAATCGCCATCATCATCTCCCCAAGGATCATCCGACCCCAAGAGATCTACTGATGGAGGTTAAAGAAATTAAAAAAAAATGGGTTCTTTGTGAAATCCTTAATGTGGATTTAAAATCCAGAGAGTTCTTTTAACGAAGGTGCTTCAGCCGTTCAACATTATTACCTGAGGAAAAGGGATCCTCCAACAGAGTTAAACTCTGGAAAATGTCTGAGACAGAGAACTAAGCTGGAAACGAGAATTAAATTCTCAAAGGAAAAAGCTCTCGGGGGAAGAAGATGAGCAAAGTGAAGGCTCTTCTGAAGAGACATGGGTATTTATAGAAGGCGATGGAAACGATTCATCTCCCCAAATCCCTAAAGGAATCCAACGGTCACAAAAGGTGACAACGTTGCACTCACGTGCGGACACGTGAGAACAACGCTGTGGGGGAATTTGTTTCCTGATTTAAAATCAGAAAAGCTTATGGAAAAAGCTTCAGAAGAGGGTCACGTGCTTACACGTGACCAGCAGTCACGTGTTGGCACGTGACACCTAAAAGCATCAGCAAAGCAAATTCAGCTTCCCGATTACATCAAAGATAAGGGCTTCAGAAAGGGTCACGTGCTCCCACGTGACCTGGGTCACGTGTTGGCACGTGACAATCAAAAAGCGGCTTCAAAACCCAACAGCTCCCTGAGCAAATTAAGAAAAAGGCTTTAGAAGAGGTCACGTGCTCCCACGTGACCAGGGTCACGTGTTGGCACGTGACACTCAAAACATCAGACTCATTCTCCGGTTAAATCGAGAAGAAGGCTCCATGCCAGGGTCACGTGTTCACACGTGATCAGTTGTCACGTGGTGGCACGTGATAGTTAAGCAGCAACCAGAAGACAGAGCGTAAAAAGAAGGAAGAAGGCTCGTTCCAAGGGGGTCACGTGCCCACACGTGACCATGGGTCACGTGGTCACACGTGACCGGCTTTCAAAGCCCATTTTGTTAACAGAATTAAATTCTGAAAGAGATTCAAATCTTTCCAAATTAAAGCGATTATCTGGAACCAACCGAATTAAAGATTTAAAGATTCTTAAATATCACCTATCTATGGAAAAATCCTAAACTTGGAAAGATTTCCATTTAAATCTAACAGAAATAACAAAGGAGAATCCCTGGATTTGAAATCCAATGGTGAATAAAATTCACCTAATAATCCAAAGGTCCAAAACGAATGATGGATGCAAATCAAATCTCTCAATGAAGATTCGTCAAAAAACTAATTGACTCGGCTGCTTTTCCTATAAATAGGAGCCAAGAGACACGCAAAAACAGATACAGGCAGAGGGAAGAAAAGGGAGAGAGCCTCGATATTTTGAGGAATTTGGATCTTCTGCAAAAAGAAAACCCTAGGTAAGAGAAGGAAGGCTTCTTGAAAGAAAAGAGAATTTAATTCTCGACAGAGTTTAACTCTAATATAGAACAGAGGGACATATTTCTTCTCTCTTTGATGGAGGATCTGTAAAGTGCACATCTCCCCTTGAGTTGAGAATTTAATTCTCAATGGGTTGAGATCCTGCCATGCAGATCCAAAGCATAGAGAGGGAACGGAAGCACGAGAATTTAATTCTCACAGAACTATAGGAATTTAATTCCTTCAAAATAAAATTAGGGTTTGACCCTGTGTTATGGGAATTTAATTCCTTCAGAACAAAAAGAATCAGGGTTTAACCCTAGTTAAGAACTTAGTTCTGTTAAAACAACAAGAATTTAATTCCCTTAATCTTATTCCCCAGAATAATTCTCTAACAGAGAGTGTGGGTTTAATTCCCTAAAGCTTTTGTTAGGGTTCAACCCTATTCGATTTTGCACATATATGAGGAATTTAATTCCTACAGGAAATTCAGAGTTCAACTCTTCAAAAGGAACTAGGAATTTAATTCCTCTGAAATTATTGTCAGGGTTCAACCCTACGAGGAATTTAATTCCTGAAAGGGATTAACAGATCTTCTAAACAACTACATAAAAGCGGGGTCACGTGTCACCACGTGACCCCCCCCAAAGATCTACATAAAGCCCTTTGAGGCAGTGCCTCACGTGATCCACGTGACCTCTGAAGCACAAGGAATAGAAAAGAGCTCTAGGGCGCCCTCACGTGTCACCACGTGACCCCTAGTGAGCATTATAACGCACAGAGCATGGGCTTTCATCACGTGCTCGCACGTGATGGCCACCAGAACTAAAGAGTTAAACATCGATCTACAGAATAAAATAAGGGAAATCAGGGCGCTCTCACGTGTCCACACGTGACCCCTCTCTCCTTAGTATTTAACACTAATCTGAAGACTTTGTCCTCAGTGTTTAACACTGATTTTCTTAGTGTTTAACACTAATTTGGAAAACTCTATTGGCAGTGTTTAACACTGATTTGCTTATTGTTTAACACTAATTTGAAAACTCTGTTCCCAGTGTTTAACACTGATTATCTTTTAGTGTTTAACACTAACTTGTTAATCTTATTCCCGGTGTTCAACACTGTTGACCTTTAGTGTTTAACACTAGCTTTAGCCCAATTGGCTAAGTTTCTAGAGGCAAAGCCTCTCCTTCAATGGACCAACAGAGAGCCAATATTTCAAACACAATTGGACTTAGCCCAAATTGGCCATAAGTCCTCAAATCATCTTGAACTGAGCACATCTGCTCTTTCAACCAACTCATTGGTTCAAGGGTACATCTCGGAACTCCTCTGATATTTGTCGTTGTAATCCTTCAACGTCTTCAGAGAGGTAACGGGTCCCGACAACCACACATTAATACGGACTGTGGGGTCCTTAAACTCATGGACTAATGCGTCCTTAAATCAAGATACGGACTGTGGGGTCCTTAAACCCATGGACTACGACGTCCTTAACCTTGACCGAGATGTCTTAAAACTAACAATGGACTGTGGTGTCCTTAAACCCATGGACTACGACGTCCTTTACCTTGACCGAGATGTCTTAAAACTAACAATGGACTGTGGGGTCCTTAAACCCATAGACTACGACGTCCTTAACCTTGACCGAGATGTCTTAAAACTAACAATGGACCGCAATGTCCTTAAACTACCTACGGACCGCAATGTCCTTAAACTAGCAATGGACCACTATGTCCTTAAACTGGAACAATAGAGCCCAAACGCTCTTTTGTCGGATCTAAACGATCCCGTTTAAGTTGATCTTAGCCTCAAATATGGCTAACGTATCCTTAAACCTTCAAACAGACTGGACTATGAATCCCCCCAATCAACTTCGGTTCAAGGGTACATCTCTGAACTCCTCTGATATTTGTCGTTGTAATCCTTCAACGTCGTCAGAGAGGTGACGGGTCCCGACGGCCATACATTCAATGGACCACTATGTCCCTAAACTGGAGTATAGAGCCCCAAATGCTCTTTTGTCGGATCTAAACGATCCCGTTAAGTTGATCTTAGTCTCAAGTTAGGCTAACGTATCCCTAAAAAACGTTTGAGTTGATCTTAGCCTCAAATATGGCTAACGTATCCTCAAACCAAACCCCCAAACCCAAATCTAAGATAAATACGGATTTGGACTAGTCCACGTCCTACGGGCGACGACATAACTCAGTCTCCGTATACAATCCACGGGCAACCACAAATAAAACAAAAACACACGACACGAAGTGACCATCTGGAGAAGGAGAAAGTTGTTACCGCAACGCGGTAGCGTAATTAACTGCAGGGGCTTGCGCCTGCAGGGAAGAGCGTCCCCACAATCAAAAAACCCCTCAAGTGAGGGGGAATCTGACGAAGTCTGCTACATTGGACGCATCCGCTCAAACCTTCGATACACGGTGCCATAAATCAACTTGGCATCTTCGGAGAGGTGGACGGATAGCACCAATTAGCATCTGCCCCGAACCTCAGGCAATAGACGTCCCCGCGTCTCGGCCGCCGTTCGGAGGGGAACAGTAATGAGACAAAATCTACACTGTACTATACTAGGATCCGGATTAAACCAAAGCCGGCTAGTATTATCCGTCCGATCCTGATCCGTGCAATACCGCACGTATCTGATCGAACCCTGCCATATCTCCATACGGCCTCTACAGCATTTCGCCCGAAACTTAAGCAACTGAATGTGGGGGACTCTAAAGACTCGTCAACACCTCGGTTGTGGATTTAACCACTAGCATGTCAGAGGTATAAGCCAATAAGTAACGGGCTACCAGGTATTGACCAAAAGGGACGTCGATGAGCGAACTCATCCTGACACCCTACTGAGCCTGTCAGTGACAATATCCGTACAGTCCGGTCCGTTCGTCTATGAGCATCGCATGGCGGGCCTAGGGGGTTGGTAAAGTCAGACCCCTAAAAGCGGTACAAGTCGTGTCGGAGTGTAGCCCAGAACACCCTGAGATACTACTGGAATACCTACCAGTAAATCTCCTGCCTCAGCCGAGGGCTTCGTGTAATGGCTCTCCTAGAAACAGCGCGACCTCACCCCCAATACTGGGAGACACGAACCCCTGAAGATCCGCTCACTGCCTCCATGTGGCTCGGGACTGTACCCAACTAAAACCTGTTTGCACGTCTCCTTCGAGCATGGTAGGGTAGTAATCAAAGTACGGTGGGAACTCACACGAGACAAATGACGATCCCCAGGTCGATGAACTAACCTGTACACATATCACCAGGGAACTGCTATCTGACGTCAGGTATAAGACCAACTAGCATGTTCCCAGCGAGTCCTGTCCGGTGTACTCATAACCCAATGAGCACCTGTATACATCTTAGGTGAACCAACTAACACCAGTGGCTTATGAGACCGGCCACCGCCCCTCGTTGGGGTCTCGACTGTATACACTAGTCTACTCTGGAGTATCGATGCCCTGTCTCGAAACTCCCACGACTAGGGACCTTTTAAGGATGTGCATATAGACTACCAGCTCCCACTTATATGATCGCCCTCATACTGCTGCTGGTCAAGCAAGAATCATAGGGGCTCTATCAACGTGTAATAGCGACATGTCAGGTCACCTAAAGCAGTACACGATGATAAAGATAAACCAGATAGCATACTATCATCTCGAGTAAGACTGTCCTACCGGGATAGGTCCTTCTTCAATCATTGCAATCACGTGCCTGTGATCCAATAATTGACTCTGAGGGCACTATCTCCAACAATCTCCCACTTGCACTCAAGGCTAATTATTGCGATGTAGCATACTCACAGCCCGTGTGATACCGAACACCCAACTCCTCTACTAGACAGTCTCACAAAGCTCGTTTGTGAAACTATTGCGTTCGAGGAATAGCCTCAGTGAGTGGATCCGCTTTGATGTTTCTTTCTATGTCTCTCTATATCTCAAGTTCGCGGAGAAAGCCATCTCCCGAAATGAGCAATACCTGTCTTAGAATGTGTCTGGATGTCTGATGGGGCCTAGCTCAAAAATGAACTCCAAATCCAAACTTCTTAGACTGTATCGTCAACTGAACTTAATCAGTATCCTGCGCCAAGCCTCCCTCAGTATTTCCTTGGATCACCTGTCCAAAATACCGCCCCTCGTCAGAAGGAAAAACTATAACTCTGACAACCTCCTTGTCATCCATGTCACCTTGGAAGCCTGGAATGATAACTGTCTCCCGCATGAGGCTGTCGTTATTATATCCCTAGAACATCCACTTATGTTCTAAAACTGCTTCCGACTGTTTCTCCAGGATTGGATCAATGTCAACTTATTGCATCTAGTGCAAGAACAACATCTGGTGTGGTACTTGACATCTCATGATTGACTCAATTGCTTAAGCAAGTGATCTGCCAATCATGCACATCCCTCTCCCCTTTAGTCTGTAAGACTCCTTTAGAGAGGGTGACTCCATTATCTGCAGGTACACTACCGTGCCAGGAGTCGTCCATTCTAAATACTCATAGAATGCTGTCTAAGTACCCTTAATTGGGAAACCACCCAAATCTAGATCTAAACCCATAGATCTAGTAACCAGTATGTCTGATATAATGTCTAAGTCCCATGTGGAGAAACTACTGTGTGACGACCAAAGTATAACCGATCGTAGTATAGGAATATCACTTCCTACTCTGTGTATGTCATCCAAATACCATGACATCACACCCTACTACCTTCTCAACAGATCCATCCCCTATTCTGATGAAGTCAAACCTATGACTGTCACATCAGAAATTGATGATCTATCTCCGCTATATCTGCTTTAGTCTATAAATAGACATAAGCCACCTGTCCACCAATGCTTCCGCTGCTCCCACTGACTACGACAACCCTCTGGCAGAGTCATATAAACGTATACTTCTAAAGCAGGTTTAGAACGACGCTATACTCATCCTCCTGCCGGGTTTCACAGTCTGGAACAAAAGCAATGGTATGTTTGGGTAAACAAGAACTTCCCTGTCACCGTCCTTGAGGCTACCGGAGTACCTCTCAGGTGCCTGAAGTTATCCACCGTATCTGCGGAGTGGCCAATAGAATGTCAAACCAGTTTGAATCTTTAGGTTCCTATCAAATCTTCAGTAATCGTTTGCGGTTCTGGAATCACTTCCAGTTCTACCATACTCCCACTACTGTTTTCTGAAAAAGTCCATTTTTATTAAAATTGTGGCGAGTCTAGAACAATATTTCTATTGATCTTCCAGATGGCAGAAAGTCAACCCTCGTCATAGCCTAGGTCAACCCACAAACAGCCATTAGTCCAGTGTCTGGTTTTAATCATAAGCCGGGCAACTCCCCGTACCTTAATATCGTTAAGATACAAACTGTTCTATATCCAATATAGAACCAGAGGCACTGATTTAATTGAACCAGATTCAAATCATGCAGCTGTCTTCAGTGCATGTCAACTAAATGGAAAAAGAGGCCGATCAGCGTTACTCAACTTAGGAATGCTTCCAATTATGAGTAACCTGAAAGAGAAGCAAGTTCTCTTAGCCATTACTATCAACTGAACACCATACATAAATATCTACATCTTCGATCACTTTGAAGAATCTCGATACTTGCAATGCCTGGTTCTCTACTTTATTCAAATACCTGTAACTTCTTAAAATTCGGACCCTGTGTTTCCACGAAACACCTGTCTAAAAACTAGAGAAGTCATAAGTAAACCGAATATAGTATGAGGACCAACCCCTCTGTCCTGATGGACCCTGGACAACATACAATACTCTGTATAAGTCCCTTGAGTTTGATAACTCAATCACTGTGTGTCGTAGGTTGAAAACTGTACTTATTGTTAAGAAGAATTACACCGCTGTTTAATGCTCCTTACCTAACCATCCACTGATATAGGTAAATGTCACAGACATAATTTCAAAAAGATATATCTCACTCTATGAAAATAGACGTACAGATATATCAATTTGAAATTGGTGCATAACAGCGGATATTCAAAACCAAATATTTGCCGACTGGCAAACAACCCAGGTGACTTCCTCAAATATCACCGATTACAACGAATCCCGATATAATGAGGATGATCACCCAATTCCCAATAACTTACTCCCACTCATCATCTGTAAAACCATACAGATGTGAGAATCATACCTGGTAAATACATACCCTGGAGCAAGTGTCTAACTGGGAAATCAGTTTTCCTTTAACAGTACACAGTGAAACTGAAACATTGAAATGTTTCGATGGGGTATCCCGGTATTCCTAGTAATGCCTCTTCCAGATTCACAACTGTAACCGTGTAATTCTTTGCCACATCTCCAAATCCCTTTATATGTCTTTAGTCATTACCTTCTGCACACCCCTTTAGGCCAAATGGTTTTCTTCCTTCCCTACCGTTCGGCACCAGCCTATGGTTTGGAAGAAGACTATCCAATAAGCATAATGGGTGTACTGTCCTAATCCTAGGAGCACTCGCAATGCGAGAGAAGGTGAAGATAAAAGACAACCGAATAAACCTTATTCCTATTTCTCCTGAACCAGAATCCATCCCCGAACTGGAACAAGTTCCTTTCGAGTTAGTATATAACCATACGATGGAGTATCCAATAAACTGTGGATCTTCATAGTGATACGGAGTGTCCTGGAGAAATACAAAGGTGATTTAGGATTGGCGAAGAAATGCTTGGTTGGGTCGTGAGTAGCAGTCGCAGTTTACTTTGCCTTCTTACTAATCCCTTACTTTGTCTTAACTTAATACCTTCTGCACACCATCGTTATGCTAATTGGTTTTCTTCATTCCCCACCATTCGGCACCAGCCTAAGGTTTGGAAGAAGACTATCCAATTTGCGTAATAGGTGTACTACTCCTAAACCAAGGAGTACTCGCAACCTGAGAGAAGGTAAAAGGAAAAGACAACTGAATAGTCCTATCCGTTTTCTCCAGAACCTGAAACCATCCTCGAATAAATTCTTTCGAGTTCGTATCTAACCATACGATGGTTTTGTCCAATTGAAGTGGACGTTCGTAGTAATACGGGGTGTCCTGGAGAAAAGGGTAAAAGTAGGAGTGGCAATGAGGTTTGCAACTCTGACAATCCAAAAGCCAGTGTTTAAGAAGGTTCGGTTAATTTTGGTCTCTGAGTCATAGTCTAGGGTCGGGTCAATGGTCGCTGCCGAAGAGAGAGAGAAAAGAAACACTCAGCGTGCACTCTAGCCTAGATCAGAATGGTTACCAATTTATCTAATCTGGAAACCTCCCACTGTAACCTCAAATTCTTCTCCAAACCCGAAAGAAGAATTAGTCGGGATCACCCGAGGAGTAAACCAACTCATCAGTGGGAATCGGGATCCAACTATCATCGCATGATAACATGACGGAATCCGCTCACACTATCACACTCCAGAAGGTATGCGCATATCTGGCAAGTTTCAGTTCTTTTGAAACTCCCGATGTGATTTTTTCCCCATGCTCTTATGACCTTGGCGTGAGGTCAAAATATCATAAGTCACATGTCAATTTCTACCCATCATTGTCCAGGTTAATTTGAACCCACCCGTACATACCCTTGACGTAGGCCAAAATAGTAGTACGACTGTCCCAAACCAACGCATCTATCTATGCAACAGATAAATACCCGGCAGCTACCAAACACTATGCCTTGGCGTGAGGTCAAAATACATAGCTTGAATACTACCGAATATTTAACTGAAATGATGGAGGGCTACGAATGGTTTCTGGCGAAAACCTTTAACGTAATGAACTTGATATCGTTGAAGGAACCGGATAGCTTTTAAAAATATAGTGACGAAAACTTTCGCTAAAGAGGTCACTCCCGGTGAAGGGATCTCGGCTCTTTCCCCGTAGAATGAGGTGCAGGATATTCCAACTGAATACCACGATGCAAAGCAAAAGTAATCGGCTATAGTGAAGTTATTGCCCTGACGTAAACTTTTTGTCCAAGGGGTCACTCCCGGTGAAGGGATCTCGGCCCTTGCCTCGTCGACTGAGGAGCAGGATATTCTAACTGAATACCACGATGCAAAACAAAAGTGAACGTCCTTGCAATAACAGCTTTTGAAAAGTGTTCCAACAACATCAGATTAGGTTTGTTTTACTTGCATTGATCCGAATCAATGCAGTCCCATCAATTGATCACACCACAAAGAACGAAAATATACTGATGTATGTATATGCCATCCGCATTCGCCACTGGGTCCCGTCATTACCCGTTAGGTTAGCTAACTAACGACAGAGCGGGGACTGGACTAGCGCGGATGCAAAACATATACAACATTTACTAATATATATACCAATATATTATATTTCGCTCAAGGCGTGATAAAATGCAACATCACAGAAATGTACAACATTACAGAACAATACAGATATCTGGGATCCCCGGGTTTCATAGAGCCGCTGAAACCCGACGTTCCCATGGTCGTGTGGATAGCCTGTGCAATGAAAACCCTAGACCCCTACGGGCGCGGCAGGTTACCCGCCAAAACCTGAAGCGAGGCAGCCCCCTTCAGCAACGTGAATGGACCACCCAGCACTTCACGGAATCCGGTAACTTGGGCACCCCTCCTGGGTCAACCTGTACCCCCTACGAGTGCGGCGAATAGCCCGCCAATTCTAGAGTGAAGCCCCCTCCGTCTCAATGCCATGAGATGCGGGCTTGTTGCCCTCTAGAATCCGGCTATCCGTGCACCCCTCCGCGGGGCAATCCTAGTACAGAAAGTAAAATATACATACAACGGGTACATCGACCGCAACCTGGTCGTGCCCCAAAATAATAATACAAACAGGCAGTGACGGCAGTCCACATGTCGGACGCTCGCCCCGCAATATCAAATGTACATAATACAACAAAAACTGTACTAGCATTGCATCCAGGCTATCCCCCACGACCGATCCGCAACATCACAGCAATACACAGAACATCAACGTGAAAGTCACGTTCGCAAATCCGTCTAACCGGGCTATAGCAGTTAGACAGGATTTACCGATCAAGTGACATTCACGGTCGCAGATATAATGTAAATACTGTGAACTAATGTGTTTAAAATATCCGATCGATCAAAATTATAACAAGTGGGCCCCAAGCATTACTGTAGCAACTAAAGAAATTCTGGGCCCAAAATTAATATTCCAGAAACCACATTTTCAACTCAGGAATATTCTGCAAAAGTTTGGGGGACTGAACAGTTCAAGTCGCGGCGGAACCGCGGCCCAAGCATGGGTTTGGCCGCGGTTCCGCGGTGGTTTGGACTGTTCACGAGCCCAAATTTTCACAGAACTCTTAAAATTCCCTGCACATCATTCTGAGACAACCTGAAAAATTTTTGGACTTCAAAAAATTTCGACAGAAACTGATGTGAAGAAAAATACGGTTTTTGGAAAATTGTTCGATCGGAAATGTAAAACACATTAGACAAAGCTAGACTATGTTAATGGCGAGACTCTGATACCACTGTAAGTTCACGGCGGCGCCCCGGCCTCCATCCCGAGGCCAAATGCGGAAGCGATGGTTAACTTTAATTTTACTTGAACCGGCACCACCGTGCACTATAAACCCGGATCGAACCATTAACTAGTCCTAGCTAACTACAAGATGGGGAAGAGAGATATACCGACTGGTCCGTGTCCTCCGGTCTTCTCGTCGTCGTCCCGATCTCCCGCGGAAGCTCCGGTCTCCACCTCGTCGCCGGAAGGGCACCACGTCGCCGGCTTCTTTTACGGGCTCCCACCTTTATACCGAGGCAACTCGGGCACGAAGCTGGCGAGTCGACGTGCCCAAGGTTTGCTGCAGAATAGTGTAGAACCATGTCTCATTTGGGGTTATGGAGTTTGCCATTTGGTGGAGGAATGAACTATACTTTGGAGGTGGAACTATGGGATTTTTGTGAAGCTAAAAGACCAAAAATCCCCTTGCACAAAATTGGGACAGCCCCCTTGGAGCTTGGCCGGCCAAGACAATGGGAGAGGAGAGAATGAGAGAGTGTGTATCAAAATGAAGGGAGCCACACAATAATACAAGTGTGAGAGAGGTCAAATAATATCATGAAAGAAAATGATCACAAAACACAAACCCACACTCCACCAACCTCATCATGACATCCAAAAGTCATGCAATGATGCACTCAAGAAAGTCAAGCTATGATGACTAGAAGAAGTCAAATGGTAGAGGAAAAATCATGATACAATAATATGCAAATACCACCCTCCACAAATACTTATTTGCACAATTGCAAATAAGCCCTCCTCCACCAATCTTCGGCCATTGAAAGATACAAATGAAATATGGCCGAAACGGAAAGCAAACCGGCAACTCCAGAAAACTGGTCCCGTAATAAATTACAGGAAAACCCCGATACTGTGTATACACACCGGCATTTGTATTCCGACCGAAATACAAATGTAATGAGACAAAATCTACACTGTACTATACTAGGATCCGGCTTAAACCAAAGCCGGCTAGTATTATCCGTCCGATCCTGATCCGTGCAATACCGCACGTATCTGATCGAACCCTGCCATATCTCCATACGGCCTCTACAGCATTTCGCCCGAAACTTGAGCAACTGAATGTAGGGGATTCTAAAGACTCGTCAACACCTCGGTTGTGTATTTAACCACTAGCACGTCAGAGGTATAAGCCAATACGTAACGGGCTACCAGGTATTGACCAAAAGGGACGTCGATGAGCGAACTCATCCTAACACCCTACCGAGCCTGTCAGTGACAATATCCGTACAGTCCGGTCCGTTCGTCTATGAGCATCGCATGGCGAGCCTAGGGGGTTGGTAAAGTCAGACCCACAAAAGCGGTACAAGTCGTGTCGGAGTGTAGCCCAGAACACCATGAGATACGACTGGAATACCTACCAGTAAATCTCCTGCCTCGGCCGAGGGCTTCGTGTAATGGCTCTCCTAGACACAGTGCGACCTCACCCCCAATACCGGGAGAGACGAACCCCTGAAGATCCACTCACTGCCTCCATGTGGCTCGGGACTGTACCCAACAAAAACCTGTTTGCACATCTCCTTCGAGCATGGTAGGGTAGTAATCAAAGTACAGTGGGAACTCACACGAGACAAATGACGATCCCCAGGTCGATGAACTAACCTGTACACATGTCACCAGGGAACTGCTATCTGACGTCAGGTATAAGACCAACTAGCATGTTCCCAGCGAGTCCTGTCCGATGTACTCATAACCCAATGAGCACCTGTATACATCTTAGGTGAACCAACTAACACCAGTGGCTTGTGAGACCGGCCACCGCCCCTCGTCGGGGTCTCGACTGTATACACTAGTCTACTCTGGAGTATCGATGCCCTGTCTCGAAACTCCCACGACTAGGGACCTTTTAAGGATGTGCTTATAGACTACCAGCTCCCACTTATATGATCGCTCTCATACTGCTGCTGGTCAAGCAAGAATCATAGGGGCTCTATCAACGTGTAATAGCGACATGTCAGGTCACCTAAAGCAGTACACGATGATAAAGATAAACCAGATAGCATACTATCATCTCGAGTAAGACTGTCCTACCGGGATAGGTCCTTCTTCAATCATTGCAATCACGTGCCTGTGATCCAATAATTGACTCTGAGGGCACTATCTCCAACAGATTTATCTTGGATTATGGACATGTTTTAGATAGTTTTATTTTGTTCTTGATATCTTTACAGCCGTAATGTGACTGTGGATGGATACTTCCTACCCACAGGTAGCATGGTTGGCTATGTCACGTGCCCATTTTAGCGTACTCTGGGATGCGGGGCGTGACATGGTTCTTTTGGTATCAGAGCCATAGGATAGTCGGCTTGATTCTTTTGTAGTTGGGTATTGTACCCAATACACGAATCAGAATACCCGTGTTTAGGAAACATGTCCTACCAGCTTGACCGTTTTACCATTCTTGAATCACATTCTTCCTGATTATATCTTTTACGATATGCAAACTTCCTTTGCATATCGACTCGAAACCTTATTCCTCGTTATCTCTAGGACTTAGGCGATTTGGGTGGAGTTATGTAATTGTGGCTATGATACCGCGGCATAGTTACAATGCGACACTCTATTTAAGTAACTTGGAGTTCTAGCCTTGATATATATTTTGAATCTATCATCATGCTAATGTTGGGTGTTTTGATTTCAGGAATATGGCAGGTAAGAATTTGAAGACGTACCTAAGGCGTGTGGACGAAGCCACCATGCTTAGAGTGATAAGAGGAATGTTGCAGAATCAAAAGAGACAGACTGAGCTGATTCAGCAGCAAGCGGAATCTTTCCAGGAAGGTTTGTGGACCGTTCAGCAGTCCACGAGCAGTGTTGTGGCCAGACCAGTGGATCGTGTGGGTACCGTGGCAGATTTCAGGAGACTGGGTCCGTCTGTCTTCACTGGCCTGGAGGAGCCTTTGCCAGCGGAACAATGGCTGGTTGATACGGAGAATTTACTTGTTGAGGCACAGATCCCAGAGGATAAGAAGGTGGATGTGGTACGCATCCAGTTGGTAGACTACGCCCGGGAATGGTGGCTTGTGGAAGAGGCCCGCTTGCCCAAGCCGATCAGTTGGACGGATTTCTCGAAAAGTTTCTTGGAGAAGTTCTTCCCGCGAACTGCATGGGAGGAAATGGAGGAAAAATTCGTTAGTTTAAAGCAGAACGGCGCACCTGTAGATGTGCATGCAGCTGAGTGGATGCGGCTCAGTAGATTCGCTGGACCATTGGTTGCCAATAATGCTGATAGGGCAAGAAGGTTCATGCGCAGTTTGTATGTGGACATCCAGAGGCAGATTGTCTCCCTGGATTTGACCACTTTCTCACAAGTTCTTACAGCAGCCCGAGAGCAGCAGAGGCTAACTATGAAGACCGGGGGTACATCGCAGCCAGCAGTTACAGCACGGAAGCCAACATTTGCACCAAATCGAGCACATGGACGCAAGGGTATTCCGGTGGACAGGCGTGGCGTTGTACCAATGAAGAGGCCAGTTTTGCACGAGCATAAGGGAAGAGTGGTGTGCGATTACTGCCAGCGACCGGGTCATTATCGCAAAGATTGTCATAAGAGGCTTGGACTTTATCTTATTTGCGGATCAGCGGATCACACCATTGATACTTGCCCGTCGAAGCTACGGTTAAAGGAAGATACTCAGAAGCCACCGCAGAGACAGTTTCAGGAGCAGAAGCTGATAACTCGAGGACCTAATCAAGCTCGAACCTTTACCCTGACGGCTGAAGAGGTTAAAGCTCCAGAGGAAGTTGTTTCAGGTACCCTACTGGATCCTTGTTTTCTCGCATTAGCGTTATTCAATTCTAGTGCATCCCATTGTTTTATGTCGTCCAAGTTTACTACTATACACTCGAAGGATTGCACGACCCTGTTTAGTTTTGGGACATACACACTGGGAAAGGGAAAATCTTAACTAATAGAATATATAAGGATTGTTCTGTTGTTGTTGGCGGTTGGGAGTTAATTGCAGATTCCTTGGTGTTTGTTGCTGGCAATTGTGAAATCGTCTTGGGAATGGATTTCTCGGCACTTTCCAAGCTCACATTAAGCGTAGAGTAAAGAAAGAGAATTTCCAGATTCCCGGACATCCAGAGGTTTGTTTTGTGGAAGCAGTTTTGTCAGGCCAGTTGAGTTTGGGGCTAGGCCGACAACTAATGTTCTTCCATCGGCAAGGTTTGTTAAGATGAAGCACCAGCTGTAGTTTGAGAGTTCATGGACGAGTTCGAGGACATCTCAGGATTACCGCCGAAGCGAGACGTGGAATTCGCAATTGATCTTATTCCTGGTGCAGCGCCAGTATCCAAAGCGTATTACCCAGTGGCACCAGTAGAGTTGGAAGAAGTCAAGAAACAGGTTGCTGAATTGCTTGAAAAGGGTTGGATTCGAAGCAGTAACTCGCTTTGGGGAGGTCCAGTTCTTCTAGTAAAGAAGAAGGATGGCACATGAAAGATGTGCATCGACTATTGAGAATTAAACCGGGTGACTATTAAGAACAAGTACCCTATCCCTCGCATTGGAGAACTTTTTGAGCAGCTTAGTGGCGCGAGGGTATTCTCGAAGATGGATTTGCGATCCGGATATCATCAGGTTCGAGTGAAAACAGAAGAGATTTGCAAGACGGCGTTCTGAACTCGGTATGGACATTACGAATACCTAGTGATGCCCTTCGGAGTAACGAATGCGCCGGCAGTATTCATGGACTTGATGAACCGCAACTTTTCACCGTTCTTGGATCAGTTTATTGTGGTGATTCATTAACGATATTCTGGTTTACTCCAAGAGTTTGGAAGAGCATGCTGAGCACTTGAATATCGCACTGCAGACATTGAGACAGGAGAAGTTGTATGCTAAGATGAGTAAGTGCGAGTTTTGACTGGAGGAAGTAAAGTTTTTAGGGCATGTTGTTTCTGGCGATGGAATTGCCGTCGATCCAGAAAAGATTGCAGCAGTACGAGTTTAGCCGATTCCAAAGAATGTTGCGGAGATAAGAAGTTTTCTTGGACTCTCCGGGTATTACAGAAGATTCGTGGAGAACTTTGCTCGTCTGGCGGAGCCGTTAACCAAGCTTACGCGCAAGGAGGTAACTTTTGTATGGACGAACAAATGTGCGTTAGCTTTTGAGACGTTGAAGCGGAAGTTGATAACCGCCCCTATTCTGACCGTGCCAGACAATTCCGGAGGATTGGTGATTCACAGCGACGCAACTGGGAAGGGATTGGGATGTGTTTTGATGCAGCATGGGAAGGTTGTAGCATACGCATCGAGGTAGTTGAAGACCCAGAAAAGAATTATCCAACGCATGACTTGGAGCTTGCGGCAGTGTTTTTCGCGTTGAAGATTTGGAGACACTACCTTTTAGGCGAAAGGGTCGAAGTTTTTACTGATCATAAGAGCTTAAAGTATATGTTCAAGCAGAAGGAGCTTAATGTGAGGCAACAATGCAGTATGGGTGATTTTTGATCGATTGACCAAGGCAGCTCACTTTAACCCTTTCCGGGTTGGTCAATCAACAGAGACTTGGCAGAGCGATACATGCAGGAGATTATAAGATTGCATTGAGTACCGGTGAACATCGTGTCCAATCGGGACACTCGGTTCTTATCACACTTTTGGCGGAGTTTATAGGAAAGTTTGGGGACTCGTTGGAAGCTTAGCACAGCTTATCATCCTCAAACTGATGGTCAGTCAGAGAGAACAATTCAAACTCTTGAAGATATGTTGAGAGCATGCATGTTGGACTTCAAGAGGTCTTGGGAGGATCATCTACTTTTGGTGGAGGTTTCTTACCACAACAGTTTTCAGGCAGCTATCCTGATGGCTCCATTTGAAGCTTTGTATGGAAGTAAATGCCGTTCACCTGGTTGTTGGGATGATGTCGGTGAACGAAGATTATTAGGACCGGATTTGGTTGTGCAGACAGTTGAGAAGGTTAACACTATCAGAAATCATATGAAGGCAGCACAAGACAGACGGAAGAGTTGGGCAGATACGTCAAGAAGACCTCTAGAGTTCGCCGTGGGTGATTTGGTATTCTTGAAGATATCACCAACTAGAGGGGTGATTCATTTTGGAAGTCGGGGAAAGCTTAGTCCTCGATTCGTTGGACCCTTTGAGATCTTGGAGCGTGTTGGTAAGGTAGCGTATCGGTTGGAGTTACCGCAGTCCTTGGTGAGTGTGCACGATGTGTTTCACGTATCTCAACTACGAAGGTATGTTCGAGATGAAATGCACGTATTGGATCATTTGGAGCTAACAGTACGAGAAGACTTGACTTTTGAGGAGCGACCGGTTGAAATTGTGGATCGAAGGGAAAAGGTTCTTAAGAACAAAATAATCCCTCTTGTGCTTGTTTCTTGGGGTAATCGCTCGCATGGAGAGTCCACTTAGGAACGAGAAGATGAAATCCGGCAGAAGTTTCCTCACCATTTCTTGTAGTTATCTATCTTTGTATTCTTGGAATTTCGAGGACGAAATTCTTTTTGTAGTTGGGTATAATGTAACACCCAAGCCCAATGCTACTAATTTCAGTTATGGTTCGAGCGTAGTGCGGCACTTATTTCATTTATCTTGTTTGATTGTTACTTACTGTAAAATTTTACCCGGCAAATTCATTTCTGCATATAACAATTTTTGGCATCTAAAGTAAAATTAAAAATATTCATCTTGGCCTGCTTGACACCCCTAACCCCGTTGTAGCGTCCGTGCATCGTGTTCTCGTCCCGTTCAGTGAAACGGGCGAGTTTGGACTGCTGCGTGCACGTACGTGTGTCCGTTTTGGGGGGTATGCTTTTTGATCATAAAACACTTCATTTTCACTTTTGGATCCCGCTTAAAATCCTATTATTTCAATTTCAAATTTTTGGACCCGACCCGTGCACAATTCGGAAATGTTTTATTTTGCGCCAAAATTCCAAATTTTAATATATTTAAAACCACCGTATATTTATTTATATTAACCATCTAAAATTTTATAATCTAATAAATCTTTATGTTAAATTTTTCCTAACAAAACTATTCCCCCTCAGCCAATCAACGAACTCCTATCCCGCGGGCCCCACACCTTTTCTCTCTCTCTCTCCCCCTCTCACCGTCTCTCTCCTCTCTCTTCCCTCTCTCTCGCGTTCTTTCTCCTCCATATACCTCTCTCTCTCTCTCATATTTTTAAAAATCTCTTCCCTCCTCCTCCTTTTTCCAAGCGATAACCCTAAACCCACGCGTCCCCGAGCGCTGCACACCCCGTCGCCACCGCAGCCTCAATGCCGACGCCACTACCACCGACCTCCTTGCCTCCTCAACCTCGTCTCACCCATCTCCTTCCTCCTTTCCCTACGTCCCCGAGCACCTGCACACCCCTGCACCAGCGCCGTGACCGCCTGCACCTCATGGGATCGCCACCGGCGATCTCGATCCGCCTCCCCGGCCTCGTACATCCCCTCTGTAAGCTTCTTCTCCTCTCCTCCTCTTTCCTTTCTTCTTTTTCCCTTCTCTGTGAAGTTTCTTGAACTGCAGGTTTGTCGCGGTCACTGTTGGCCGACCGCCGGGGCTCCGTCGACGAGGTCGATCGTCACCACCCGTCCTACAGATCCTTGTGAGCATTCCTTTCTCCTCTTTCCTCCTTTTCTTCTTCTCTATTCTCTTTTCTTTCTTGTTTGCATCTCTTGTATGTTTACTATTCATTTCTTGGCCGGAATCCGACGATGTCGACGACGTGTCCCGATATTCCAGCATGGTACCCGACCCGTGTGGTTCCAGTGTTCGTCTTTTGGGTTCATTCCGTGAACCGTGCGACCGTCGCGAGTTTCCCCGTCGACGTTTATCGTTCCGTTTTCCCGGTTCGCGACCCGTCGAGGCAAGTACCCTTTACTACATGCTAAATAATATTTACATATTCATTAATGACACCCTAAACCTGTTATTTAACTGTAGTATTATAATTCCCATTTTATGTCAATGTTGTTATATATCATTTATCTTTCAAACTTGGAACCTACCTGTTGAAATTGCCGTAGTGAACCTAATTACCATATTTACAGATTTTAATTTCACCTTCACTAATAACGTAGCCTATGGCACCTTATCTACCGTTTTACTTCATTCAAACACTTGTATACATTTAACCTGCTTAAATTGTGATTTCATCCGTGGAACCTATATATATACATATAACATTGCATCCATGAAGTCTTAAACTTGTTAACATGATTAAATGGCTATAATTGTCTTACTGCATTCTTAAAATGTTGAAATCCTCTCTGTGACACAACTAATAACTGTACTGCAAACTGAGTGCATCTGCCTATTGCTTAATTCATTGCTTATATCATGTTGTTGATAACCATGCTTGATTATATAACTGATTGTGAATACACATATGATATTGCTTACTTCTTGACCTGACTTGCTACATACATAGTGCTTGACCCAACATGGTACCGTATGCTGCTTGACTTGACCTGATGTACCATGACCTGACCCGTTACCTGATCTTGTGTCTAATGCCAACAAACCTGACATGTAGTCCTCATGGACCGTTCCGGTTGTCTATCCAGACAAACCTTTTTACCTGATCCTGCATTGGCATTAGTTTCTCGATTAGGGGATACCTGACTTGACTTACACATATAACTTGAGGGTATGGGGAAATCAGTATTGTAACCGAACGTAACTCCAAGGGCCATCCCATTGTTTGCCGTTTTTCCGGACGTTACGGAATACCCATTGTTTGCCGTTTTTCCGGGCGTTACGGAATACCTATTGTTTTCCGTTTTTCCGGGCATTACGGAATACCCATTGTTTGCCGTGTTTCCGGGCGTTACGGAATACCTATTGTTTGCCGTCTTTCTGGGCGTTACGGAATAACTACCGACGAGTTATGATGAGGATTACATTATTTGGTTTCAAAGACTTTAGAGCCTGATAGAACAGTTTAGTTTACCCACTGCACACTACCCTGCATTGCTCTGATTTATATTACTGTTACCACTGTTTTCCATTCATGTTTATATTTGCATTGCCTGCTGCACTGTTCATATTATATTACTTGATGACATGACGCGCTGACGTCTGGGTTTTGCATGGCCCAGATTCTGTACCGCTGTTGCAGTCCGAGCAGGAGTACTTCAGCCGACAGACTGAGCTGTGAGTGTCAGCAGTAGTTAGTTTTTCTTTCCTGCATTTTTATTCCTGATGTGAGCCCGCATTATGGGACATACATTCCAGTTATTTGTATTGGATCTTTCGCTTCCGCATTTATTTATTCTTGACTCATGATTTATCTTGGATTATGGACATGTTTTAGATAGTTTTATTTTGTTCTTGATATCTCTACAACCGTAATGTGACTGTGGATGGATACTTCATACCCACAGATAGCATGGTTGGCTATGTCACGTTCCCATTTTAGCGTACTCTGGGAGGCGGGGCGTGACACTACCCGCCTGTGCTATGTTTATTTCACACAGAATAAAAGGGTACGATTTAAGCGAGATTTATATTATTGTGGAAAAATGATATGATATCAATCCTAAGAGATTGATAAAATATGAAAGAGATTATATGAAAATGAATTATAGTGTGAAATGATAGTTTTGAACACAGAGGATATGGCCGAGGTTCTGTGATCTGTCCATGAGCGATTGAAGTTATGATAGTTTTGAACACGGTGGATATGACCAGGGTTCTGTGATCAATCCATGAACGATTGAGGTTATGTTAGTTCAAACATGGTGGATATGTCCGAGTTTTTTTTATCAATCCATGAGTGATTGAGGTTATGATAGTTTCGAACACGGTAGATATGGTCGAGGTTCTGTGATCAATCCATGAGCGATTGTGGTTATATGTGATCAATCCGTGAGTGATTGAGTGTGTGTGTGTGTGTGTTTGTGTGTGTGTGTGTTTGTGTGTGTGTTGTGATCAATCCATGAGTGATTGAGGTGAGAAGGCACGAAACGTCTTGATGGAGATCGGAGGGTCGATGTAGATACCCTGCCGAGAATGAGATATATTATACTTTATAGTAGCCGAACAGGACTGGTCCAAGAGACAGTACTTGAAATATTATTTTCACATATCGATGTATTTTAGAGAGATTTTCAAAAGATCTATAGTTGTACTATTTTTCACATGTCTATGATCGACACAAGAATATTTCAAAAGAAAACCCTTTTAAATCATTTTCAAAAAGCTTGGCATATACTTTAAAAAAATATCTTATATTGCTTCACAAATTAACATCTGCTACTTATTCCATGATATACACACCTTACGGCTATTTTGAAAGAACTTTACACACAGCATATTTCGGTTTTATATGATTACACATGTATGCGTGCTGTACATGTATTATAGCCTTGATTTTGTTTATACTTGATCGTGTGCTATAGATATTATACTATGGCTACGGTGATATTGATTTTACATCGTTGTATATATATGCGGTTGAGTTATTGGTGAATGATGATTTTTATCGTTTCATTTCGCATTTATGCATATTATGTTCGTGACTCACATGCTTTCTGATACATATGGTTATGCTATGCCCGTATCGGACGAGATATATATTAATTTATGATGCCATGATAACCACACATATTAAATACTTCATATTCTAGGACTGCGGTGCACGAGTTATACATGAGGGGTTATTGTTGTTGTTGTTGTTCATCGCTCGAACTCTAGTTTCGATACATGCTTATTTACCCTCCTTGATATACATGTTTATCATGCTTGGTTGTTTTACCCTTTATCCATATGACTTCTATCTTGTTATGCAAATTCTACTCACGAGTTGGCAACTCACCTCTGTTGTGGCATAGTTCTTACAGCTTTGACCACATAGATCAGTAACGGATTTGTTGGCACATATCCTTTATTTAGGCGTGATTGCATCTATCTTTTGAGCTAGATGGGTTAGAATTTGTTTTAGCATTTGCCTTATATTGATTATTATATCTAGAAGTACTCTATCAACCAAGTATAGTGTAGTGGACCGAGATCTTAGATGTTGTACTGTTGTTGTAGTCGAACTCGTATAGAGTCGGCTTGACTTTAAATATATATATATATATATATATATATATATATATATATATATATAGCATTATTTGATGTCCGCATGTTGATCTTCGCCTTTTGGTGTCTTCTATTTGCGTGGATTGCGCTCCGTCGTGTGGGTGTCGAGCTAGCTCCCGTGTGGGGATGCTTTTATATTTTTATCATTGTACATGATTTTAATCAAAATTTACAAAGTAGGTGTTGTCCGTTTTTCAAACATCTTTGCAAATTAAGCTTTACTTCTGCTTATAAAACAAAGTAGGTGTTGTCCGTTTTTCAAACATCTTTGCAAATTAAGCTTTACTTCTTCTTATAAAACTTTTCTTAAAAACATCACCTCCATTTTATTATATTATATTATCTATTTCTCTTACATATGGTTTAGATTCCTGACTTTGGCTTACTCAGGTTACGGTAGGGTCCACTGGATTTCACGTGATCTTTATGCCGGTCACGTGCCTTTTCGGGTCATGACACTTACAAATCAAAGACTTCAAAATCACAATACAATATTGGGAGAGGACACAAGCGTCGTAACCTAGATCATAAGATCAAAGGCCTAACGGTTAAAGCAAACAAATCCCCAAACACCATATGTTCACCAAATCTCCCAAAAAACCAAAACGAGGCTCTAATACCAATTTGTTGCGCCAAATACGATCAAAATGAAACAAACAAACAATAAAGAGAAGTAACAAATAGACAAAGCAATAGAAATAGAGCACAAACCAATCAACACACAAGATTTACGTGTAAAACCCTTACGGCGAAACCCATAGGCTTAGGAGGAACACTTTACTAATCAAACAAATAGAAGGGTTACAATGGTAGATGAATTCTCACAAAAAAATCCCTCTCAAAACCCTAGCCTACTCTCAATTCATATTAACAATGGATTACCCAATTAAGATTATAAACTGCTATTTATAGTATGTGATAAATAGAGTAAAAATAAGATTTCCCAAAATAGCCCAAAATGCCGCCCAAAACTTCGACAGACGTCCATGGCACTTTGAGATGGCTTAGCCCTTCGTTGAGACGGCTCACAAATGCTTCAGAATTATTATTTCTTTTCTGGTTGTATGAGACAGCTCAAAACAATTTTGAGCCGACTCGACCCTATATTGAGACGGCTCACATGTGTGTTAGAGACGGCTCAAGTGCTCAATGAAGCTGACTTTTATGGTAGCTGGGAAATACTCCGTGAAACGCCAAATTCAATTGGGAAACTTCTAGGGTTTAAGAATAAGAGGCAAACTCAACAACAGTCATATGGTGAGTTTCTTCGAAGTCAAGAACCCATTGAAAATTCATGCATGGACGCAAAATGACCATGCATGCAGAGTGGGATCGGCTTGATAGGCTTGGTTGAACCGATTATAGCAAACTTGTACAGTGTGGCCAATCTTGTTAATTACTTGGCATTTGGATGTTTGATTTTACCCGTAATGTTAATTGCCACGACCAATGTATTTGCCACGTTTTGCATGGTGTTGTTGATAACTTTGAAACAGAGTCATTTTTGAATGGGAAGGTTTAAGACAAATTATGTTTAGGAGGCTGAGTACATGAGCTACATGGTTCCTATTTCTCAGCAGAATTTATCTTTGGATGAAATCCAGATTTATTTAAGGACTCAAAATGAGCTTCTTGATCAAGTAGGAGATAGTCCTCGATAGATAATGGTTGGCCTCCACAAGTGAGAATGAATGTAGAGAAAGTTGCATATTTAGGGTCAAGTGCGTGTAAAACAAAATGAAAATAATTATCTTTTTGCGCAAGTAGACAGATTGCCACAAATTGGTTGGAGGGCGTCTTGGCTGCTTGAAGATATTGGGTTATTTTGCGAGAATCTTTACGCAAATTCTAAAGATGGCTGCAATGTTATGGATCTTGTTTGGCTTTCAGCAACAAAAGTTTTCTCGAGAGATTCCCAAACTTGTTTCGACATCGAAAAGCCGGTAACTTGAGAAAGCACGACATCCAAAAGTGTGTTGAGAAAATTGATCTTGTAATACCTAATGATCATAGGCTAGATTTTGAACAATTGAAGTTGTTGATAGTCATAAGTGGAAATTTCTAAGATCACGACATGTAGCAGATGACGTGTCGTCTACGTAAGCCCATTAGATTTCTTGGGGCTACGGAACTGGAATAAGCATGATGCAAAGGGAACGTTCCTCGGGGCCTTGTCTCTAAGGCTTGGTCCGAGGAATAAGATCCGACCTCTCAGGGCCTCCACTCGGTGCATTCCTCCCTCACCTAAACTATCAACCCGTTACTCGCCTCCTAGCTATCCTATAGCTAATATTCATCAGCTCCCTTGCTCGTCTCCGAGCTATCCTATAGATGAGATTCCTCAACATCCCCGTTTGGCCAGGAGCATGGAGCACGAGCACCCCCATAACGGCTCTGTGTATCTTGCCACGACGACATTCCACCGCTCCACGTCCCGCATCCCCCACTAGCGTATCTCGCCATTAATAGGCGTATCCCGCTATCAACGCGGGCGTGACGAAGGGGTGAAACGGACGGCGAGAATCTCGCATCGGCTTGCTCCGATGCGACCCCTATATAAACCCCTCCTCCAGACAATTCAGGTAACTCGAATTGAATCCAATATGCTACTACTCTACCCAATTATTTTACGGTACTTACTTGATCATCGGAGGGTCATACGGTGGTTTCTCACCTCGAGGCTTCTTTTACGGATAGCTCGGCGTCAATAAAAACCACATAACCTATTGAGATCCACACGTCTAATCTTCTACTACCAATCTCAACAGTTCAGCCACGCTGGCAACAAGATCGACGAAGGACAACATTAAGATTCCGACCTCCAACAGTTGGCGCCGTCTGTGTGAACATTTCATTTTCCTCTAAAAAAGTTGATCTTCCATCTTCGATTTGATAGCCAGCGATCATCGCAACAAAGATCCTAGCTCGAGCCATCCCGTCCCCCACAACAGAGGCGGGGACGGTTCTACTCCTTCTACCAATGTCGTCGAAACCTTATCTGCACAGATCGACTGTCTAACAGTGATGGTGGATGCACACGCACATGTCCAAACTGCCAACCATGCCCACCAAACCGCCGCCCCTACTCCCCAGAACGGCGGCATGCGTAAAGCGGCAAAAGGGCGTGTTCAGGTCCCCGGTCTCACTCGTGCCAATCTCGACGTCACGGAACACCGGCGTGCCGACTCTGACAGTCATAACCCCTGTACAAAGAATGAATCCATGACTCGTTAGGCACCGGACAATTCAACGCCGAGGCCTCAGGACCAACTAAATTATAACATCAACACTCACTGCGCTCGCTCGCCTTACGAGGCGACGTCGGTTAGGTTGCCTGATTCCAGGAAAGACCGGCGTCACCATACTCATCGAGGTCGCACACAGGGTGAAAGTCAGGGTGAGCCATAAAGGGTTCACACTGAGGATCTGAGGAACGTGATAGAGCGGAGACGAAGCCGCTCCATCGCGCAAGCCCAAAGCAGAGATATCAGGCACTCCGATTATGAAAAATTCTGGGGATACCAGTAATGAATCTGTAAGTCCCTAGTGCCCTCGCCGCGGAGGCCGCGGCCAATATGAAAGTGGAAAACAAAAATTATCGACTGGGAAACTAGAGACTAAAACCTAGAATCGTTTCATACACCTAAAACTAGCAACTAACATGCAATGGTTTAGAAAATACAATCTTCGACACGTGTCCACCTAATTATGGAAGACCCTTCTAAGCTTGTAAATGCTGGGAACGCGCTTAAGAGGCGACCGCCCTTGCTGAAAATGATTCACCCGAGAGAAACCGATCCAAGCTCTGACCGGAGCTCCAAACTCGCCAGGAATGGATTGTGGGTGATGTAAGAATTTTTTCGCTAACTTTCTCTCTCAATTTTCATGCTCAAGAGAGCAAGAAGAAGAAGGAAGAGGAGGTTGAAGGAGGCTAAGCCATGACATGAGAAAATGGCTAATTTTTTTTTGTGTAAGAAAAAACTAGTAGAAAGAATGGCTCATTTTTTACAGCCATACTATAATAGTATACCCAAATGATTTTATGAATATAAAATCATAGCCATACCTCTTTACCATGCTCTTTGCCACCTCATCAATACACCTAATTATTTGAATTTCCAAAAAAGAAAATCAATTATGAAGTGTCCTTCTAGAAGCATTTCCGTATAAATACGGAATACTTCATCTGGTATATGTATCGCTATATATACGCATATCCGTATAAAAATACGAATAGCACCAAAGAGAGAAAATGAATAGTGAACAAAAATACTAATATATATATATATATATATGTGTGTGTGTGTGTGTGTGTGTGTGTATTATTAAATCAAAACCTGATTTAATAATCCGGCTTAATCATAAACCGGTTAGTATTATCAACCGTCTTATTAAAGTCCATGTATCCCGTATACGTATTTAATTGGATCCCTACACGTACCAACGTACGACCTCTGCATCTATGGCCTGAACCGAGAAAACTCTCTGTGTAGGACTCTAAAAACTCGACAGTACGCTGACAGTGTTGGGTTACACTAGCGCACCGACCATTTACCGTGGCCATTTGCGAAACAATTTTTTTTCTAAAGTTTAAAACTGGCACTAAATGAAACCTGTCTAGAATCTACCATATACTCTAAACTAGCTAACTAGGAGTGGCTATCTACTATGATAGAGATTCTCACCAAAAGATTCGTTGTCCTTCGGTCTTCGTTCCTCTTCATAAGCTCCTGGTGGCCTCCATGATCGAGCTTGATCGTCCGTCTCCTTCTGTCGAAGATGATCCACCCGAGAGATGAAGTTCATGGCTCTAGCTCCAAACTAAATATCAAATGAAGCAACTAGAGAACTTGGATTGCTAATCTAAGAAATCTAGAATGTAGTCTAGGGTTCTAAGTGTATTTCTATCTCACCTCCTCTCTTGATTCTCAACACATGAGAGTGTGGAGAGGAGGTTGATGATGATGGTGGAGAAGCTCAAGAGAAAAGAAGATTGTGAAGCAAATGGTGAGCTCAAAATAAAATAAAGCATGCAAGTGAGAAAATCCTCACAATGGTTTTGTAAAATGATTTTTACAATATAATAAAGTAATCATGCTTTAATAGTGAGCACAAATGAATTGAAAATTTATTTGTCAACACTATTTAGGCATGGCTCTCACCATACTCTCTTCACCTCACTTTACACCTCATTTTCCATTTATGAATAAATGAAAAAATCAAGAATGAGGTGTCCACCATCTAGAATATTTTCCGTATAAAATACGGATTACAGTCTACTGTATAAACATACCTGCATTCGCATAAAAACACGAATACCCAAAGAGATAGAATAACACAAAGAACATAATACTAGAATGTACATATCGAAATATATATATATATGTATTAAATCAATACTTGATTTAATAATCCGGCTCAAAACCCTAGCTGGCTAGTAATATCAACTTTCCGATGGAAAGTCCAGGTGCATAGTACCATCAATCAATCGGAACCCTGCACGTATCCAATACGGCTACTACATCATTTCACCTGAACCAGGGAAACCCTCTGTGTGGGACTCTGAAGACTCGACAGTACGCTGGCAGTGAGTTACTTGATAAATCCATAGCCATAAGCACGTCAGGGGCACTAGCTATACGTAACGGCTACCCGGGTACCTGTCGAAAAGGAAGGCTGAAGAGCAAACTCATCCGGATCACTATTGAGCCTATCTGTGACAATCTCCATACAGTCCGGTCTTTTTTTCTGAGAGTATCGCATACCGGGTCTAGGGGTGGTAAATGTCAAACCCTAATAACCCGATAATTCGTGCTGATGCGGCTCAGGACCAATCCGGGAAACTACTGATCAACCTATCAGTAAATCCCAACTGCCTTGGCTAAGGTCTTATGGTCCTGGCCAATCGAACACAGTACGATATTGACTCCCTATACCGTAAGAGACGAATCCCCAACAATCACTCACTGCCTCCATATGGCTCGGGACTGTACCCAACCAAAACCTATTTGCACAATTCAGTAAACCATGGTAAGGTAGTGATCAAAGTACAGTGGGAACTCACAAGAGACAAATGACGATCTCGGGTCAAAAGACTAACCTATACTCATGTCACCTGAGAACTGCTATCCGACGATAGGTATAGTACCATCTAGAAATTCTTGATGAATCTGTCCAGTGTACTCATCCCTAGTGAGCACCTGTATACGATCTTAGGTGCAACAGACCGATGGCTACGGGACCAACCATCGCCACTTGTCGGGGTCTATAAACGTATACACCAGTCTACTCCGGAATATCGATGCCCAGTCTTGAAACTCCTATGACTAGGGACCTTCTAAGGATGTGCTTATCGACTACCCTTCTGCCACAAGTATGTTAGTTATATGTATGCCCTAGAGACCATTACTGTACATGCGTTGTATATTGTAATGGATGCTTGGACATATATAGTGAGGACTTTCTTGCTCGACATGATAGTATGCTATCTGCTTGTACTTTATCTTAACATATACTCTGATTGTCTCTATGTTACATTTTGATAAAGCCCTTAGGATATGTACTCGACTACTGGGACTATGATGAGATCATACTAGTGGGGCCTTGGTAGTCGATGAGTACATCCTATAACTGTTCCTAGTCGAGGGTGTATCGAGAAAGGGCATCGATACACCAGAGTAGACTAGCGTATACGCATCTTGACCCATATAATGGGCGATGGATGATCCCATATCCATCGGTGTTTGACATCAAGGATGGTGTACAGGTGCTCAGTGGAGACTGGGTACACTGGACGGACTCGCCGAGAACTCCCAGATGGTATTATACCTCACGTCAGATGGTAGTTCTCTGGTGACACTGGTACAGAGTAGTCTGTAGACCCTAGATCGTCATAGAGTCTTGTGTGATTCCCACTGTGCTTTGATTTCCATCATACCACGTCCAAGAGGGCGTGCAAAAAGGTGGCTTTTGGGTACAGTCCCGAATCAAATGGAGGCAATGAGCGAGAGGAGGGGATTCGTCTCTCCCGGTATAGGGAATTGATGTGGCGCTGTGTTCGATTGGCTATAACTGGAAATCCCTGACCAGGGTTACTGAGATTTACTGGTAAGTGTTATCAGTAGTTTCTCGAACTGTTATAGACCTCATATCGACACGACTTATTAAGCTACTGGGGTCTGACGTTTCCCACCCCTAGGCGAGATATGCGACATATCAGACGAAGAGACCGGACTGTACAGGAGTGTTACTGGCTGGATTCACAGAAGAATATACAGGCTTGCTTATTGATCTTCTGAGCGCTCAATACCTGAGTGGCTGTTACGTTTAGCTGACCGCTTGCAGCTTGTGGGTGTTTGATATGATCATCACCTACTGCCGGCGTATTGACGATTCTTTAGAGTCCTACACAGAGGTTTCTTGGCTCAGGCAAAACGGAGTAGGAGCACATATGTGATATGTGCGGGACCGAGAACAATACGTGTATGTGATACCGTATTAGATTCTCGCGATATGAGATATCGGCCGGGTGATCAGTCGAAAATAATGTATTTTTAACACGGCAATTTCCCTATCATTTGCACTCATTTAGAAGTGTTCGGTATTCATATTTCATATATTAGCAAATCAGACGTATAATATCAAATTGCATGTGTTAGACTCTAAAACCGACATTTCTAAGGAAATAGACTGCATTTCATGGCATCGCATCATTCCTATATTGCGCAACACTTGTCTCGAGAAATTGCAGGAGCAAAGTCAAAAGAAGCTGATCAAAAATACACCAACTCCATGTTTTTAGATCTGGTAGCAATTCAGAAGGAAATATACAAATCAACATATCAAATAAAGGCCCACAACTCAAGCCCAACATTTACCAGAGAGCCCAAGACCCAAGCCTCCAACATGGCCGCGGAACCGCGGTGGGAGTCAGCTTGAGCCGCGGTTCCGCGGCTCTTCTGCCACGTCATCGCTTCATTTTTAGTGCACAATTCTTCTCTCAGGTCCCACATTCATTTATGATATGTCAAATTCCAGAATTCTCGCGAAGGTACTTCCAGATCAGCAAAGATCATTAAGCAAGGCTAATCCTAATTAAGCTCCTAACTAATCTTTTCTAGAAGCTCCCTCCTAACTAATCACATCTAGAAGCTTCTCCTCTAACTAAATTTTGGTGGGAAATTCAAATTTCCTCAACAAACTTTTGGAGGGAAACTTAGAATTTGAAATCCTAGATCTAGGGTTTGGATATCTATAAATAGAAGCCTAGACCTAGGGTTAAAGATATAAAATGTTTATGGAATTAATAGATCTTAGTTAATTCTTCATTAGTTCATTCTTACACCATTTTCTTCCACAAGTCTAGTGACAAGGCTTGTGCGAAACCCTAACCCTAATTCCAATCCAAATTCAAGATCCCGTGTACAAATCAAGAAAGAAGCCTTCAACCTTTTAGGAGCCGAGCCGATCTTCAATCGGGCAAGTGATCCAAGCCGATCCGCGACCCACGGAGACGAGCGACGCCTAATCGACGATCGAGTTCTTCCTCTTGTAGTTCTTGAGCGAATGTAATGAAATTGTTGATATAAATAAAAGGTGAAATTCTTTAATCTTTCTTTCTTTTAATTCTTGCATCATGATTAGATCTCATTTTGTAATTGTTGCTCTTGTTGTGATGTTTGAGTAAAACTCCGCTCGTTAAGGTGTTGAGACGATCAATAGAATGATGATGTAACAAATCTTAATACGATTCTTGAGTCCTACGAGTTTTGTAAACCCTAGCAAGTTCAAGAATCAATGACCTAGTTTCGTAGCGATGCTTTCTTAATTGTGATCGCTCGAAATTAGGGATCTACGATCGTTTCTTAAAATTACTAGAGGCTAGAATGTGAATGATATCGACGAAAGAACAAGGGATAAGATGAAACCCTAGTTTCATAAGAAATCCCTAATTCTCGATCGATCATCATCGATCTAGTATCAATTCATCGAAGGATAAGAATACGTAACTGTAAGATTACATCACATCTATAGATCCGATCGATTCCTACGAGCCTCATTTAGATTCTTGACATTTGGTTTAGAAAAATCATCAAACTATCAATTCTTGATTCTATCTTTTTCTTGTTATTAGATCTAGATTTTCTAATTCTTGAAATTCAAATATAAATCATGAATTGTTTGTTTTCTTTTCATTAAAGTTTCGATTCATCTAATTCAAAAGACGAACGATTACACTTTCCCTGTGGACGATCCGCACTCGCTAACGCGCTACAACCGACACCGTTATTGATTGCGGTCAAATATTTTTGGTTGTGATTTCTACACAATTTTCATACAACACAACACAAATCAAACAATCAAATGGCGCCGTTGCCGGGGATAGTGCGCTAATTGTTCGTATTTTGAAATTTGAGTTGAAAAATTTATTCCATTATAATTTTTAGATCTAAACTCGGACAAACACTAATACCTGTGTTGTAATTTGATTGCGAGAAAATCTGGAATAATTGGAGCTGGATAAAATTTTTCTGAAAATACCAGAGAGCTGAGGGAGTCTACAGAAACTCTCTGTTAAAATTTTGTGCAGTGTTCCCTTCAAACAGCCGCGTTTCCGCGGTCTTGACCTACCATCTGCGGCGGAACCGCGGTCTCCTCAAGGAGTTGCTGCTCCCAACTTCTTCAGGTAACTCCTTACTTTCTCCTCTCTCCTCTTTTTAGCTCCAACTAATAATTTCTGCAGGTTTCTTTGCAAATAATCGCAGCGCCGCAAAAGCAAAAATAAATTGTGCGTGTTTTTTTATTTTTGGTTGTTTGCAAATTAATACGGAAAATTAAGGGGCACGACCAAATCCAGATTAGGTGGGGAGTTCATTACCCTTCCTAAGCCCCGAAAATCACAAACTTGCATCCGCATTTACCCTCATTAACTAAAAAATATCTAGAGATGACTCTAAGGACCATCGCGATCAATTAGGACAGAAGAAGGCCGTGGGTAATTCATTTCTTATCCGCGTTTTCTTGTGGTGTCTAAGGCGAGTGTGTCTAAGGCTAGTGGTTTTTAATTAGGCCCACTACTTAAGTAGTGGAGTACCTTCCCACTTACCTGGCATTTATCCGGCCACAGGGGGACAAAGAGACAGTGGAGGATTGATCCTGCGACTTGTCTTTTGGCAGTTAAGAGCGGTCTAGAGCCGGACCTAGGTGACCACTAGATTCTAGGGTTTTTTGTTTGTTTGCATTTGTTGTGTTGCATCATTTTTTAAAAAATCTGTATCACTTTTCAAACAAACACCACATTCACTTCATTTCCCCTAATTATAAATTTACGCTGCCACTTGTACTAACCCTTTTTAGTGCAAGATAGGCTGGACAACAGGATTCTAGTGCCTGTTTAGTCCGCGTCCCCCGATCGACCCAAAAGTCGGTATTTCTACATTTACCTTTCTTTTACCCACCACCACACCCACTTCGATGGATCCATCTCCATCGAACTTCTTTTCCACTACCCTGCCGCCGTCTGTTGGTGCGCAGAATCCACCTCGCATCTCTCTCCAGGAGAGGTGCTATCCTACACGAGGCCCACTTTCCACCTGTCTTTCCATTCCACCAGCCAACGGGGAAAATTTTCAAATAAAACCCCAGTACATCAACCTTCTACCAAAATTTCACGGTCTCGAGTCTGAAGACGCATACGTGTTTATCACGAAATTTGAAAATGTATGCGCAATGATGGGTACTTCACAGCTTTCTGTGGATGCTTTCCGTCTATGTCTTCTCCCATTCACCTTATGCGATTTAGCCGAGAAGTGGCTATATAACACTACCGCACATTCCATTTCAAATTGGGATGAATTCGTCAAAGCATTCCTGAAGAAATTTTACCCACATCAAAAGACAGCTCGAGTCCGTAGCGAAATCTATCAATTCACCCAGCTTCCAAATGAAACATTTTCAAAATGTCATGAACGTTTCAAGGATCTGTTGGTCCAATGTCCACATCACGGCATCCCGAGATGGGAACTGTGCCGAATCATTTATGAGGGCATTACTCCTTACACAAGACAGACCCTTGAATCCATGTGTCAAGGCAACTTCATGACTAAAGATGATGGGGAAGCCTGGAATTTTCTAGAAGATTTCGCTGAAAAATCTTTACAGTGGGAGGGTGTGAGTCAATCGTCTAGGGATAGCAATGATATTTCCATAGGAATTAGAGCTGACATTGCAGCTATACACAAGAAACTCGAGACTATGGAAAACAAATTTTTAGCCGCCACCCTAAGTCAAATATCACTCTCCAAAACTGTATGTGGCTGCTGTTTTGATCCGTCTCACTTGACGGAAGAATGTCCGTTTCAAGGTCATGAGCATACCAATGCCGTATTTCAAAGACTTAGAAACGATCCATCTTCCTCCACATATGATCAGGGTTGGAGGAATCACCCGAACTTTGCTTGGAACCAATCCCAATCTCAAAACACGGTTCCAAACACGAATCATTTCCAAAGGGTCCCTCTACCAGAACAGCAGCCACCACTTCAATTGAGTCAGCACCCCTTTCAATCAAAAAACTTCCAAAATCCGACCAACACTTTTACACCGTCTAGTCCTTTGCAATTGACCGGTACAGATAACACCTCTGCACTAGCACAAACCTTGGATACTTTCATGAAACAATCCATCCAAGGGACGGCAAGTTTGCAATCTTCCATCGAGAATGTAATGAAGATCATTGTCTCTCAAAATGAGAATATCAAATCGATGGAAGCACAAATTGCACAACTAAAAGCCGAAATGAGTGCAAGAGAGAAAAGGAAACTTCCAGCTCAACCTTTACCCAATCCTGGCTATTCACATCATGTGGATGCAATCACGTTGAGATCTGGAAGAGTGCTTGACACTCACGTTGGGGAAGAGTTTGATGTCGCTGATAAATCAATCAATAGAACCCCGGCTGAGATCTTTCCTCACACACACACTTCTAGTTCTGATCCTTGTTCTTCTACCCTACCACCTTCTTCCGAGCCTATTCTTCGTTTCCAAAAAGGCTCGCCACTTCAGCCCACCTCTTTTACCCCTCCACGGACGATCCCCACTTCTATTTTGGGATCGGTTCCACACCCACTTCCTTCTCCTATGATGGACCCAGCACTTATTGCTAAAGCACCTTACCCTAATCGGTTAAGGGCAAACACACCGAGTCCACATATGGAGAAGATCATGAACATGTTTAAGCAAGTCAACATCAACATCCCTCTCCTAGATGCCATCCAACAAGTTCCGTCCTATGCGAAAACTCTTAAGAACTTGTGCACTAGGAAGAGAAAGACTCAAGTGCCCAAGAAGATATTCATGGCAAAAACAGTAGACACGCCTTCCCCCAGCAATTACCGAGGAAACGTAAGGACCCTGGCTGTCCTTCTATTTCCATTTCTATTGGGAAAAAACACATTAACCGTGCTCTACTAGATCTTGGCGCTAGTGTTAACTTGCTTCCTTTCTCAGTCTATGAGCAATTAGGTATCGGAGTGTTAAAGCCCTCAAGCATAACTCTCCAGATGGCTGACCGATCAATCACCAAACCTAGGGGTGAACTGGAGGATGTGTTAATAAAAATCGGGGAATTCATATTCCATGTAGACTTTATTGTAATTGATACACAACCTGTAGCGAACTCACGGAATCAAATTCCGGTGATTTTAGGTTGCCCCTTTTTGGCCACTTCCAATGCAATAATCAACTGTCGTAATGGTTCTATGACCCTATCTTTCGGGAATAGGTCAATAGAGCTGAACATTTACAAGTTGGGAAGTGTACCCTCCGAACCTACTGCTCAGGTCTGTTCTGTCGACTTAATGGATGTCGACAGCAGCGAATTTGATGATCCTCCTGATATTGATCTAGACTCTTTTCATACGTTATTG
The DNA here is from genome assembly GCA_030015575.1 of Agapanthus africanus. NCBI lineage: Eukaryota > Viridiplantae > Streptophyta > Magnoliopsida > Asparagales > Amaryllidaceae > Agapanthus > Agapanthus africanus. The sequence continues at coordinate 142,555,800 of CM057337.1, forward strand.
TTTGACCCAGCTATGTATCATACATATACGGACTCTTCCACCGAGTTGTCCGGGTCAACAACTAACATTGACTATGAACTGCTTTTAGAGTCTGAAGATCACCCCGCACTTTATGACGACTTTCTTCATCGGGGAATTGATGGAACTTTTGAGGAGATCTTCGCTGATGAACTCGCATTTTTGAATGACACGGGTGTTGAGATGAATCATGTCCCAATCACTGAAATTGAACCTCCACCCCTTCATATGGACTGTAAAAAGAATGCGAGTTATCCATCACATTCACTGCATCGTCTCTCCAAAACGAGACGCACACACATTCTCTTCCACCACTTAACCTTTCCCCACTTCTTCTTCCACCAACCAGAGCACTGCATTGATAAAATTTTTGAATGGTTGGTGTTAACGTTCGGTCTTTGCAAAGCTTGGTATCGACCACTGATTTTTGACCCCCTCATGTGATTTTCAAAGATTAACATTGCATAACTCAAGTTTGGGGGGGTACATTATCGGGCTCCTGAAAAGAAAATCTTTACAAAATTTTGAGCCAAAAATAAGTTTGGGGAGGTTCTTCACTTAAATATTTTGCCCCCACTAATAAATTCCTCCCAAGCTTACAGGTTTTTTTCGAGATTTAGCTGATGGAAACAGTGAGGACACTGTTGAAAACAAGTTTGGGGGAGGTTTGTGCTTATTTTCGCATCATTTGCATATCATTTGCATAAGCACAAAACATTTTTTTTCAAAAACCTATAAAAATTTAAAATTTTTCAAAAGATAAAAATTTTTTTTGTACATAAATAAGATAATAAAAGTTTAGATAGTGAACAATTACATCCATGAGATTAGAAAAATTTAAGAAAACTAAGAAAATTAGAAGTTTTCTTATACGAACTAGTAATAAGTAGTTATGAGCCGTTGTCCCAAGGGTTAGTAAGATGAAGGACGTCACTAATCTGAGGATAAAACTAAGTGTGAAAAATAGTTTCTATTTTGGAAGCCAAACATTTTGAACGTTGATACCCTGCTATTCGCACTTACACACGTCTTGAAGCCCGTGATAGTAGAGGATACCTTGAAATGCTCTTGTCTTAAAGCCAAAAGTATGAAGGAAATTAAAAAAAAAATAAATGAAGAAAATATAAAGTGGTGAGAAAAATAGACACTGGTTTTGTTATCACCGAGGGCAATAAAAAATATATAGCGAGGGTGCTTCTTCACCTAGTGCCCTAAGGCCAACTGGTCTGGGAGTCATTGCTATGCCTGAGGTGGTGCAAGACGAGGAAAATACACCAAGTAAGCAAGCACAGGAGTAATCGGTCGGTTAGTACCTCAAGAAGTATTAACGGTCGCATGAAAATGTGTGAGCAATCTCATCTAAATATTCATTAATTAAAAAGTACTGAGGCTGATGGACAAGAGTATGATAGCTTGAATTGAATTCTCCGGGTGTAGGGATGTCTTTACACACACGCAGGGTTATATGATCGATGTTTGGAAGAAAGATAGGAATGAAGAATAAGACGATGTTTTATTGAGGGAGGACGTGATTTCTAACATCTTTTCATGACCATTAAGATAGGGCTCATGACAACCGAAAAGCTAGCTTAGTTGGAAACCCTAATTTTCAAAGTTTTTCTTTTACAATTCTTGTCTTTAAATGTAATATTCATGATCTTCCTTTTATTATTGGATTTTGTGGGTGCAATCCGCTGAAAACCCTCAGGAGACAACACTCCTCCTACTAGGGACACCTAGAGGTTTAAAGGCTTGTTGCACGTGCTCAGTGCAATCGTGTTGCCTACGAAAGTGTGCTAATTAGTTTTTCTCTTTCTTTATTTTCTCCTTCTCTTTTTAAATAAAACAGTTCGCTCGAGACGATCGAAATTAAGTTTGGGGGAATTTGATCAGTCGAAAATAATGTATTTTTAACACGGCAATTTCCCTATCATTTGCACTCATTTAGAAGTGTTCGGTATTCATATTTCACATATTAGCAAATCAGACGTATAATATCAGATTGCATGTGTTAGACTCTAAAACCGACATTTCTAAGAAAATTGACTGCATTTCATGGCATCGCATCATTCCTATATTGCGCAACACTTGTCTCGAGAAATTGCAGGAGCAAAGTCAAAAGAAGCTGATCAAAAATACACCAACTCCATGTTTTCAGATCTGGTAGCAATTCAGAAGGAAATATACAAATCAACATATCAAATAAAGGCCCACAACTCAAGCCCAACATTTACCAGAGAGCCCAAGACCCAAGCCTCCAACATGGCCGCGGAACCGCGGCGGGAGTCAGCTTGAGCCGCGGTTCCGCGGCTCTTCTGCCACGTCATCGCTTCATTTTTAGTGCACAATTCTTCTCTCAGGTCCCACATTCATTTATGATATGTCAAATTTCAGAATTCTCGCGAAGGTACTGCCAGATCAGCAAAGATCATTAAGCAAGGCTAATCTTAATTAAGCTCCTAACTAATCTTTTCTAGAAGCTCCCTCCTAACTAATCATATCTAGAAGCTTCTCCTCTAACTAAATTTTGGAGGAAAATTCAAATTTCCTCAACAAACTTTTGGAGGGAAACTTAGAATCTGAAATCCTAGATCTAGGGTTTGGATATCTATAAATAGAAGCCTAGACCTAGGGTTAAAGATATAAAATCTTTAGGGAATTAATAGATCTTAGTTAATTCTTCATTAGTTCATTCTTACACCATTTTCTTCCACAAGTCTATTGACAAGGCTTGTGCGAAACCCTAACCCTAATTCCAATCCAAATTCAAGATCCCGAGTACAAATCAAGCAAGAAGCCTTCAACCTTTTAGGAGCCGAGCCGATCTTCAATCGGGCAAGTGATCCAAGCCGATCCGCGACCCACGGAGACGAGCGAAGCCTAATCGACGATCGAGTTCTTCCTCTTGTAGTTCTTGAGCGAATGTAATGAAATTGTTGATATAAATAAAAGGTGAAATTCTTTAATCTTGCTTTCTTTTAATTCTTGCATCATGATTAGATCTCAATTTGTAATTGTTGCTCTTGTTGTGATGTTTGAGTAAAACTCCGCTCGTTAAGGAGTTGAGACGATCAATAGAATGATGATGTAACAAATCTTAATACGATTCTTGAGTCCTACGAGTTTTGTAAACCCTAGCAAGTTCAAGAATCGATGACCTAATTTCGTAGCGATGCTTTCTTGATTGTGATCGCTCGAAATTAGGGATCTACGATCGTTTCTTGAAATTACTAGAGGCTAGAATGTGAATGATATCGATGAAAGAACAAGGGATAAGATGAAACCCTAGTTTCATAAGAAATCCATAATTCTCGATCGATCATCATCGATCTAGTATTAATTCATCGAAGGATAAGAATACGTAACTGTAAGATTACATCACATCTATAGATCCGATCGATTCCTACGAGCCTCATTTAGATTCTTGACATTTGGTTTGGAAAAATCATCAAACTATCAATTCTTGATTCTATCTATTTCTTGTTATTAGATCTAGATTTTCTACTTCTTGAAATTCAAATATAAATCATGAATTGTTTGTTTTCTTTTCATTAAAGTTTCGATTCATCTAATTCAAAAGACGAACGATTACACTTTCCCTGTGGACGATCCACACTCGCTAACGCGCTACAACCGACACCGTTATTGATTGCGGTCAAATATTTTTGTTTGTGATTTCTATACAATTTTCATACAACACAACACAAATCAAACAATCACCGGGTATATGTGATATAGCCAGGTCATCGGATCAAATGTTGATTCGATAAACTGATACAGATTATATTAGTTGGTTATTTGTGAAATAGCCGGATTATCGGATCAAGTGTTGATTCGATAATTTAATGTATAATTATATATTTGATATATTAAATTACATTAACTAATATTAGCTCACTTATTGATTCATTTTCTCACTCGGGTAATACATTGATATATATGCGATATATGTTAATTGTATTATTATCTTTTGTTACAAATATATATTATATATGTGATATATAATATTGTAACATGATATGATTACTAATGCAACATGTTTAGTGGAGACTAAACAAGATTAGGGTTTGATTTGGGTTAGTTCTTTCTTGATATTTCTAGAAGGTTTCTTTTTGTTTTGAGCTAAGATATTATGGTTGATATTTTTTAGTGACTCATTCTTAACCCAACCCAAACCCTTAGCCCTAGTTAAATCTCTACATGAGTTAGCCTAGTCATAGTTGACCATGGTTGCATTTGTAATGATATTATCATTTGCATTATTCATCACAAAAGGATTATTCATTTGTTCATCTTCTTTTTCCTTCTTGCAAAGCTTTCTAGCTTTGATTCTTGTGATGAAAATGGGTGAGATTATGAAAATAAAATAGAACTAAATTCCTACTTCATCATCCTAATCTATCCTAGCCATTTAGATTAGGGTGTTCACTTCATTTGAGAGTGAGAGCTTGTGTTTAAGAAACTTCAAGGTAGATCATCTTAGTTATCGAAGATCGGAAGCAAATTTGCATCATTCTCTTCATGGAGCCTCTCTAGAGTCCAGGTACATGATGACTGTAGCGAAGGGACCTCAACACGGAGCTTATGAAGTGAAGGACCGGACTACAAAGGTTGTAATCCCAAACTCTTAGATGTTTAAGTGTTTAACATGTTTTGTTTCGCCTAATCTCGAGTTTAAGATCTTGGTTTAGGGTTGTTCCGCACGGCTAAATTTTAAATCGGGTATGGTTGATGCCTTATAGACCCTTGTGCATGTGCCTAGTAACCCTACAGTGGTATCAGAGACAAGCTAGAGGTTTAGGCGAAGACTAGGCGAAGTTTAAAGTCCGATCGAACTCCGAATACCCGTAAAACCCTAGTTTCTGTAAATTTTTCAAAAGGTTGATATTTTTCATATTAAAAATGCTCAGAAAATTCAGCAGGTAATTTTATGGGGAACTGTGAAAAACGACCCCCTAAATCAACTATTGCGCCGCGGAACCGCGGCCAAACCAAGTCATTGGCGGCGGTTCCGCGACAATTACTATAGATTGAGGGATAGTTTTTGTACAGTTACATCCGTAGGTAATTCTGCTTGGTTCTGGGAATTTTTATTTTACTCAAGTGTTGAGTTTTCTGGGTTGTATTGGGAGCTCGTTGATTCTATGGTAAGTATAATTTCGTTTAGCTTGTCCGGGTAAATTTTAGAACGTGTTAAAAAGTTCGAACAGATATCAATAACTCACTTTTTCCCGACCCGGAAAATTTCCAAGTGTTGGATTTTTCCGTAGTTTAAGAACGTTCTAAGTCATGCAAGTAATGCGGTGGACCCTCTAGAAGAACACAAACCTTAACTCGATTATGTGACTGTCTTGAACTGCCTCTAAAGCTTAGGGTTTGGGGCAGTACGGCGTTGCCACATGTAAGGCGTTGGCTTGACCCTTCTACGGCTGGACCATTGGTACTGTAGCATGTGATGGATGTTTTTAAACTAATTTCAAGTGTTGAGAACTATTTGGGAAATCTTGGGTGTTTGTTTATTCGATCGGAAAGTTTAACATTGTCTATTTATCTGGAATGTGATACAATATTTAGAATCCACAAGTAGTTACGAGATAACTAATTTGAATGTTATAAATCTAGCAGTTTAGTCTCATTTAATCGGTTGCCACGTGATTTTGATGAGATCAAAAGTCCGTCGCAATCACGTAGCGCACGTGGATACTCGCCGGGTAAACTTAATAGGCAGCCACGCCCCATAGCCCCGACTAAGTGACTGTAGGAGAACACCGTCGCGAAAAGCATCCGTTCGGGTGCTCGCGGCAGCGGTGTTCCGCCTTAGTGCACTTCGTTGACGGCAACCGGAGGTGCGGCCGTCTACTGAAGTTTGCGACGAGCATTCGATCAGGATGTCGGGAATCTTGTTGAATCGCCCGACTTGATATTGAAAAGAGTTTTCGATAATGAGACTAAAATACGGGGTTTATAATTGTTGGGCATATGATATCTAAGAAATTCATTTGGTTAGGCATGAGATGTCTAAGGAGGTTGCGGTTTCCAACTGTTGTAGTTTTACACTTTCTTTTCTGCGACCGTAAGTGTAATATGTGGTGTATCGCCGGTTTTGTTGCTATACATCAACGACAATTGGGATACGCATATTTACTTACGTTGATGATATGTGATATTATGTGTTGCTGTGATATGTTATATTAGATTGTCGCGTTTTGAATAGCCGGGGGTTTTATGTGAGATGAGGTTTTTTATTTTCATTCATGTAAAATTCATTTGTATGTAATATTCTTTTATTGGGGCACTTCCGGGCTGAGGATGATGTCACCATTGTATATTATTTACTTTTCCGCATTAGGTAGGCCCAAGGCGGGGAGCACAAGTAACCGGGTTCTAGGGTCCAGTGGGAGACCATCTCGAGGAGTCGAGACCAGGTCTCCTAACCCTAGAATTGGCAGTGTTGCTTGCCGCTCTCGTAGGGGTCTAGGGATATGGGTTTGGCTATTCATTACGACCGTGGAATCCGTGTTTTATACAGGCTCGTATTGAAAACACGGACATCCTAGTATATCCAATATTTCATATGTGTTCTTCTGCTACTATATTCTGTGATGAAATCATATTACTGCCTGAGACGAATGTTTATATTATATATATGAGATATATGTTATATTGCAGATTTCGTTTCAAAAGTGATGCTTGTGAAGCAAAATAAAATAGGACTTCATTAATGAGATTAATGAAACTAAAAGAAACCGAAAGATGTTGTAGAAACTTATTTAAAAAATGGTAGCTCTAGTTCTTGCTTTGCATAGTGGTGTTCCATGTAGAACATCCAGCACCTTATTCGATAAGGAAAGAGTCAAGATCCCTTCACCGGGAGTGACCTCTTTAGCAATAACTGGTAGATACTACTGTTAGTTATATGTATGCCCTAGAGGCCATTACTGTACATACGATATATATTGTAGTGGATGCTAGGACATATATAGGGAGGACTTTCTTGCTCGACATGATAGTATGCTATCTGGTTGTACTTTATCTTAACATGTACTCTGATTGTCTCTATGTTACATGTTGATAAAGCCCTTAGGATATGTACTCGACTACTGGGACTATGATGAGATCATACTAGTGGGGCCACGGTAGTCGACGAGTACATCCTATAACTGTTCCTAGTCGAGGGTGTATCGAGACAGGGCATCGATGCATCAGAGTAGACTAGCGTATACGCATCTTGACCCATATGATGGGCGATGGATGATCCCATATCCATCGGTGTTTGACATCAAGGATGGTGTACGGGTGCTCAGTAGAGACTGGGTACACTGGACGGACTCGCCGAGAACTCCCAGATGGTATTATACCATACGTCAGATGGCAGTTCTCCGGTGACACTGGTACAGAGTAGTCTGTTGACCCGAGATCGTCATAGAGTCTTGTGTGGTTCCCACTGTGCTTTGATTTCCATCATACCACGTCCAAGAGGGCGTGCAAAAAGGTGGCTTTTGGGTACAGTCCCGAATCACATGGAGGCAATGAGCGATAGGAGGGGATTCGTCTCTCCCGGTATAGGGAGTTGATGTTGTGCTGTGTTCGATTGGCTATAACCGGAAATCCCTGGCCAGGGTTGCTGAGATTTACTGGTAAGTGTTATCAGTAGTTTCTCGAACTGTTATAGACTTCATATCGACACGACTTATCAAGCTACTGGGGTCTGACGTTTACCACCCCTAGGCGAGATATGCAACATATCAGACGACGAGACCGGACTGTACGGGAGTGTTACTGTTTGGATTCACAGGAGAATGTACAGGCTTGCTTGTTAATATTTTGAGCGCTCAATACCTGGGTAGCTGTTACGTTTAGCTGACCGCTTGCAGCTTGTGGGTGTTTGATATGATCATCACCTACTGCCGGCGTATTGACGATTCTTTAGAGTCCTACACAGAGGTTTCTTGACTCAGGCAAAACGGAGTAGGAGCACATATGTGATATGTGCGGGACCGAGGATAATGCGATATGTGATACCGTATTATATTCTCGCGATATTTGATATCAGCCGGGTCATCGGATCAAGTGTTGATTCGATGAATCGGTACGGATAAATATTAGTCGGTTATATGCGATATAGCCGGATTGTCGGATCAAGTGTTGATTCGATAATTTAATGTATAATAATATATATGATATATTAAATTACATTAACTAATATTAGCTCACTAAAAGATTCTTTTTCTCACTCGGGTAATACATTGATATATATGCGATATATGTTAATTGTATTATTTTATTTGGTTACAATAAATATTATATATGTGATATATAATATTGTAACATGATATGATAAATAATGCAACATATTTAGTAGAGATTAAACAAGATTAGGGTTTGATTTGGGTTAATGGTTTCTAGATGATTCTAGAAGGTTTTTGTTTTGTCATGATAAAGATATTTTCAAGTGAGTCATGCTTTAACCCAACCCAAACCCTAACCCTAGTTAATTCTCTACAAAGGTTCACTTGACCATGGTTGCATAATTCATCATATTAATCTTTTCCTATTCATCACAAAAGGATTATTATCATTGTTCATCTTCTTCCTTCATTCTTTCATGAAAAAGCTTGCTAGATTTTTCCAAAGTGATGAATAAATATGAGAAAAAGATAAATAAAGAGAGAAAAAATCCTACTTCATCATCCTCATCTTCCCTTGCCATTTAGATGAGGGTGTTCACATCATTTCATGAGTGTTAGCTTGTGTTAAAGAAACTTCAAGGTAGATCATCTTAGTATCGAAGATCGGAAGCAAAGGTTGCATCTTTCTCTTCGTGGAACCTCTCGAGAGTCCGGATCCCGATGATCGCAGCGAAGGGACCACAACACGGAGCATATGAAGTGAAGGACCGGATCTACAAAGGTTGTAATCCCTCTCACTTAGTGTTAAAGTGTTTAGCATGCTTGTTTTCGCCTAATCTCTAGTTTAAAGTTCCGTATTCGGGTTGTTCGGCACGGCTAAATTTTTAATCGGGCATGGTTGATGCCTCGTAGACCCTTGTGCGCATGCCTAGCAACCCTACAGTGGCATCAGAGCCAAGCTAGAGCTTTAGGCGAAGTCTAGATGAAGTTTAAAGTCCGATCGAACCCGGAAAACCCGATATAACCCCTTCTCTGGAAATTTTCTGAAACTTTGGATTTTTGTAAATTAAAAATTGCCAAAAAATTCAGCAGGGAATTCTATGAGTTACTGTGAAGCACGTGATGCTAACTCGACAAAGGAGGCGCGGAACCGCGGCCCAACCCTGGGTTTCGCGGCGGTTCCGCGGCCACTTTGGTGAGTTACACCACGTGGCTTGCACAGTAATTCTTGTCTTCAAGTGCTGAGTCTTCTGGAAATTTTTATTTTATTTTATTCTACTGTTGAATTATCTGGGTTGTATTGGGGACATAAAGATTCGATCGGATATTTTAACTTTGTTTAGTTTTGTCCGGATAATTTTTAGAAACTGTTAAAAAGTTCGAACGGATATCAATAACTCACTTTTTCCCCTGTCGGAAAATTTTTCAAAAGTTGGATTTTTCCTCGTGTTTAAGAACGTTCTAAGTCGTGCAAGTAACACGGTGGACCCACTAGAAGACAACAAACCTTAACTCGATTATGTGACCGTCTTGAACTGCCTTTTGAACCATAGGGTTTGGGGCAGTACGGCGTGCCACATGTGAGGCGTTGGCTTGACCCTTCTACGGCTGGACCATTGCTACTGTGGCATGTAATGGATGTTTTTAAACTGATTTCAAGTGTTGAGATATATTGGGGAAATCTTGGGTGCTTGATGATTCGATCGGAAAGTTTAACTTTTTCTATTTATCTGGAATGTGATACAATATTTGGAATCCACATGTAGTTATGAGATAACTGATTTGAATATTATAAACATAGCAGTTTAGTCTCAGATGATCGGTTGCCACGGAATTTTGATGTGATCAAAAGTCCGTTGCAATCACGTAGTGTACGCGGATACTCGCCGGGTAAACTTAATAGACAGCTACGCCCCATATCCCCGACCAAGTGACTGTAGGAGAACCCCGCCGCCGAAAGCATCCGTTCGGGTGCTCGCGGTAGCGGTGTTCCGCCTTGGTGCACTTCGTCGACGGCATCTGGGGGTGCGGCCGTCTACTAAAGTTTGCGACGAGCATTCGATCAAGTTGTCGGGAATCTTGCTGAATTGCCCGACTTGATATTGAAAAGAGTTTTCGATAAAGAGACTAAAATGCGGGGTTTATAATTGTTAGGCATGAGATGTCTAAGGAATTCATTTGGTTAGGCATGCGATGTCTAAGGAGGTTGCGGATTCCAACTGTTGTAGTTTTACACTTTCTTTTCTGTGACCGTAAGCGTAGTATGTGGTGTATCGCCGGCTTCGTTGCTATACATCAATGACAATCGGGATACGCATACTTGCTTACGTTGATGATATGAGATATTATGTGTTGCTGTGATATGTTGTATTGGATAGTCGCGTTTGAATAGCCGGGGGTTTTATGTGAGATGAGAGTTTTTCTTTTTCATTCATGTAAAATTCATTTGTATATAATATTCTTTTATTGGGGCACTTCCAGGTAGCGGAAGATGTCACCGTTGTATATTATTTACTTTTCCGCATTAGGTGACCCAAGGCGGGGAGCACAAGTAACCGGGTTCTAGGGTCCAGTGGGAGACCATCTCGAGGAGTCGAGACCGGGTCTCCTAACCCTAGAATTGGCAGTGTTACTTGCCGCTCTCGTAGGGGTCTAGGGATGTGGGTTTGGCTACTCATCGCGACCGTGGAATCCGTGTTTTATACAGGCTCGTATTGAAAACACGGACATCCTAGTATATCCAATATTTCATATATGTTCTTCTGCTGCAATGTTCTGTGATGAGATTATATTACTGCCTGAGACGAATGTTTATATTATATATATGAGATATATGTTATATTGCAGATTTCGTTTCAAAAGAGATGCTTGTGAAGCATAATTAAAATGGGACTTCATTAATGAGATTAATGAAACTAAAAGAAACCTAAGATGTTGTAGAAACCTGTTTATAAAACTGGTAGCTCTAGTTGTTGCTTTGTATAGCGGTGTTCCTTGTAGAACATCCAGCACCTTATTCGATAAGGAAAGGACCGAGATCGCTTCACCGGGAGTGACTCCTTTAACAATAACTGGCAGATGCTACAACCCTCGGTTTGTCTTTTGATTGCTTCTATAGTTTCTGCTTTGCATAGTGGTATTTGTGAAATATCCTGCACCTTATTCGATGAGGAAAGGGCCGACGATCCCTTCACCGGGAGTGACCCCTTTAGCAAAACTAGAAAAGCCTCAAAAACACTCCATTTAAAATCACTCGATTCTACAACGATATCAAGTTCATTACGCTCAGGGTTTTCTGAAAAACCTGCGTAGCCCTCCGTCATTTCAGATAGATATTATTTAGTATTCGTGCTATGTTTGTTGACTTAGTTAAGGCATAGTGTACGGTAGCTAAGTAATGTTTATCTGCTAAAACATGAGATGTGATTGGATTAGGGTATTCGTACGGCCTTGTTGACTCAGTTAAGGGTCGTACGGGTGGGTTTAATTCAATCGGGAAATGTACGGGTTGAACTTGACTTGCGATTTATGGTTTGTTGACTTAGTTAAGGTCATAGATCGCTAGGGGTAAAATATTATTGGGAATTTCAAGTGTTGAAATTTGCAATGAGATTGCATACCTTCTATAAGATAGTTGGATCCCGATACCCGCTGCGAGTAAGAGTTACTCCTGGGAGAGTTTTACACATTACAATTAACCGATCAAGTAGGTGTCTAGAAAGGTGTTAACGGGGTTACGCCTCTGGGAAAACGAGGTTTACTTTAATTAGGTTCGTGCGAAAGCACGGGGGACCTCCCTCAAAGTACCGACACTAACCTGGCTGAAAGATTGGCGAACTTGTAGCGTGTAATTAATCCCGGCTAGTCTTTCCTTTTAGGGTTTGAAGGAAGATTTGACTAAAACAGTGGGAGACATCCTGATTAGATATATTATATAACCAATCTAATCTTGCAAGAGCATACGCTGAGTGTTTTCTTCTCTCTCTCTCCAGGTAGCGACCATATCACGCCTTAATCAAGATAATAAAACGGATATATTGACCGAACCCACTTGTTATACTGAGCTGGGGAACGTTGGTCCCGCTCCAACTTATAATTGTTATAAGACAGAGCAGGAAATTGGGGAATACCAGATTTCCCGTGCCGCCCAAACGAAGAAAGTGCATGTTGATGCATCATCTTCGGGTGTGTTCATTACACAGAACTGTTTCTCAGTATCCTTTACGTCCTGGGTATGTGATACCGGATCAGGATCCCGCATATGTAATCTGTTACATGGGCTACAGAAAGGTAGAGAACTGAGAACGGGTGATAAGTTTCATGAGACAGAAAACGGTGCAAATGTTGCAGCCAAGTCTGTTGGTCACTATCACCCTGTATTACCAGAATACATTGATTCTGAACAAATATTATTAGATACCGAACCTGATATACAAAGTCATATCAGTCTCTTTATTAGTAAAGAAAGGATATAATTTTGTATTGTTGGATAATGTTTTGAACATTTCCTATATCAAGAGTTGATCGGTTCAGGTACGTTATCTGAAAGCATTGACGTTCTAAATCAAACTACAGTTCTTAGTATACAGAACACACACAAGAGGAAGAGTTCAGATATGAACGAATCCTTCTTGAGACATTGTAGACTAGGTCATATCAATGTGACCCGACTGGATGAAGTTACATAAAGATGCATATTTAAATTAGTTTGAATTTACATCTTGTGAAACTTGCCAGTCATGTCACAAAGATAAGATGACCACAGCTCTGTTTGTTGGAAACAGAGAAAGAGTTAGTGAACTTTTGGGATTGATACATGCTGATGTATGAAAGTCCCCTGTCTACATATGCCAAGATCGGTTCTTTGTACTTCTTTACATTCTCTGATAATCTCTCAAGATTCAGACATATGTTCCTGCTGAAACACAGGTCCGAAGCTTTTGAGATATTCACAGAATATAAGTTAGAAGTAGAGAACCAACAAATACGGGTAAAAGTATTATGTCCTTTGATGTGATCAAGGAGGAGACTACTTGAGCACGGAATTCCTGGACTATTCTAAAGGAGAATGAGATTCTTTCTCAGCATTACTCCTCAGTATACACCACAGCACGTCGGTGTATCGGGGCGGAGCAATAGCACCCTATTTGATATGGTGTGCTCTATGATGAGTACTACTGAGTTTCCTATTTCCTTTAGGGAGTTATGCACTTGTGAAGTTGCATACCTATTGAATAGGGTTCGAATCAAATCAGTTGCCTACCACTTCATATGTGATATGGAAAGGGAAGAGCCTGTATCTTAAGCTTGTTAAGATTTGGGGTTGTCCGGCCTATGTCTGAAAGCAAAATCCGGACAAGCTCGAGGCAAGATCTGTTATGTAGAACTGAAAAGGTTCCAGCTATACAAAATGCAGCTGATGATTTGGTAGAACCAAAGGATTCAATAGTTTCCAACAAACCTCAGCCTCTCCGCCGATCTAGCAGGGTTCCTCACCCACCTGAGAGATACTTCTGTTTCTCTATGACAGTGGGAGCGAGGATTGCATCATGAGATGATGACCCAACTAGTTTCGAGCTGGCCATCAGGAGTAAGACTCTGTAAGAATGGCTGGATGCTTATCGATCTGAGATGGAATCCTTATACACCAACAAAGTATGGACTTTGGTTGCTCTATCTGAAGGGTTAAATCCCCATCAGGAGCAAGTATATCTTGAGAAGATTACTAGGTGTACATGAAAAAGTTGAGACTTTCAAAGCTATACTTAAGTCCATCCAGATCCTACTTGCCACGGCTACATACCATGACTACGATATCTGGTGGTTGGGTGTCATGACTGCTTTTCTAAATGATGTTTTAGAAAAGAGCGTCTATAAGTACACAGCCAGAAGGCTTCGTAGACAGTGGGAGCAGCGGAAACGTGTGCAAGATGTTTTATATGATAAAACAGGCATCGCGGAGTTGGAACATCTGTTTTGATGTGGTAGTCAAAGAGTTTGACTTCTTCAAAATGGTAGATGAACCTTGTATATATGAAAAGGTAGTAGAGAGTATGGTGGTGATCCTCGTAGAGAACGTGGATGACATACTCTTGATAGGGAAGGAGTTTCCTATGCTACGCTCGGTCAATCTCCGCTTATCATAAGGATTCTCCATATAGGATAAAAGTGATACCTCATAAATCCTGGGTTTTGGATCTATGAGATAGATCTAATTGGATGTTAGGATACTCACTAGTTGTAGTGAGATGGTATCAATCGATCCTAGGGAGAATCACTGGAAAGGTTCCAGGGTGATAAGGACGACTGAATGTCAGTCGCGGGCATTGTCTTTACCCTCAGCGGAGGGACGGTATGTTGGAAGAGTTCCAAGCTAGATACCGTGACATACTAGAAGATTAAAGGCAAGATACATCGTTACCAAGGATGCTACCAAAGAGACAGTCTGGATATATATATAAGTTCATAAGATGAACTTCGTTCCTACCATTGTGTGACAATGGAGTTGTGGCTTATGCCAAGGAACTACCGTCCCATCAGAAATCCAGATATAATTCTTAGGCAGTATCACCTGATCATGGAGATGGTTGATCTCCAGAGAGATCGAGGTTTGGAGAGTAGACACAGAGGACAACAGCGCGGATCCACTCACAAAGGCCTTTTTCCCAGTAGAGACTTTTACGGGATGGTTGAGTATGAGATACTTCAACCGCAGCTAATTGTTGGGTATGCGATACCATAACAGATGGCCCTAGTGCAAGTGGGAGATTGTTAGTTATATGTATGCCCTAGAGGCCATTACTGTACATACGATGTATATTGTAGTGGATGCTAGGACATATATAGGGAGGACTTTCTTGCTCGACATGATAGTATGCTATCTGGTTGTACTTTATCTTAACATGTACTCTGATTGTCTCTATGTTACATGTTGATAAAGCCCTTAGGATATGTACTCGACTACTGGGACTATGATGAGATCATACTAGTGGGGCCACGGTAGTCGACGAGTACATCCTATAACTGTTCCTAGTCGAGGGTGTATCGAGACAGGGCATCGATGCACCAGAGTAGACTAGCGTATACGCATCTTGACCCATATGATGGGCGATGGATGATCCCATATCCATCGGTATTTGACATCAAGGATGGTGTACGGGTGCTCAGTATAGACTGGGTACACTGGGCGGACTCGCCGAGAACTCCCAGATGGTATTATACCATACGTCAGATGGCAGTTCTCCGGTGACACTGGTACAGAGTAGTCTGTTGACCCGAGATCGTCATAGAGTCTTGTGTGGTTCCCACTGTGCTTTGATTTCCATCATACCACGTCCAAGAGGGCGTGCAAAAAGGTGGATTTTGGGTACAGTCCCGAATCACATGGAGGCAATGAGCGATAGGAGGGGATTCGTCTCTCCCGGTATAGGGAGTTGATGTTGTGCTGTGTTCGATTGGCTATAACCGGAAATCCCTGGCGAGGGTTGCTGAGATTTACTGGTAAGTGTTATCAGTAGTTTCTCGAACTGTTATAGACCTCATATCGACACGACTTATCAAGCTACTGGGGTCTGACGTTTACCACCCCTAAGCGAGATATGCAACATATCAGACGACGAGACCGGACTGTACGGGAGTGTTCCTGTTTGGATTCACAGGAGAATGTACAGGCTTGCTTGTTAATCTTCTGAGCGCTCAATACCTGGGTAGCTGTTACGTTTAGCTGACCGCTTGCAGCTTGTGGGTGTTTGATATGATCATCACCTACTGCCGGCGTATTGACGATTCTTTAAAGTCCTACACAGAGGTTTCTTGACTCAGGCAAAACGGAGTAGGAGCACATATGTGATATGTGCGGGACCGAGGATAATGCGATATGTGATACCGTATTATATTCTCGCGATATTTGATATCAGCCGGGTCATCGGATCAAGTGTTGATTCGATGAATCGGTACGGATAAATATTAGTCGGTTATATGCGATATAGCCGGATTGTCGGATCAAGTGTTGATTCGATAATTTAATGTATAATAATATATATGATATATTAAATTACGTTAACTAATATTAGCTCACTAAAAGATTCTTTTTCTCACTCGGGTAATACATTGATATATATGCGATATATGTTAATTGTATTATTTTATTTGGTTACAATAAATATTATATATGTGATATATAATATTGTAACATGATATGATAAATAATGCAACATGTTTAGTAGAGATTAAACAAGATTAGGGTTTGATTTGGGTTAATGGTTTCTAGATGATTCTAGAAGGTTTTTGTTTTGTCATGATGAAGATATTTTCAAGTGAGTCGTGCTTTAACCCAACCCAAACCCTAACCCTAGTTAATTCTCTACAAAGGTTCACTTGACCATGGTTGCATAATTCATCATATTAATCTTTTCCTATTCATCACAAAAGGATTATTATCATTGTTCATCTTCTTCCTTCATTCTTTCATGAAAAAGCTTGCTAGATTTTTCCAAAGTGATGAATAAATATGAGAAAAAGATAAATAAAGAGAGCAAAAATCCTACTTCATCATCCTCATCTTCCCTTGCCATTTAGATGAGGGTGTTCACATCATTTCATGAGTGTTAGCTTGTGTTAAAGAAACTTCAAGGTAGATCATCTTAGTATCGAAGATCGGAAGCAAAGGTTGCATCTTTCTCTTCGTGGAACCTCTCGAGAGTCCGGATCCCGATGATCGCAGCGAAGGGACCACAACACGGAGCATATGAAGTGAAGGACCGGATCTACAAAGGTTGTAATCCCTCTCACTTAGTGTTAAAGTGTTTAGCATGCTTGTTTTCGCCTAATCTCTAGTTTAAAGTTCCGTATTCGGATTGTTCGGCACGGCTAAATTTTTAATCGGGCATGGTTGATGCCTCGTAGACCCTTGTGCGCGTGCCTAGCAACCCTACAGCTACAAACTCGGTTTGTCTTTTGATTGCTTCTATAGTTCTTGCTTTGCATAGTGATATTTGTCAAATATCCTGCACCTTATTCGATAAGGAAAGAGCCGACGATCCCTTCACCGGGAGTAACCTCTTTAGCAAAACTAGAAAAGGCCTTAAAAACACTCCATTCAAAATCACTCGATTCTACAACGATATCAAGTTCATTACGCAAAGGGTATTCTTAAAAACCTGTCGTAGCCCTCCGTCATTTCAGATAAGTACTAGTTAGTATTCGTGCTATGTTTGTTGACCATGTTAAGGCGTAGTGTGCGGTAGCTGATTAGTGCTTATCTGTATAAGCATATGATGCGATTGGATTAGGGTAGTCGTGCGACTTTGTTGACCATGTTAAGGGTCGTGCGGGTGGGTTTAATTCAATCGGGAAATGACGGGTTGAACTTGACTAGCACTTATGATCTGTTGACCATGTTAAGGTCATATAGCTGCTAGGGGCAAAATATTATCGGGAATTTCAAGGGTTGAAATTTGCAATGAGATTGCATACCTTCTATGAGATAGTTGGATCCCGATACCCGCTGCGAGTAAGAGTTACTCCTGGGAGAGTTTTACACATTACAATTAGCCGATCAAGTAGGTGTCTAGAAAGGTGTCAACGGGGTTACGCCCCTGGGAAAATGAGGTTTATTTTAATTAGGTCCGTGCGAAAGCTCGGGGAATCTCCCTCAAAGTACCGGCACTGACCTGGCTGAAAGATTGGCGAACTTGTAGGGCATAATTAATCCCGGCTAGTCTTTCCTTTTAGGGTTTGAAGGAAGATTTGACTAAAACAGTGGGAGACATCCTGATTAGATAAATTGATAACCAATCTAATCTTGTAAAAGCGCACGCTGAGTGTTTTCTTCTCTCTCTCTCCAGGTAGCGACTATGTCACGCCTTAATCAAGATAATAATATGGATGTATTGACCAAACCCGCTTGTTATACTGCGCTAAGGAACGTTGGTCCCGTACCAACTTATAATTATTATAAGATTGAGCAGGAAATTGCGGATTACCAGAATTCCCATGCCGCCCAAACGAAGAAAGTGCATGCTGATGCATCTTCTTCGGGTGCGTTCATTGCAGAGAACTGTTTCTCAGTATCCTTTACGTCCTGGGTATGAGATACCGGATCAGGATCCCGCATATGTAATTTGTTATATGGGCTACAGATAGGTAGAGAACTGAGAACGGATGATAAGTTTCATGAGATAGAAATGGTGCAAGTGTTGCAGCCAAGTCTGTTGGTAGTTATCACCCTGTATTACCAAAATACATTGATTCTGAACGAATGTTATTAGATACCGAACCTGATATACAACATCATATCAGTCTCTTTATTAGTAAAGAAGGATATAATTTTGTATTGTTGGATAATGTTTTGAACATTTCCTATATCAAGAGTTGATCGGTTCAGGCACATTATCTAAAAGCATAGACGTTCTAAATCAAACTACAGTTCTTAGTATACAGAACACACACAAGAGGAAGAGTTCAGAAATGAACGAATCCTTCTTGAGGTATTTTAGACTAGGTCATATCAATATGACCCGACTAGCTGAAGTCACATTTAGATGCATATTTAAATTAGTTTGAATTTACATCTAGTGAAACTTGCCGGTCATGTCACAAAGATAAGATGACCACAGCTCTGTTTATTGGAAACAGATAAAGAGTTAGTGAACTCTTGGGATTGATACATGTTGATGTATGAAAGTCCCCTGTCTACATATGCCAGGACCGGTTCTTTTGTACTTCATTACATTCACTGATCATCTCTCAAGATTTAGACATATGTTCCTGCTGAAACACAAGTCCGAAACTTTTGAGATAATCACAGAATATAAGTTAGAAGTAAAGAACCAAAAACGGGTATAAGTATTATGTCCTTTGATGAGATCAAGGAGAAGAATACTTGATCATGGGATTCCTGGACTATTCTAAAGGAGAATGAGATTCTCTCTCAGCATTACTCCTCCGAATACATCACAGCACGTCGGTGTATCGGGGCGGAGCAGTCGCACCCTATGTGATATGGTGTGCTCTATGATGAGTACTACTGAGTTTCCTATTTCCTTTTGGAAGTTATGCACTTGAGAAGCTGCATACCTATTAAAAAGGGTTCAAATCAAATCAGTTGCCTACCACTTCATATGTGATATGGAAAGGGAAAAGCCCATATCTTAAGTTTGTTAAGATTTGGGGTTGTCCGGCCTATGTCTAAAAAGCAAAATCCGGACAAGCTCGAGGCAAAGTCGGTTCTGTGAAAGTTTGTTGGATATCTCAAGCATTTGCAATGGAATATCTTCTACCAAATCGAGGAACAAAAGATGTTTTGTTTCTCAGCATGCCACCTTTGTGAAAGGGAATTTCTTATGAAGAAATTAGTGGTCATGAGGTAGAACTGGGAGGAGTTCCAGCTATACAAACTGCAGCTGATGATTTGGTAAATCCGAAGGATTCAATAGTTTCTAACGAACCTCAGCCTCTCCACCGATCTAGTAGGGTTTCTCACCCACCTGAGAGATACTTCGGTTTTCTCTATGACAGTAGGAGCGAGGATTACATCATGAGATGATGACTTAACTATTTTCGAGCTGGCCATCAGGAGTGGGACTCTGTAAGAATGGCTGGATGCTTAGTGATCTGAGATGGAATCCTTATACACCAACAAAGTATGGACTTTGGTTGCTTTGTCTGAAGGGTTAAATCCCCATCAGGAGCAAGTATATCTTGAGAAGATTACTTGGTGTACATGGAAAAGTTGAGACTTTTAAAGCTATGCTTAAGTCCATCCAGATCCTACTTGCCATGGCTACATACCAAGACTACGATATCTGGCGGTTGGGTGTCATGACTGCTTTTATAAATGTTGATTTGGAATAGAGCGTCTGTAAGTACACAGCCAGAGGGCTTCGTAGACAGTGGGAGTAGCGGAAACGTGTGCAAGATGTTTTATGTGATAAATCAAGCATCGCGGAGTTGGAACATCTGTTTTGATGTGGTAGTCAAAGAGTTTGACTTCATCAAAATGGTAGATTAACCCTGTATATACAAAAAGGTAGTAGGGAGTATGGTAGTGATCCTCGTAGAGTACGTGGATGACATACCCTTGATAGGGAAAGAGTTTCCTATGCTTCGCTCGGTCAATCTCCGCTTATCACAAGGATTCTCCATATAGGATCAAGGTGATACCTCCTAAATCCTAGGTTTTATATCTATGAGATAGATCTAAATGGATGTTAGGATTCTCACTAGTTGTAGTGAGATGGTATCAATGGATCCTGGGGAGAATCACTGGAAAGGTTCCAGGGTGATAAGGACGACTGAATGTCAGTCGCAGGCATTGTCTTTACCCTCAGTGGAGGGACGGTATGTTAGAAGAGTTCCAAACTAGATACCGTGACATACTAGACGATTAAAGGCAAAATACATCGTTACCAAAGATGCTACCAAAGAGGCAGTCTGGATATATACTAGTTCATGAGATAAACTTCGTTCCAACCATTGTGAGACAATGGAGTTACGGCTTTGGCCAAGGAACCCCCGTCCTATCAGAAATCCAGATATAATTCTTAGGCAGTATCACCTGATCATGGAGATGGTTGATCTTCAGGGAGATCGAGATTAGGAGAGTAGACACAGAGGACAACAGCGCGGATCCACTCACAAAGGCTTTTTTCCCAGTAGAGACTTTTTATGTGATAGTTGAGTATGAGATACTTCAATCAAAGCTAATTGTTGGGTATGTAATACCACAAAAGATGGCCCTAGTGCAAGTGGGAGATTGTTAGTTATATGTATGCCCTAGAGGCCATTACTGTACATGCGTTGTATATTGTAATGGATGCTTGGACATATATAAGGAGGACTTTCTTGCTCGACATGATAGTATGCTATCTAGTTGTACTTTATCTTAACATGTACTCTGATTGTCTCTATGTTACATGTTGATAAAACCCTTAGGATATGTACTCGACTACTGGGACTATGATGAGATCATACTAGTGGGGCCACGGTAGTCGATGAGTACATCCTATAACTGTACCTAGTCGAGAGTGTATCGAGACAGGGCATCGATACACCAGAGTAGACTAGCGTATACGCATCTTGACCCATATGATGGGCGATGGATGATCCCATATCCATCGGTGTTTGACATCAAGGATGGTGTACGGGTGCTCAGTGGAGACTGGGTACACTGGACGGACTCGCCGAGAACTCCCAGATGGTATTATACCTCACGTCAGATGGCAGTTCTCTGGTGACACTGGTACAGAGTAGTCTGTAGACCCAAGATCGTCATAGAGTCTTGTGTGATTCCTATTGTGCTTTGATTTCCATCATACCACATCTAAGAGGGCGTGCAAAAAGGTGGCTTTTGGGTACAATCCCAAATCACATGGAGGCAATGAGAGATAGGAGGGCATTCGTCTCTCCCGGTATAGGGAGTTGATGTTGCGCTGTGTTCGATTGGCTATAACTGGAAATCCCTGGTCAGGGTTGCTGAGATTTATTGGTAAGTGTTATCTGTAGTTTCTCGAACTGTTATAGACTTCATATCGACACGACTTATCAAGCTACTGGGGTCTGACGTTTATCACCCCTAGGCGAGATATGCGACATATCAGACGAAGAGACTGGACTGTACGGGAGTGTTACTGGCTGGATTCACAGGAGAATGTATAGGCTTGCTTGTTGATCTTCTGAGCGCTCAATACCTAGGTGGCTGTTACGTTTAGCTGACCGCTTGCAGCTTGTGGGTGTTTGATATGATCATCACCTACTACTGGCGTATTGACGATTTTTTAGAGTCCTACACAGAGGTTTCTTGGCTCAGGCAAAACGGAGTAGGAGCACATATGTGATATGTGCGGGACCGAGAACAATACGTGTATGTGATACCGTATTAGATTCTCACGATATGAGATATCGGCCGGGTATATGTGATATAGCCGGTTCATCGGGTCAAATGTTGATTCGATGAACTGATATAGATTATATTAGTCGGTTATTTGTGAAATAGCCGGATTATCGGATCAAGTGTTGATTCGATAATTTAATGTATAATTATATATTTGATATATTAAATTATATTAACTAATATTAGCTCACTTATTGATTCATTTTCTCACTCGGGTAATACATTGATATATATGCGATATATGTTAATTGTATTATTTTCTTTTGTTACAAAAATATATTATATATGTGATATATAATGTTATAACATGATATGATTACTAATGCAACATGTTTAGTGAAGATTAAATAAGATTAGGGTTTGATTTGGGTTGGTTTTTTCTTGATGTTTCTAGAAGGTTTCTTTTTGTTTTGAGCTAAGATATTATGGTTGATATTTTTTAGTGACACATTCTTAACCCAACCCAAGCCCTTAGCCCTAGTTAAATCTCTTCATGAGTTAGCCTAGTCATAGTTGACCATGGTTGCATTTGTAATGATATTATCATTTGCATTATTCATCACAAAAGGATTATTCATTTGTTCATCTTCTTCTTCCTTCTTGCAAAGCTTTCTAGCTTTGATTCTTGTAATGAAAATGGGTGAGATTATGAAAATAAAATAGAGCTAAATTCCTACTTCATCATCCTAATCTATCCTAACCATTTAGATTAGGGTGTTCACTTCATTTGAGAGTGAGAGCTTGTGTTTAAGAAACTTCAAGGTAGATCATCTTAGTTATCGAAGATCGGAAGCAAGTTTGCATCATTCTCTTCGTGGAGCCTCTCTAGAGTCCGGGTACATGATGATCGCAGCGAAGGGACCTCAACACGGAGCTTATGAAGTGAAGGACCAGACTACAAAGGTTGTAATCCTAAACTCTTAGATGTTAAAGTGTTTAACATACTTTGTTTCGCCTAATCTCTAGTCTAAGATCTTGGTTTAGGGTTGTTCGGCACGACTAAATTTTAAATCGGGCATGGTTGATACCTTATAGACCCTTGTGCGTGTGCCTAGTAACCCTACAAAGTATGATCGCCATCACAATGCAGGTAGTCAAGCAATGATCCTACGGGCTTTATCAACATGTATAAATGATACGTAATAACAAGTAAAACATATGCATATGTTAAGATAAAGACAAATCATATAGCATACTATCATATCAAGCAAGATTGTCCTGTATATACATATGCCCAAGCATCCACATGTATACATATACAATAATGGCCTCTAGGGCATACATATCTAACAATCTCCCACTTGTACTAAGGCCATATATTGGCGTACCGAGTACCCAACATCTGCTCTAGGACCAGCTGTTGGCGTATCGCATACCCAACATCTCAAAAAGTCGCTCGAACTGCGCTTGAGGGGGAGCCTTTATGAATGGATCCGCCGTGTTGTCTTTTGTGTCCACTCTCCGCACCTCGATCTCCTGGCGATCAATGATCTCCCTGATCAGGTGATACCACCTTAAGATATGTCTGGATTTCTGATGGGACCGTGGTTCCTTTGCTAAAGCTATAGCCCCATTGTTATCGCAATACAAAGGTATCAGATTAACAATGGACGGAACTACCTCAGGTTCAGTATTGAACTTCTTAATCCAGACGGCTTCTTTTGCGGTATTGCTGGCATCAATGTATTCAGCCTCCATCGTCGAGTCTACGACGGTGTCCTGTTTAGAACTCTTCCAACACACCGCCCCTCCATTGAGGGTAAACACAAAACCCGAGATAGACTTGCTGGCATCCTTGTCACTCTGGAAGCTTGAATCGGTAAAGGACTCGACTTACAGGTCTCTATTACCGTAAACCAAGAACATCTCCTTAGTCCTTTTCAGGTACTTGAGAATGTTCTTCACCACCGTCCAGTGGTTCTCACCTGGGTCTGACTGATACCGACTCACCACGCTAAGCACGTAAGCTACATCTGGTCTTGTACATAGCATCGCATACATTATAGATCTTACCGTCGAAGCGTAGGGTATAGTGCTCATGTGAACCCTCTCCTCATCAGTCTTGGGAGACATCTCTTTGGAGAGATTGATTTCGTGCAATGCGGGTATGTTACCGCGCTTGGAATCTTCCATACTAAATCTCTTTAGTATGGCCTCTATGTACCTGGACTGCGAAAGTCTCAATAATCTCTTAAATCTATCTCTGTAGATCTTGATCCCCAGAATGTACGAAGCATCACCCAGGTCCTTCATAGAGAACCTTTTTTACAATAACAGCTTGACCGATTGTAGCTTAGGAATATCATTTCCTATCAAAAGAATGTCGTCCACATACAAGACTAGGAATACGATATTTCGTCCTACAATCTTCTTATATATACAAGACGCATCCTCGTTCTTGATGAAGTCAAATTTCTTGACTGTTTCATCAAAACAGATGTTCTAGCTCCGCGATACCTACTTTAATCCATAAATGGATTTAAGCAACTTGCACACCTTCCCGCTACTCCCATTGTCTACAAAACCTTCCGGCTGATTTATATAAACGCACTCTTCCAAAATTCCGTTTAGAAAAGCCATTTTTTCGTTCATCTGCCAGATTTCATAGTCATGGAAGGCAACAATGGCAAGTAGGATCCGAATAGATTTGAGCATATCCACTGGAGAAAAGGTTTCTTCATAGTCCACTTCTGGTTTTTGACGAAAACCTTTTGCAACAAGTCTAGCCTTATAGGTTTCCACCTGCCCATCTACACCAAACTTCCTTTAGTAGATCCATTTGCATCCAACGGCTTTTACCCCAGATGGAGCAATATCTAAGGTCCACACTTTATTGGCGTACATGGACTCCATTTCGGATTGCATAGCATCCAGCACTTATCAGAGTCCCTACTGATAATGGCCTGCCTGAAACTAGTAGGATCATCGTCTTCCAAGATGCAATCCTCTCGATCCCCGTCTATGAGAAAACCATAGTATCTCTCGGGCGGATGAGAAATCCAACTAGATCTGCGGAGTGGCTGAGGTTCGTCGGGTACTACTGAATCAGCGGTTCCACCAAATCTTCAGTTATAGTTTGTGTTTCTAGAATTTCATCCAGTTCTACCATGCTCCCACTGGTTTCTTTTACAAGAAACTGCCATTCTAAAAAATTAGCATTCCGAGAAAACAATAATCCTTTGTTCATCTGCATGGTAGAATGAATACCTATTAGAATCCTTTGGGTATCCCATAAACTTACACAAAACTGATCGTGCCTCGAGTTTTTCTGGGTTCTGTTTTTTGACATAAGCAGGGCAACCCCAAATCTTAATACGTTTAAGATACAAAATCTTACCACTCCATATTTCATATAGAGTTTTAGGTACGGATTTGGATGGAACTTGATTCAAAAGATGTGCTACTGTTTGAAGCGTATATCCCCAGAAAGAAAGAGGAAACTCAGCATTACTCATCATACAGTGAACCATATCCAAAAGGGTACGATTCCTTCACTCCGATACACCGTTGTGTTGTGGTATATACGGAGGAGTAAGCTGAAAGAGAATACCATTCTCTTTTAGAAAATCCCGGAATTCCGTACTTAATTACTCCCCTCCTCTATCGGATCGGAGGATCTTGATACTTTTGCCAGTTTGGTTCTCTACTTCGTTCTTATTTAGAATTTCTCAAAATTTTCAGATTTGTGTTTCATAAGATACACATATCTGAACCTAAAAAGATCGTCGGTGAATGTGATGATGTATGAGAACCCACTCCTCGCATGTATAGACATTGGACCACATGCATCACTGTGTATGAGTCCCAAGAGCTCTGTTGCTCTTTCTCCGTGTCCAGTGAACGGAGATTTGGTCATCTATCCTTTGAGACAAGACTAACAAGTTTCATAAGATGAAAATTCAAACGTATCTAAAAATCCATCTTTATGCAACTTACTTAGTCTTTTCTCTCCGATATGACCAAGTCTACAATGCCACAAGTAGGATTCGTTCACTTTTGAACTCTTTCTCTTGCGTGTGTTTTGTATATTGAAAACTACATTTTGATTTAGAACATAGAAACCATTACACAGTGTACCTTCTGCAACCAATACCTTATCAAGCCAGATGTTCATGATATTTCTATAAAAAACAAACTTATATCCATCTTTATCAAGTAAAGAAGCTGATATAATGTTGCAAACCATGGAAGGTATTTAGTAGCAATTGTTCAAAATCATAGTATTGCCTCTTAACAATGCTCGGTGATATTCACCGACGGCAGCAGCATCAACTTGTGCTCTGTTCCCTACTCTGAGGGACATATCATCAGGTCCAACCATCCTACTTTTTTCAGTCCCTGCAATAAATTACAGATATGAGATCCTGATTCGGTATCTAGTACCCAGGAGGTAGGACTGACCGAAAAGCAGTTCTCAATAACAAGAATACCTGAAGGAGATGCAATAGTATGCTTCTTCTTCGGTGGGGTCATCAAGGAATTCATGCAATCCTCTCTCCTCTGCTCATACTCATGACTGTTGTCATAAGTTAGAGCCGAACAGACGTTCCCCAGCCCCGAATAAGAAATCGGATCGGTCAAGTGATACATTTTATTATCTTGATCAGGGCGTGAAATGGTTGCTACCTGGAGAGAGAGAAAAGAAACACTCAGTGTGCGCTCTTGCAAGATTAGATTGGTTATTAGTTTATCTAATCAGGATGCCTCCCACTGTTTCCTCGAATTCTTCTTCGAACCCTAAAAGAAGAACTAGTCAGGATTAATCGCGCGTCACAATATTTGCTTAACTTTTCAGCCAGGCTAGTGTCGGTACTTCGAGGGAGGTTTTCCAACGCTTTCGCGAAATTCCTTAATTACATAATCTCTTTTCCCTGGAGGCGTAGTCCCGCTAACATCGTTCTAGACACCTACTTGGTTTATAATATTGATTGTTAAGTGAAAAAATCTCCCAAGAGTAATCATACTCATCAGTGGGATAGGGATCCAACTATCATTGTGTGATGACCTAGATGGAAGCCGCTCTAGTCACCACACTCCAGAAGGTATGCAACACTAGCAAGTTTCCTATATATTTGAAACTCCCGATGTGGTTTTTGCCCCTAACGACTTATGACCTTGACACAGTCAACATTGTAGGATATTTTTCGTCAACCCATTGAGATGGGAATATGCGCACGCTTGTCAGGCGCATTACAGATTTCCCCTGCCTAGGGTAGGCTGGGGTTTATTGATTGTGAGGATCCGAATCTCCGGCAGCCGCGAACTAAGCTGCCGTTAATTACCCCTCACATTTGGAGCGAGAGAACCTCCGATTGACGGGTTAAACTGGTCATGTGAACTCAATGTGTGGCGTGCTATGTTGTGTTTTAAAAGGGGGTTTTGGATATATCGCGGGCCCAAATTTTTTTTTGAGAGGGATAGTGTTGTAGAGTATGTGTGTGTATATATACATATATATAAAATAAAATAAGGGAAAGGGCATCCCAAGGATGTGTGGGAAAAAGCGTCGGCGCTTTGGGTGCTAGCGCTTTGAGCGCTAGCGCCCTACGTGCCAGGCACATGGGCGCTCGGGCGCTAGCGCTCTGAGCGCAAGAGCGCTAGGGCTCTGAGCGCAAGAGCGCTAGCGCCCCACGTGTCAGCACATGGGCGCTCGGGCGCTAGCGCTTTGAGCGCAAGAGCGCTAGCGCCCCATGTGTCAGCATGTAGGCACTCGGGCACTAGCGCTTTGAGCGCTAGTGCCCCACGTGTCAGCACATGGGCGCTAGTGCTTTAGGCTTCGAGCACAAGGGCGCTAGAGCTTTGAGCGCTAGCGCCCCACGTGTCAGCACGTGGGCACTCGGGCGCTAGCGCTTTGGGCGCAAGGGCGCTAGCGCCCCACGTGTCAGCACGTGGGCGTTTAGGCGGCAAAAGGGACTTAGTCCATGCAATGGGAGTTGTACTCCCAGAAAGGAGCACTTATTATTTTGTGTGTGTGTGTGTCTATATATATATGAGGAGTTAAATTCCTAAGATGTTTTGAAGCTGATGAAGGGCTTCTCCCCTTGATCCCTTGTTCTTCCTTAAAGTGGGGTTTCTGGAGATGGGTCTCCTTCTTCCTACTCTGTTGTCAGGATCTTGAAGATCAAGAGATTTGATATTTTAAAAATCTCTTCTTTTTGAGATCTAATGGGAGATCTAAGCTCCCCTTTGTGGGTTTTGTGGTGAAAAACTATTTAGTTTTGGAAAAGGAAGAGTACAACTCTTGATTTAATTCAAAAGAAAGAAGAAGCTTTAGAACCTTCAGAAAGGGGAAAGAGGCACAAACCCTAGATTTTGAGGAGAATGAAAAGTGTATCTTTTATTCATCATCATGTTGCCTTATATAGGCTTACATATTTACATATAGCCCCTTGGGCTTTACAAAATGGCATTTTGCCCATCCCATGGCTCATGTGCCATTTCTTTTTGCATATAAGCTATGGGCTTTACAAAATTTTGGCTTTATACCCATTCATGCATAAAAAATTACATAAAAATTATTTATTACATGATTTCATTTTGGCATGGGGGAGGGACGGCCGCTTCATGTTCAGACTCAACCTGGGCATGGGCCCATTTGATCTGGGCTTGGGCCCACCTGACTTGGGGTTGACCTAGACTTTGACTTGGTCAACCGGGGTGCAATTTTCGACCCCAACAAACATGTCATAAGTCGCTAATCAAGTTCAACCCGTCATTTTCCTAGATTGCATTAGACCCACCCGCATGACCCTTGACATAAGCAAAATGGTTATACGACTGTCCTAACCAATCGCATCATATGCCACAAACAAGTATTTCTCAGCTACCGTACAATACTCCTTGACACAGTTAACATATGCAGCACAAATACTAAGCAACACTTGTAAGAAATGACGGAAGGCTACGGCTGAGTTTTTGGCGAAAAACCTTTAACGTAATGAACTTGAAATCGTTGAAGGAACCAAGTAGTTTTGAAAAAGAGTGGTTTAGGCTCCGCTTTTGAAAACTTGTGGCTTTGAAGAAAATGAAGTAATCTACAGTATAAACTTTTGCTCAAGAGGTCACTCCCCGCGAAGGGATCTCGGCTCTTGCTTCCTGGAATGAGGTGCTGGATATTCATGACCGAATGCCACTATGCAAAGTGAAAGATTATAACTATAATTTTTCGAAATTTGTTCTAAAAACATCTTTTTAGGTTTCTTTTCTTGCATTAATCAAAATTAATACGGTCCCATCAATTAATTCCTATCATACCAGAAAAGAACGAAAATAAAATGTACGTATATGCCATCCGCATTCGCCACGAGGCTCCGTCATGCACCGTTAGGTTACTTGACTAACGGCAGAGCGGGGGCTGGACTAGCTCGGGTGCAAAACATATACAACATCTACTAGTATATAAATAAATAAATATATATATATAATATTCGTCCTAGGCATGATATAAGTAACATCACATATCAACATCAAGCAACACATAATGGTGGATAATCTTGGAGCTTCGGGTTTCATTTGATCCGCAAATAAAACCCGACGTTCCCGATCATGTAGATAGCCCGTGCAATGAAAACCTGGACCCCTACGAGCGCGGCAAGTTACCCATCAATCCCAGAAGTGAGGCAACCCCAATCAACAAAGTGAATGGGCCACCCAGCACTTCACGGGATCCGGTAACTTGAGCGTCCCTCCGTGGGTCATCCTATACCATCAACGAGTGTGATGAATATCCCGCCGATTCTAGAGTGAAGCCCCCTTCGTCTCAACACCATGAGATGCGGGCTCGTTTGTTAGATATGTATGCCCTAGAGACCATTATTGTATATGTATACATGTGGATTCTTGGACATATGTATGTACAGCACAATCTTGGTCGATATGATAGTATGCTATCTGGTTTTTCTTTATCTTAACATGTGCATATGTGCTACTTGTTATTACGTATCATCTATACATGTTGATAAAACCCGTAGGATCATTGCTTGACTACCTGAATTGTGATGGTGATCATATTTGTGGGAGTAGGGTAGTCGATACGCACATCCTTCAAAGATCCCTAGTTGTGGGAGTATCGAGATTGGACATCGATATTCCAGAGTAGACTGGTGTATACGTTTCTAGACCCTGACGAGGGGCGATGGTTGGTCCCGCGGCCATTGGTCTTTTGCACCTAAGATCGTATACAGGTGCTCAGTGGGAGTGAGTACACTTGACGGACTCACCGAGAACTTCTAGATGGTACTATAAATATCGTCAGATAGAAGTTCTCAGGTGACATGAGTATAGGGAAGTCCTTAGACCTGAGATCTTCATTTTTCTCGTGTGAGTTTCCACTGTGTTTTGATCACTACCCTACCACGGCTCTACTGAGTCGTGCAAACAGGTTTTGGTTGGGTACAGTCCCGAGCCACATGAAGGCAGTGAGCGATTATTGGGGATTCGTCTCTCCCGGTATAGTGAGTCGATATCGTACTATGTTCGATTGGTCAGGACCATAAGACCTTGGCCAATGCAGTTGGGATTTACTGATAGGTTGATCAGTAGTTTCCCGGATTGGTCCTGAGCCACATCAGCATGAATTTTCGGGTTATCAGGGTCTGACGTTTACCACCCCTAGACCCGTTATGCGATACTCTCAGACGAAGAGACCGGACTGTATGAAGATTGCTATGGATAGGCTCAGTAGGGATCCAGATGAGTTTGCTTGTCGGCCTTCCTTTTCGACAGGTACCCGGGTAGCCATTACGTACAGCTAGTGCCGCTAACGTGCTTGTGGTTATGGATTTATCCAGTAACTCACTGCCGGTGTATTGTCGAGTCTTTAGAGTCACACACAGAGGGTTTCCCTGATTCAGGTGAAATGATGTAGTGGCCGTATTGGATACGTGCAGGGTTCCGATTGATTGATGGTACTATGTACCCGGACTTTTGATCGGACAGTTGATAATACTAGCCGGCTACGGTTTTGAGCCGGATTATTAAATCAGGTTTTGATTTAATAATTTACATATATATATATATATATATATATATATATATATATCGATATGTATATTCTAATATTATGTTCTTTGTGTTATTCTATCTCGTCGGGTATTCGTGTTTTTATGCGCTTGCAGGTATGTATATACAGTAGACTGTTATCCATATTTTTTACGAAAAACATTCTACAAGGTGGATACCTCATCATGGCTTTTTCCATTTATTTTTAAATGAAAATGAGGTGTAAAATAAAAGAGAGGGGAGCATGGTGAGGACCATGCCTCAATAGTTAAAAAATGAATTATTAATTCATTTGTGGCAACTATTGAAGCATGGTTGGTACTTTTTTATTCATTGAAATGGTTTTACAAAACCATTGTGATTGATTTTCTTTCACATGCTATGCTTCATTCTTGAGTTCACCATTTGCTTTGCTCCTTCTCCTTTAATCTTGAGCTCCTCCACCTTCAAGTTAAACCTCCTCTCTACCTTCTCATGAGTTGAGAATCAAGAGAGGATGTGAGATAGAAACACACTTAAAACCCTAGACTACATCCTAGAGTTCTTAGATTAGCACTCCAAGTTCTCTAGTTGCTCCATTTGATACTTAGTTTGGAGCTATAGCCATGGATCACAACCCTCGGGTGGATCATCTTCGATGGAGGGAGACAGACGATCAAGCTCGATCATGGAGACCACTAGGAGCATACGAAGAGGATAGAAGACTGAAGGACACGGATCTTTTAGTGAGATTCTCTTTCATAGTTGATAGCTCCTCTGGTATAGCTAGTTTAGGTTTATGGTAGATCCAGTTATAGGGTTATTCTAGCGCCGATTTTTAAACGTAGAAAAAAATTTGTTCCGCAAACGGACACGCTAGATGGTCGGGGCGCTAGTGTAACCCAATATCGTTTCCCTCTAGAACCCGGCTATTCGAGCACTCCACCGCGGGGTAATCCTAGTACAGAAAATGAAAATATATGTACAAAGGTGACATCGAGCTCAACCTGGTCGTGCCCCAATAAAATAATATACAACATGGCAGAAACGCCTGTCCATATGTCGGACGCTCGCCCAGCAATAACAAATGTACAAATGAATATAAACTGTACTACTACCATTGCACCACCTGCTATCCACCACGAAAATCCAACCACAATATCAACATAATCACAGAACATCAACATGATTGTCATGTTCGTAAACCCGTCTAAAAGAACATATAGCAGTTAGACAGGTTTTACCGCTCAAATGACATTCACGGTCGTAGATAGTAGTGTATGTACTGAAACTTATAAACGATGTTAAAAATAGCGACTTTGAAATACTCCGTATTGCTCAAATACTTAAGATAACAAAATATCCAACCTGGGAAAAATCAAACAATACCTTAAAACCAATATTCAATAGTACAGAACACAACCAAAATCCTAAGTCCTAAATCCCTACAGAAAACCGGCAACGCAGGTAAAAGTGGCATTCTTGCCGGCGAAACTTTGGACTTTGGGGCTCATTTTTAAAATGGTGTTCTAGTTATCACATGAGTATACTTCTGCATCTTTTTATAAAAAAAATTGAAGACCTTTTAAAATTGACAGAAACTTGAATATTGTTTAGTTCGTTTCGGAATTGTTTCGGTTTCGTTACTTAAACATTGTTTAAAACTGCTAGTTAAGGGTTTATGGGCTGACTCTGATACCATGTCGGGTTACAATAGTGACCCGGCCATTTACCGTGGCCATTTTCAGAACAAATTTTTTTCTAGAGTTTAAAACTGGCACTAAATAAAACCCGTCTAGAATCTACCATATACCCTAAACTAGCTAACTAGGGGTGGCTATCTAATATGATAGAGATTCTCACCAAAAGATCCGTGTCCTTCGGTCTTCGTTCCTCTTCATAAGACCCTAGTGGCCTCCATGATCGAGCTTGATCGTCCGTCTCCCTCCGTTGAAGATGATCCACCCGAGTAATGTAGTTCATGGCTCTAGCTCCAAACTAATATCAAATAGAGAAACTAGAGAACTTGGATTGTTAATCTAAGAACTCTAGAATGTAGTCTAGGGTTCTAAGTGTATTTCTATCTCACATCCTCTCTTAATTCTCAACACATGAGAGTGTAGAGAGGAGGTGGACGATGAAGGTGGAGGAGCACAAAAGAAGAGAAGAGAGTGAAGCAAATGGTAAGCTCAAAATAAAATGAAGCATGCAAGTGAGAGAAAATCCTCACAATGGTTTTGTAAAATGATTTTTACAATATAATAAAGCAACCATGCTTCAATAGTGAGCACAAATGAATTGAAAATTCATTTGAAAACACAATTTAGGCATAGCTTTCACCATACTCTCCGCACCTCACTTTACACCTCATTTTCCATTTATGAATAAATTAAAAAAACTAGAATGAGGTGTCCACTTTCTAGAATATTTTCCGTATAAAATACGGATTATAGTCTACTGTATATACATACCTGCATTCGCATAAAAACATGAATACCCAAAGAGATAGAATAACACAAAGAACATAATACTAGAATATACATATCGAAATATATATATATATGTGTGT
The DNA here is from genome assembly GCA_030015575.1 of Agapanthus africanus. Classification (NCBI taxonomy): domain Eukaryota; kingdom Viridiplantae; phylum Streptophyta; class Magnoliopsida; order Asparagales; family Amaryllidaceae; genus Agapanthus; species Agapanthus africanus. The sequence goes on from CM057337.1 coordinate 142,589,386, forward strand.
GTGTGTGTGTGTGTGTCTGTGTGTAAATTATTAAATCAATACCTGATTTAATAATCTGGCTCAAAACCCTAACCGGCTAGTATTATCAACTGTCCGATCGAAAGTCCAGGTACATAGTACCATCAATCAATCGGAATCCTACACGTATCCAATACAGCTACTGCATCATTTTTCCTAAACCAGGGAAACCCTCTGTGTGGGACTCTAAAGACTCAACAGTACGCCGGCATTAAGTTACTGAATAAAACCATAACCACAAGCACGTCAGTGGCACTAGCTGTACGTAACGGCTACTCAGGTACCTGTCGAAAAGGAAGGCCGATGAGCAAACTCATCCAGATCCCTACTGAGCCTATCCATGAAAATCTCCATACAGTCCGTTCTCTTCGTCTGAGAGTATCACATACCAGATCTAGGGGTGGTAAACGTCAGACCCTAATACCCGATAATTCGTGCTGATGCGGCTCAGGACCATTCCGGGAAACTATTGATCAACCTATCAGTAAATCCCAACTGCCTTGGCCAAGGTCTTATGGTCCTGACCAATCGAACACAGTGCGATATCGACTCCATATACCGGGAGAGATGAATCCCTAACAATCACTCACTGCCTCTATGTGGCTCGGGACTGTACTTAACTAAAACCTGTTTGCATGACTCAGTAGAACCGTGGTAGGGTTGTGATCAAAGTACAGAAGGAACTCACACGAAACAAATGACGATCTCGGGTCAAAAGACTAACCTGTACTTATGTCACCTGAGAACTGCTATCTGACGATAGGTATAGTACCATATAGAAATTCTCGGCGAGTCTGTCCAGTGTACTCACCCCTAGTGAGCACCTGTAAACGATCTTCGATGCAAAAGACCAATGGCTGAGGGACCAACCATCTCCCCTCGTCGAGGTCTAGAAACGTATACACCAGTCTACTCCGGAATATCGATGCCCAGTCTCGATACTCTCATGACTAGGGACCTTTTAAGGATGTTCTTATCAACTACCCTGCTCCCACAAATATGATCACCATCACAACGTAGGTAGTCAAGCAATGATCCTATGGGCTTTATCAACATGTATAAATGATACATGATAACAAGTAAAACATATGCACATGTTAAGATAAAGACAAACCAGATAGCATAATATCATATCGAGCAAGATTGTCCTGTACATACATATGTCCAAGCATCCACATGTATACATATACAATAATGTCCTCTAGGGCATACATATCCAACAGACAGTGGGTTTAACCACAAGCACGTTAGCCGCACCAGCTGTACGTAATGGCTACTTAGGTACTTACCGAAAGGGGGTCGACAATCAAGTGTGTCCTTACCCTACTGAGCCTAAATGTGACAATCTCCATACAGTCTGGTCTCTTCGTCAATAAGTATCGCATACCGGGTCTACAGATGGATAACGTCAGACCCCTAACAACCCGATAAGTCATGCCAGATTCAAGCTCATCACAACTGAGAAACTACTGAACAACTATCAGTAAATCTTATCCACCATGACCACGGATTTAGGGTGATGGACAACCGAACACAGCATGACATCGACTCCTAATACCGGAAGAGACGAATTCCTGACAATCGATCACTACCTCCATGTGGCTCGAGACTGTACCCAACTAAAACTTATTTGCACGACTTCTTTAAGCTGTGGTAGGGTAATAATCAAAGTACAGTGAGAACTCACATGAGACAAATGATGATCTCAGGTCAAAAGACTAACCGGTACTCATACCACCTAAGAACTTCCATCTGACGATAGATATAATACCATTTAGAAGTTCTCGACGAGTCTGTCCGGTATACTCACCTCTAGTGAGCACATGTATACTATCTTAGATGACACAATACCAGTGGCTTATGAGACTGACCACCGCCCTTTGTCGGGGTCTAGAAACGTATGCACTAGTCTACTCCAGAATATCGATGCCCAGTCTCGATACTCTCATGACTAAGGACATTTAAGGATATTCTTATGGACTACTTAGCTCCTACATATATGATCACCATCATAATGCTGGTAGTCAAGCAAGAATCCTACGTGTTTCATCAATGATGAAGACAAACCAGATAGCATATTATCATTTTGAGCAAGACCGTTCTACCTGTATAGGCCCTCCCACAATTATCATAATTGCCTACTTGCAATCATAATAATTGCCTTGAGAGCACTTTATCCAACAATTTTCTACTTGCAAACAAGGACAATTATTGCGATATTGCATACCTACAGCTCGTGTGCTACCGAATACCCAACTTCTCTACTAATCAGTTTAGCAAACCATGTTTGGGAAACTGATGTGTTCAAAAAATAGCCTCAATGAATAGATCTGCTACAATATTCCAACTTAATCTCTTTATATCTCAATTTCGTGGAGATCAATAATCTCTTGAACTGAGCAATACCCCACCTCAAGAATTTGTCTGGATACTTGATAAGACCAAGTTTATAAATGAATAATTTTATCCAACAAACTTCTTGGTCCGTATCCTCCATTGAGTCATAACTAGTAACATGCACCATGTCTACCTCAGTATCTTTATTGGAACCATATCCAATATACTTCTCCTCAGAAGAGGGCAAACTCAAAACATTGACAACATCTCTGTCATTCAGGTCACCTTGTGAAAACCGAAATTTAACCGATTATACTATAGGAACACCACTTCCTATCCGGAATATATCATCTAAATCCTAAGAAATAACTCCCTACACCTTTCTTACTAAATTCATCTGTTGTTTTGATGAAATCAATTACCTTGACTGTCACATCAAAACTAATGATCCGTCTCCACTATGCATACTTTAGTCTACGAATAGACATAAGCGACTTGCACACCTTCCGCTGCTCCCACTGGCTACGATAACCCTATGGTAGAGTCATATACATGTGCATTTCTAAATACCCATTAGAAAGACATTATAGTTATCCGTCTGCCAGATATCATAGTCAAGAACAACAGCAGTGCTAAGTCATATCCATATGGACTTCTACATAGACACTGAAGTAAAAATCTCATCACAATCTACAACATGAATTTGATGAAAAATCTTTACAACAAGTCTAGCTTTATTAGGTTAATACCTTTCCACCTGCACAGATCTCGAAAGATCTTCTTTCTCCTAATGGATTTTACCCCTTCAGGAGCACCCAGCAAAGTCCAAAATCTATAATTTGCTGAAATGCATGGAGTCCATCTTGGATAAAAAGTATCTGGTCACCTGGAAGTTACCACTTCCTATAACCTTCAAATAACTAGTAGGGCCATCATAACCATGAAGCTGACCTCCCTGTCACCGTTTACGAGAAAACCGAAGTATCTCTCGGGTGTCTGAGGTCACCTACTAAAATCTGTGGAGTGGCTAATGGTTTTTCAAGTCCAATTGAATCCTTAGGTTCTACTAAATTTTCGGTGACTGTTTGTGGTTCTGAAATCACTTCCTGTTCTACTATACTCTCACTAGTTTCTTTTGTAAAATGATTCCTTTCATAAAAATGGTGGCGAGTCAAGAACAATATAACTATTGATCTTAAAAATGGTAGAAACAAAATCCTAGCGAATGCTTGGGACAATCCACAAACTGTCATTACCGAAACGTACCTTGAGTTTGTCCAAATTCTTCTTTTAAACAGAAATTGGATAACTCCATATCTTGACAACATCAAGATATGCTACTAATCTATGTCCATATAAAATCTTAGACACTAATTTAGATGAAACCAAATTCAAAACTCATGCAGTTGTTTTCAGTGCCCTAAATGGAAAAGGCCAATACAGCATTACTCATCAAGAAGCGCACCCATGGATAAGTAATCTATTAGAGAATCAAGTTCTCAATATTATTATGATAGAATACCTAGTATTAGCATCTACATCTTCGATTATTTCGAAGAATCCTGTTACTTCAAATGTATGGTTCTCTACTTTATTCTTATACCTATAAACTTTTCAAAATCTTTGGACCTTGTATTACAACGAATGCATATCTAAAACTAGAGAACTCATAAGTAAACTTGAATGAAGTAAGAGTACTGACCCCTTGTCCCGAAAGACATTAGAAAATATACATTTTCATGTATAAATCCCAAGAATATACTAACTCAAATTTCGTGTGTTGTAAGTTGAAAACTGTATCTTGGTTAAGAATGTGTTACACCATTATTCAATACACCTTACCTTATCTTCAACTGATAAATGTAAATATTTAGAACATAATTTTCGAAATTTATATCTCACTTTATAAAATAAAGATACAGATATTCAATTTTAAAAATTGGTGCATAACAATTATTATTTGAAACCAAATATTTGCCGTTGGGCAAAACCAGGTGATTTAATCCAATATCACCAATTACCACGAATTCCGATATTGAAGATCAAATCACCCATTTCCCAATATTCTACTCCTACTAAGCATCTGTAACACCGTACAGATGAGAGATCCAAATCAGGTAAATACATACCCTAGAGTCAGAATTAATTGAGAAAACAGTTCTTATTTACAAGTACACATAAATTCTAAAATATAAATGTTTCAATAGGGTTGGTCGGATATTCCTTGTAATGCCTCTTCCATTATCCAGATTCATGACAGTAGTCGTAATTTCCCTTGCCCTCTCTTCAATCCCTTTATATGTCTCTATATTTTACCTTCTGTACACCATACTTAGGCTCAATAGTTTTCTTCCTTCCCTACCTTTCGGCATCAGCCTAAGATTTGGAAGAAAACTATCCAATAAGCGTAATAGGTGTACTTTCCTAATATAAGGAGCTCTCGCAACATGAGAGAAGATAAAGAGAAGATACAACCGAATAATCCTATTCCATTTCTCTAGAACCAGTGGACATTCTCGACTGAAGTAACTTCTTCGAGTTCGTATGTAACTATACGATAGTCATTCCAAGCAATATAGATCATCATAGCGATATGAAGTGTTCTGAAGAAATGCAAAAGGGAAAGTAGGAGTAGCAGAGACATATGCGACTTTGTCACGAATCAAGACAATTCATAACCAAATTCTATAAAAAGGTTCGGTCAACTTGGTTAAAGAGTTTTAGTTTAAGGTAAGTCATGGGTCGTTGTACCAGAGAGGCAGAAAAGAAACACTCATCGTGCACTCTATCAAAATTAAATTGGTAATCATTTTATCTAATCAGGATGGCGCCTACTGTTTTCTCGAATTCTCCTTCAAACCCTAAAAGGAGAACTATTCGGGATCATGTACACCTTACAAGTTCGCTAACCATTCATCCAGGCCAGTGTTGGTACTCTAAGTGAGGCCTTTGTGCTTTCGTGTGGACCCAATTTAATAACCCCGTTTCTGCAGAGCAGTAACCATGTTAACACTTTCTAGACACTTAATAGGCTAGCTAATTGTGAGGTGAAAATATCCCGAAGAGTAATACATACTCATCAGTACGAATCAGGACCTAACTATCATTGTGTGATAACTTTGACAAAAGCCGACCAAAATTACCACACTCTAGAAGATATGCGCAAACTTGGCAAGTTTCCCGTATATTTGAAACTCCCAATATGGTTTTTTCTCCAAGCATCTTATGACCTTCACGAAGACCAATAAATCATAAGTCGCAAATCAAGTTATACCCATCATTGTCCTGATTGATCTAAACACACCTGTACTCGCCCTTGACGAAGGCCAACAAGGCTGTACGACTTTCCTAAATTAATGCATCTCTATGCTACAGAAAATTAACACATAGCTACCATATACTATGCCTTGACGAAAGCCAACAAACATAGCATGAATATTAGACGCTACCTGTCTGAAATGACGGAGGGTTACGACGGGTTTTTGGCGAAAAACCATTAACGTAATAAATTTGATATCGTTGAGGGAACTCGAGTGGCTTTGAAATTGAGTGGTTTAGGCCCCGCTTTTAAAACTAATAATATAAACTTTAGCTTAAGAGCGAACTCCCTGTGAAAAGATCTTGGCTCTTTCGTCATAGAATGAGATGCAAGATATTCCTAACCGAATATCTTCATGCAAAGCAAAAGAATACGATTTTGAGTTTTGGAGAAAACCGAGTAGTTTTAAAAATATGTTCTGACAACATCATTTAGATTTATTTTTCTTGCATTATATAGATAATGTGATCCCATCATTTTAAGTTTCCAAGCCATACAAGAAACAACTAAAATAGCATGCTTTTATAAGCAATCCGTAATCGCCACGAGGTCCCGGGTCTTCACCGTAAGGTTACTTAACTTACGGCAGGGCGGGGACAGAGCTAGCGTGGATGCAAAACATATAGAAGCATCTACTAATATAATATATATATGTATCAACATCGCAGGCGGATAATGGTCATCACAGGCAGATAATAATCATCACAGGCATGTAAACAACAATATGGAATAGCAGATAAAGTAGGAGCCCTGCGTTTCATTTGAGCCGTAAATGATATGCGATGTTCCCCGGTCGTGTGGATAGCCCGTACAAAGTCGATCTAGTCCCCTAAGAGTGCGGCAAGCCACCTGCCAGTTCTAGAAATTTGATAACTCATCCTCAATTAAATGAGTTGGTCACTTGTCGTTTTCTAGAATCCGGTAACTTGTGCACCCCTCCGCGGGTCGATCCTATAACCCCTATAAGTGCGATGAGTTACCTACCAATTCTAGAGCAAGGAGGCCCGGTCTCAACCCCATGAGATGGCACCTGCTGCACTCTATAACCCGGCTACTCAAGCACTTGTCCTGGGTTAATCTGTAACAACTCTGAATTTACTGTACGGAAAGTTCCGGCGACGTTTCGGGAAGAATCCGGCGTCGAAACGACTCCCCGATGCCTTCCTAAGTTCACAATACCTCTTCCCCTTCATTCTAACCTGTAATTCCCCTCTCCCTTTAACAATCTCTAGTCTAAAACTTCCACTTTTCAAAATATCGTCTGAAGCGGAGTTATTCCGACTTCCCATTCTCTTTTCTTTAAAAACTCAAGCTTTTCTTAAACAACAAATTACCATCTCTTCTTATATTGTTTAACAAACATAAAACAACATTCACAACAAGTTTCAAATCAAAATAATATGTATTGCAATTTCTATTTCTTTTTTACGATAAAATACCATCATGTTTACATACGACATTGCTTATTCATTTTACCCATATTATCATTAGAAAACTCACGAGGTAATGACCTACCTCATCACAACACATATTTTTGACATAGCACTATAACTTTTGGAACATTAGTTGTAGGAAAATACAATTTTACATTTAAATACCATAAACATTCAAAAACCATTTTCTTTAAAAGTGTATTATTTAATTCCTTACAAATGCGCTTCTACAACCCATTTTGGGAAACCCCGAACGGAATGGTACGTATTATCCCACATCCTCGGGCCTAGTAGAGCGAGATGCAGACCTCCTCACGGAGCATCCGATCTCGATGGAATTTTTAATGCAATTTTTAAGAAAAATGAGATTTATACTTAATAAATAAAATTTATTTTTATTAAATATATATATATATATGAATATTATCAAAATATATACTTTAAGTATACAATATATATATTCCATGTTTTCTAAATCAAAGGAATCATAATTTCATGAAACTACCATTACAATCAACACAATTCCAATATTACACCAAAATACCATATACAATGTAATCTAAGTTCTATTCACTAGAAAACATATATTTTAAAAATATGCATCCATGAAAACCCTAAAGATGATAAATAAATACTTGAGATGTATTTTGAAAATATATCAAAACTATTTTTCATAAAACCGTCTCAAGTTATATTAATTTACAATAAGGACCCTAGTAAACATAGGTTTAAGCGGGACCAGTTCTCTTGAGCCTCAGGGAGCTGGAGAATATGGGTGTTTGCCTATCTAAGATAGAAAACCTAAAAACGGTGTTATCAATACGGTAATTGTCTTGAAAAAAGACACAAATCCTGTCGTCCATAGGCAGCAGTTACCGATAACATCAAAAACTAATTCAGGACTTCAATTTGTTTTAAAGTGTCTGACTCAGACAGAGTCTTAATCTAATATGAAATCAATCTGACTTGAATTCAATTCTAGTATAACTCCATTCAACATGAATCCATTTATAACATGAATTCAATCTATATCAAAATGATTCGACCGAACCGAACCATGGATATACTATGATTACATGACTATCCATTTATATCCATTCCGTTTACATGATATCATGGTTTCGGCAAGTCATATACAACCATTCATTACATTACATCAATAAAATAAGACATTACGGGATTTTAATGGGGTAGACTGGTATGGAACATGTTAAAGGTGGCATCAGGTGGTCACTATAAAATGTAACTATACATTCATGTCGTTGTTATGTGGTTTTATCGATGGAGCCTTGTACTACGGGTTACCAAAGTGCACGGTGTAAGTTGGACTCCTCTCGTATACACTGGAATATTCTGTACCAAGCTACAAACATCTGCGTTAACATAACAATCAAACATCATAATGGTTATATTCTCCCACCTGTCTATTCTATTTCTTTCTTTCTTTGGGACTTACCGAGCGATTGTTCGCTGACGACATTCCTCCTCTCTTCTTTGTTTAGAATGTTGTCAGGAGGACCAGACTCTGAGAATTTCGAGACCAGCCAGGAGCATTTGGAGCAGACCACTGAGAAGCATGACCTTTAGGCTTTACTTGTACTTACTTTTCATTCTGTTCATATCATTATTTAGGCATTGCTTTCCATTTCTGTATTTACATTTTCAGTTGTACTTGTAAAGAAATGTTTAATAAAATAAAGTTGTTGTTCAGTTACATCTATTGTCATTTTTCTGGTGTACATTCATTATATTGCTTAGATACGCTTAGCGTATTTACTTCTGAGTAAATACGTAGCGGGCCTCGTCCCTGGGAAGCGGGGCGTGACAGTCAACGCCATCCGGCATAACACAATCACAAGTAAGATATACGACATCATAGACGAAGAAATGAGGAAATAAGAAAAGAAAACAATATCCACAACAAAACATAAAATTCAGCTCACACGAGCACGACACCCAAACTCAAATATAATAAAATATCTCGCAGTCTCGTCTCTGAGTCAATTATACAAATGGTAGCTAGAGTATAGTAGATGTAATGAATAAGTATATAAGGTAGAAGACAAAAAATAATACTCGCAACATACCTACAAAATATCATGTCCAAAAAGTAGTAGCAAAAGTGGTAGTAGTAGTGTTCCCCGCCGCGACTACACTGACGGATCGGCCCTACAAGACACTGAGGCACAACGGGGGTAAGTTGCCAGCTCATGAGTAGTAAGTAACATCATAAATGGAAATCGCAAGCATGTACGTGTCAGCGACAGATCCTAAGTGTGAATTTATGATGCGGTGTACTAGTATAGATGCAATATGAATAAGTGAGCAAAATATAAAGTCTGTAAGTCCATATCACGCACCCCACGTGTTCGCGGGGAGGCGGAATATATGAAAAACAATTATCAAAGCTTCATAACACGGACTTGAGTACACGGATCTTATCTAAACCATTACTAGCAAACTACGAGAGGTTTAACTACTCTGATTCGAAGTTATACCTCACGTTACATGTCCTTCGGGTCTTCATCGCTGTCCTCCACACCTCGTCGGCTCTATGGAACATAGGTACCACAATAGCCTCCTCGAATCAAAGACGATCCACCCGAGACTCTATAGTCCGAGCTTCTATCTCGAATCTGAGATAACTACGGCTTCTAGTTTGCTAATCTAGAATTCCTAGAGGGTGTAGCGTATTTAGATGAATTACTTAGTCGCTTAAACCTTAGGATTCTCAACTCATGAGAGCTTTTAGGGTTTGAGGAAGAAGATGAAGGCTTGAGGAGAGAGAAGTGTTTTGTGATAACGAAATGAATAATAATCATGCTAGAATAATATGAAGCATACAAATATCTCTCTTGATAATATCAAGATAATATCTAACATGCTTCATTTAATTCTAAGGGTGAATCACCTCATGAGTCATTAAGCATTTATTGTAAACATACACCTCATCATCCACCTCATTTAGTTTAAATCCTAAAAGAAAATAAACACAAATGAGTCACCTTCTTCTAGAAGCTTCCTGAGAAATTACGAGACTGCCCCTCCCATCCGTATTTCCGAAAAACACGGATAATCTTTGACTGAATAAATCCATCTGTATAATACTAGGATCCGGCATAAACCAAAGCCCACTAGTATTATCTGCCCGATCATAGTACGTGCACAAGTGTACGTAAGTGATCGCAGCCCTGCCGTAAAACCATACGGCCTCTACACCTTTTGCCCGGTGCAGGGAAACTCTCTGTGTGGGACTCTAAAGACTCGACACTACGCTGGCAGTGGGTTTAACCACCGGCCGCAAGCGGTACTAGCTGTACGTAACGGTCCCCGGGTAGATGTTGATAAGAAGGACGATGAGGAAACCCATCCGAACTCCCACTGAGCCTGAATGTGACAATCTTCGTATAGTCCGGTCTGTTCATCTAGGACCATCGCATATTGGGCCTAGGGGGCGGTAAACATCAGACCCCTAATAGCGGTATAAGTCGTGTCGGAGTGAAGCCCATTACACCTTGAGAAACAACTGGAACCTACCAGTAAATCTCGCTTGCCCTGGCCAGGGACTTTGCGTAATGGCTCTCTATACACAGCACGATATCAACCCCCAATACCGGGAGAGACGAATCCTGTCTAACCGCCACTGCCTCCAAGTGCTTCGGGACTGCACCCAACTATTACCTGTTTGCATGACTCCTTTAAGCCGTAGTAGGGTAGTAATCTAAGTACAGTGTGAACACACCCGAGGCGAAGTAGCAGTGTCAAGTCGACGGACTAAGCTGTACTCATGTCATCTGGAAAATGCTATCTGATGATGGGTATAGAACCAACCTGCAGTTCCCGGCGAGTCATGTCTGGTCTACCCATAACCTAACGAGCACCTGCATACTATCTCCAGTACGACATACTGATGGCTGTGGGACAGACCATCTCCCCATGCTGGGATGAGAAGCGTATACACCAGTCTTCTCCGGAGTATCGATGCCCTGTCTCGATAATCCTACGACCAGGGACCTGTATAGGATGTTGCTTATAGACTACCCAGCCCCCACTAGTGTGACTGCCATCACAAGGCTGGTAATCAAGCAAAGATCCTAAGGGCTCTACTAATATGTATAAGCGATATGTTAAAAGAAACATATGCACATATTAAAGTAGAAACAAACTAAGTAGCATACTACCATTTTTAGCAAGACTGTCAATACAACTGTAAATATCCCAAGCTTCCATTAAGTAATATACAAACTAGTATGATACAGTAATGGCCTCTGGGGCATAAACACTAACAATCTCTCACTTGCACTAGGGCCATGTACTGGCATATCGCAGACCTATCGTCTCAAATAGCCTCTCGAACTGTGTCTGAGGAATGGCCTTTGTGAATGGATCAACGGTGTTATTCTCCGTATCTACTCTCTTCACCTCGATCTCTCGGCGATCTACGATCTCCCTGATCAGGTGATACCGCCTTAAGATGTGTCTGGACTTCTGATGGGACCTGGGTTCCTTCGTTAAAGCTATAGCGCCGTTATTGTCGCAATACAAAGGTATTGGATCAACACTGGTAGGAACCACCTGAAGTTCTGTGAGGAACTTCTTCATCCAAATAGCTTCTTTTGCGGCATCGCAAGCAGCTATGTACTCCGCTTCCATCATCGAGTCAGCAACGGTGTCCTGCTTGGAACTCTTCCGACAGACCGCCCCTCCATTGAGGGTAAAGACATAACCCGACATGGACTTGGAGTCATCCTTGTCACTCTGGAAGCTGGAGTCAGCAAAGGGCTCGATCTGGAGGTCCTTTCCGCCATACACCAAGAACATCCCCTTAGTCCTCCTCAGGTACTTGAGAATGTTCTTTACTGCTATCCAGTGCTTCTCCCGTGGGTTTGCCTGATACCGGCTTACAACGCTCAATGCATATGCTACATCTGGTCTGGTACATAACATCGCATACATTATAGAGCCTACCACAGAAGCGTAGGGTACAATCGACATGCGAGCCCTTTCCAAATCAGTCTTGGGAGACATCTCTTTGGAGAGGGTGATTCCGTGACAAGCCGGTAGGTTACCGCGTTTAGAATCTTCCATACTGAATCTTTTCAATATGGTGTCTATGTACCTGGACTGCGAAAGTCCTAACATCCTCTTTGATCTATCACGATAGATCTGGATCCCCAGAATGTAGGTGGCATCACCCAGGTCCTTCATGGAGAACTTCTGTGATAAGAATCTTTTGACTGACTATAGCATAGGAATATCATTTCCTATTAGGAGAATGTCATCCACGTACAAGATGAGGAGTACTACAGCGCTCGCTACAATCTTATTATATATGCATGGTTCATCTGACTTTTTGATAAAGTCGAATTCTTTAACAGTATCATCAAAACAGATGTTCCAACTCTGTGATGCTTGTTTTAGTCTATAAATGGACTTAAGCAACTTGCACACTTTACCGCTGCTCCCACTCTGAATGAATCTCTCTGGCTGATCCATATAGACGCATTCTTCTAAATTACCATTTAGAAAAACCGTCTTTACGTCCATCTGCCAGATCTCATAACCATGGAAGGCAACAATGGCAAGAAGGACCCGAATGGATTTGAGCATAGCCACTGGAGAAAAGGTTTCGTCATAGTCCAAACCAGGTCTTTGATGAAAACCCTTTGCAACAAGTCTAGCCTTATAGGTTTCAATCTGTCCATCTACACCAATCTTACTTCTGAAGATCCATTTGCATCCTACGGGTTTTACCCCATCTGGAGCTGTTAGTTATATGTATGCCCTAGAGGCCATTACTGTACATATGATGTATATTGTAGTGGATGCTGGGACATATATAGGGAGGACTTTCTTGCTCGACATGATAGTATGCTATCTGGTTGCTCTTTACCTTAACATGTACACTGTTTGTCTCTCTGTTACATGTTGGTAAAGCCCTTAGGATGTGTGCTTGACTACCTGGACTATGATGCGGATCATACTAGTGGGGACATGGTAGTCCATAAGTACATCCTTCAAAGTCCCTAGTCGAGGGTGTATCGAGACGGGGTATCGATATACCAGAGTAGACTAGCGTATACTTTCTCGACCCATACAGATGGGCGATGGATGATCCCATATCCATTGGTGTTTGACATCAGAGATGATATACGGGTGCTCAGTAGAGACTGGGTACACTGGACGGACTCGCCGAGAACTCCCAGATGGTATTATACCTCACGTCAGATGGCAGTTCTCTGTTGACACTGGTACAGAGTAGTCTGTTGACCCGAGATCGTCATAGAGTCTTGTGTGGTTCCCACTGTGCTTTGATTTCCATCTTACCACGTCCAACAGGGCGTGCAAAACGGTGGTTTTTGGGTACAGTCCCGAGTCACATGGAGGCAATGAGCGATAGGAGGGGATTTGTCTCTCCCGGTATAGGGAGTTGATGTTGCGCTGTGCTCGATTGGCTATAACCGAAAATCCCTGGCCAGGGTTGCTGAGATTTACTGGTAAGTGTTACCAGTAGTTTCTCGAATTGTTATAGACCTCATATCGACACGACTTATCAAGCTATTGGGGTCTGACGTTTACCACCCCTAGACGAGATATGCGACATATCAGACGATCAGACCGGACTGTACGGTAGTGTTACTGGTTGGATTCACTGGAGTGTGAGCGGTCTTGCTCGTCAATCTTCAGATCGCTCAATACCCGGGTGGCCGTTACGTTTAGCAGACCGCTTGCGGCTTGTGGATGCTTGATATGATCATCATCTGCTGCCGGCGTATTGACGAGTCTTTAGAGTCCTACACAGAGGTTTCCTGGCTCAAGCGAAACGAAATAGGAGCGCATATGAGATATGTGTGGGACCGAGAATAATACCAGTATGTGATACTGTATTCGATTCTCGCGATGTGACATTGATCGGTTATATGCGATATAGCCGGGTTATCGGATCAAGTGTTGATTCGATAAGTTGTTACTAATGATACTAGTCGGTTATATGCGATATGACCGGATCGTTAAATCAAGTGTTGATTTAATGATTTAATGCATAATTATATATTTGATATATTACTTTGCATTAACTAGTATCGGTTCACTTTAAATGGATTTTCTCGCTCGGGTGTGCACATTGTATATTCGATATAGTTTTGTGCACTTGCTTGTATCATGTTTGATGATACATGCCTTATGGTTAAGTGTTAAGAATTAAACTATAGTTAAGTGGGTGATTAGGGTTTTTGATTTCATTTTATTCATTTATCTTTTTGGAAAAAGAAAAGGCAAAATGAGGAAAATGGTTGCTTTCTTTTGTTCATTCATGAACCTTCATGAAGACTTTGACTTAATGACCATTTTGTCTCATGCTTAACCCTAACCACTCACTTAAACCTTAGTTAACTCTCTACATCTAACCATGGTTCATTATATGATAAGGATTGATTTTTCTTTTCTATTCTAATATTCTTATCATAATATTTGAGCTTCTTCTTCTTCTTCCTTCAAGTGAAGAAAAGCTTGACCATCAATGGCAACTTGATGAAATGAGTGAGAAATCCAATTCTAAAGTCTACCCACTTCCTATTTATTCATCCTCTACCTCTTTCCAAGTAGTAGAGTGTGTTTCCTTCACAATTTTTCATGGCAAGGTGAAGGTGGAGCTTGATTTAGCGATGCCTCGACGTAGATCATCTTCGGCATGGACATCGACGACCTAGCTCGCTTATTCTCCGATGAAGTCGACGCTAGAGCCCGGATTCTTTTTGGACAGCGGAGAGGACTTCGTTGCAGAGCTATGGAGGTGGAGCACCGGATCTACAAAGGTTGTATTTCCGTTTTCTTGTAGTTAATTGTTAACTAGTTATCTTTTCGCCTAGAAATCTAGCAAACGATCCGTAGTTTAGGGTTTCTCGGCACGTTAAAATTTGAAATTAGCATGGTTGATGCCTTGTGAGACCTCACTAGAGTGCCTAGGAACCCTACAGTGGTATTAGAGCCTAGCTAGAGCCTTAGGCGAAGTCCAGACGGAGTTTGAAGTCCGAA
This sequence comes from Agapanthus africanus, assembly GCA_030015575.1. NCBI lineage: Eukaryota > Viridiplantae > Streptophyta > Magnoliopsida > Asparagales > Amaryllidaceae > Agapanthus > Agapanthus africanus. The sequence goes on from CM057337.1 coordinate 142,604,527, forward strand.
CGAACCCGAAAACCCATTTCTAACATGCTCTCTTTCCTTTTTTGAAAACAGTGAGTTTTTCTATATTAAAAATATGCAGAAAAACATGCAGGAATAGCTAAGAGTTACTGTGAAATCGTGTGCCCTAATTCCATTAAAGCGCCGCGTTTCCGCGGCACGAGCATGGCTTGTGCGGCGGAAACGCGGCCTGTTTGTCGTATTATGGGGTGATGTTTGCACAGTAACTCCTATTTGACAGTGCTGGTTTTCTTGGGTATTTTTAATATTTTTTCAAGAGTTGAATTTTTCTGGGTTGTTTTGGGGATTCGAATGTTCGATCGGATTATCAAATTTTGTCTGTGTGGCTTTCCGGATAATTTTTAGAATATGTTAAAAAGTTCGACCGGATATAAATACCCAATTTTTCCCATATCGGGAAATTTCCAAGTGTTGGATTTTTCCGTAGTTTAACGACGTTCTAAGTAGTGCAAGTAACGCGATGGACCCTCTAGAAGACAACAAACCTTAACTCGATTATGTGACCGTCTTGAACTGCCCTTTGAACCTTCGGGTTTGGGGCAGTACGGCGTGCCACATGTGAGGCGTTGGCTTGACCCTTCTACAGCTGGACCGTCGGTACTGAGGCACGAACTGAATGTTGTTAGACTTATTTCATGTGTTGATCTGTATCGGGAAAACTTGGGTGTTCGAATGTTCAATCGGAAATTTTAACATTTTCTAATTATCTGGAATGGGATACAATAATTGGAATTCACAACAAGTTATGTGATAACGGAATGAATGTTATAAACATAGCACTTTAGTCTCACTTGATCGGTTTCCACGGAATTTTGATGTGATCAAAAGTCCGTCGCAATCACGTAGCGTACGCGGATACTCGCCGGGTAAACTTAATAGACAGGCTCACTCCATAGCCCCGACCAAGTGAATGTAGGAGAACCCCGTCGCCGAAAGCATCCGTTTGGGTGCTCGCGGTAGCGGTGTTCCGCCTTGGTGCACTTCGTCGATGGTATCGGGGGTGCGGCCGCCTACTAAAGTTTGCGACGAGTATTCGATCAGGATGTCGGGAATCTTGTTGAATTACCCGACTTGATATTGAAAAGAGTTTTCGATAATGAGACTAAAATGCGGGGTTTATAATTGTTAGGCATGTGATGTCTAAGTAATTCATTTGGTCAGGCATGCGATGTCTGAGGTGGTTGTGGATTCCAACTGTTGTAGTTTTACACTTTCTTTTCTGTGACCGTAAGTGTAATATGTGATATCGCCGGTTTCGTTGCTATATGTCAACGACAATTGGGATGGACATATTTACTTACGTTGATGACATGTGATGTTATGTGTTGCTGGATATGTTATATTGGATCGTCGTGTTTGAATAGCCGGGGGTTTTTATGTGAGATGAGTGTTTTTCATTTTCATTCATGTAAAAACTTGTATGTAATATTCTTTTATTGGGGCGCTTCCAGGTTGCGGAAGTTGTCACCGTTTGTATATTATTTACTTTTCCGCACTAGGATAGACCCAAGGAGGAGGGCATAAGTAACCGGGTTCTGGAGTCCAGTGGGAGACCAACTCGAGGAGTCGAGTCCGGGTCTCCTAACTCTAGAATTGGTAGGGTTGCTTGCCGCTCTCGTAGGGGTCTAGGGGTGTGGGTTTGGCTATTCATCGCGACCGTGGAATCCGTGTTTTATACTGGCTCGTATTGAAAACACGGACGTCCTAGTATATCCAATATTTCATATGATTCTTCTGCTGCGATATCTGTGATGTGATCATGTGATGTTCTGTGATAGATACAGTATACAGTATATATGATATATTATATAGGCGTTACTTATGTTTTACACCCGCGCTAGCCCTGCCCCGCTCTGCCGTTAGTTACCTAACCTAACGGTGCACGAGGGGACATCGAGGCGAATGCAGATGGCATAAGTGTACGTCGTATTTATCTGTGATGTTTAGGTACTTAAATGATGGGACTTCATTAATGTGATTAATGAAAATAAAAGAAACCTAAGATGTTGTAGAATCGAATTTCAAAATAAAACAGGTAGCTACAGTTCTTGCTTTGCACAGCGGTATATGAGATATATCCTGCACCTTATTCGATGAGGAAAGGACCAAGATCCCTTCACCGGGAGTGACTCCTTTAGCAATAACTGGCAGATGCTACACACTCGGTTTGTCTTTTGATTGCTTTTAAGTGTTTTTGCTTTGCACAGTGATATATACGATATATCCCGTACCTCATTCGACGAGGAAAGGACCGACGATCCCTTCACCGGGAGTGACTCCTTTAGCAAAACTAGAAAAGCCTCAAAGACACTCCATTTCAAAATTCATTCGATCCTACAACGATATCAAGTTCATTACGCAATAGGTTTTCAGAAAAACCTGTCGTAGCCCTCCGTCATTTCAGATAAATCATGTTTAGTATTCGTGCTGCGTTTGTTGACCTTGTCAAGGCGCAGTGTGCGGTAGCTAACCAGTATTTATCTGCTTATGCATATGATGCAGATTGGGTTAGGGTAGTCGTGCGGCCTTGTTGACCTTGTCAAGGGTCGTGCGGGTGGGTTTGATTCAATCAAGAAATGACGGGTTGAACTTGACTTGCGGTCTATGGTTTGTTGACCTTGTCAAGGTCATAAATCGTTCGGGGCAAAATATTATCGGGAATTTCAAGTGTTGAAATTTGCAATGAGATTGCATACCTTCTATGAGATAGTTGGATCCCGATACCCGCTGCGAGTAAGAGTTACTCCTGGGAGAGTTTTATACATTACAATTAGCCGATCAAGTAGGTGTCTAGAAAGGTGTCAACGGGGTTACGCCTCTGGGAAAACGAGGTTTACATTAATTAGGTTCGTGCGAAAGCACAGGGGACCTCCCTCAAAGTACCGACACTGGCCTGGCTGAAAGATTAGCGAACTTGTAGTGTGTAATTAATCCCGGCTAGTCTTTCCTTTTAGGGTTTGAAGGAAGATTTGATAAAAAGCAGTGGGAGCCATCCTGATTAGATAAAATAATAACTAATCTATTCTTGCAAGAGCGCACGCTGAGTGTTTTCTTCTCTCTCTCTCCAGGTAGCGACCATATCACGCCTTAATCAAGATAATAAAACAGATTATTGACCGAACCCGCTCGTTATACTGAGCTGGGGAACGTTGGTCCCGCTCAAACTTATAATTGTTATAAGACAGAGCAGGAATTTGGGGATTGCCAGAATTCCCGTGCCGCCCAAACGAAGAGAGTGCATGCTGATGCATCATCTTCGGGTGTGTTCATTATACAGAACTGTTTCTCAGTATCCTTTACGTCCTGGGTATGTGATACCAGATCAGGATCCCAGATATGTAATCTGTTACATAGGGCTACAGAAAGGTAGAGAACTGAGAACGGGTGATAAGTTTCATGAGGCAGAAAACGGGGCAAGAGTTGCAGCCAAGTCTGTTGGTCACTGTCACCCTGTATTACAATACATTGATTCTGAACGAATGTTATTAGATACCGAACCTGATTTACAAAATCATATCAGTCTCTTCATTAGTAAAGAAATGATAAAATTTTGTATTGTTGGATAATGTTTTGAACATTTCCTATATCAAAAGTTGATCGGTTCAGGCACGTTATCTAAAAGCGTTGATGTTCTAAATCAAACTACAGTTCTTAGTATACGAAACACACACAAGAGGAAGAGTTCAGAAATGAACGAATCCTTCTTGAGGCATTGTAGACTAGGTCAGATCAATGTGACCCGACTAGCTAGAGTTACATATAGATGCATATTTAAATCAGTTTGAATTTACATCTTGTGAAACTCGCCGGTCATGTCACAAAGATAAGATGACCACAGCTCTGTTTATTGGAAACAGAGAAAGAGTTGGTGAACTCTTGGGATGATACATGTTGATGTATGCAAATTCCCCTGTCTACATATGCCAGAACTGGTTCTTTATACTTCATTATGTTCTCTGACGATCTTTCGAGTTTCTGACCTATGTTCCTGTTAAAACACAAGTCCGAACCTTTTGAGATATTCACAGAATATAAGTTAGAAGTAGAGAACCAAAATACGGGTATAAGTATTATGTCCTTTGATGTGATCAAGGAGGAGAATACTTGAGCATGGAATTCCTGGACTATTCTAAAGGAGAATGAGATTCTCTCTCAGCATTACTCCTCCGTATACACCATAGCACGATGGTATGTCGGGGCGGAGCAGATACACCCTATTTGATATGGTGTGCTCTATGATGAGTACTACTGAGTTACCTTTTTCCCTTTTGGAAGTTATGCACTTACGAAGTTGCATACCTATTGAATAGGGTTCCAATCAAATCAGTTGCCTACCACTTCATATGTGATATAGAAAGGGAAGAGCCCATATCTTAAGTTAGTTAAGATTTGGGGTTGTCCGGGCTATGTCTAAAAGCATAATCCGGACAAGCTCGAGGCAAGGTCTGTAATGTAGAACTGGAAAGGTTCCAGCTATACAAACTACAGCAGATGATTTGATAGAGCCAAAGGATTCAGTAGATTCCAACGAACCTCAGCCTCTTCGCCGATCTAGTAGGGTTCCTCACCCACCTGAGAGATACTTCGGTTACTCTATGACAGTGGGAGCGAGGATTACATCATGAGATGATGACCCAACTAGCTTCGAGCTGGCCATCAGGAGTAAGACTCTGTAAGAATGGCTGGATGCTTAGTGATCTGAGATGGAATCCTTATACACCAGCAAAGTATGGACTTTAGCTGCTATATCTGAAGGGTTAAATCCCCATCAGGAGCAAGTATATCTTGAGAAGATTACTTGGTATAGATGGAAAAGTTGAGACTTTCAAAGCTAGACGTGTTGAAGGTTTTCGTCATCGACCAGGCGTGGATAATGATAAAACCTTTTCCAGTACCTATGCTTAAGTCCATCCAGATACTACTTGCCACGGCTTCATACCATGACTACGATATCTGGTGGTTGGGTGTCATGACTGTTTTTCTAAATGATGTTTTAGAAGAGTGCGTCTATAAGTACACAGCCAGAGGGCTTCGTAGACAGTGGGAGCAGCGGAAACGTGTGCAAGATGCTTTATAGGATTAAAGCAGGCATCGCTGAGTTGGAACGTCTGTTTTGATGGATAAGTCAAAGAGTTTGACATCATCAAAATAGTAGATGAACCTTGTATAAACAAAAAGGTAGTAGGGAGTATGGTGGTGATCCTCGTAGAGTACGTGGATGACATACTCTTGATAGGGAAGGAGTTTCCTATGCTACGCTCGATCAATCTCCGCTTATCACAATGATTCTCCACATAGGATCAAAATGATACCTCCTAAATCCTGGGTTTTTGGATCTATGAGATAGATCTAATTGGATGTTAGGATTCTCACTAGTTGTAGTGAGATGATATCAATCGATCCTGGGGAGAATCACTGGAAGGGTTCCAGGATGATAAAGACGACTGAATGTCAGTCGCAGGCATTGTCTTTACCCTCAGTAAAGGGACGGTATGTTGGAAGAGTTCCAAGCTAGATACCGTGGCGTACTAGACGATAAAGGCTTGATACATCGCTACTTAAGATGCTACCAAAGAGGCTGTTCGGGTGTATATTGGTTCATGAGATGAACTACGTTCCTCCCATTGTGTGACAATGGAGTTGTGGCTTATGCCAAGGAACGCAGGTCCCATCAGTGATCCAGACATATTCTAAGGCAGTATCACTTGATCATGGAGATGGTTGATCTCCAGGGAGATCGAGGTTAGGAGAGTAGACTCAGAGGACAACACAGCGGATCCACTCACGAAAGGCCTTTTCCCAGAGAGAGACTTTTATGGGATGGTTGAGTATGAGATACTACAACCACTGCTACAGATGGCCCTAGTGCAAGTGGGAGATTGTTAGTTATATGTATGCCCTAGAGGCCATTACTGTACATAGGATGTATATTGTAGTGGATGCTGGGACATATATAGGGAGGACTTTCTTGCTCGACATGATAGTATGCTATCTGGTTGCTCTTTACCTTAACATGTACACTGTTTGTCTCTCTGTTACATGTTGGTAAAGCCCTTAGGATGTGTGCTTGACTACCTGGACTATGATGCGGATCATACTAGTGGGGACATGGTAGTCCATAAGTACATCCTTCAAAGTCCCTAGTCGAGGGTGTATCGAAACGGGGCATCGATATACCAGAGTAGACTAGCGTATACCTTCTCGACCCATACAGATGGGCGATGGATGATCCCATATCCATTGGTGTTTGACATCAGAGATGATATACGGGTGCTCAGTAGAGACTGGGTACACTGGACGGACTCGCCGAGAACTCCCAGATGGTATTATACCTCACGTCAGATGGCAGTTCTCTGTTGACACTGGTACAGAGTAGTCTGTTGACCCGAGATCGTCATAGAGTCTTGTGTGGTTCCCACTGTGCTTTGATTTCCATCTTACCACGTCCAAGAGGGCGTGCAAAACGGTGGTTTTTGGGTACAGTCCCGAGTCACATGGAGGCAATGAGCGATAGGAGGGGATTCGTCTCTCCCGGTATAGGGAGTTGATGTTGCGCTGTGCTCGATTGGCTATAACCGGAAATCCCTGGCCAGGGTTGCTGAGATTTACTGGTAAGTGTTACCAGTAGTTTCTCGAATTGTTATAGACCTCATATCGACACGACTTATCAAGCTATTGGGGTCTGACGTTTACCACCGCTAGGCGAGATATGCGACATATCAGACGATCAGACCGGACTGTACGGTAGTGTTACTGGTTGGATTCACTGGAGTGTGGGCGGGCTTGCTCGTCGATCTTCAGATCGCTCAATACCTGGGTGGCCGTTACGTTTAGCAGACCGCTTGCGGCTTGTGGATGCTTGATATGATCATCATCTGCTGCCGGCGTATTGACGAGTCTTTAGAGTCCTACACAGAGGTTTCCTGGCTCAAGCGAAACGAAATAGGAGCGCATATGAGATATGTGCGGGACCGAGAATAATACCAGTATGTGATACTGTATTCGATTCTCGCGATGTGACATTGATCGGTTATATGCGATATAGCCGGGTTATCGGATCAAGTGTTGATTCGATAAGTTGTTACTAATGATACTAGTCGGTTATATGCGATATGACCGGATCGTTAAATCAAGTGTTGATTTAATGATTTAATGCATAATTATATATTTGATATATTACTTTGCATTAACTAGTATCGGTTCACTTTAAATGGATTTTCTCGCTCGGGTGTGCACATTGTATATTCGATATAGTTTTGTGCACTTGCTTGTATCATGTTTGATGATACATGCCTTATGGTTAAGTGTTAAGAATTAAACTATAGTTAAGTGGGTGATTAGGGTTTTTGATTTCATTTTATTCATTTATCTTTTTGGAAAAAGAAAAGGCAAAATGAGGAAAATGGTTGCTTTCTTTTGTTCATTCATGAACCTTCATGAAGACTTTGACTTAATGATCATTTTGTCTCATGCTTAACCCTAACCACTCACTTAAACCTTAGTTAACTCTCTACATCTAACCATGGTTCATTATATGATAAGGATTGATTTTTCTTTTCTATTCTAATATTCTTATCATAATATTTGAGCTTCTTCTTCTTCTTCCTTCAAGTGAAGAAAAGCTTGACCATCAATGGCAACTTGATGAAATGAGTGAGAAATCCAATTCTAAAGTCTACCCACTTCCTATTTCTTCATCCTCTACCTCTTGCCAAGTAGTAGAGTGTGTTTCCTTCACAAGTTTTCATGGCAAGGTGAAGGTGGAGCTTGATTTAGCGATGCCTCGACGTAGATCATCTTCGGCATGGACATCGACGACCTAGCTCGCTTATTCTCCGATGAAGTCGACGCTAGAGCCCGGATTCTTTTTGGACAGCGGAGAGGACTTCGTTGCAGAGCTATGGAGGTGGAGCACCGGATCTACAAAGGTTGTATTTCCGTTTCCTTGTAGTTAATTGTTAACTAGTTATCTTTTCGCCTAGAAATCTAGCAAACGATCCGTAGTTTAGGGTTTCTCGGCACGTTAAAATTTGAAATTGGCATGGTTGATACCTTGTGAGACCTCACTAGAGTGCCTAGGAACCCTACAGGAGCAATGTCCAAAGTCCATACTTTGTTAGTGTACATGGACTCCATTTCGGTCTGTATTACATCCAGCCATCTTACTGAGTCGCCGCTCTGAATGGCTTGCTGGAAGCTAGTAGGGCCATCATTGTCAATGATACATTCTTCTCTATCCCCGTCTATGAGAAAATCATAGTATCTCTCGGGCGGATGAGACTGCCTACTACTTCTGCGGATAGGCGCTGGGACGTCCTTTTCTTCTAAACCTTCTTGTTCTACCAAACTTTCCGTAACAGCTTGTGGTTCTGGAATTTCTTCCAGTTCTATTGCGCTTCCACTCTTCTGATTTTCTAAAAATTCAGCTTCCAAGAAGTGGGCATGACGAGAAACAAAAACCTTCTGCTCCTCTGCGTAATAGAAATAATACCCGTTGGAGTTCTTTGGATATCCCACAAACTTACACTGTACTGAGCGTGCCTCGAGCTTTTCCGCATGCTACTTTTTAACAAAAGCTGGACATCCCCATGTATTTAGGTATTGAAGATAGGGTTTCTTCCCACTCTACATCTGATATGGTGTGGTAGGCACAGTCGTGGTTGGAACCTTGTTCAAATGATATGCAGCTGATTCTAGTGCATAACCCTAGAAAGATCGCGGTTACTCAGCCTTACTCATCATGGAACGAACCATATCCAATAGGGTTCGATTCCGCCTTTCCGATACACTGTTGTGTTGTGGTATGTATGGAAGAGTAAGCTGAGAGAGAATTCCATTCTCTTTTAAGTAACCCAGGAACTCGGTACTTAAGTATTCACCACCTCGATCAGATCTCAGTGTCTTGATACTTTTGCCTGTTTGTTTTTCCACTTCATTCTTGTATTCCAGGAATTTGTCAAAGGCCTCGGATTTATGCTTCATCAAGAAGATATGTCCATACCTAGAGAAATCATCCGTAAAAGTAATGAAGTAGGAATAACCACCTCGCATATATGTAGACATTGGACCACACATATCGCTGTGTATGAGTCCCAAGAGCTCGCTCGCTCTTACTCTGTGTCCAGTAAACGGAGTCTTTATCATCTTTCCCATGAGACAAGATTCACAAGTAGCATAAGATTGATATTCGAACGGATTCAAATATCTTCTCTATGTAACTTAGTCAACCGTGTTTCATTGATGTGATCTAGTCTACAATGCCATAAGAAAGCCTAATTTATTTTTGGAGACTTTCTTTTAAGTGTGTTCTGTACATTGAAAACCTGAGCTTGATTCAATACGTATATACCGTCATCTAATGTACCGGACCCAATCAGAACTTGATTTAGGTGGATGTGAACCACATCGCTTACGAATGTAAAATCATATCCCTCTCTCGAAAGTGAGGACACTGATATGATATTACAAGTCAAACTAGGTACATACAAATAGTTACATAGAATCAATATCTTCCCACTTGTCAAACCTAGGCGATATTCTCCCACTGATTCAGCATCCACGCTCATTCCGTTCGCAACTCTGAGAGACAAATCGCCTACCCTGATAACTCTACGGTTTCACAAAGCATGTAATGAATTACAGATATGAGATCCTGCTCCGGTATCTAGTACCCAGAAAGTAGAGTTAATTGACAAACAGTTCTCAATTACAAACACATCCGAGGCCGAAGCCACAACATGCTTCGTATCCTGGCTACTGGCTTCCAAAGCCCTGCAATCCTTCTGCCAATGCCCCTTCCTATAACAATAGGAACATCCCTCCTTCTCTATACTAAGTCCCGAAACTTTTGCTCTTCCCTTTCCTTCTACTTCACTGACACCGTATATCGGCTTTGTGGAGGTTTTCCTCTTTTCACCATTTGCTTTCGCTCTGGATGCAGAAGAAAAAGGTCCCCCAATAAGCAGAGCGGGTGTCTCCCTGGTTTCTTTCAGGGTGTAAGTAGAGGGTAGGGACTGTAGAAATAAGTCAGCATATGACCAGTTTCCCAACGTGGTCCCCAGGTCCGTGAGCTCATCAATATAGCAAGCCATTGTAAGGACGTCATCCCTTACAGATAACCCAACAGCCAACCTCGCTTGAAGCAATTCGTTCAAGGTCTCATATCTTACGATACGAGATTGCTCTCCATATAAATCTTTGTTATGGAGGAAGATGGAAACTGAGTCCATCTTCTCGTGCTGCTTCGGGTATACACCATCTACTGAAGCCAACACGAGGCACTTGGCATTCACACTGTCCTTTTCCCTTGTCTGACGGATATCCATATCTGCGATGGTGGAAACTGGACTTGGGATAGCGGGGGCTTGAGTAGTAATAGGGTGGTCCAGCTTATCATAGGAAATGGACATCTGGACAGACCATTGCCAGTCATAAAAGTCAGATTCAGTCAACTTGTTAACTAGATGTAACCTTGTCATGGTCACATGGTCGCTGCAATTGAGAGAGAGAAGAAAACACTTTAGCATGATGCTCTTGCAAGTTTAGATTGGTTTTTTACTTTATCTAAACTGGATGACTCCCACTATTTCTCGAATCCTTCCTCAAACCATAAAAGAAGAATTAGTCAGGACTGATCTCACCGTACAATACTTGCTTAACCATTCAGCCAGGCTAGTGTCGGTACTTCGAAGGAGGTTTTACGACGCTTTCGCGATGTTCCTTAATTAAATAACCTCTTTTCTCTGGAGGCGTAGCCCCGCTGACACCGTTCTAGACACCTACTTGGTTTATAGCATTGATCGTTAAGTGACGAGTCTCCTGATGTGTAGCGGTTACTCACAGTAGGATCGGGATCCAAATATCATCGTGTGATAATACTGAAGGAATCCTACCAACATTATCAAACTCCAAATGGTATGCAATATTAGCAAGTTTCAGTTTCTTTAGAAACTCCCGATGTGAATTTTTACCCCTTCCTCTTATGACCATGACGAAGGCCAACAAATCATAAGTCACATGTCAAGTTTTTCCCATCATTATCCTTGTTAATTTGAACCCACCAGTACATACCCTTGACAAAGGCCAACAAAGTAATACGACTGTCCCAAACTAACGCATCTATCTATGCTACATATGAATACCCCAACAGCTACCAAACACTATGCCTTGACGAAGGCCAACAAACATAACTTGAATACTACTGACCATCTATATGAAATAACGGAGGGCTACAACTGGTTTTGGCGAAACCGTGAATGTAGTGAACTTGATATAATCGAAGAAACCTGATAGCTTTTAAAAGGAGTGGTTAAAGCTCCGCAATTAAAAATTCTGCTCTTTTAAAATAACCGAGTGGTTTCTTTTAAATTTTTTCCAACGATTCAGCTTTGGTTTATTTTCTTTGCATTAAAATAATGCGTCCCGTCATTTATCCTATCATTGCAGAAAACAACGAAAATACAACGTCCGCTTATGCCATCCGTATTGGCCACTGGGCCCCGTCATTCACCCGTTAGGTTACTTAACTAACGACAGAGCGGGGGCTGGGCTAGCGCGGATGCAAAACATAAGTAATGCCTACTAGATATCATATATAGATATTGTACATTCGTCAGACGCAATAATAGGCATTCTAGATCACAGATGAACATATTGGATATACTAAGAATCCGCGTTTTGTTTGAGCCTGCAACAAAAAACGGATTACACGGTCGTGATGAATAGCCAAACCCCACCCTAGACCCCTACGGGTGCGGCAAACTACCTGTCTAGTACCAGAAGTGAAACAATCTCCCTCAATGACGTGAGTAGGCCATTAAACACTTCAAAATACCCGGTAGTTTGTGCACCCCATCTTGGGTCTATCCTAGAAGCATAAAACAGTAAATGAAATAATACAACGGTGGCTACAACCTCAACCCGGATGTGCCCCGCAAAAGAATATTACGACATATTACAATTTATATTGAATGAAAGATAAAAGCTCTCATCTCACATCCCCGGCTATTCATCCACGACGATCCAATAGAGTTCATATATACAAACCAATATCCATCACAGAAATGTGCAACCCCAACTAACCGACATACTAGCAATTAGCGGAGGTTTACGAACACATTAAACATCACAGATAAAACCTGATTAGCAAATAACTTAGAATTTTGATCGACAACCTTTTTCCGTGTCTACCCCAAATGCAAGCCAGCACTAAAAAAACCTGGGCAGAAACAAAATATACAGGAAAACAGAACACCCAAAAATAAGACAAACTGTGTAAATACGAGTCAACTCGGAGTCGACTCGGCCGTGGATCCGCGGCGAATTGCACTAATCCGCCGCGCTTCCGCGGTCGTCAATACGAGTTAGCAACTCGTATTTCTCCAGTATTCTTAGAATTCCCTGCTGTGAATTTTCATGCCTCTGAAATAATTTTTTCGACAGGTTTAAAATCGACAGAAACTTGAGGGGGCAGGGGTTAAGTTTTCGTGTTTTTCCGACGATCGAAGTTCTAATAAGTTGCTAACAAGCTACTAAAGGTTTAGTAGGCTCTAATACCACTGTAGGTCCATGTCACGCACCCCACGTGTTCGCGGGGAGGCGAAATATATGAAAAACAATTATCAAAGCTTCGTAACATGGACTTGAGCTCACGGATCGTGTCTAAACCATTACTAGCAAACTGCGAGAGGTTTAACTACTCTGATTCGATATTATACCTCACGTTGCATGTCCTTCGGATCTTCATCGCTATACTCCACACCTCGTCGTCTCTATGGAACATGGGTACCTCAACAGCCTCCTCGAGTCAAAGACGATCCACCGGAGAGTCTATAGACCGAGCTTCTATCTCGAATCTGAGATAACTACGGCTTCTAGTTTGCTAATCTACAAGTCCTAGAGGATGTAGAGTATTTAGATGGATTACTTAGTCACTTAAACCCTAGGATTCTCAACTCATGAGAGCTTTTAGGGTTTGAGGAAGAAGATGAAGACTTGAGGAGAGAGAAGTGTTTTGTGATAATGAAATGAATAATACTCATGCTAGAATAATATAAAGCATACAAATATCTCTCTTGATAATATCAAGATAATATCTAGCATGCTTCATTTAATTCTAAGGGTAAATCACATCATGAGCCATTAATCATTTAATGTAAACATACACCTCATCGTCCACCTCATTTAGTTTAAATCCTAAAAGAAAATAAACACAAATGAGTCACCTTCTTCTAGAAGCTTCCTGAGAAATTACGAGACTACCCCTCCCATCCGTATTTCCGAAAAACACGGATAATTTTTGACTGAATAAATCCATCTGTATAATACTAGGATCCGGCTTAAACCAAAGCCCACTAGTATTATCTGCCCGATCATAGTACGTGCACAAGTGTACGTAAGTGATCGCGGCCCTGCCATAAAACCATACGGCCTCTACACCTTTTGCCCGGTGCAGGGAAACTCTCTGTGTGGGACTCTAAAAACTCGACACTACGCTAGCAGTGGGTTTAACCACAGGCCGCAAGCGGTACTAGCTGTACGTAACGATCCCCAGGTAGATGTCGATAAGAAGGACGATGAGGAAACCCATCCAAACTCCCACTGAGCCTTAATGTGATAATCTCCGTACAGTCCGGTCTGTTCGTCTAGGACTATCGTATATCGGGCCTAGGGGAAGTAAACGTCAGACCTCTAATAGCGGTATATGTCGTGTCGGAGTGAAGCCCATTACACCTTGAGAAACTACTGGAACCTACTAGTAAATCTCGCTTGCCCTGGCCAGAGACTTTGCGTAATGGATCTCCATACACAGCGCAATATCAACCCGCAATACCGAGAGAGGCGAATCTTGTCTAACCACCACTGCCTCCAAGTGCTTCGGGACTGCACCCAACTACTGCCTGTTTGCACGACTCCTTTGAGCCGTGGTAGGGTAGTAATCTAAGTACAGTGGGAACACACCCGAGGCGAAGTAGCAGTGTCAAGTTGACGGACTAAGCTGTACTCATGTCACCTGGGAACTGCTATCTGACGATGGGTATAGAACCAACCTGCAATTCCCAGCGAGTCCTGTCCGGTGTACCCGTAACCTAACGAGCAACTGCATACTATCTCCAGTATGACATACTGATGGCTGTGGGACAGATCATCTCCCCATACTGGGATGAGAAGCGTATACACTAGTCTACTCCGGAGTATCGATGCCCCATCTCGATAATCCTACGACCAGGGACCTGTATAGGATGTTGCTTATAGACTACCCAGCGCCCACTGGTGTGACTGCCATCACAATGCTGGTAATCAAGCAAAGATCCTAAAAGCTCTACTAATATGTATAAGCGATATGTTAAAAGAAACATATGCACATATTAAAGTAGAAACAAACCAAATAGCATACTACCATTTTTAGCAAGACTGTCAATACAACTGTGAATATCCCAAGCTTCCATTAAGTAATATACAAACTAGTATGATACAGTAATGGCCTCTAGGGCATAAACACTAACAGTCTGGGGTATAGCAGATATAAGAAACTGAGTATGTCTTAACTAATTTCAATATGGTAGAACCAAAAGTATCATCAATTAAAACAATATAAATCCTGTGTCTAGCATCGACACTCAAAAATCTCAATATCTCAGGTGCCGTCTCTCAGATCGGTCCTCAAATCCATCTGATCACACGACTCCGATCAGTATCCTCCGGATATCCGTCGAGTCTAAACTATCACCGGTAAGTATTGTTCTCCTGCCAGGCTCAACGTCTCTCTATACGATCTTCTTGCCCCGGGATACCGTACCAGCTCCACCATGTACCAGCAGACTGTGCCTCCTCTCTTCTCGAATCGGGTATACACATAACTCAAAACCGAGAAAACTCATGGTGGACGCTAAACATCATATCAAGAGAATCCGCATTTTTAAAATAATCATAAGTTTTTCAAAAATGTATCTGCGGTTTCTCAAATTCAGAAATCTCATAAAAACAGAAATCTCACAAACATCATAATATATGAATATGGCGATGATAGCAATGTACATGATATTAATATGATGCAAGCTAGATGAATAACGCGAGGATATATCTATCAATAAGATGCAATGCAAGATAGCATGCAAGTTCTATAGTGTACGTGACATAGCAATTATCAATGGTGTGTGTGTACATATAGGTTAGTGCACGTGCGACATGAACCAATGGTAATGGTGCAAATGTCCTAGTGTGGTGATATCAATGTGTATGATGATGCGTATGCAATATGGAAATGTGTATAGGTATATGTATGTAAGATTTGTAACTAAATTCTAAATATCGGGCACTTAACGTCATCCAAACGATTCCCCTATAGATGTTAAATCTACTCACCGAAAGGTCTCGAGCTCTCGAATCCGACCACCTCCTTCCCTTTTCTAGCCGCGTCCGAAGTCTCCGCAACCGATTCTAACATCGCATAAAACTTAGCACATGAGGCTAGAAATCCGATATGACACATAAACATACAATACACGAATGAACGAACTCTTATGAGTTAATACGGGTAAACTTAGTATGTTAAACGCGTGCAACAAACACTTACGACTATCCTTAAGGGCCGTTAACCAAAAGAAACACTAAAACAAGAATCTGAATGTCTGTATCGTAAACATATCACCTAAAATAAGGTAAAATGGTCCCAGATTTTTGTATATGCAAAATTAGAAAAAGTTACATATACCAGAGGTCTAATTGGAGTTTTAGAGACTCCTCGACAAAAACTTAAACCCAGAAGCCCTAGACGGGCCGCAAATTGCGGCCAAAATGGAGAAATTGGCGGCCTGAACTTGGAGGTAGGGGCTCAGGTTTTGAAGGTGTACTCAGGGTCCTATAACTAACTCCTAGTAATTGCAACTTTTCTCTAAAGTCTCTGGTTTGATAGCAGATTCAAATTGGAACCCTAACTTTTAACTAAAACTAGTTTTGACACTAATTTAAATCATTAAGATGGTTTAGAGAAAACTTAGTGGTTAGACAAGAATATAATGCACTAAAATACTCTTAACTAAACTTATTTAGGTTATGATTTCTTTAAAACATATTATAACCCCAAACTTAGCTCAAAACCTCACTTTAAGTTATAAAACTACACAAAACACAAACTTTAGTCTAAATTAGGAATGATTAAGGCAAAAGGTTAGTAAAACATGTTCAAGAGTTTGGTCATACCTCAAGATGATATGAAGAAAACTCTAACTTGAAAGGTGGCCTCTAGATGAAGACTTGCTTTAAGAAAAACTCTTGAAGAGATAAAAATTGGATTTTTGAGATGATTTGTGAAGGATTTTTGTGGTGATTTGTGTGAGATTTAGGATGTAAAAAAAGGTTTTAGTGAAGGAGGAGTTGAAGAAGAAAGAAGGGAGAATGAGGGAAATAAAGATCTAGAGAGATGATGCCTAATATTAGCCATGGCATAAAAATAACCCTCATTTATTGTACGACGCCTCCATGTCTCCCATTTTCATTTTTCTTCTTTTTCTTTTCTTTTCTAGAACCATCCTAGTTTATAAAATATTTTTAAACAAATATAAATTGTGGTTTAAATTGTCATGATTGTCTAAACATATTTTAACCTAAGCTAACATATTGTTAACACTAGATTAGTGTGTGTATTTAAAATAATTTAATAAACAAACAAACAAACAAACATATATATATATATATGTGTGTGTGTGTAAGAAAATAATTATTAACTAAATTTATTAAAAACGCATATTATATCACTAATTAAATTATAGTTAACTCTAAACAAATTTTAAGACATTACAATAAGCCCACTAGATTTCTGAGGGCTGCGGAACTGGAATAAGTATGATGCAAAGGGAACGTCCCTCAATGCCTCATCTCTAAGGAACAGGCTCCGATCTTTTGAAGCCTCCACCCGGCGCATTCCTCCCTCGTCTAAACCATCATCAGTCCGTTACTCACCTCCGGACTATCTTATAACTGAGATTTCTCAGCTCCCTTGCTCGTCTCCGAGCAATCCTATAGCTTAAATCCCTCAGCGTCCCCGTTTGGCCAAAAGCACGGAGCACGAGCGCCCCCCGTAACGGCTCCGCGTATCTCGCAGCAACGAGATCTCCGCGGCTTCACGTCCCGCATCCCCCGCTAACGTATCTCGCCATTAATAGGAGTATCCCGCCATCAACGCGAGCGTGACGCAGAGACGAAACGGACGGCGAGAATCTCGCATCGGCTCACTCCGATGTGCCCCTATATAAACCCCTCCTTCAAACGATTCAGGTAACTCGAATTAAATCCAACACACCGCTACTTTGTCCAATTATTCCACCGTACTTACTTGATCGTTGGAGGGTCCTACGGTGGTTTCCCATTTCGGGACTTCTTTTGCATGTAGCTCGGCGTCACTAACAACCAGATAACCCATTGAGATCCATACGTCTAATCTTCCACTACTAATCTCAACCGTTCGGCCCCGCTGGGAACGGTCCCGCTGGACACAAGATCGACGAAGGGTAACATCTGAGGGAGATTCCGACCTCCATCAGAAGTCTTGCCGTCGACATCAGAAATGGTAGTGGTTTCCTCTAGGTGAGTAACTGTGGCTCTGGTATATAACCATAGTTTATTGTCTTGCAAAAAAGGCTGCAAAGGAGCATTCTAAAATAAGAAATTGCTCCTATCTAAACTAGTAGCGGCGAGGGTAGGAAGGATGGAGGGGATGATTGAGTTGGTGGGAAAAATAGTAGAACTGATTGAGGAACGGGCCATTTGTATTTAATTGAAGAATAAATTAAGCTCTCTTCATGAGCATTTGCATGTATGGTGAATTTTACTATATATTGAAACTTGGTTACAATTTCAAATCAGAACAACTATTTTATTACAACAGCCAGATAAACTAAAGCCATTTGAATCTGATTTAAGATAAATAATAGGAGATGAAAAGGAAGGTTAATTTAGATAGTATCAAAATATCTGGGAACAATTTGATACCATGGGCTGATCAATTAGCCTTGATCCCTTCATGCGCATTTGCATGTATGTTGAATATTAAAATACCTTGAAACACTGTTCAGTTTTAAATCAGCACAAATATTCAGTTACAACAGCTAAATAAAAAAAGTTAGCCTTGTGGTCAACAGCCATGATTCTAGCGATCTTTTTGTTGATATTGAATTGATGCTCGCCACTGTTGTAGGATTCTCCAACAGCATTAATACACCATCCAAAACCTATTTTTCCAAAATTGGTTCAAACTTATGTCAGAAGATAATGATAGAACATCACAAACTGAGAAAAAGAACGCAACTTTAAGAAGGACTGGACAAATTGGACACAAAAATTCTACATATGAACAAATTGATTTGCACTCAAGTTGCTTAATTTAGCACTTTAATCCATTAATGAATTCTTTCAATAAAAAACATATCTTCTTTGCCTCTAACAAAATTTGACAAGGCATGGCATTAATTAAAACCTCATGTTTGCTCAGCAGCAGAGCAACCTGGCATATTAGTTTTATATATTTATAACATATTCCTAAGCTACAACTAAATCAACTCCTATCATCCCGGATATGTATACTATTTAATATACAGATATCAATTTATCATTCGACAGTGACCTATATAACGGTAAATACTATCTTTACAAACAGCCTTTTTGTTTGAGAAAACGGGGCCTACAAGCCTAAAACTGTAGTGACCTCTCACATGGACCGTGGGGTCCAGAAGACTAACTACAAAATAGCCAGCGGGTCCCACTGGACTGTTTGAGAGGCCATTATAGCTTGGACCTGCAGGATCCCTATAGGCCCTGTTTCCTCTTTTGTTTAGGACTTCCTTGTTATTTCGGCTAAATACTAAGAAAACCCCCATCACTTTTGTTCGAATTGCGCAGAAAAAACATTCTTTGATAGAAAAACCTGCATGCCGCCTCGGCTTAATGAGGTTGTTACTTGCGTAATAAATTTGCAAAATGCCCATAAACTTCAATTATTTTTCTTCCATCGTTTATACTAAATTTAATGTTCGGGGTTGGAGGGGAGGGGGGGGGGGGGCGAATATATATTTATTTATATGATGGCACATATGGGCTTTCAACAGAAATGAGTTCTATCCAAAAGGCTCAAATCTTGCAGGGTTTTGACATAAACGGGTTTCATTCAAAAGGCTTAAGTCTCTCAAAGTCAAGTAGATGGCTTTCTCGAAGGTGCAGCACGGCACAAAGAGTCTAGTCTATCAAATTCATGTAAATAAAGCTCTCAGAGGTGTTATTAAATATTCAAATCCACTAATATTTATTTATATGAGGGCACACACGGGTTTTCGACATAATTAAACGGATTCTATCCAATAAGATTCAAGCCTTGTTGGTGGGTTGTCCTATTAGGACACATGCCAAAAACAACAGAGGCAAACGTCTGAAAGAGAAACTTCAGACGTCTGCCAGAGAACTGCCAAAACAACAGAACAGAGGCAGACGTCTGAAGAGGAAGAGCCAGACGTCTGCTAAAGAGATAGACGTCTGAAGATTAGGAGTCAGACATTTGCGCATGATTATTCAAAAAATAACAGAGAACACGCATACGTCTGAAGGCTACTGGTCAGACGTTTGCTTAAGGAGAACACAACTGTTATGGTTCTAAATTCAGTATATCAGATTTTACCAAATTGTAGTTATAGAAAAATTATGTTTTGAATTTTTTTCAATCATGTAATTGTATAAATATACTGCAATTATCAATACAAATCAATTAAGTTACAAACCCTAAAATCTATCTTCTCCAAATCTTTATATTGGTATCAGAGCCCTACGATTAAACGCTTAATTTTTTATCCATGGCCTCCTCTCAAATCTCAACCTCCATCGTCTCCAAATTCACTTTCCCAATAAAATATTCCCACGCAAACTTCATCGTGTAGGGATCCCAAATTCAATCAGTCTTAATCAGCCACGACCATCTTGGCCACATCGACGGCTCTAAGTCTTTTCCTCCGAGTACTATCACTGACATCAATGACATCACCAAGCGTGTCTGTAACATTTCAGGAAAATAAAATATTATTTTTGGGAATTTTTATAATTAAATAATATTATATTGAATATTTTAATATTGCGGTATAATTAAATACCGATAAATTGGGAAAAATTTGGAAAATTACAGAAATTACTGAAATGAGGGTGCTTTATTGGATTTAAGCAAATTATGAAATTTTATGATTTATTATATATTATTTTAGTGCTAATCGCGATTAAAGATCGCTAATCGCGCATCAAACTTGTTTTGTTCAAAACATGCACCATGTCATTTTAACACTTATTACGTTTTTATCATGGCTTTTTCTCTTTATCATGCATGGTTTTGATTTTAAAAAGAGAAGAGAATAGAATAGAAAATAAAATAAAAGAAAAAGGAAAACATAAAAAAAATGAGGGATGGGCATGAGAGAGAGAGGGTGAGGGGTCAAACCTAGGTCATGGCACTTGCTCCCTTCATTGTTTTCTTCATCTCCTTTCTCTCTCTTAACCCCATGGCAGCACCCATCTCCCCCTTCATCAAAACCCTCACAAACACCCTCATTCTCTCATCAAAACACCATCTCTTTTTCACAAAAATTGGCAAGGATTTTGGACACTTAGGGCAACTCAAGAAAATTCTTGAGTTGCCAAATGAGATATTCTCTTAACCATTAGCATAGTATTTACATTGCTTTTACATCCATATTTGATTAGAACCGATTTAGTGTCGTTTAGTGAGATTTGGAAATTTCTAGTTAGGGCTTGAGGAATTCTTGAGTTATGATATGTAATTGAGGCTTATAATGACCTTAAACCCCAGTAATGATTATACTTTGGACCTAAAACAGAGAATTAAACCTCGGAATACGAACTTAGAAAACCCAATATCGGAAAATTGTGGATTCTGTGAGGGTATATTGAAATCTGCTAACACCCGGATGACCTGAAATTTTTTTAGCAAACACAGAGAGATGTGCAGGTGATTTAGAGCATACCCTAAAGACCCGAGACCCTACCTCCACCTTTGGGCCGAAGATTTATTCTATCTGGCCGCAATTTACGGCCAGGGTGGGTTGTATTTGGTTCGTGTTTCGTCTGTAGCTCCATCTCCAGTAAACTAGACCCTTCATATATGCAAAATTGGCTAATTTGACTTAGAGTAAAATCTGGGACCATATTCATGAGTTGCTGTTTTGATTCGGGGTTATATTTTCCGTATTTTGGATTCTGGATTTTAGTATTTATGTTTTACCTCGATCACTTGACGTTTGTACGACGTTATCGAGGGTTGTTTGGTGGTTTTGAAGGCGTAGTCCATAGGTTCTAACCTATAGGCTTTTAGCGTGTCATTTTGATTGGAATTGGGTTTTAATGCAGCACAACACGTTATGATGTGTAGGTACCCCCACGAGTACTTCGAGATGACAAGCAAGCGCGTTGCGACGTCGGCAACGACAGACGAAGAGCAATGTGAGTAGATTTATATCTACGGGGGAAGTCGGGTGGATGGCGTATAGCACCCCCGCAGTTCGTAGTGTAGTTGATGATATGTTATATATTTACAGATGTGTTGTGAATTTGGATGATAGTGTTGTGGTTGATTTCTTAGTCGCGAACCATAGAATAGGTTTGCACACACGCACACGCACCCTTGCATGCATTATGATTATTACTCGTGCGTATATGGGGACACACACACACACACACACATAGATACGGGAATACATACATATATATATATATGTGTGTGTGTGTGTGTGTGTGTGTGTGTCTACACTTGGATGATGAGGATTGTGGATGATATTTGGAGATGAGTCGATGAGATTGGGCATGGTGCCATGAGATCGGTGATATGACGTGATTCGTATTATGAGACACGACATGAGATTTTAACGGGCCTTTAGACGTGTGTTTTCATACACGTATATATATAGATGGTATCAGTTTGTACTAGACTTAGATCAGTACCTCAGTTCATGAGATATGATGATAATGGATACCAGATGAGTAATAAGATGAATGTGATATTTGACCCATACTCAGATTTGGGATGCCGTACGACGGATTTACCGTACGAGATAACTATGATGATAGATCCGCACTCTTTTCTCGAGAATGTCATATGATATATTATATCGTGCGCGGTACTATTGAGGCGAGATCACCGACTATTATATATATATATCTACTCAGATTTAGGTGGTTTCCATACCCTTTCGATTAGCTTGTTAGTTAGATCTGTAGTTTACTTAGTAGATGTTAGACTAGACCCGAGTCATACCTATTTCAAAAACTACCGAATCATGAGTATTTTAAAGACAGGCCAAGAGATTCTACGGATATTTTCAAAAGACGCATCTTTCTTAAAAACACCGTAGCCCTTATTTTTCTAAACACCACGATTCGTGTTATTTCAAATGGCAAAACTGTATGACATATATATATTGATGTAGATTCTTCACTGTTGCGTTTATTATTCAATTTCCGCATATTCTTACTATTCGCATCGCATTGCATGTTTAAATGTGTTTATTGTTATATTAAACCCATGCTGTCAGGACACCAGCACCATTATCGATGATGCGTATGTTCCACGTACACTTGCTTGCCGGCTCACACACTTCATCATCGATAATTGCCATGTCACTACACAGCAGGATTGTTGCATCAGGATATGACATACTGGCACACATGCATATTGTACACTCATACTTGCGTATATACCTGCTTGTACATCTATATTGGCGCACAGGCATATTGTACATTCTTACTTGCGTATATACCTACTTGTACATCTATATTGGCGCACAGACATATTATACACTCATACTTGTGTATATACCTGCTTGTACATCCATATTGGCGCACGGGCATATTGTATACTCATACTTGCGTATATACCTGATTGTACATCCATATTGGCGCACATGCATATTGTACACTCATACTTACGTATATACCTGCTTGTACATCCATATTGGCACACATGCATATTTTACACTCATACTTGCGTATATACCTACTTGTATATGCATATTGGCGCATAGACATATTGTACACTCATACTTGCGTATATACCTACTTGTACATCTATATTGGCGCACATGCATATTGTATACTCATACTTGCGTATATACCTACTTGTACGTCCATATTGGCGCATAGGTATATTGTACACTCATACTTACGTATATACCTGCATGCACATCTATATTGGCGCACATACATATTGTACACTCATACTTGCATACACATATATTGTACACTCATACTTGCATACATACGTATTTGCACATACATAGATGATTCTAGCTTGATTTTGGAGATTTGGGAACCGCAAGATATATTTTAAAACTGGATTCATTTAAAAGAGCGGTTTTTCCTCGATGTGTGCATATTACTGTTTTATGTTGCATGATATACGGATATACTTATATTTCTATTATATATCACGTACATCATGCTTTGTGATTATACGCATTGAGATATGCTATTTTCATGAGATTTCTGGATTTGAGAACCGTGGTTATTTCGAAAGAAAGTATGTATTGTTTAAAACCCGGTATCTCTTGATATGATATTTCAGTGCGTCCACCATGAGTTTTATCGGTTCTGATATGTATATACCCCATGCGAGGAGGAGTTGTGGGCCGTGTGCAGGTACATGGTGGGGCCCGGTATGGTACCCGGGGCAAGAAAGAGATGCTGTGTATACAGACGATGAGCCTGGCAGAGGGACTACTACCTACCGATGATTGTATTTGGGCTCGGCGGATATCCAGAGGATACCGACCGGAGTTGAGAGATGATACGGCCCGATCCGGACTGACGGAGCCCGTGGGCCGATCCGGACTGATGGAGCCCTATATATATATGAGGATTTACGTGCTGATGCTGGGCATAGGTTTCATGATGTTTTTGAGTGTCGATGCTGGACACTCAGGTTCCATGATTTTGATGTGTCGCGAGGGACACACGTTGATTTATATCCTCATACTTCCATGCATATGCTTTATGATATTTACAAACATGATGTTTTTTTGTCATCGGTTGACCCGTGGACGAGATCCACACGCATACAGGCATTGATTACATAGTTGGATGATATCCACATACTTAGACTTCATGATATAGTTGACTCTGATTTCATGATGATTACATTGATCATACCTCATATTTATGATATGTTGCTACCTGAGGTACTGACACGAACACTTGGTATTACACTTATGTATAGATGTTTACCCTTGCCACCTTATCCTGCTTCAGACTTTATCATATTAAGGATATATATATTACTGATCGTTTGACTTAGGATTGAGTCATACATACGATTTCTGCTCTGTGATGTTTTCTACTCACGAGTTGGCAACTCACCCCCGTTGTGCCACAGTTCTTGCAAGTTTTTGCCGTACAGGTTTCATTGCGGCTTTCTGGCACACTGCATACATTCTGGGTGATTGCTTGGGTAGGTGGGTTCGCTCGTATCGTGACCATCCTTGTATATTATTTTCATTGTTGTATCTAAAAACTCCATCAACCAGACTTGTATATTTATTTCAGACTTAGAAAACCAGTTGTGTATTATTTCGACCTTAGAGTCGCGCGTTGTAGTATTAGGGTTTTCTTGATAATTTTGAGTTTCCTTTTGAGTCTTGATCCTCGCCCTTCGGCGTTGTATATTATATTGCTTGCGTGGTTGTGACCGTCGATTGATGAAGAGCTAGCTCCCGCTTGGGGATGACTTTTATCATTGTGCATATATTATTCATATTGTACCCCGTTTGGGCCAGTATTTACAAAGGAAACTCTGCCGAAATTTTCTGAAAAGACTTGAGATTTTAAAATGCATATTCGGCTTATGCTATTAGAACCACTTCTTCAAAACCAGTTTTTCTTCATTTATTATTTAAAATGGTTTAGATTTCTGGGATTTCTTGGCTTACTTGAATTAGATGGGGTCCTATAGACTTCATATGATTCAAGTGCCAGTCGCGTGCCATTTTGGGTCGTGACAGTGTCGCAAATCCAGACTACCATCAATGGTACTGTCAGGATCAACTTATTGTTAATGCTATCCTCGGCAGCTTTGTCGAGACGATCCAACCCGACATCTCCTTTATTTTCTCCTCCAAGGAAGTATGGGATCGACTTGTTATTTTCCTTACGAACAAATCTCGCTCACAATTTATGTCATCCAAGTAACACCTGATTAACAATCAACGAGGTTCGCGATCTATAAGCGAATACCTACAAAAAATATGATCTATCTCCGACGACCTCACTCTCGTTGACCACCCACACTACTAAAATAGGGGGTTGCCCCTACGGATAATGAAATCCGTAGGGGCAGATTTATTTTGGCCCTACGGACTAATCTGTAGGGCCAGACGGTTGCCCCTACGGTCTCAGACGTTTTAATTTAAAAATATTAAATCGTAATTTGTTGTTTTCCCCTACGGAGCCGCAAACCAATGACCTACGGACTAATCCGTAGGGGCATCTAAATGGGGATTTAATTAAAAAGGCACAGAAATGCCCTACGCTGATTATATCTCTCTCACGCGTGCGAAACTCCCAAAATCCCCAAATCTCTCATTCCCGCCGCGTCGCCGTTCTCGTCACCGTTCTCATCGTCGCCACCGCCCTCCGTTTCGTCGTCGCCTCCGCCCTCGTTCTTCCTCGTCGCCGATTGCGCGCGTTGTCGACCACCGATCGATTGTCTCCTCCACCGCACAGGTTAGTAAATCTTCAATTAAACAAACTTTTGATTATTTTAGGGCTAGGGTTCATGGTTTGGGTACCGATAAGGGTTAGGGTTAGGCATCGGTTGGGGTTAGCGTTAGGGTTGGGGTTGCGGTTGGGGCTGGGGTTGCGGTTGGGGTTGGGGTTGGGGTTCGGCTGGGGTTGCGGTTGGGGTTGGGGTTGGGGTTAGGGTTAGGGTTGGGGTTCAGCTGGGGCTGGGCCTGGGGTTAGGGTTAGGGTTAGGGTTGGGGTTGGGGTTCGGCTGGGGCTAGGGTTAGGGTTGGGAAGTGATTTTTAGGAAAATTTAACTCGATAAACCCAAAAATTACCATTTTTGGTATTAGATACGGAATGGAATAGGTGTTATCATTTTCGTATACGGATATGGATGGTCGTCAAAAATGAAAATATAGGGTCATCGTCGGAGGATGATATGTCGACATCCGAGTCGGAAAATGAGGAAGACGAGAATGAAGATTATTTTTAGATTTATGTATTGATTGATGACTTTTATGTGTATGGTTATTGTTATAGTTAATGGCGTAGTTAGGATATGAACTTGGTTTGTTTATCGGTCACTTTTTAGTATGTTAGAATCGTAGGTTTTTTATGATGATAAATTGTCTTATGGTTTGATTTAGTTTTTAACATTATATTTATATCTTTATGTTTTAACTTTGAATGCATCTAGGCATGTATTATTTAGTTAACTTATTTTCTTTTACCAATATTTGTTGCGAATTGTGATACTTCATATTTATATTTTTCCAATTTTGTTTGATCTTCGTTAGTTTATTTGATATATATTCTTTCAACTTAAATTTATATTATATTCATCTTGTTTATTGATTTCTTTTCTATGTTGAAGGTATGTATCTCAATCTCAAGTCTAATGCATCTTAGTTCTTTAATGCTCAATTCTTCATATATCTTATTCTCAAGTTGCAACTTGCAAGTAACTAAGCAAATATTATTTCATAAGTTTAAAATCATGTTATATCAGTTACTTTATATTTTATTTAAATATTTCGTATAGTCTATGTGACGAGAAGATTCAATCGTATGATAACCGATAGAAGCCTTACCCCCGACAGCCGAAACACACACATACAAGAAGAACACACAACAAACGCATCATTAGAGAGTAATTCAAGATGTTCAAGTTAAAACCAATATATGATATTCGTTGATAATATGAAACTTTCATATTCTCATCGATACTCATATATGAAACTCAAAGCGCCACTCAGTCCCCGTCTATCGGTTAACATACGTTCGATATTCGTCGTGACATAGAACTATACGAAGGTTGTTAAATATCGGACGATATAGCACGATACTAACAACCGTCGTATAGTCTATGTGACGAGAAGATTCAATCGTATGATAACCGATAGATTTGTCCCGTGTGGACAAATTAGGAATGTATAAAGCAAACACCTTCATTCACTTGTGTTTTCATCCATTTCGAGATATTTCGTCGGTACCTTTCCGCTGGTTCTCCGTGTACAAAGATAGATTAGATGTTCATTTCAACGTTGTTTCATAGCTTTGAAATGATTATCTATTTTATTACGGTGTACTCAGAGAACAGCGGGGAGGTGCTGCCGAAATTTACTCGAAACGGTTGAAAGCACAAGCGAATGGGTGTTCGCTCTATACATTCTTAATGGGATAGAAGCCTTACCCCCGACAGCCGAAACACACACATACAATAAGAATACACAACAAACGCATCATTAGAGAGTGATTCAAGATGTTCAAGTTAAAACCAATATATGATATTCGATGATAATATGAAACTTTCATATTCTCATCGATACTCATATATGAAACTCAAAGCGCCACTTAGTCCCCGTCTATCGGTTAACATACGTTCGATATTCGTCGTGACATAGAACTATACGAAGGTTGTTAAATATCGGACGGTATAGCTCGATACTAACAACCGTCATATAGTCTATATGACGAGAAGATTCAATCGTATGATAACCGATGGATTTGTCCCGTGTGGACAAGTTAGGAATGTATAAAGCAAACACCTTCATTCACTTATATTTTCAACCGTTTCGAGATATTTCGTCGGTACCTTTCCGCTGGTTCTCCGTGTACAAAGATAGATTAGATGTTCATTTCAACGTTGTTTCACAGCTTTGAAATGATTATCTATTCTATTACAGTGTACTCGGAGAACAGCGGGGAGGTGCTGCCGAAATTTACTCGAAACGGTTGAAAGCACAAGCGAATGGGTGTTTGCTCTATACATTCTTAATGGGATAAAAGCCTTACCCCCGACAGCTGAAACACACACATACAACAAGAATACACAACAAACGCATCATTAGAGAGTGATTCAAGATGTTCAAGTTAAAACCAATATATGATACTCGATAATAATATGAAACTTTCATATTCTCATCGATACTCATATATGAAACTCAAAGCGCCACTTAGTCCCCATCTATCGGTTAACATACGTTCGATGTTCGTCGTGACATAGAACTATACGAAGGTTGTTAAATATCGGACGGTATAGCTCGATACTAACAACTGTCGTATAGTCTATGTGACGAGAAGATTCAATCGTATGATAACCGATAGATTTGTCCCGTGTAGACAAGTTAGGAATGTATAAAGCAAACACCTTCATTCACTTGTGTTTTCATCCGTTTCGAGATATTTCGTCGGTACCTTTCCGCTGGTTCTCCGTGTACAAAGATAGATTAGATGTTCATTTCAATGTTGTTTCACAGCTTTGAAATGATTATGTAGGGTTCCTAGGCACTCTAAGGTAGTTTCACAAGCCATCAACCATGGCAATTTCAAAAAATCTAGGTGCCGAGAAGCCCGACTACGGATCGTTGGCTAGAAAACTAGGCGAAAAAGCTAACTAGTTAACACTTAACTATGAGATATTGGAAATACAACCTTTGTAGATCCGGTGCTCCACCTCCATAGCTCTGCAACGAAGTCGTCTCCGCTGTCCAAAAGGAATCCGGGCTCTAGCGTCGACTTCATCGGAGAATAAGCGAGCTAGGTCGTCGATGTCCATGCCGAAGATGATCTACGTCGAAGCATCACTAGATCAAGCTCCAAACAGCACCAAGTCATGAAACTTGTGAAGAAAACACACTCTACTACTTGGCAAGAGGTAGAGGATGAAGAAATAGGAAGTGGGTAGACTTTAGAATTGGATTTCTCACTCTAATTCTCACTTTGCCATTAAAGCTTGTGAAGCTTTTTCTTGAAGTGAAGAAGAAGATGAAGAATATGATAAGTTATTAGAAAATAGAAAAATAAAAGAATACTTATCATAATCTTAACCTTAGTTAAGTGTAGAGAATTGACTAAGGTTGGGTTGAATGGTTAGGGTTAAGGATGAGAACAAAAGGTCAACAAGTCAAAGCTTCATGAAACTTCAACTAAAAACAAAAGTAGCCACCATTCATTTATCTTCCAATTTATTCATAATGAATAAATAAATAAGATAAATGAATAAGTAAAACCCTAATCAACAACTTAACCTTGGTTTAATTCTTTATACTTAACCAAAAAGCATGCATCATCAAACATGATACAAACATGTGCACTAAATCATATCGCATATGCAATGCGCACACCCGAGTGAGAATATCCATTTAAAGTGAACCGATACTAGTTAATGCAAAGTAATATATCAAATATATAATTATACATTAAATCATTAAATCAACACTTGATTTAACGATCCGGTCATATCGCATATAACCGACCAGTATCCTATGTATCGGCTTATCGAATCAACCTTCGATTCGATAACTAGGGTATATCGCATATAACCTAATCGATACATTCATCGCGAGAATGGAATACGGTATCATATACACTCATTATTCTCGGTCCCGCACATATCTCATATGCGCTCCTATTTCGTTTCGCTTGAGCCAGGAAACCTCTGTGTAGGACTCTAAAGACTCGTCGATACGCCGGCAGCAGGCGATGATCATATCAAACACCCACAAGCCGCAAGCGGTCTGCTAAACGTAACGGCCACCCGGGTATTGAGCGATCTGAAGATCGACGAGCAAGCCCGCTCACACTCCAGTGAATCCGACCAGTAACACTACCGTACAGTCCGGTCTGATCGTCTGATATGTCGCATATCTCGCCTAGGGGTGGTAAACGTCAGACCCCAATAGCTCGATAAGTCGTGTCGATATGAGGTCTATAACAATTCGAGAAACTACTGGTAACACTTACCAGTAAATCTCAGCAACCCTGGCCAGGGATTTCCTGTTATAGCCAATCGAATACAGCGCAACATCAACCCCCTATACCGGGAGAGACGAATCCCCTCCTATCGCTCATTGCCTCCATGTGACTCGGGACTGTACCCAAAAACCACCGTTTTGCACGCCCTCTTGGACGTGGTAAGATGGAAATCAAAGCACAGTGGGAACCACACAAGACTCTATGACGATCTCGGGTCAACAGACTACTCTGTACCAGTGTCACCAGAGAACTGCCATCTGACGTGAGGTATAATACCATCTGGGAGTTCTCGGCGAGTCCGTCCAGTGTACCCAGTCTCTACTGAGCACCCGTATATGATCTCTGATGTCAAACACCAATGGATATGGGATCATCCATCGCCCATCTGTATGGGTCGAGAAGGTATACGCTAGTCTACTCTGGTATATCGATGCCCCATCTCGATACACCCACGACTAGGGACTTTGAAGGATGTACTTATGGACTACCATGTCCCCACTAGTATGATCCGCATCATAGTCCAGGTAGTCAAGTACAGATCCTAAGGGCTTTACCAACATGTAACAGAGAGACAATCAGTGTACAAGTTAAGGTAAAGATCAACCAGATAGCATACTATCATGTCGAGCAAGAAAGTCCTCCCTATATATGTCCCAGCATCCACTACAATATACATCCTATGTATAGTAATGGCCTCTAGGGCATACATATAACTAACAATCTCCCACTTGCACTAGGGCCATCTGTAGCAGTGGTTGCAGTATCTCATACTCAACCATCCCAAAAAAAAATCTCTCTCTGGGAACAGGCCTTTGTGAGTGGACCCGCTGTGTTGTCCTCTGAGTCTACTCTCCAAACCTCGATCACCGTGGAGATCAACTATCTCCATGATCAGGTGATACTGCCTTAGAATATGTCTGGATCACTGATGGGACCGGCGTTCCTTGGCAAAAGCCACAACTCCATTGTCACACAATGGGAGGAACATAGTTCATCTCATGAACCAATATACACCCAAACAGCCTCTTTGGTAGCATCTTAAGTAGCGATGTATCCAGCCTTTATCGTCTAGTATGTCACGGTATCTAGCTTGGAACTCTTCCAACATACCGTCCCTTTACTGAGGGTAAAGACAATGCCTGTGACTGACATTCAGTCGTCTTTATCACCCTGGAACACTTCCAGTGATTCTCCCCAGGATCGATTGATACCTTCTCACTACAACTAGTGAGAATCCTAACATCCAATTAGATCTATCTCATAGATCCAAACATCAGGATTTAGGAGGTATCACTTTGATCCTGTATGGAGAATCCTAGTGATAAGCGGAGATTGACCGAGCGTAGCATAAGAAACTCTTTTCTTATCAAGAGTATGTCATCCACGTACTCTACGAGGATCACTACCATACTCCCTACTACCCTTTTGTTTATACAAGGTTCATCTACCATTTTGATGATGTCAACTTCTTTGACTAATCCATCAAAACAGATGTTCCAACTCCGCGATGCCTGCTTTATCAGATAAAACATCTTGCACACGTTTCCGCTGCTCCCACTGTTTACGAAGCCCTCTGGCTGTGTACTTACAGACGCACTCTTCTAAAACATCATTTAGAAAAGCGGTCATGGCACCCAACCGCCAGATATCGTAGATATGGTATGTAGCCGTGGCAAGTAGGATCTGGATGGACTTAAGCATAGCTACTTGAAAAGGTTTCATCATTAACCACACCTGGTCAATGATGTAAACTTTTAACAAGTCTAGCTTTGAAAGTCTCAACTTTTCCATCTACAACAAGTAATCTTCTCAAGATATACTCGCTCCTGATGGGGATTTAACCCTTCAGATATAGCAACTAAAGTCCATACTTTGCTGGTGTATAAGGATTCCATCTCAGATCACTAAGCATCCAGCCATTCTTACAGAGTCTTACTCCTGATGGCCAGCTCGAAGCTAGTTGGGTCATCATCTCATGATGCATTCCTCGCTCCCACTGTCATAGAGAAACCGAAGTATCTCTCAGGTGGGTGAGGAACCCTACTAGATCGGCGGAGAGGCTGAGGTTCGTTGGTTTCCACTGAATCCTCTGGTTGTACCAAATCATCTGCTGTAGTTTGTATAGCTGGAACACTTCCAGTTCTACATAACAGACCTTGCCTCGAGCTTGTCCGGATTTTGCTTTTAGACATAGGCCGGACAATTCCCAAATCTTAACTAACTTAAGATATGGGCTCATCCCTTTCCATATCACATATGAAATGGTAGGCAACTGATTTGATTGGAACCCTATTCAATAGGTATGCAGCTTCTCAAGTGCATAACACCCTAAAGGAAATAGGTAACTCAGTAGTACTCATCATAGAGCGCACCTTATCATATAGGGTATGATTGCTCCGCCCCGATATACCATCGTGCTATGGTGTATGCGGAGGAGTAATGCCGAGAGAGAATCTCATTCTCCTTTAGAATAGTCCAGTATTTCCGTGCTCAAGTATTCTCCTCCTCGATCTCATCAAAGGACATAATACTTATACCCTTATTGGTTCTCTACTTCTCGCTTATATTCTGTGAATATCTCAAAAGGTTCGGACTCATGTTTCAACGGGAACATATGACTGAATCTTGAGAGATTATCAGAGAATATAATGAAGTATAAAGAACCAGTCCTGGCATTTGTAGACTGGGGACCTACATACATCAACATGTATCATCCCAAAAGTTCACTAACTCTTTCTCTGTTTCCAGTAAACGGAGCTATGGTCATCTTATCTTTGTGATATGACTGGCGAGTTTCACAAGATGTAAATTCAAACTGATTTAAATATGCATCTATATGTAACTCTAGCTAGTCGGGTCACATTGATCTGACCTAGTCTACAATGCCTCAAGAAGAATTCGTTCAGTTCTGAACTCTTCCTCTTGTGTGTGTTCTGTATACTAAGAACTGTAGTTTGATTTAGAACAGCAATGCTTTTAGATAACGTGCCTGAACCGATCAACTTTTGATATAGGAAATGTTCAAAACATTATCCAACAATACAAAATTTTATCATTTCTTTACTAATAAAGAGACCGATATGATTTTGTATATCAGGTTCGGTATCTAATAACATTTGTTCAGAATCAATGTATTGGTAATACAGGGTGACAGTGACCAACAGACTTGGCTGCAACTCTTGCCCCGTTTTCTGCCTCATGAAACTTATCACCCGTTCTCAGTTCTCTACCTATCTGTAGCCCTATGTAACAGATTACATATATGGGATCCTGATCTGGTATCACATACCCAGGACGTAAAGGATACTGAGAAACAGTTCTGTGTAATGAACACACCCGAAGATGATGCATCAGCATGCACTCTCTTCGTTTGGGCGGCACGGGAAATCCGGTATTCCCTAATTTCCTGCTCTGTCTTATAACAATTATAAGTTGGAGCGGGACCAACGTTCCCCAGCTCAGTATAACAAGCGGGTTCGGTCAATAATCCGTTTTATTATCTTGATTAAGGCGTGATATGGTCGCTACCTGGAGAGAGAGAGAAGAAAACACTCAGCGTGCGCTCTTGCAAGAATAGATTGGTTATTATATTATCTAATCAGGATGGCTCCCACTACTTTTTATCAAATCTTCCTTCAAACCCTAAAAGGAAAGACTAGCCGGGATTAATTACACACTACAAGTTCGCCAATCTTTCAGCCAGGCCAGTGTCGGTACTTTGAGGGAGGTCCCCCGTGCTTTCGCACGAACCTAATTAATGTAAACCTCGTTTTCCCAGAGGCGTAACCCTGTTGACACCTTTCTAAACACCTACTTGATCGGCTAATTGTAATGTATAAAACTCTCCCAGGAGTAACTCTTACTCGCAGCGGGTATCGGGATCCAACTATCTCATAGAAGGTATGCAATCTCATTGCAAATTTCAACACTTGAAATTCCCGATAATATTTTGCCCCTAGCAGCTATATGACCTTAACATAGTCAACAAATCATAAGTGCTAGTCAAGTTCAACCCGTCATTTCCCGATTGAATTAAACCCACCCGCACGACCCTTAACATAGTCAACAAAGTCGCACGACTACCCTAATCCAATCGCATCGTATGCTTATGCAGATAAGCACTAATTAGCTACCGCACACTACGCCTTAACATAGTCAACAAACGTAGCACGAATACTAACTAGTACTTATCTGAAATGACGGAGGGCTACGACAGGTTTTTCTGAAAACCTATTGCGTAATGAACTTGATATCGTTATAGAATCAAATGATTTTAAAATGGAGTGTTTTTGAGGCTTTTCTAGTTTTGCTAAAGGAGTCACTCCCGGTGAAGGGATCGTCGGTCCTTTCCTCGTCGAATGAGGTGCGGGATATATCATATATATCACTGTGCAAAGCAAAAACACTTAAAAGCAATCAAAAGAAAAATCGAGTGTGTAGCATCTGCCAGTTATTGCTAAAGGAGTCACTCCCGGTGAAGGGATCTCGGTCCTTTCCTTATCGAATAAGGTGCAGGATATATCATATATACCGCTGTGCAAAGCAAAAACTGTAGCTACCTGTTTTATTTTGAAATTCGATTCTACAACATCTTAGGTTTCTTTTATTTCATTAATCACATTAATGAAGTCCCATCATTTAATTACCTAAACATCACAGATAAATACGACGTACACTTATGCCATCCGCATTCGCCTCGATGTCCCCTCGTGCACCGTTAGGTTAGGTAACTAACGGCAGAGCGGGGCAGGGCTAGCGCGGATGTAAAACATAAGTAACGTCTATATAATATATCATATATACTATATACTGTATCTATCACAGAACATCACATGATCACATCACAGATATCGCAGCAGAAGAAACATATGAAATATTGGATATACTAGGACGCCCGTGTTTTCAATACGAGCCAGTATAAAACACGGATTCCACGGTCGCGATGAATAGCCAAACCCACACCCCTAGATCCCTACGAGAGCGGCAAGCAACCCTACCAACTCTAGAGTTAGGAAACCCGGACTCGACTCCTCGAGTTGGTCTCCCACTAGACTCCAGAACCCGGTTACTTGTGCCCTCCTCTTTGGGTCTATCCTGGTGCGGAAAAGTAAATAATATACAAACGGTGACTACTTCCGCAACCTGGAAGCGCCCCAATAATAGAATATTACATACAAGTTTTTACATGAATGAAAATGAAAAACACTCATCTCACATAAAAACCCCCGGCTATTCAAACACGATGATCCAATATAACATATCCAGCAACACATAACATCACATGTCATCAACGTAAGTAAATATGCGCATCCCAATTGTCGTTGACATATAGCAACGAAACCGGCGATATCATATATTACACTTACGGTCACAGAAAAGAAAGTGTAAAACTACAACAGTTGGAATCCGCAACCACCTCAGACATCGCATGCCTGACCAAATGAATTCCTTAGACATCACATGCCTAACAATTATAAACCCCGCATTTTAGTCTCATTATCGAAAACTCTTTTCAATATCAAGTCGGGGAATTCAACAGGATTCCCGACATCCTGATCGAATGCTCGTCGCAAACTTCAGTAGACGGCCGCACCCCTGATACCGTCGACGAAGTGCACCAAGGCGGAACACCGCTACCGTGAGCACCCGGACGGATGCTTTCTGTTAGTTATATGTATGCCCTAGAGGCCATTACTGTACATAGGATGTATATTGTAGTGGATGCTGGGACATCTATAGGGAGGACTTTCTTGCTCGACATGATAGTATGCTATCTGGTTGATCTTTACCTTAACGTGTATACTGTTTGTCTCTCTGTTACATGTTGGTAAAGCCCTTAGGATGTATACTTGACTACCTGGACTATGATGCGGATCATACTAGTGGGGACATGGTAGTCCGTAAGTACATCCTTTAAAGTCCCTAGTCGTGGGTGTATCGAGACGGGGCATCGATATACCAGAGTAGACTAGCGTGTACCTTCTCGACCCATACAGATGGGCGATGGATGATCCCATATCCATCGGTGTTTGACATCAGAGATGATATACGGGTGCTCAGTAGAGACTGGGTACACTGGACGGACTCGCCGAGAACTCCCAGATGGTATTATACCTCACGTCAGATGGCAGTTCTCTGGTGACACTGGTACAGAGTAGTCTGTTGACCCGAGATCGTCATAGAGTCTTGTGTGGTTCCCACTGTGCTTTGATTTCCATCTTACCACGTCCAAGAGGGCGTGCAAAACGGTGGTTTTTGGGTACAGTCCTGAGTCACATGGAGGCAATGAGCGATAGGAGGGGATTCGTCTCTCCCGGTGTAGGGGGTTGATGTTGCGCTGTGTTCGATTGGCTATAACAGGAAATCCCTGGCCAGGGTTGCTGAGATTTACTGGTAAGTGTTACCAGTAGTTTCTCGAACAGTTATAGACCTCATATCGACACGACTTATTGAGCTATTGGGGTCTGACGTTTACCACCCGTAGGCAAGATATGCGACATATCAGACGATCAGACCGGACTGTACGGTAGTGTTACTGGTCAGATTCACTGGAGTGTGAGCGGGCTTGCTCGTCGATCTTCAGATCGCTCAATACCCGGGTGGCCGTTACGTTTAGCAGACCGCTTGCGGCTTGTGGGTGTTTGATATGATCATCGCCTGCTGCCGGCGTATTGACGAGTCTTTAGAGTCCTACACAGAGGTTTCCTGGCTCAAGCGAAACGAAATAGGAGCGCATATGAGATATGTGCGGGACCGAGAATAATGCGTGTATGTGATACCGTATTCCATTCTCGCGATGAATGTATCGATTAGGTTATATGCGATATACCCTAGTTATCGAATCAAAGGTTGATTTGATAAGCCGATACATTATATACTAGTCGGTTGTGTGCGACATGACCGGGTCATTGAATCAAGTGTTGATTTAATGATTTAATGCATAATTATATATTTGATATATTACTTTGCGTTAACTAGTATTGGTTCACTTTATATGGATTTTCTCACTTGTAATGTGCACATTGTATATGTGATATACATTTGTACATTTGCTTGTATCATGTTTGATGATACATGATTGTTTAAGTGTATGTTAAGAATAAACCATGGTTATTTATATGATTAGGGTTTTATTTCCTTTTCTTATTTATTTATCTATTTATTCATTTTGGAAATAATTAGAAAAGGCATAAAGAGAAAATGGTGGCTAATTTTGTTTCATATTGAAGCTTCTTGAAGACTTTGACCTAGTGACCATTTTGTTCTTATCCTTAACCCTAACCATTCCATTAACCATGGTCTTTTCTCTACACTTAACTAAGGTTGAATATATGATAAGTATTGATTTACTTTTTCTTTTTAAAAAACTTATCATATAAGCTTCTTCTTCTTCTTCCTTGACTTTAAGAAGAAAAGCTTCACCTCCATCAATGGTGATTGATGCATATGAGTGAGAAATCCAATTCTAAAGTCTACCAACTTCCTATTTCTTCATCCTCTACCTCTTGCCAAGTAGTAGAGTGTGTTTACTTCACAAGTTTCTTGACTTGGTGAAGTTGTGAGCTTGATCTAGCGATGCCTCGACGTAGATCATCTTCGGCATGGACATCGACGACCTAGCTCCCTTTTTCTCCGACGAAGTCGACTCTAGAGCCCGGATTTGATTTGGACAGCGGAGAGGACCTCGTTGCGGAGCCGTGGAGGTGGAGCACCGGATCTACAAAGGTTGTATTTCCGTATCTTTTAGTTAAGTGTTAACTAGTTAGCTTTTTCGCCTAGAAATCTAGCAAACGATCCGTAGTTTAGGGTTTGTAGGCACCGTAAAATTTTAATATGGCATGTTCGATGCCCTGTGAGACCTCATTAGGGTGCCTAGGAACCCTACAGTGGTATCAGAGCCTAGCTAGAGCCTTAGGCGAAGTCCAGACGGAATCTGAAACCCGATCGAACCGAAACCCTACCCGCAAAATTGCTCTCTGGACGATTTTGAAATACTGGGATTTTTCCAGATTAAAAATATTCAGAAAACTCAGTAAAATAATCTAAGAATTACTGTTAAAATTTTAGGCCTTGATTCATTAGAATAGGCGCGGATCCGCGGCTTCACAGTTATCTCAGGCGGCGGATCCGCGGCCGTACGGCCTTAATTTTTAAATATTTTTATACAGTAATTCTTAGTTTTATGTGCTGGATTTCCTAGGAATTTTTAATAATTTTTATAGAGCTGAATTTTCTGGGTTGATTTGGGGATTCGGTGTTTCGATCGGGGTATCAAATTTTGTCTGTTTGGCTTTCCGGATAAATCATAGAATATGTTAAAAAGTTCGACCGGATATAAATACCCAATTTTTCCCCTGTCGGGAAATTCCCAAGTGTTGGATTTTTCCGAAGTTTAACGACGTTCTAAGTAGTGCAAGTAACGCGATGGTCCCTCTAGAAGACAACAAACCTTAACTCGATTATGTGACCGTCTTGAACTGCCCTTTGAACCTTCGGGTTTGGGGCAGTACGGCGTGCCACATGTGAGGCGTTGGCTTGACCCTTCTACGGCTGGACCGTTGGTACTGAGATACGAACTGAATGTTGTTAGACTAGTTTCATGTGTTGATCTGTATCGGGAAAACTTGGGTGTTAGAATGTTCGATCGGAAAGTTTAACATTTTCTATTTATCCGGAATGTGATACAATAATAGGAATTCACAAGTAGTTATGTGATAACTAAATGAATGTTATAAACATAGCAGTTTAGTCTCACTTGATCGGTTGCCACGGAATTTTGATGTGATCAAAAGTCCGTCGTAATCACGTAGCGTACGCGGATACTCGCCGGGTAAACTTAATAGACAGCCTCACTCCATAGCCCCGACCAAGTGACTGTAGGAGAACCCCGTCGCCGAAAGCATCCGTTCGGGTGCTCGCGGTAGCGGTGTTCCGCCTTGGTGCACTTCGTCGACGGTATCGGGGGTGCAGCCGTCTACTGAAGTTTGCGACGAGCATTCGATCAGGATGTCGGGAATCTTGTTGAATTACCCGACTTGATATTGAAAAGTGTTTTCGATTTTGAGACTAAAATGCGGGGTTTATAATTGTTAGGCATGTGATGTCTAAGGAATTCATTTGGTCAGGCATGTGATGTCTGAGGTGGTTGCGGATTCCAACTGTTGTAGTTTTACACTTTCTTTTCTGTGACCGTAAGTGTAATATGTGATATCGCCGGTTTCGTTGCTATATGTCAACGACAATTGGGATGCGCATATTTACTTACGTTGATGACATGTGATGTTATGTGTTGCTGGATATGTTATATTGGATCGTCGTGTTTGAATAGCCGGGGCTTTTTATGTGAGATGAGTGTTTTTCATTTTCATTCATGTAAAAACTTGTATGTAATATTCTTTTATTGGGGTGCTTCCAGTTTGCGGAAGTTGTCACCGTTTGTATATTATTTACTTTTCCGCACTAGGATAGACCCAAGGAGGAGGGCACAAGTAACCGGGTTCTGGAGTCCAGTGGGAGACCAACTCGAGGAGTCGAGTCCGGGTCTCCTAACTCCAAAATTGGTAGGGTTGCTTGTCGCTCTCGTAGGGGTCTAGGGGTGTGGGTTTGGCTATTCATCACGACCGTGGAATCCGTGTTTTGTACTGGCTCGTATTGAAAACACGGACGTCCTAGTATATCCAATATTTCATATGTTTCTTCTGCTGCGATATCTGTGATGTGATCATGTGATGTTCTGTGATGGATATAGTATATATGATATATTATATAGACGTTACTTATGTTTTACACCCGCGCTAGCCCTGTCCTGCTCTGTCGTTAGTTACCTAACCTAACGGTGCACGAGGGGACATCGAGGCGAATGCGGATGGCATAAGTGTACGTCATATCTATCTGTGATGTTTAGGTATTTAAATGATGGGACTTCATTAATGTGATTAATGAAAATAAAATAAACCTAAGATGTTGTAGAATCGAATTTCAAAATAAAACAGGTAGCTACGGTTCTTGCTTTGCACAGCGGTATATGTGATATATCCTTCACCTTATTCGATGAGGAAAGGACCGAGATCCCTTCACCGGGAGTGACTCCTTTAGCAATAACTGGCAGATGCTACACACTCGGTTTGTCTTTTGATTGCTTTTAAGTGTTTTTGCTTTGCACAGTGATATATATGATATATCCCGCACCTCATTCGACGAGGAAAGGACCGACGATCCCTTCACCGGGAGTGACTCCTTTAGCAAAACTAGAAAAGCCTCAAAAACACTCCATTTCAAAATTCATTCGATCCTACAACGATATCAAGTTC
Organism: Agapanthus africanus; assembly: GCA_030015575.1. Lineage (NCBI taxonomy): Eukaryota > Viridiplantae > Streptophyta > Magnoliopsida > Asparagales > Amaryllidaceae > Agapanthus > Agapanthus africanus. Next base: position 142,644,867 of record CM057337.1, read on the forward strand.
ATTACGCAATAGGTTTTTAGAAAAACCTATCGTAGCCCTCCGTCATTTCAGATATGTACTGGTTAGTATTCGTGCTGCGTTTGTTGACCTCTGTCAAGGCGCAGTGTGCGGTAGCTGATTAGTGCTTATCTGCATAAGCATATGATGTGATTGATTTAGGGTAGTCGTGCGACCTTGTTGACCTCTGTCAAGGGTCGTGCGGGTGGGTTTACTTCAATCAGGAAATGACGGGTTGAACTTGACTAGCAGCCTATGGTTTGTTGACCTCTGTCAAGGTCATAGGACGCTAGGGGCAAAATATTATCGGGAATTTCAAGTGTTGAAATTTGCAATGAGATTGCATACCTTCTATGAGATAGTTGGATCCCGATACCCGCTGCGAGTAAGAGTTACTCCTGGGAGAGTTTTATACATTACAATTAGCCGATCAAGTAGGTGTCTAGAAAGGTGTCAACGGGGTTACGCCTCTGGGAAAACGAGGTTTACATTAATTAGGTTCGTGCGAAAGCACGGGGGACCTCCCTCAAAGTACCGACACTGGCCTGGCTGAAAGATTGGCGAACTTATAGTGTGTAATTAATCCCGGCTAGTCTTTCCTTTTAGGGTTTGAAGGAAGATTTGATAAAAAGCAGTGGGAGCCATCCTGATTAGATAAAATAATAACCAATCTATTCTTGCAAGAGCGCACGCTGAGTGTTTTCTTCTCTCTCTCTCCAGGTAGCGACCATATCACGCCTTAATCAAGATAATAATACAGATTATTGACCGAACCCGCTTGTTATACTGAGCTGGGGAACGTTGGTCCCGCTCCAACTTATAATTGTTATAAGACAGAGCAGGAAATTGGGGAATACCAGATTTCCCGTGCCGCCCAAACGAAGAGAGTGCATGTTGATGCATCATCTTCGGGTTTGTTCATTATACAGAACTGTTTCTCAGTATCCTTTACGTCCTGGGTATATGATACCGGATCAGGATCCCAGATATGTAATCTGTTACATAGGGCTACAGAAAGGTAGAGAACTGAGAACGGGTGATAAGTTTCATGAGGCAGAAAACGGGGCAAGTGTTGCAGCCAAGTCTGTCGGTCACTGTCACCCTGTATTACAATACATTGATTCTGAACGAATGTTATTAGATACCGAACCTGATATACAAAATCATATCAGTCTCTTTATTAGTAAAGAAAGGATATAATTTTGTATTGTTGGATAATGTTTTGAACATTTCCTATATCAAAAGTTGATCGGTTCAGGCACGTTATCTAAAAGCATTAATGTTCTAAATCAAACGACAGTTCTTTAGTATATGGAACACACACAAGAGGAAGAGTTCAGAAATGAACGAATCCTTCTTGAGGCATTGTAGACTAGGTCATATCAATGCGACCCGACTAGCTGAAGTTACATGTAGATGCATATTTAAATCAGTTTGAATTTACATCTTGTGAAACTCGCCAGTCATGTCACAAAGATAAGATGACCACAGCTCTGTTTATTGGTAACAGAGAAAGAGTTAGTAAACTCTTGGGATGATACATGTTGATGTATGTAGGTCCCCTGTCTACACATGCCAGGACCGGTTCTTTATACTTCATTACGTTCTCTGATGATCTCTTTAGATTCAGACCTATGTTCCTGTTGAAACACAAGTCCGAACCTTTTGAGATATTCACAGAATATAAGCGAGAAGTAGAGAACCAATACGGGTATAAGTATTATGTCCTATGATGAGATCAAGGAGGAGAATACTTGAGCACGGAAATACTGGACTATTCTAAAGGAGAATGAGATTCTCTCTCAGCATTACTCCTCTGTATACACCATAGCACGATGGTATATCAGGGCGGAGCAATCACACCCTATATGATAAGGTGTGCTCTATGATGAGTACTACTGAGTTACCTATTTCCTTTTGGGAGTTATGCGCTTGAGAAGCTGCATACCTATTGAATTAGGTTCGAATCAAATCAGTTGCCTACCACTTCATATGTGATATGGAAAGGGAAGAGCCCATCTCTTAAGTTGGTTAAGATTTGGGGTTGTCCGGGCTATGTCTGAAAAGAAAAATCCGGACAAGCTCGAGGCAAGATCTGTTATGTACAACTGGAAAGGTTCCAGCTATACAAACAACAGCAGATGATTTGGTAGAACCAAAGGATTCAGTAGATTCTAACGAACCTCAGCCTCTCCGCCGATCTAGTAGGGTTCCTCACCTACCTGAGAGATACCTCGGTTTCTCTATGACAGTGGGAGCGAGGATTGCATCATGAGATGATGACCCAACTAGCTTCGAGCTGGCCATCAGGAGTAAGACTCTGTAAGAATGGCTGGATGCTTAGCGATCTGAGATGGAATCCTTATGCACCAACAAAGTATGGACTTTGGTTGCTATATCTGAAGGGTTAAATCCCCATCAGGAGCAAGTATATCTTGAGAAGATTACTTGGTGTACATGGAAGTGTTGAGACTTTCAAAGCTAGACTTGTTTAAGGTTTTCTTCATTGACCAGGCGTGGATAATGATGAAACCTTTTCCAGTGGCTATGCTTAAGTCCATCCAGATCCTACTTACCACGGCTGCATACCATGACTACGATCTTTGGTGACTGGGTGTCTTGACTGCTTTTCTAAATGATGATTTAGAAGAGTGCGTCTATAAGTACACAGCCAGAGGGCCTCGTAGACAGTGGGAGCAGCGGAAACGTGTGCAAGATGCTTTATAGGATTAAAGCAGGCATCGCGGAGTTGGAACATCTGTTTTGATGGATTAGTCAAAGAGTTTGACATCATCAAAATGGTAGATGAACCTTGTATAAACAAAAAGGGTAGTAGGGAGTATGGTAACGATCCTCGTAGAGTACGTGGATGACATACTCTTGATAGGGAAGGAGTTTCCTATGCTACGCTCGATCAATCTCCGCTTATCACTATGATTCTCCATATAGGATCAAAATGATACCTCCTAAATCCTGAGTTTTGGATCTATGAGATAGATTTAATTGGATGTTAGGATTCTCACTAGTTGTAGTAAGATGGTATCAATCGATCCTGGGGAGAATCACTGGAAGGGTTCCAGGGAGATAAAGAAGACTGAGTGTCAGTCACATGCATTGTCTTAATCCTCAGTAGAGGGACGGTATGTTGGAAGAGTTCCAAGCTGGATACCGTGACATACTAGACGATAAAGGCAGGATACATCGCTACTTAAGATGCTACCAAAGAGGATGTTTGGGTAAATATTAGTTCATGAGATGAACTACGTTCCTACCATTGTGAGACAATGGAGTTGTGGCTCATGCCGAGGAACACCGGTCCCATCAGTGATCCAGACTTATTCTAAGGCAGCATCGCCTGATCATGGAGATAGTTGATCTCCAGGGAGATCGAGGTTAGGAGAGCAGACTCAGAGGACAACACAGCGGATCCACTCACAAAGGCCTGTTCCCAGAGAGAGACTTTTATGGGATGGTTGAGTATGAGATACTGCAACCACTGCTATCAGATGGCCCTAGTGCAAGTGGGAGATTGTTAGTTATATGTATGCCCTAGAGGCCATTACTGTACATAGGATGTATATTGTAGTGGATGCTGGGACATATATAGGGAGGACTTTCTTGCTCGACATGATAGTATGCTATCTGGTTGATCTTTACCTTAACGTGTATACTGTTTTTCTCTCTGTTACATGTTGGTAAAGCCCTTAGGATGTGTACTTGACTACCTGGACTATGATGCGGATCATACTAGTGGGGACATGGTAGTCCGTAAGTACATCCTTTAAAGTCCCTAGTCGTGGGTGTATCGAGACGGGGCATCGATATACCAGAGTAGACTAGCGTGTACCTTCTCGACCCATACAGATGGGCGATGGATGATCCCATATCCATCGGTGTTTGACATCAGAGATGATATACGGGTGCTCAGTAGAGACTGGGTACACTGGACGGACTCGCCGAGAACTCCCAGATGGTATTATACCTCACGTCAGATGGCAGTTCTCTGGTGACACTGGTACAGAGTAGTCTGTTGACCCGAGATCGTCATAGAGTCTTGTGTGGTTCCCACTGTGCTTTGATTTCCATCTTACCATGTTTAAGAGGGCGTGTAAAACGGTGGTTTTTGGGTACAGTCCCGAGTCACATGGAGGCAATGAGCGATAGGAGGGGATTCGTCTCTCCCGGTATAGGGGGTTGATGTTGCGCTGTGTTCGATTGGCTATAACAGGAAATCCCTGGCCAGGGTTGCTGAGATTTACTGGTAAGTGTTACCAGTAGTTTCTCGAACAGTTATAGACCTCATATCGACACGACTTATTGAGCTATTGGGGTCTGACGTTTACCATCCCTAGGCAAGATATGCGACATATCAGACGATCAGACCGGACTGTACGGTAGTGTTACTGGTCGGATTCACTGGAGTGTGAGCGGGCTTGCTCGTCGATCTTCAGATCGCTCAATACCCGGGTGGCCGTTACGTTTAGCAGACCGCTTGCGGCTTGTGGGTGTTTGATATGATCATCGCCTGCTGCCGGCGTATTGACGAGTCTTTAGAGTCCTACACAGAGGTTTCCTGGCTCAAGCGAAACGAAATAGGAGCGCATATGAGATATGTGCGGGACCGAGAATAATGCGTGTATGTGATACCGTATTCCATTCTCGCGATGAATGTATCGATTAGGTTATATGCGATATACCCTAGTTATCGAATCAAAGGTTGATTTGATAAGCCGATACATTATATACTAGTCGGTTGTGTGCGACATGACCGGGTCATTGAATCAAGTGTTGATTTAATGATTTAATGCATAATTATATATTTGATATATTACTTTGCGTTAACTAGTATTGGTTCACTTTATATGGATTTTCTCACTTGTAATGTGCACATTGTATATGTGATATACATTTGTACATTTGCTTGTATCATGTTTGATGATACATGATTGTTTAAGTGTATGTTAAGAATAAACCATGGTTATTTATATGATTAGGGTTTTATTTCCTTTTCTTATTTATTTATCTATTTATTCATTTTGGAAATAATTAGAAAAGGCATAAAGAGAAAATGGTGGCTAATTTTGTTTCATATTGAAGCTTCTTGAAGACTTTGACCTAGTGACCATTTTGTTCTTATCCTTAACCCTAACCATTCCATTAACCATGGTCTTTTCTCTACACTTAACTAAGGTTGAATATATGATAAGTATTGATTTACTTTTTCTTTTTAAAAAACTTATCATATAAGCTTCTTCTTCTTCTTCCTTGACTTTAAGAAGAAAAGCTTCACCTCCATCAATGGTGATTGATGCATATGAGTGAGAAATCCAATTCTAAAGTCTACCCACTTCCTATTTCTTCATCCTCTACCTCTTGCCAAGTAGTAGAGTGTGTTTACTTCACAAGTTTCTTGACTTGGTGAAGTTGTGAGCTTGATCTAGCGATGCCTCGACGTAGATCATCTTCGGCATGGACATCGACGACCTAGCTCCCTTTTTCTCCGACGAAGTCGACTCTAGAGCCCGGATTTGATTTGGACAGCGGAGAGGACCTCGTTGCGGAGCCGTGGAGGTGGAGCACCGGATCTACAAAGGTTGTATTTCCGTATCTTTTAGTTAAGTGTTAACTAGTTAGCTTTTTCGCCTAGAAATCTAGCAAACGATCCGTAGTTTAGGGTTTGTAGGCACCGTAAAATTTTAATATGGCATGTTCGATGCCCTGTGAGACCTCATTAGGGTGCCTAGGAACCCTACACTTTCGGCGACGGGGTTCTCCTAAAGTCACTTGGTCGGGGCTATGGAGTGAGGCTGTCTATTAAGTTTACCCGGCGAGTATCCGCGTACGCTACGTGATTGCGACGGACTTTTGATCACATCAAAATTCCGTGGCAACCGATCAAGTGAGACTAAACTGCTAGATTTACAACACTCATTCAGTTATCACATAACTATTGTGAATTCCAATTATTGTATCCCATTCCAGATAAACAGAAAATGTTAAACTTTCCGATCGAACAATCGAACACCCAAGTTTTCCCGATACAGATCAACACATGAAACAAGTCTAACAACATTCCGTTCGTGCCTCAGTACCAACGGTCCAGCCGTAGAAGGGTCAAGCCAACGCCTCACATGTGGCACGCCGTACTGCCCCAAACCCGAAGGTTCAAAGGGCAGTTCAAGACGGTCACATAATCGAGTTAAGGTTTGTTGTCTTCTAGAGGGTCCATCGCGTTACTTGCACTACTTAGAACGTCGTTAAACTTCGGAAAAATCCAACACTTGGAAATTTCCCGACAGGGGAAAAATTAGGTATTTATATCCGGTCGAACTTTTTAACATATTCTAAAATTTATCCGGAAAGCCAAACAGACAAAATTTGATAAACCCGATCGAATCATCGAAGCTCCAAAACATCCCAGATTATTCAACACTTGAATAAATATTAAAAATACCCAGGAAAACCAGCACTGTTAACTAGGAGTTACTGTGCAAAGATCAGCACACAAAACGACAAACAGGCCGCGTTTCCGCCGCACGAGCCATGCTCGTGCCGCGGAAGCGCGGCGCTTTAATGGAATTAGGGTTACGAATTGCACAGTTACTCTTAGATTTTCCTGCATGTTTTTCTGCATATTTTTAATATAGAAAAACTCACTGTTTTCAAAAAAGGACAGAGAGCATGTTTTGAGATGGGTTTCGGGTTCGTTCGGGTTTCAGATTCCTTCTGGACTTCGCCTAAGGCTCTAGCTAGGCTCTGATACCACTGTAGGGTTCCTAGACACCCTAATGAGTTCTCACAAGGCATCAACCATGGCAATTTCAAAAAATCTAGGTGCCGAGAAGCCCGACTACGGATCGTTGGCTAGAAAACTAGGCGAAAAAGCTAACTAGTTAACACTTAACTATGAGATATTGGAAATACAACCTTTGTAGATCCGGTGCTCCACCTCCATAGCTCCGCAACGAAGTCGTCTCCGCTGTCCAAAAGGAATCCGGGCTCTAGCGTCGACTTCATCGGAGAATAAGCGAGCTAGGTCGTCGATGTCCATGCCGAAGATGATCTACGTCGAAGCATCACAAGATCAAGCTCCAAACTTCACCAAGTCATGAAACTTGTGAAGAAAACACACTCTACTACTTGGCAAGAGGTAGAGGATGAAGAAATAGGAAGTGGGTAGACTTTAGAATTGGATTTCTCACTCTAATTCTCACTTTGCCATTAAAGCTTGTGAAGCTTTTTCTTGAAGTGAAGAAGAAGAAGAAGATGAAGAATATGATAAGTTATTAGAAAATAGAAAAATAAAAGAATACTTATCATAATCTTAACCTTAGTTAAGTGTAGAGAATTGACTAAGGTTGGGTTGAATGGTTAGGGTTAAGGATGAGAACAAAAGGTCAACAAGTCAAAGCTTCATGAAACTTCAACTAAAAACAAAACTAGCCACCATTCATTTATCTTCCAATTTATTCATAATGAATAAATAAATAAGATAAATGAATAAGTAAAACCCTAATCAACAACTTAACCTTGGTTTAATTCTTTATAATTAACCAAAAAGCATGCATCATCAAACATGATACAAACATGTGCACTAAATCATATCGCATATGCAATGCGCACACCCGAGTGAGAATATCCATTTAAAGTGAACCGATACTAGTTAATGCAAAGTAATATATCAAATATATAATTATACATTAAATCATTAAATCAACACTTGATTTAACGATCCGGTCATATCGCATATAACCGACCAGTATCCTATGTATCGGCTTATCGAATCAACCTTCGATTCGATAACTAGGGTATATCGCATATAACCTAATCGATACATTCATCGCGAGAATGGAATACGGTATCATAAACACGCATTATTCTCGGTCCCGCACATATCTCATATGCGCTCCTATTTCGTTTCGCTTGAGCCAGGAAACCTCTGTGTAGGACTCTAAAGACTCGTCAATACGCCGGCAGCAAGCGATGATCATATCAAACACCCACAAGCCGCAAGCGGTCTGCTAAACGTAACGGCCACCCGGGTATTGAGCGATCTGAAGATCGACGAGCAAGCCCGCTCACACTCCAGTGAATCCGACCAGTAACACTACCGTACAGTCCGGTCTGATCGTCTGATATGTCGCATATCTCGCCTAGGGGTGGTAAACGTCAGACCCCAATAGCTCGATAAGTCGTGTCGATATGAGGTCTATAACAATTCGAGAAACTACTGGTAACACTTACCAGTAAATCTCAGCAACCCTGGCCAGGAATTTCCTGTTATAGCCAATCGAACACAGCGCAACATCAACCCCCTATACCGGGAGAGTCGAATCCCCTCCTATCGCTCATTGCCTCCATGTGACTCGGGACTGTACCCAAAAACCACCGTTTTGCACGCCCTCTTGGACGTGGTAAGATGGAAATCAAAGCACAGTGGGAACCACACAAGACTCTATGACGATCTCGGGTCAACAGACTACTCTGTACCAGTGTCACCAGAGAACTGCCATCTGACGTGAGGTATAATACCATCTGGGAGTTCTCGGCGAGTCCGTCCAGTGTACCCAGTCTCTACTGAGCACCCGTATATGATCTCTGATGTCAAACACCAATGGATATGGGATCATCCATCGCCCATCTGTATGGGTCGAGAAGGTATACGCTAGTCTACTCTGGTATATCGATGCCCCATCTCGATACACCCACGACTAGGGACTTTGAAGGATGTACTTATGGACTACCATGTCCCCACTAGTATGATCCGCATCATAGTCCAGGTAGTTAAGTACAGATCCTAAGGGCTTTACCAACATGTAACAGAGAGACAATCAGTGTACAAGTTAAGGTAAAGATCAACCAGATAGCATACTATCATGTCGAGCAAGAAAGTCCTCCCTATATATGTCCCAGCATCCACTACAATATACATCCTATGTATAGTAATGGCCTCTAGGGCATACATATAACTAACAGATTATCTATTCTATTACAGTGTACTCGGAGAACAGCGGGGAGGTTCTGCCGAAATTTACTCGAAACGGTTGAAAGCACAAGCGAATGGGTGTTTGCTCTATACATTCTTAATAGGATAGAAGTCTTACCCCCGACAGCCGGAACACACACATACAACAAGAATGCATAACAAACGCAACATTAGAGAGTGATTCAAGATGTTCAAGTTAAAACCAATATATGATACTCGATGATAATATGAAACTTTCATATTCTCATCGATACTCATATATGAAACTCAAAGCGCCATTTAGTCCCCGTCTATCGGTTAACATACGTTCGATAATTTATTCTTTTCAACGACAAACGCACACACAAAGCATATACACGGATTTTCTCCTTTGTCAGTAACCATCTCGTTCTTAGATTTTTCAATATAGTCACCATAACCTACAATTTATATGTTATACAGTCTAACATGGCTCATGAGTACGTCAGAGTTAAGGACTGGATGTATGTGGATTGGCAACAATGTATGCAACCTAAGTTTGTCGCAGTTGTTGCTGCTTTTATTGAATTTGCACGCGCACATAATAAGATCATGATAGAGAAGATTCTCTGCCCGTGCGATAGATATGGGAATAAGTACTGGCAGAAGGTAGAATTGGCAGAGCTTCATATCGTAAAATATGGGTTTACTAGACTTTATACAACTTGGAAATATCACGGGGAAGGAGAAGAACGCATTAATGCAGCAGAAGAAGAAGGAGAACACAATAATGCGGCAGGAGAAGAAGGAGAAGACGGTAATGCGGCAGAAAAAGAAGATGGTAATTTATTTCCATCAGAAAAAATGGAGGATGTGGTAAAGGCTGCCCTAGGTGAATTTACTCGTACCGAAGATGACATTCCTTTCGGTCAAGGACCACGTGCGGATAAATATGAAAATTTAGTGAATGTTGCTAGAAAACCAATTTATGAGAATGTAAAGTATTCAACCCTCTCATGGTTCGTCCAACTTTTCCAGATTAAGTGCCTAAATGAATGGAGCAACAAGTCATTCACAATGCTTCTTTCGTTCTTGAAAGATTCTATACCCCCGGGAAATAACGTGCCCGACAGCTGGTACGGAGCCCAGAAGATGATGTCTGATTTGGATCTGAAGTGTGAGAAGATTCAAGCATGTCCTAAAAATTGCGTGTTATACCAGAAAGAGAATTCAGATTTGAAAGAGTGTCCAACATGCGGAAAGGCCAGGTATAAGCCGAAAGATTCTGATAAGAAGCCTGATATACCTGTCAATATAGCACGATACTTTCCCATAACACAGAGACTACAGAGTCTATTCAGGTGCAAGAAAACAGCCGAGGCAATGATTTGGCATCACCGTGCTCCTCCAAGTGAAGATGGAAAAATGAGCCATCCAAGAGATTCACCGGCATGGAAGGATTTCGATAGGAGGCACGCAATATTCAGTAGCGATCCTCACAATGTCAGGCTCGGACTGGCTAGTGATGGCTTCTGCACATTCAACTATATGGCTGGAAGTCACAGCACATGGCCCGTTGTAATGATAATTTATAATCTGTCGCCTTGGTTGGCTATGGACCAATCATACTTTATGATGCCTCTTCTTATCGACGAACCAAACTCATCGGGAAACAATATCAATGTCTATCTCCAACCTCTGATCGAGAAGTTAAAATCTTTGTTCATTGATGGTGTAGAGACTTACGATGCAAACACAAATACAGCCTTCATACTGCTTGCGGCTTTAATATGGACAATTAATGACTTTCCTGCGTATGGAATGCTATCAGGTTAGTCCGTACATGGTCACAAAGCATGTCCTCATTGCCATCAACACACAACATCAAAATTCTTGAATTTTAGCAGGAAGGTTTGTTATTGCGGCCATCGACGTTTCCTGCCTCTAGACCACCCCTATAGGTTAGACGTTGTTCACTTTGATGGTCATCAGGAGCTTCTTAGACCTCCAACCCCATTGTACGGAGAGGACGTGACTGCTCAGTGGGATGGTTACAATAATGTGACCTTCGGGATGGATCCGACAAAACAGGTCAAACCACCATTTTGGAACAAGTTAAGCACTTTCTTCGAGCTTCCGTACTGGTCAACAAATTTAGTGCATCATTGTCTGGACGTCATGCATATAGAGAAGGGAGTATCAGAGCACATACTCAACTTGCTTCTTTGTAAAGACGGGAAATCGAAAGACAGCCTGAATGCTCGGATGGATCTACAGGAGTGGGGAATAAGAAGTGAATTTCACCCTAGACCGGTAGCGGGTAAACCAGGCAAGTTTGTACTTCCCAATGCCGCTATCATATATCACAACCAGAGAAGAAAATATTCCTGCAGGTGTTGCATGATTTGAAAGTTCCCACAGATTTCTCAGGATCATTCAGCAAGAAGATAAAAATTGTGAAAGGCAAGATCGATGGGCTAAAAAGTCATGATCACCATGTTATCGTGGAGCACCTTCTTCCATTAGCCCTCAGGACTTCTCTCCCCGAATCGGTTGGTCTAGTAATCAACGACCTATGTTGTTTTTTTAGAGAGTTGTGTGCTAAAACACTGGATGTTTTGACGCTGGATAAACTAGAAAATTCTATTGCATTGATACTTTGCAAATTTGAGCGTATTTTCCCACCGTCATTCTTCGATATCATAATACACCTGACGGTTCATCTTGCAACTGAGGCTAAGTTAGCCGGACCGGTACAATATCGATGGATGTATCCCGTCGAGAGGTACGTGGAATTTTTCGTTTTGAAATGATATAATATTAATATAATAATTTTTTGTCGAAAACAGAATTCATTTTAACGAAGTACGTGAGAGGCATCCTGATTGGAACGATGAACGATTGGAAAAATATCATCAGGATAATTTTTGTGATTGGGTTGCAGATCATGTAAGTTATTCAAATAACATGTTATTGCTATCAGTTTTAATCTAAACTTATATCGTTATGTATTTGTCGTAAAATTTGTTTTGTTAGATCCACGATCCGAACTTGTCTGCATTATTTGAGAGTGATTCAAGATGTTTAGCTCAATTTCCTAGTATGGAGGTTGCATATTATAAAGGATTCGGTGTCCTTGGATACAAATTCGAAATTAAGGACATAGAAATATCTAGAACCACTCAGAATAGTGGATTGTGACGGTAGGATCGTACGGTGTGATTTATTATGGATACTTAAATTGTATACTCGGCATCCACTATCACGGACGATCAGAACCCTTTTATATATTCCAGCGTACTTGGTACGATACGCGAACCGATACGGATAAGTGGAGAAGCAATCTTGGGATTTAGAAAGATGAATATGGATTGACCAGTGTGAACACACTTCGATTTTACGGTCAGGAAGATCCGTTTATCTTTCCGAGCCAAGCGTTCCATGTATATTACTCACAGTGTTTGAAGCATCCGGGATGGAGTGTCGTATGCCGTTGGAAACCTAGGGATGTCTAAGATGTCCCAGAATTTGAGAACAGCGATGAGGATGAAGAAGAGAGAAGACTTAGAGTGCTCCGACCGTCTGTTTCGAAAGACGGGTTGTCTTCGGCCGATCATGAAGTTACGTGGGTTAGAAATGATATCGATGATGAAATCCAAGTAGATATGTCTAATGCGCCCACGAAACGAAAAAGGTTATTAGTAATGTTATATTATTACTTCACATTTTACGATCTATGCATATATAGTCAATACTTGTAATGATTGTCTAATGCGTCCACGAACCGTTTATCTAGATTTGATGACGATGACGAGAGCAGCGAGGGGCGGCAGGAGCTCCAGCTGCGGCACCGGCAGAGGCAGAGGCAGAGGCAGAGTGGTTCTGCCGCCTGGAGAGCTGCGTAGGGAGCTTCAGAGGGCCGGTCTTGCACCCCGATCGAAGACCCTTTCGGATGCCTCCTTCCGTGTGGACTTTACCACACCTCCAGGCATATTGCATGCATATCCATTTTGAATGTAATATTATAGATAGACATGCCTGTTCATGTCAAAATTACTTATATTGTCAATGTTTGATTGTCTAGCAATTGGTGATGCGTCCATATCAGGGACAGAGGCCACTCCCGCATCTTCAGGTATGTTTATATATCATATAGTGTATGTATATTGATTTAGAATGCTATATCATAAATATACACGCATTCATTTTGCTCTTACTTAGATAATCATTTTTTTATTGTCTAGCTGTAGGTGGTGCCTCCACATCTCGGGCAGAGGCCACAACCGCACCTGCGGGTATGTTTATATATCCTATAGTGCATGCATATTGATTTAGAATGTTATATTATTAATCTACACATTCTTTTTGCAATTACTTATATAATCTATTTTTAATTGTCTAATTATAGGTGGTGCATCCACATCTGACGCAGGGGCTACTCCCGCCACTTCCGTACCCTCCGCTCAGTCTGTAGGTTAGTATGAATAAATATAAAATATTTATTCAATTTACATATCCTTTAAAGAATAAATATGAACTTCATGGAAATTTAGCGTCAATGTTTATTTTCTAGTTGGAGGGGATGCGTCCGCATCCGGGTCACCGGTTGTTCCTCACCGGAGGAACTATCGTCCCGCTCGTGCTGCTGCCCGGGCCCAGGCTCGTGCTTTAGTCACCGGAGGTATATATCACACTTCAATTTTCGTTAAATCTTGATTTCTTAATACAACTTTGTCTTAATATTGATTGTCTTGATATTTTTTGCAGACGCAGGGCCTCCCCATCCCCAGAGGGGGACTCAAGGCCCAAATCAGTCCCACAGGCTGAGGCCCGACAGAGATATGGGGAAGGCAGCATTCCCCCTCTTTTTTACCCCTGATTATCGCTATACCGGCGATCATGCCGAGAGGTTCGGCCGGTATATGGGGGATGAGAGCCAGCTCATGAAGAACTATCCACTTCACGTTGAGTGGGGCGACCAGCACCGGCTCTCATTCGCCCTCTTGTGGGATCAGGCTCGGGAATTAATATATATTTTTATTTGATTTATCCAATATATTTATTATTAACACTTGCAATCTAATAACAATGTTTTTTTTGTATTTTCAGTTGGATTACGATTTTCAGCCTGTACCCGACCCTGATCACCTTGGGAGGGTGCTCGATCTTCACGCTCTGTACAATGGCCTTATGAAGAACATGCAGACGAAGGTCTGATACAACAGGAATGAGCTGAAGACAGACTGCTATTCCCTATGGATGGCGACCCCCGAGGCAGAGAAAGCGGCCCTCCTATCTACTCTGGCCTTTGCGAGAGTCGACGTAGATACATGGCCTCTATTGTGCGAATATTTCGACTCTCATCGCAAACATGTATGTATTTTAAATGTAATTCATTGTTTAATATATAATTTATTTTTTTGTGTTGCTTAATTAGAAAACTAAATGTGAATGTGTTGTGCAGAAACAGGCCAATCAAAATAAAGAGAATAGGAAGTCGGTGAAGAGGGGTCGCCCCACTTATACAGGTGGCTCGAGGAATATTACTCGTGCCATGGAGTTATCGGTAAATTACAATAGACCGACCTTTGTGATATAATGTAATATTAAGAGTTATTTTCTAATATATCTAATATTAAGAGTTATTTTCTAATATTGCAGAGAGCTCAGACCCTGGCGCAAGGTGGTACACCGAGCGTGCTGTCCGCATATCTTGCCGTCCACGGCACCTCGACAGATCCCGCCACGGGCGAGCTTCGATACCCCGACGCCGCTACCCAGGAGTATTGCGTAAGTGTTAATATTTATTCAACCCCTATTTGAAATTTTAGTTTTGAAAGGTTCAAATTTAAATGATATACTTATATTTTACTGGTTAATGTGGGTGTAGGAGCGGGTGGTTGAGCAGGCCGAGGCATCGGGGATCGATTTTACTGGATAGAACGATCCGATGCTGCTGACCCCAGTCCTGGACACCGCACACGGAGGGCACTATGGAGGTTGGGAGAGAGGCCGGGGACTGGGCTCTAGCAGGGCCCATATGAGGTTGGACTCCACTCCGGCGGTTACTTCCTCCGTCTCCAGTGAGCGACGTTTCCAACAAGAACTGGATGGCTTGAAGGCCACCGTTCAGGAGTTGAAGGAGATGTCGGTATGTATACTACTTAATAGTAAAATATTATGTCATATTATAGATAGCAACATATCCAATATTAGTACGTAGCCTGAGCTTATTTGGTTGTAGACTTAGCTTTGATTAATCATACATACATATCTGATTAAAATAAACTACGGTTTTCCAAACTAGATATCCAAACGAGGCCTAAGTCCCTAAGTATACATAGATTGGGGTTTCGAAATAACTTGATAATGATACGAACTCGACTAATACACAGTTCTTACTCGTTTATTACACACGTAGGTCCAGACATAACAGGGTACATCGGCCGAGCCTCCACATGCATCTCCTTCGGCTGCGGCTCCGCAAGCCACTACATCAGCTGCGGTTCTGCAGACAGCTCCTATAGCTCCACTGCCCGCTCAGACTCCCGCAGCCACGGCTCCGCAAGACACTACCTCGGCGGCGGTTGCGCAGAACACTCATACAGCTCCACAGCCCGCTCAGACTCCCGCATACTCCGCATTGCATGATTTATTGACTCAGGGTATATCCGAGGAGCAGGCGCGCCAGATTATGGCGTTTATCGGAGGTGGAGCTGGACCGAGCTAGGGTAGCTTTTTAATTCTTATATTTTAAACATGTATTTATTTATATGATACATATTGTACTATATTTTGGACGATATTTATATTGGTGGTGTTTGCGTGTTTATATTGATATCATATTCTGCTTGTTGATTTCTTTTGTATATTATGCATGAGATGTGATTATGAATACTGCGATATATATTCTGCGTGCTGATTAATTTTATATATGATGTATATATTATTGTGCACAGGGCGAGAAAAAAATAGGCAGACCTTTTAAAAAAAAATTGATAATATGTACCTACGGATTAATCCGTAGGGCCTAACATTGCCCCTACGGATTAATACGTAGGTCCCAACATTGCCCCTACAGATTTATCCATAGGGGCAAAATATCAGGATACCTGATATTTTGCCCATATGATCTCACAGTATTAGGGTTTACGCTTGTCCCTACGGATATATCCATAGGGGCAAACAAATGCCCCTACACAGGTATCCATAGGGATAAAATATCAGGATACCTGATATTTTGTCCCTACAGATTTATACCTACGCACTTATCCATAAGGGCAACTATTTGGCCCTACGGATAAGTCCGTAGGGACACCTAATTTATTTTATAAACAGATAAATTAAATAAATTTTTTGTCCCTACAGTCTAATCCGTAGGGACAACTGGACCTACACATTACTCCGTAGGGGCAAGTTTTTGACCGTAGGGGCATGTTCAAGGTTAAAACTTGCACCTACGGCGTTTGCACCTACAGGGTATTTTTTTGCCCCTACGGATATATCCGTAGGGGCAATGGTTTGCTCCTATGGATAAATCCGTAGGGGCAACCCTTATTTGTAGTAGTGCCACTTCTTGAAAATGACCTTATTCTTCACATCCTCGCTGACCTTGGACCTGAATTCAAAGAATTCGCCGCTGCTATCCGAATTTATGATAACGCCATCACCATTGACTCTCTATGACAAACTTATAGATTATGAACGCCATATGAAGAAGGAAGACACGGGTGTCACAACCGAAAATTTGGCACGAGACCGGCACTTAAACTATGCAACGTCTACAGGCGTAGCGCAATTTAAGTAAGATGAAACCCAGAAATCTAAACCAATAAAGTAGTAAGTGATAAAACATTTGTTAAAAACATTCAGAAATCTCAAGTAAAAAATCTTTAAGGTTTAAATTATTTTCTTAAAAATTTTGGCGGCACCTCCTTTGTAAAAACTAGCCCCGAAACGGGTACAAACATAATATATAGGTGAGGCAACATATGACATAAATAAAGTATCCCCAAACGGGAGCAAATCACGCCCGAAGGCGGAAACAACCACCACAAGCATATATACGATGCCGTAGCGAAGAAACAAATAATATAAGTGAAAAACAGCATAAAAAATAAAACTGCATATTAAAAGTCGGCTCATACGAGCTCGACACCCAGAGTCACAAATAATATACAATATTATCCTCATAACTCGTCTCTAAGTCAATACATGAAATGGTAGATGGAGAGTACTAGATACAATAAGATGTACAATGAAATATAAAGTCGAATAACCACAACCTACCTATAGCAAAACGGCTCACAGTCAACCGTAGCGGTATCCGCTGCAAAAAGATATAATGAGATAGCCCTACCGCGACTACTTTAAGGGTCAACCTGCAAAAGACTGTGGCACAACGGGGCTGAGTTGCCAACTCATGAATAGTAAGTAATATCATATAGGTAATTGCAGGTATGCACGTACTGCGATACTCTAACACATGCAATTTGACAGCATAATATATCAATATGGATATGCAACAATCATGAAAGGTACTCTATCAGGTACTACAAATACATAAAGCAATGCATATCAATGGATGCTGAGTATGGGAATAAACATGTCATCATCAATGAATCATCATCGTGGAAAAACCGGTGTCCATCAACGACACCCCAAATCCCAATATCTCAGGCGCCGTCACTCTGACCGGCCCTCATATCCTGTAAATCTCATAGAACCTGAGTGTCCAATATCGGCACTTGAAAACATCATGAAATACTCATGTCCATTATCGACACGCAAATCCACATATATCTGGCTCCGTCTGTCCAGATCGGCCTTCAGGCTCCGGCGGTACGAATCGGCCTCTATCCATCTCTCGACTCCGGTCGGTATACTCCGAATAACCGCCAGGTCTAACCAATCACCGGTAGGTAGTGCCCACCCTGCCAGGATCATTGTCTACACCACAAAAATCATTTCTTGCCTCGGGGAACCATACCGGGTCCACCATGAACCCGCAAACGGATCATCCAACTCCTCGAATCGGGTTTCTATCATACGTCTCAGAATCGAGAAAACGCATGATGGACGCACTGAAATATCATATCGAGAGAACCGGGTTTTTAAAACAATGCATACTTTCTTAAAATAATACTACAGTTCTCAAATTCAAAAACCACATGAAATCCATATCTCAAAGCGTAAATTCATACAATATGATATATGCAACATAAAACCGTAATATGAGCATATCAAGGTAAAACCGCTCTTTTAAATGAATCCAGTTTTTAAAATATATCATGCGGTTCCCAATTCTCCAAAATCAAATCCAACATCATCTAAGGATGCACATGTAACTATAGCAAGTATGTATGTATGCAAGTTTGTATGTACAAGTATGTATGTACGCAAGTATGTATGTACAAGTATGAATGTACGCAAGTATGTATGTACAAGCATGTATGTACGTAAGAATGTATGTACAAGTATGTATGTACGCAAGTATGTATGTACAAGTATGTAGTTCATATGCGCAAAGGAACAAGCATCATGTCTAATCATCAATAATAAGGTAAGCTAAACGATGTATTATTCATGGCAATTCTATAGTGTGAGTGTCATGGCAATTACTAACGGTGTGTGTGTGGCATACAGTTTAGTACTCGTGCAACATGAACTGTTAGTAACAGTGATGTGTCTCATTAATACTATGTCCATATGCAATAGGAAATGGGGTATGCAACAGTGGTACACATGCACAATCAATGTATATAAATATAATCATGCGGCTACAATATCCTATCAAGCCCTGACGCATAACGCCATACGGGCGATTTCCCCGTGGATGTTAAATCTACTCACCGCGATCTCGAGCTAGGTATATCCGACCACCAGCTTTCCTTTCTTCGCAGCGTCCGAAGTCCCCACACCCGCCCCTAAAATCATACAAATATAGCAAGTGTACTTAGAAATCGACCCATAATATGTACAATTACGCTAAAATCGACGCACCGACTCCAACACCCTCTAAAGTGTTCGCTTAGCGGCTAACGTGCGTGGCGACACTACTAAAACATACCCAAGTGCACAAATCCCGCGAAGCGCAGAAACTGAGTCGGACACCGTGTCGGATATCGTAACGCGCGTAATCGAAATACTAAAAACTAGCTAATCGATCCCAGATTTTATATACAGTCAAAACATCAAAAACTAGCAGTACCAAACACTCTAAAACCACTACAAACAACTACCCACAAAAACTCAACTTCCCAGGCCACCGTACAGCCGAGCTTGCCGGACCTAGCCCTGATGTCGCCAGCCAAACAGTGTCAGGTGGGTCTCGTGTTACTGGTATAAACTCAGGGCAACTAGTACAACACTTCTACACTGCTAGTTTTCAAAGTAAGGTCGCGGGGTCACAGCAGATCACAGACATCCTAATATGACACTAAAATACGATATCGTGCACAAAACTATACTTTTATCGTTCTAAATTGTAACTAATTAGCCAACCAACAATTCAACAACCTAAATAACAGTAGAAAGTCATTACCTATCCAAACTTGCTTTAAAACCCTATCTTTCCATGCTCCAAGAGCTTCTAATGGCTTGATCTAGGCTTGTGAGGGGTTTAAGTGATGTTTTATGAAGGGCAGTGAGGATTTGTGAGGGTTTTGGGTTAGGGTTTAGTGAAGAACAAGGGAGGGGTTCGGTTTTGAGAGAGTGAGGGAATTAGATGAAGAGAAAACAAATGAGAGTGAGAATGAAGGAATTAGGGTGTATGTGTGAGGGTGAGGGGTGTAGGAATGAGGGGTGAGTTTAGCACAAGCCATGCCTCCCTCCCTCTCTCCTCATTAAATGCATAGCATGCTTGCCATGCCTCATGATGCCCTCGCTCTCTCTCTCTCTCCCCCTCTCTCAAATCAACCAAATAAGAAAAAAACATTTTTATTTATAATTTGAAAACTAATTGATTTAATTAATTACATATTACACTTAATGGAATGGGGTTAGATGTCATGGCAACTTAAGCATGGTTTAACCCCAAATTAACCCTAGGTTAACATGCACATGTGTGTGCAAGCCTGAAATAAATTTTAATAAAATATTCATTAATTTTTATAAAATATTTGAAAACTATGTTGGTAAAAATTTTACTAAAATTCCGCATTATCGCTTAATTAACACTAATCGCATTCTAAGGTGTTACAACGGGTGCATCCCTATCTCGTAACTGTCAACTATACCAACCAACTCAATCTCTCCTCCTATCGCCCTCCGCAACAGCGTAGAAGTGTCTCCTACAATCGCAATAACAACAACTACTACGCTCGCAACAGCAGCAACAACTAGTACTCCGGCGTACGCAACAACAACTCGTCCCGCTCCAACTTCTACTGTAACTTATGCAAATGGGATACTGCATTTTTAGGCTAAATTTAGAGGAGGTTAAAGGAATTAATAAATAACAATGGCAATTTGCCAAACTAGGGTTTTATTAATCGAAATATACATATTACAATTATAAGGAGACTCTTAAATAGACCAATGCAAAATCAAAAATCACAACTAATTTACCATAAAAATAAAAACTGCCTAAAATAGATAACTGCTAAAAATAGAAAGTTGCTAAAAATCGAAACTA
The DNA here is from genome assembly GCA_030015575.1 of Agapanthus africanus. Taxonomy (NCBI): domain Eukaryota; kingdom Viridiplantae; phylum Streptophyta; class Magnoliopsida; order Asparagales; family Amaryllidaceae; genus Agapanthus; species Agapanthus africanus. Next base: position 142,665,443 of record CM057337.1, read on the forward strand.
ATTATTTTATTGCATTTAGAATTGATTCATGATACTTCCTGTAAAATCTTAACTGATCCGGGTATTGATTTCATCCCTAATTCGAAAGTCAAAGTTTCGAAGCAAATCTTCGACCGCGATTTCAGGGCCCTAAATGACGGATTTCCACGATTCTGTGAGATGTCAATAGTGCTTACAGTATTGACCCAGACGATTTTGTGAAAGCTTAGATTTGACTGGGAGAACGTGCGAATCGGATAAGATTTAGCTCTTCGGGTTTCTCGGTTGAACCAGACGTGGCGTGTTTTGAAACGGTCAAGCCTCTCCATGTAGGCTAGGGTTACATCAATGTCCCAGTCACAACACCAAAAATTGTCGTCAACTCGCTCGCTTTCTTCATGAGAACGCAGTGCGCACCAATTCACTGCAACACTCGATGCATACGCTCCCTCCACCTATAGCAAACAACACAAATACCAACCGACCCACTCCCACCTCCTGTATATTTGACACTGATACTTCTTATCACGTTACGTCCGATGTTAGGACTTTTCACAGCTACACCGATTACGGTGGTCCCGATGAGATTAATATAGGTGATGGTTCAGGTTTGAAAATTTCTCACATCGGTAACACAACACTGCACTCACCCCAAAACCCTTTCATTTTGATAATTTCCTTTGTGTACCATTATTACTCAAAACTTAATTTCAATTGCTAAATTTTGCCAATCAAACAAAGTATCATTTATGTTTTTTCACTCTAATTTTTTGGTGAAGGATCTTCGCACGGGTGTGCCTCTTCTTCGCGGGGATAGTCATAATGATGTATACTACCTCCCATACTCCAGCCAACCACAAATTCATGCTACTTCTAAGTCCAAAATAAGTGTGTGGCACTGTCGTCTTGGTTATCCCTCCATCTGAATCCTTCAGTCAGTTGTTAGGAAAAATAAGTTATTGTCTAATGACTCGGTCGTTAATAATTTTCAATGTAATTCTTGTGATTGCAATAAAAGTCATAAACTTCTTTTTTCTTAAAATTCAATTCGTACTACTAAACTTTTGCAATTAATTTACACTAATGTTTGTAGACCCACTGAATTTTCGTATAATGGCTTTAGTTATTACGTAATCTTTGTTGATTATTACACAAAATATGTCTGGTTGTACCCTATGTAATGTAAATCTGATATTGCCACCATCTTTCCCCAATTCAAAAAACTTGTCGAAATATATTTTCAACTACCTCTCATATCAAAATACTCTGATAATGGCGGCAAATACACATCTCTTGCTTCTATTCTCACATCCTATAGTGTCTCTCATCACACCACTCCCCCGCATACTCCTGAACATAATAGCACATCAAAACGTCGCCATCGTCATGTTGTTAAAACCGGTCTTACACTCTTGCATACAGCCTCTCTTCCCTCTAAGTATTGGAGTCAAGATTTTCAAATTGTTATCTACCTCATAAATCGTCTTTCCACACCAGGTCTTAATTTCCAATCTCCATTCGAAAAACTATTTCAACGACCACCAAACTACAACCATCTCAAGATTTTTAGGTGTTTTTGCTACCCCTGGTTAAGGCCGTACACCTCCTCCAAACTTTAACCTAAATCCACTCCGTGCATTTTTCTCGGTTCCTTAACATCTCAATCTGTGTATAAATGTTTAGATCCCATCACTCACAAAATTACATCTCTTGTCATGTCAAATTCTTCGAAACCAGTTTTCCCATGCAGGTATCCAGCAGACATCAAGAGCCTCCTCCGTAAGATTTGTACTCCCCTGGTGTAACATCGTAACCAATCATGTATATCCAACCTACCAACCTTCATATCCTACCCACAGTACCTAACCCAATCCCCACTGCACCATAATCATTAATATCTTATAATTTCGACCTCCCACCCTCCACCGACTCTTCACAATCTTCACCTTCTATTCTCGATTACATCGCCAACCTTTCCTCCCCTATCTCCCCTACCTCCTTCATAATTACTCAATCACATTTACCCTCCCCATAATTATCCTCTACTCCACCACCTCCAAATCTCTAAACCAACCATGAACGAAAACCGAACCTTAAATAGTTCAACTCCAAATATATAAACCATACCACAGTTCACCCAATAACCCAAACCCTTAAACCAACTTGTGTATCTCAAGCTGTGAAGGATCATAACTGGTGTATTGCAATTTCCGAAGAATTTGATGCTCTCATAAAGAACGGAATATAGGAACTTGTTCCTAAATCTAATCAAAATCTTGTAGAGTGTAAATGGGTCTTTCGATTCAAGCGAAACTTCGATAGAACCATTGTTCAATATAAAGCTCGCCTTGTGGCCAAAGGCTTCCACTAACGGCCTGGTATGGACTATTCTGCCACATTCAATTCCGTTATCAAACTGACAACACTGCGTATTGTCTTATGCTTCGCACTCTCTTATAGATGGTCTCTTCTTCAACTCGACATTAACAATACTTTCTTCAATGATACTTTTTATGAAGATATGTATATGGCTCAACCACCGGGCTTTCTCTACTCTTCCCTAATCAACCATGTCTGTAAACTACATAAAGCTATCTATGGTCAGAAGCAAAGGAGCAGAGCATGACATCAAGAACTCAAAGGCTATCTTCTATAAAGTGGCTTTGCAAATTCTGTGGTGGATACGTCTCTTTTTGTCTACTCCAAAGATGCCACTGTCACCTATTTCTTGGTGTATATTGATGAAATCATTCTCATAGGTAACAACGTACAGTTCCTTCAATTTTTTGTTCATCAACTTGGATAACGTTTCTCTCTAAATAATCTCGGCAACCTTCATCACTTCCTTGGTATAGAATCTATTCCTACGACACAAGAACTCTTTCTATCTCAACATCGCCACATCACCGGTCTCCTGAAAAGGTTGGAAGGAGCTAAAGAAGTTACGACTCTAATGTTCAATACCACTTCTTTACTTCACCATGATGGGTCTTCTTCTGTCGATCCCACGTCATATCGTCAGCTAGTTGGTGCTCTTCAATATCCCTCTCTTACTCGGTCTGATATTTCATTTGCTGTCAACCGTCTCTTCCAATTCATGCACTCTCTCATAGAACATCATTGGATGGCACTCAAACGTGTTCTTCGTTACCTATGATACATCATGGTATTTACCATCATCGACGATCTCCTCTAACTCTTCAGGCCTTCAGTGACTATGACTAGGATGGAAGTCGCGATGATGGTCATTCCACCACTGCCTATATTCTCTACCTAGGCTCGAATCCTAAATTATGGAAATCGGCCCGACAAAAAATTGTTTCCCGCTCCTCTCCAAAACTGAATATAAAACCCTTGTGAATGCCATGGCTGAGATACTTTGGATGAAAAATCTTCTAAATGAACTCAAGGTAATTCTGCGAAAACCGCCCTCTCTATACTGTGATAATACTGGGGCTACCCATCCTAATGCGAATCCAATTTTATACTCTCGAATGAAGCACATTGCACTTTACTATCACTTCGTTTGGGATGGTGTTACCAAAAGACCAATCGGAGACACAGCGGAAAACCTTACGGATCTATAAACTTAGATACCTTTATAGAAGAATAACAAATAACACCATATGCAAATCACAGAAATAAATAACACAAATAAAATGGGGGAAACAGGAAGAACCTTTATTAGAATTTTATGAAAAAGAATAAAACCTTGCAAGTCAATTACAAATAACCCTCTCTTTGATCTCCAATGAGATCACCTTACTCTCTCTCTCTCTCTCTCTACAGGTTCTCCATAATCGATATTCTTCAATCCCTTATGAAGGCGGCGGTGTCTCCCTTTAGACTTAATGATTAAAAAAATTATCTTTAATGGTCTTCATCTTGATCTCTTAAACCTTATGATCAAGATCTCCGACACTTTAAACTTTAATCTTAAGATCTTATATATAGCCTATACAATTTAAGTTATAATAAGATCCCAGAAATAACAAAAATTCCACCAAATAACTGAATTTCCAAGATAATTCTCAACCAGAACTTCATGGTTATCTCTAAACAGACGTCTTTGCCTCTATGCAGACGTCCTCCTGCACTTTGGCAGAAAGCCAATAGCGCTGCCAGACGTCTGTCCCTCTATGGGCAGACGTCTGGCCCTTTGGTCACATCTGGCCAGAGCTGTTCCAGACGCCTGCTGGCTACGAAAGCAAACATCTTATTTCTGCTCTGGATTTTGGACCTTAAATATCAGGCGTCCGTTAAGTATTGCTACAGACGCCTGGCCTTTCTTTGGTTTCACAGTCTTGAACAAATACGAGACATCCTTCACAACAATCTCCACCTAGGCTCGTATAACTTTATAGCCACCTTGAAAATATGTTGCACCTTCGTCTTTTATCCTCTATGATTAATTTAGTTGTTCTCCCCGTTTTCCCTGCTGGCACAATCTTTCATCAGAATTATGAAACTGATGCTTTCACGGGTTTTAACCAGAACTTAGAAACTGGTGTGACCCTCCTACCTAGGTCACTATTTCTCACACTTGAGTACTTGAATAGAAACCAAGGTATACTTGAACTTCCATAGGAATGACCTTTGTTAGCATGTCCGCCGGATTCACCTTAGTATCGATCTTTATCAAATCGATCTCCTTCTTGGCCCACTCCTTTACCTTGTGATACCGCACGTCGATATGCTTAGTTTGACTATGGTATACTTGATTTTTCTCCAAGTGAATGATGCTTTAACTATAATAAAACAAAGGAACCAGCCCCTTATCGAAACCGAACTCGCCAACTAGGCCCTTTAACCATAAGGCCTCATTAAATGCTTCAACTACCACTATGTATTCTGCCTCCGTCGTTAAAAGCACCACGGTATCCTGAAGTGTTGACTTCCAACTACTAGGAGATTCTACAACTGTATATGCATAGCCTATAAAAGATCTTCTCTTGTCCAAGTCTCCAGCGTAATCAGCATCAACGTATCCTTGCAACTGATTCGATTTATCTTCTAACTTGTGAAAGAATAAACCGAGGTCTTTAGTTCCTTTTAGATACCGAAGTATCCACTTTACCGCTTCCTAATGAAGCATTCCTAGGTTTGACATGTACCGACTAATCAAACTTACCACATAGGATATGTCGGGACGTGTGCATACCATAGCGTACATCAGCGATCTCACCGCACTTGCAAATGGTACTCGAGACTTTTTTCCTTCTCCTCCGCTGAATTTAGAAATTCCTTGGAGGATAATTTGAAATGACTGGCTATAGGGATACTTACTTGTCCTGAGACTTTAATGTTGAATCTCTCCAACACCTTCTCAATATATTTGACTTGGAATAACCACAGCTTTCCAATCTTCCTGTCTCAAATAATTTCCATCCCAAGAATCTTCTTCGCTTCACCTAAGTCCTTTATGTCAAATTCTACACTTAATGAAGCTTTGACCATCTTTATTTCCGCCATACTCTTAACCGCGATCAACATGTCATCGACATATAGGAGTAGATATATTGACGACCCATTCTTAAGCCGCTTCGAGTACATGCAGCTGTCATACTCACATCTCGAGTAGTTGGACTTCCTCATGAAAGAATCGAAGCACTTGTACCACTGCCTGAGTGACTGCTTCAACTCATATAAAGACCGCTTGAGCTCACATACATGGTCCTCCTTGCCGGGCTCTATAAATCCTTCAGGTTGCTTCATAAAATCTTCTCTTCCAACTCCTCATGCAGAAATGTCGTTTTCACGCCCATTGCTCCAACTCTAAATTTTGAGTATCTACCTTCGGCAAAAACACTCAAATAGACATATGCTTGACTACTGGCGAGAAAATCTCATTATAGTAAACCCCCTCCTTTTGAGCAAAACCTTTCACAACTAGACGTGCCTTGTATTGTTCATTTTCCTTTTTTCTGAATACCCATTTACAGCCAATAGACCTTTTGTCTTTCGATAGCTTTGTCAATCTCCATGTACTATTCTTTCGAAGTGGCTCCATCTTCTCTGTCATCACTACAATCCATCGATCCCTGTCTTCTTACCCAATGGCCTCCAGATAAGAGCTGGGATATCCGATTTCAATGACTAAAGCGTATGTGAGCATGTCTTCGAAACCGTACCTAACTGGTGCCTTATGAGTACGTGTTGATCTCCTTACTGATATTGCATATTGGTCTTGTTAGGGTTGGTCCTCACCTTCTGTCTCCGTAACCTGCCCTTCTACTTCCGCATCAATACGCTGTAATTGTGTTTCACTGTCCGTAACCTTCTGAGCGATAGATAACTCCATCTCCACTGAATCATTGTGCTTTGATACTTCACCTGCCTTCTTATTATCTCCAACCATGTCTTTCAACATAGAATCATTATCCAAGATTACAAGTCAGATAGTGAATACCTTTTTGTTTTCGAGATCCCATAACTTGTAGTCTTTAACACTAAGTTTGAATTCCAAGAAAACACACTTCTTTGACTTTGATTCCAGCTTGGTCATATCCTTCTGATTCACGAGTGTCACGCCCCGCTTCCCGGTGTACGGGGAATGAGACGTGGCGGGCATGAGATGTATTTACTCAGAAGTAAACACGTTAAGCTTAAATAAGCAATATAAATAAATGCACAAGAATGATAAAAGATGTAATATAAACAACAACTTTTATTAACATTCATCTCTGCAATACATTGCTTTGAAAAGGAAAGTACAAGGATATAAAGCAATTCCTAAACAGTGGCATATAAACTGGAAAGTAGGTACAAGTAAGCTGGAAGTCTGGTTGTGCTTCAATCCGCTCCAGGTACTCCTGGCTGGGCTCGGTCTCCTGAAGATCTGGTTCTCCTAACGAACATTTCCAAAGAAAGAAAGAAACAAGAATGTCTTCAACGAACTAACGCTCGGTAAGTCCCAGAAGTAAGAATGGAAGAGAACAAGTAAAGAGAAAGAACTGGTAATTATACAGGTATATGTTTATTATACTAACGTAGTTGTTTATAACTTGGTACAGAATGTATCAGTGTATATGAGAGGAGTCCAACTATCCCGTGGAATATGGTAACATGTAAGTACAAGGTCTCATCAAAACCCACGGGACAACGGCATGAGAGTTCATGTAGGTGACTTTTATTATCCATCATCGTGCCACTTTTAACACATTCCGTACCAACCTACCCCGTTAAACCCCGTAATGTATTGTATTGAATTATAGTTATTAGACTTGCCGAGACCATGGATATAAGTTGTTCATGTAATCAGGTTCAGAATGTAAAAAAGTAGTCATGTAATCAAGTCAAGTTATAACCATGGTTCAGTCAAGTCAAGTCATGTTTGCATGTTGATCTTGTTCTGGTATTCAGGTTCAGGTTCAAGTATACATGTTAGAGTTTGGATTCATGTTTGAATTAGATTCTGATTTGGATTAAACTCAGATTGATTTGGACTCAGACTTGAGTCAGACATTTAGAACTGATTTGGATCCTGAATTAGGTTCGGGAGTTATCGGTAACTGCTGCACTTGGACGGCAGGATTTGTATCTTTTTCTAGGACAATTACCATTAATAACACCGTTAAGTTTTTCTGCCTTAAATAGGCAAGCACTCACTTTCTCCAGCTCTCTGAGGCTCAAGAGAATTGATCCCTCTTAAACCTATCTTTGCTAAAGTCCTTAAATATAATTTTATATAACTCGATGGGGTTTTATGAAAAATATTTTAGATACTTTGAAAATAAACCTAGATTATTTATTTATATTATTTAGGGTTTCCATAATTGTGAATTTCAAGAATGTGAAGTATTTTACTAATAATAGTTTAGCTTGGATTGTTCAAGATATTTTACTGTAAAGCTTGATTTTTGGATAACTTGAAAGTATTTTGATGAAACTTGTCATTCTTTTATATTTTAGAAAACATGGAATTTTATTATATCTTGAAAATATGTGGTTTATTAATATTTATATAATTATAAATTAATTTTATTATTAAATAGAAAATTTCGTTTTTTCTAAAAAATCGTATTAAAATCTTTCGAGACCGAATGCTCCGTAAAGAGCTCTGCATCTCGCTCTACTAACCGTAGGATGTGCGATAATCCGCACCATCCAATAATGGATTCCTTAAATGGGTTGTAGAGGCATAATCGTAAAGAGTTTTGATAATACAATTCAAAGAAAACCGGGTTTTTATAATTCATGGTATTTTGATGAAATATGGTAACAAAAGTATGATCAAGGCACATCGTGCTATGTAAACATATGTGTATGTGAGGGGTAGGTCATTACCCCGTGAAGTTTTCTAAAGGTATAATTATCAAAAGAACTAAAAGATGAATATATGAAATTCATGGTATTTTAGCATAAATGTTAATTTAAGGTTATGTTTCATGATATTTTAGGGTGAAAGTTGTTCTAAACATTAGTTATGTAATTATAAACATTGTGTAAGAATATGCATGAAGAAAATATAAGAAAGAGTGTAATTTTAGAGGTTTAAAAAGAAGATGTCGGTGTTAACTCCACTTCCGACATATTTTATGAAAAAGAAGTTTTAAAGGAGAAGGGGAAGGATTGGAAGGGAATTATGAGTTAGAAGGGGGGTAGTCGCCGTGGCGTCGCGGAGTCGCCGGAACTTGCTCGATTCTTCGCCGGAAGTTGGTCTTTGGCTAACTCCACTTGTATTCTTCTTGTATTTAGAAAATTTGAAGGTTTTGGCTAGAATTTTCAGATTGAGGAAGGGGTAGGGTATGGGGTTGTATTTATAGTGTGGAATTAGGGTTTTGGAATTGAAAGAATGAATTAAAATGCATTTAAATTTGATTTAAAGATGAAATTGAAGTCCCTGTTTAATTTCAGAGAAATCAAACAGTGCAGGGGTAATGGGGGTAGGCCAAGGGTCATGTGGGCAAAGCACGGGGACTTTTTACCTACAGGGGCCCGTCGCCGCCGGCCATAGGGAGGATCTCGCCAGTCCAATGTGAGGGGAAGGCCGTTGGATTCTCGCCACGTGTCCAAGTCTGTGTTTATAATATTTTGCAAATGTTTATTTTTCTGTCTTTTCATTTCTATGTGCAGTGCACGTGTAAACTTTTGGGCTTCCAAAAAATTTAAAAGAAAAATTAGGAAAAATATAATGTGGATGATGGGATTCGAACACAAAGGCTACGTCACAGCAGTGCAAGACTTTACCAGTGAGCTACAAGTTGTTTCTTGCTGTTCTTTAAAAAAATTTAACTTATAAATTGTACTCGGTCTTGTAAACTCTTTTCTGTACATTGAACTGAAATTTTCGTATAGTAAAATCTGAGTCATTACATTCTACCCTCCTTATAAAAATTTTGTTCTCGAAATTTACAATTATATAAGGACTAGTTTACAAATAAGAAAGGGTATCTTGCACTGATGTCATCTTCTCATTCCCACGTTGATTCTCCTGGTGAATCTTTTCTCCACATCACTCGGACCAAGTTTACTTCCTTGTTCCTCAGTGACTTTACCTTTCGGTCCAGGATCTCAACAGGTTTTGCTCACAAGATGGATCTTCCTGTAGAGTGAGCTCGGAGTGATCAAGGATGTGGCTGGGATCGCTCACATATCTTCGGAGCTGGGATATATTGAACACGTTGTGCACTCCTTCCAATGAGGGTGGAAGTGCTAAACGATATGCCACTTCTCCGACTCGTTCGAGTATGTCGAACGGTCTTATATATCTCGGACTGAGCTTACCCCTCTTTCCAAAGCGGATTACTCCTCGGTTTGGAGAGATCTTTAAGAAAACATGATCTCCAAGTTGGAATTCCAGGTGTCGGCGCTTTGCATCAGCCCAATGCTTCTGTCGGTCTTAGGCTATGCGCATGCTTTCCCTGATCATGCGAACTACATCCACAGTTGCCACGATCATCTCTGGTCCTAGGAGTTCACGATCTCCGATGTCGTCCCAACTTAGTGGTGAACGACACTCCCTTCCATAGAGAGCTACAAATGGTGTCATTCCAATGCTCACCTGATAGCTATTGTTGTATGAAAACTCTACAAGATGTAGGTGATCTTCCTACAAACCTTCGAAGTCTAACATACAAGCTCTTAGCATGTCTTCCAGAATCTGAATTGTTCTCCCAGACTTTCTATCTGTTTGAGGATGGTAAGCTGTGCTGAAGTTCAGACTCGTTCCAGGCTAGCTTGCATACTCTGCCAAAACTGTGATCGAAATCTGGTATCTCGATCGGAGACGATGCAAACTGGTACTCCATGTAATCTCACGATCTCCTGCATGAGTTCATGGGTATAAAAAATAGTACATATTGAAGAGTTAAATCTTGCTTTAGATTCAGACTCACCTCCATGTACTTCTTTACTAATGTCTCGGTAGATTGGCCAACTCGAAAGGGAACACAGTGAGCCGACTTTTTGAGTCGATCCACAATAACCCATACTGCGTCGTTACCCTTCGTGCTGCGAGGAAGGGCGGTCATGAAGCCCATGGTAATGTGCTGCCATTTCCATTCTATGATTGGTAACGGTTGAAATAATCCAACAGTCATGTGATGTTCAGCCTTTACTTGCTGACACACCAAATACTTGGCTACGCTTCTGGCTACTTCACGCTTCATTCCATACCACCAGTAGTGTTGTCGTAGATCTTTATACATCTTTGTACCACCAGGGCGTACTGAGTACAGAGAGCTATGGGCTTCTTTCATCAACTCTTGTCGAACAGAACCTTGTAGTACACACAATCTACTTTCATATCTCAAAGATCTATCTTCGTGGATTATGAAATCTATTCGAAGTCCACTTTCTATCTATTCTCGGATCTTTTGCAGCTTGGCATCACTTGCTTGAGCTGCATTGATCTAATTGACAATAGTAGACTGAACGTGTAAGTTCATCAAATATGAAGTGTTACCTAGCATAACCAATTTTATCGCCAATCCGTGTAATTCCTGCTGTAGCTTCTACTGTGCGGTGAGATTCATTGATAGTGGCTGGCGACTAAGTGCATCAGAAACTACATTCACCTTCCCTAAATGATACTGTAGATTGATGTCGAAGTCCTCTATGAGTTCTAGCCATCCTCTCTGCCGCATGTTCAGTTCCTTTTGAGTAAATACATACTTTAGACTCTTGTGGTCAGTGTATATATCCACTCGTTCTCCCAGAAGATAGTGGCACCAAATCTTAAGTGCAAAGATAACGGCTGCCAACTCAAGATCATGTGTTGGATAGTTGCGCTCATGAACTTTCAGCTGTCTTGAAGCAAAAGCTACAACCTTTCTATGCTGGTGTAGAATACATCCTAATCCCTTACCGGATGCATCGAAATGCACAACAAATCCTCCAGATGGGTCCGGTATTACGAGAATGGGAGCAGAAGTTAAAACTCAACTTGAGTTCTACAAAAGCTTGTTCACATGCTTCTGACCATACAAATTCTTCATCTTTACATGTGAGCTTGGTCAGGGATGCTGATATTTTCGAAAAACCTTCAATGAATTTTCGGTAGTATCCTACTAATCCCAAGAAACTTCGAATATCCTTCACCGTCTTTGGTGTTGTCCATTCACTGACAGCGGATACCTTAGCTAGATCTGCTGAGATTCCTTCGCCTAAAACAATGTGTCCGAGAAATCCGACTTGATCTAGCCAAAATTCACACTTGTTGTACTTGGCGTAGAGTTGATGTTGTCGCAATGTCTCCAGGACAATCCGCAAATGTTCGGCGTGTTCTTTCTGGTTCTTTGAATACACCAGGATGTTGTCAATGGAAATAACAACAAGCCTGTCCAGGTACTCTCGGAAAACTTAGTTCATCAGATTCATAAATATAGCAGGTGCATTGGTCACTCCAAATGGCATTACGAGAAACTCATAATGACTATAGTGAGTCCTGAATGCCGTCTTCGGAATATCAGACTCTTTGAACTCTACCTGATGATAACTCGAACGAAGATCTAACTTTGAGAATACGCAAGACCCACTTAGCTGATCGAACAGATCGTCGATGCGTGGCAGTGGATACTTGTTCTTTATCGTCATTTTGTTTAGAGCTCGGTAGTATATACACATTCTATATGAACCTTCTTTCTTCTTCACGAGAAAAACTGGAGATCTCCAACTTGAAGTACTGGGACGAATCCAACCATTCTTCAGAAGTTTGTCCAACTGAGTAAGGATCTCCTTCAATCCTTTTGGACTTAACCGGTACGGAGCTTTGATCACTGGTTGCGCATAAGGTAATAAATCAATGCTGAATTCAAGAGCTCGATCGGGAGGCAAACCTGTTATATCTTCAGTAAATATATCCTTGAACTCTCGAACTACTTCTGGCTTGTCTTCTTCCGCCTGTAATGTTGCAATCACTGCCTTTTTTGGTTTAGCCTTGTAGGTGCTAGGTTTCAGGGTACGGTCTCCACTCTTGAAATAAAAGACTGGATGATCTGGTATTTCGAACACTACGCTCCTTTGACGATAGTCAATGGTAGCGAAGAAAGTTCCCAGCCAGTCCATTCCCAAAACTATATCGAAGTTCGGTATGTCAGCATATTGAAGTCAGCATAAAATTCTCTACTGCAGACGACCACTGGATACAGATCATATCCCAAAGTTGCCTTTAGAACACCATTCCCTAAACTGACATTCCAGCTGAATACAAGCGGTTTAACTGGTATCGCATGAGTTCGGACGAACCGTTGCGGCATAAAGCAATGTGATGCTCCAGTGTCGAACAGTGCTAGTGCAGGAAGGGTGGCTACTAGTATAGTATCTAGGTTGTGTAAGGTTGGTTTAGATACAGAGAAAAATATAAAGCTATACAAGAATTTGAAATGATGAAAAGATTGGGAATTACCAGTGATAACTTGGCCAGTGGTTTCGGCTTCCTCAACGGTCATGGTGAAAGCCTAACGCCGGGGTACATTCCTCCTTACTGGAGACACATTCTTCTTTCCCTGGGACATATTCCTCTGCCGTTAAGGCATGTTCCTCTGTGCCTGATGAAATTGACGAGGAGGCTGTGCAGGAGGTCCACATGGAGGTGGAGCAGGGAGAGCAAGACGAGGTGCAGGAGCCTGAATAGCTGGCCGCTGCGGAAAGGTGATAGATGGTCTAGGGGCTGGAGCTGGGTTGAGTCTGTGAAGACATGCTCCAATGGCGTGAGTGGATGCGCCACAAACTAAGCAAAGTCCATTCGCCCGCCTGCAGTCCTTCGCCAGGTGTCCATTCCTCTTGCAATAGAAGCAAAAGTCTGGACTGGGATGGTTAAAAGTTACTCATAGTCTTCTGGGTGCAAAAGGTGGCCTGGAAGAGGCTCCTCCTGCCATCTGAGTGGCAGGGCATTTCAAATCAGCAGTCTGAGGTCTGCCCTTCTTCTTCACGACGGCCTCATATCATCGGGCAGCTTTCAGAGCAAGATCATGGGTTGGGAAATCCCCTGTAGCGAGTGCAGCTTGGATTTTCAGGTCTAACCCTTGCTGAAATTTTCGTGCTCGGATCTCAGCAGTCGGAATCAGATGTGTCGCGAACCTATTACGACCTTGTGTTAGCAGTATAATAAAGTGATATCAGGAAATTGAATTTGAGACATATCTTACCTGCTAAGCATGGTAAACTCAGTATCGTATTCATCCATGGACTTGCTCCATATTGAGCCTTATTGCAAGTGGATGAACTGCTGTTCCATGTTGAACGTGCAGTCTTAGGGAAGTACTTCGCGTTGAACATATCGCGAAACGTCTTCCATTCAATCGGTTGGGCGAGTCGTCTTTCTTCAGCCTTCCACCAGACTCTGGCATTATCTGTCAGCTTTGCAACTCTCACCCAAACAATCTCTGGCACTTGTGCTGCTGCCAGGTCATCTTCTATTGACTGAGCCCATTCTTCTGCCTCTAGTGGGCTCTTTTTCCCAGAGAAATGTTTCGGATGCAAAGCCCGAAATTGCTTGACTCCGGGTACCTCGGTCCTTGGACGGTGCATGAGGATAGCAGTCTGCTGCAACTGACCCTCCAAGAGGCTCTTTATCGCCTCAAGCAATACCATCTGCTCATTGATAGGAGCTGCAACGGTAGGTGGTAGTGGTAGAGGAGGTGGTGGAATGTTTCCATTGACGTTCGTGCTGGTGTTGTTCGGTGAATCCATGACCTTGACAGAAAAGAAAGGGTTAGGATAGAGACAAGAATTTATAATATAATGAATGTATAGTTGCTATATCTTATAATTCTTGTGATATATATTGCTTAGGATTCTATGCAGAACTGACCTGCATGGGCCGGCAACAAAACCTGTAACGCCCCGCTTCTGGTGTACAGGGAAGGAGATGTGGCGGGCACGCGACGTATTTACTCAGAAGTAAACATGTTAAGTGTAAATAAGCAATATAAATAAATGCATAAGAATGACAAGAGATGTAATATAAACAACAATTTTTATTAACATTCATCTTTACAATACATTGCTTTGAAAACGAATGTACAAGGATATAAAGCAATACTTAAACAGTGGCATATAAACTGGAAAGTAAGTACAAGTAAGCTAGAAGTCGAGCTGTGCCTCAATCTGCTCCAGGTAATCCTGGCTGGGCTCGGTCTCCTGAAGATTCGGTCCTTCTGACGAACGTTCCAAAGAAAGAAAGAAACAAGAATGTCGTCAACGAACTAACGCTCGGTAAATCCTAGAAGAAATAATGGAAGAGAACAGGTAAAGAGAAAGAACTGGTAATTAAACAGGTATATGTTTTCTATACTAACGTAGTTGTTTGTAATTTGGTACAGAATGTATCAGTGTATACGAGAGGAGTCCAACTATCCCAAAGACTATAGTAACATGTAAGTATTGTTGGATATATGTATGCCCTAAAGGCCATTATATGTATAGTGGATGCTTGGACATGTATATATATATATATATATATATAGAGAGAGAGAGAGAGACACACACACACACACACACACACAAATGACTTTCTTGCTCGACATGATAGTATGCTATCTGATTTACTTTATCATGACATGTTCATTTGATCATGGATCATACTCATTTGGTACATATTGATAAAGCCCTTAGGATATTTGCTTGACTACTGGGACTATGATGCGGATCATACTATTGGGACACGTGTAGTTTATAAGCATATCCTTGAACTGTTCCTAGTCGTGGGTGTATCGATACGGGGCATCGATATTCCAGAGTAGATTAGCATATACCATTCTCGTCCCATATGATGGGCGATGGATGATCCCATATCCATCTGGTGTGGTGACACCAAAGATTGTATATGGGTGCTCAGTGGAGACTGGGTATACTGAACGGACTCGCCGAGAACTCCTATGTGGTATTATATTTATCGTCGGATAGCAGTTCTCAGGTGACACTGATACAGGTTAGTCTATAGACCCGAGATCGTCATAGAGTCTTGTGTGTCCTCCCACTGTACTTTGATCTCTACCCTACCACGGCTCTACTGAGTCAAGCAAACAGGTGGATTTTGGGTACAGTCCCGAGGTACATGGAGGCAATGAGCGATAGGAGGGGTTTTCGTCTCTCCTGATATTAGGGTTTGATGTTTCGCTATGCTCGATTGGCTATAACAGGAAGTCCCTGGTCAGGGCTGCTGAGATTTACTAATAAGTGTCATCAACAGTTTCTCGATCTGTTATGAGCCCTACACCGGCATGACTTATTGAGTTATTGGGGTCGACGATACCATCCCTAGACTCGATATGTAGCATATCTAACGAAGAGACCGGACTGTACGGTAAGTGTTGACAGTTGGCTCGACTGGAGTTTTTGACAGCTTCGCTTGTTTTTCTTCTGATCGCTCAATACCCGGGTGTCCGTTACGTTTAGCTGACTTCTTGCGGCTTGTGGGTGTTTGATGTGATCATCACCTACTGCCGGCGTATTGATGAGTCTTAGAGTCCTACACAGGAGTTTCCTAGCTCAGGCGAAACGATGTGGTGTGCATATGAGATACGCGAGTGTTCTCTTCCGAGGGTGGTAGCTTCATTCCCATTGATATGGCTTTAGCAAATCTTTTCCTCGTCTTGAATCTGTTTTTATCCGCATCGGATGTATTTTGATTCGGCGGGAGTGCTTCAACTCTTTCGTCTAGTCACCGGCGTTTGGCTCCTTCTGATGCGGCCATCTCACGCTCCCAATCGGCTTTACTTTTCAGACGAATCTCATCCAGTAAAGCGTCGATCATTTCGTCTGACGGTCATACAAGTTCCGGCTCAGGCTCTGCCCCCAGTTTCTCAGTGCCAGGAGTTTTTTCATCGTCCGTAAACGAGTGGGAGATCACATGACAACTCGCCACGTATCCCTCGGATTCATCCGATGAGCTCTCTCCATTATCTTCCTCCTGAAAGACGTGGTTGAGGAACTCTTGGAGTGTGATGGGAGTCTGCGCCTTTTGATTGTACTCCTCCAGCGCGTCAATCTGTTTCTGCAAGTCCGTACACTTGTCGCCAGGCTTCACGGGCTTTTTGGATCTCTTTTTCTTCTTCTTTGAAGATTTCGACGGCTGGGTGTGAGTACTTGGGCCATCACCACCGATCTTTGGAGTTGGGCGCGGCTTCAGCATCCCTGCAATGACCTGGGGTTCCAGCGAGTTCTTCCACCTGATTGCCGGGCATGTCTGGAGCTCATTCAGCATTCTTTTGGTTTTTGTTGAAAGCACGATGTCCCATGGAGCTTCTTCAATGAAAGAACAAGTTGCCCCCGGTGTGTCCGTCTTCTTAGGAGTGTGTGGCTGTGGTGGGTTTACCTTCCACTTCTCGGACAGCGCAAACTTGCCTTGAAGGTACTGATCTTCGATCCATCCTTTAAAGACGAAGCAATCCTCAATCAGGTGACTTACCGTTTGATGGTAAGGGCAGTAACTGAGGTTATTCACCTCGCTAGGTTATGGCGGTCGCCTTGGATTCGGTAAGTTGATAATCCTGTTGCGCACGGCCAGCTCGAATAGCCTCTTCGTCTTGTCCCGTGGGAACGAGTAAGGACGCTTCATTTTTTCATTGTAATAGCGTCGTCTCTCCTCCAGTTGATCCGCTAGCTTTGGGGCACTGGGCTGCTGTTGGGTGTTCGCGACGAAAATTGCCTTCCCTTTCCCTTTGTCGTTCCGGGACTCTGGTTTCTGGGGAGACGGTCTGTGACCCATCTGGTCCATCTGGGCCAGCTTGTCGATCAAAGCCTGGAACGTGGTTGGCTTAAAGAACATCATGAACTGTGAGATAGTTGCATGAGGATCTAGGGTACCCACGAACATGCCCACCGTGGGCGCTTCCTCAATGCGTTGTTCGCATTTCGACCATAAGTTTCACCAGCGTATAGCGTACTGGACCCACGTCTCACCCGGTTTAACCCTGGCATTAATCAACGCCGTTATCGGGGTGCATTCGCTGGCGCTTGCGAATCTCTATGTAAACAGCAGCTCCATCTCCGCAAACGTCTTGACGGAGTCGTTCGGGAGTTCAGAGTACCATTCGAACACTGTCTCTGACAAGCTGCCGACGAATTGGCTAAGCAAGAGCTTATCGTCACCGCCAGTGTTGCCGCAAAGTGCCCTAAACTGGGCCACATGTTGATGGGGATTGCCTGTCCCCTTGCAGACATGGAACTTCGGGATCGTGTAGCCTGGCAGGTATTTGATCTGATCGTACCATCTCGGATATGTTCGTCCCGTCTTGACGACTTAGCCAGCTGCCTCAGTTGCCTGGTGAACCCGTATCTGCTGAACTATTATTCATCCAGGTCAGCCTTGGAAATTGTCTCCTCCTTAGCTGTTGACAGAGCCGGTGGAGGATTCGACGTTTCTCCACTGTCATCTTCGAGAACGATCGGAGGATCTTCAGCAGGGGGATCTTGTTGGATCATCATACCTACCATATCCTGAAAGAGAAGGGTCATTCGTTGTATATTGGCTGCTTGTTCTGCAGCCTCTTTATCCTTCTTTTCCAGTATTCTCCGAAGGAATTCGACGTTGGTTTCTTGCTCCTGGAGTTGATTCGAGGATGCTTCGGGACTTTCTTTTGGCCCAGTGAGTGCGGCCATCGCGGTCATCATTTCTTGGAGCTTTTGCTGCTGCTCCTGAGCTTTAGTCACCGATCGCGTGAGCGGTCTGTGACCCGTGGATGTACGGCTGTCCTCTTTCCCAGACGCCATGGTGTGTACCACAATGCCCCCAAACTTAGGGTGTTTGGTCTACTACCCTTGACATTCGCCGCAGCCGTGGGGACTTTCTCCGGCCTTCTCCTCTTGTGGGCAGTTGACGTTGAGGGGGCCGTTGCAGCGGGCACCCAAGTGGTTGTCGTCCTTTGGGGTTTGGCAGGACGGTTCTTTTCTACCTGAACTTTCACCTTCTTCTGCCAGTGAGAGTGATCTTGAATGATTACTGAGTCCTGAACCCGTCGCAAGACCTTGTAAATTTTGGAGGACAGCCGTTGAGGGGGCTGCTCTAGCTTTGTTTCTGTAACATTCTCCGCAGGTGAAGGGGATCTTTTGAGAACCGCAGTTGGCGAATTTCTGCGTACCCTGTTTAGCGGCTCAAAGCTGTTCCCGGTTGGAACAACAGCCTCAATTTCCACCGTTGGAGCTGGTGGAGTTAGCCCAGAGGGGGAGTTGCCCCCAGTCTTCCTTATCCGGCGCCAGTGGCGACGTCAGGCATGACGGGTTGTTGGGATTGATTCAGCGACGGCTTCGCCTTGCCCCCTGTTCTGGGGAGGGGCTGCTGCCGGTGTCAGCCTCTTGAAGACTGATGTTCGTTGAGAAGCTACGTCCATCCGGTCAAAAACAGATTTCTGAGCGGGAGCGGGAATGGGGGTAGTCAGTCTCGCGAAGACCGACCCTCTAGAAGGAGAAGCCGCCTTGACGACTTCGGGAGCGGCTATCTTCTTTGGGATGGCCACCTCAGGTATCATGGGCTTCTTGACGGGCCCTTTGGAGTTCAGGCTCAGTCTGGTGAAGACCGAGGAGTTGGACGACCCGTTGAGAGGGGCCGTGGGAGAAGCAAGTCGATCAAAGACCGACTTCTTTGAAGCTTCCAGTACGGGCACTGGGATGTTAACGTTCACCGGCGGGAGCATGGCCCCAAAGAACAGACCGGTGGTAGCTTGAGTCACTTGTTCCACAGGCATAGTGAATAGGGAAGCAGCCTGCGGTCCATAGGCCACACCTCCAGGTGAGGCGGAGCGTCGGTTGCATTTGCAGTTGGAGCAGTTGGAGAAGTTGCCAGCCATTGATCCTTTTGCTTTCTGCAGAAAACGAAACGCCAAATCTTAGTACTTCGAAACCCAAGGGCAACCATTAGCAAACCGCGATTGGTTCGCGAATCATGACACACGAAGTGTGGAGTGGAAATAGGAAAAGGTCCCACCGGGTGTGCCAGAATCTGTTCCCCTCCGAATGACGGCGCGACAGGGACGTCTTGCCTGAAATTCGGGGCAGATGCTAATTGGAGCTATCCGTCCACCTCTCCGAAAATGCCAAGTTGATTTATGGCACCATGTATCGAAGGTTTAAACGGATGCGGCCGATGTAGCAGACTTCGTCAGATTCCCCCTCGCTTGAGGTGTTTTTGATTGTGGGGACGCTCTTCCCTGCAGGCGCAAGCCCCTGCAGTTAATTACGCTACCGTATCACGGTAACAACTTTCTCCTTCTCCATATGGTCACTTCGTGTCGTGTGTGTTTGTTTTGTGTTTGGTTGCCCATGGATTGTATACGGAGACTAAGTTATGTTGTCGTCCGTAAAGCGTGGACTAGTCCAAATCCGTATTATCTTAGATTTGGGTTTGGGGGTTTGGGTTTAAGGATACGTTAGCCTCATGTGAGACTAAGATCAATTCAAACATTTGTTAAGGATACGTTAGTCTAGTTTTAGACAAAGATCGACTTAACGGGATCGTTTAGATCTAACAAGAGAGCAATTGGGGGCCCTGTTGTTTAGTTTAATGACATTGTGGTCGATAGGTAGTTTAAGGACATTGCGGTCCAATGTTAGTTTTAAGACGTTGCGGTCAAGATTAAGGACATCATAGTCCGTGGATTTAGGGACTCCACAGTCCATCGTTAGTTTTAAGACAACACGGTCAAGGTTAAGGACGTCATAGTCCGTTGTTAGTTTTAAGACATCCCGGTCAAGGTTAAGAACATCATAGTCCATTGTTAGTTTTAAGACATCCCGGTCAAGGTTAAGGACATCATAGTCCATGAGTTTAAGGACCCCATAGTCCATTGTTAGTTTTAAGACATCCCGGTCAAGGTTAAGGACATCATAGTCCATAAGTTTAAGGACCCCACAGTCCGTATCAATGTGTGGTTGTCGGAACACGTCACCTCTTTGAAGACGTTAAGGAATTACAACGACAAATATCAAAGGAGTGAAGAGATGTACCCTTGAACCAAGGTAGATTAAGTGATCTGTAGTCCAATTTGGAACCAAGACCAATTAATTATATTATGAGCCCATTAGCTCAGTTAAGTTTGAATTGAGGACTTATGGCCTTCTTGGGCTAAGTCCAATTATGTTTGAAATATTGGCCCTCTGTTGGTCCATTAGACATATTCAATTGTAGGGGAGGCTTTGCCTCTAGAAATTTAGCCAATTGGGCTAAAACTAGTGTTAAACACTAAAGACCAACAGTGTTGAACACTGGGAATAAGATTAGCAAATTAGTGTTAAACACTAAAAAGAGTTGTGATTCTCAAATTAGTGTTAAACACTAAAATATAACAGTGTTAAACACTGGCAACAGATTAGTTTTAAACACTAAAAGAGGGGGGGATCACGTGGGAGCACGTGATGGTATCAGAAAGTGGGGCCAGATCCCCTTTATTTTGTTCTGCAGATAAGTGTTTAACACTTTTTTTAATTCTCACAGTCATCACGTATGGGCACGTGATGGGGGCTCATGCTCTGGTTTATTAGAATACTCATTAGGGGTCACGTGGTGGCACGTGAAGGCGCCCCAGAATTTCTGTTTATTTTGCTTTTTCTTTATGTGCTTCAGGGGTCACGTGGAGCACATGAGGCGTTGCCTCTGAATTCTTTTCAGTAGATCTTTACAGGGGTCACGTGGAGCACGTGACCCTGTTTCTTTGCCTGTTTGAAGGTCTGTTTATCTCTTTTAAGAATTAAATTCTTCATAGGGTTAAACCCTAGCTATAGCTTTAGAGGAATTAAATTCCCATTTTCTTCTGAAGAATTATATTCTTGGATCGGGTTAAACCCTAATTTCCCTTCTGTAGGAATTAAATTCCCATATATGTGAAGAATTAAGTTCTGGCATAGGGAATTAAATTCCTGTAAGTTTTGAGAGAAATAAGTTCTCAATTAGGGTTAAACCCTAGTTCTGTCCATTTTGAAGAAATTAAAATCCTATAATTTTGGAGAATTGAATTCTCATATAGGGTTAAACCCTAATTTTATCTTGGAGGAATTAAATTCCTATAATTTTGTGAGAATTAAATTCTCAGAACTCAATTCCTTCTCTATGTTTTAGATCTGCATGGCAGGATCTCGACCCAATGAGAATTAAATTCTCAATCTATGGGGAGATGTGCACTTTGCAGATCTTCACCAGAGAAAGAACTAAGTTCTTTTCTTTATAGAAGAGTTAAACTCTTTATTTTTGAGAATTAAATTCTCTTTTTGAAGCATTTTTCCCTTTTCTTTTCTTACCTAGGGTTTTTCTTTTCAGAGAATCAAATTCTTCTTTTTTTCTCTCCGAAGTTCAAGATTCCAAGGCTCTATATTTCTCTCTCCCTCTGTATCTCTCTGTCTTTCTCTGTCAATAAAACTCTCCCCTTTGGCTCCTATTTATAGGAGAAGGAAAAGAATCAATCTGTTTAGTAAATCCCTCATTGAAAGATTTGATTTGTTTATTGAGAGATTTGATTTATTTTCATCATTGATATGGGCTTTTAGATTATTAGGTGAATTTTATTCACCGTTGGATTTTAAATCCAAAGATATTTCTTTGTTATTTCGGTGAGATTTGGGAGAAATCTTTCCATGTCCAAGATCTTTCTATAAATTGGTGATATTTAATCACCCTCGGATTCTTAATCCAACGGTTTTACATAATTCTTCTCCATTTTGGAAAGATTTAAATGATCTTATTCAGAATTTAATTCTGTTGAACAACAGAGCTTTTAAAGCCAGTCACGTGCCCTGGTCACATGGGAGCACGTGACCTCCGGTCGCGTGCGAGCACGTGACCCCCTGAACTCTTTCTCCCTTTTTTTGCTTTGTTCTTTGCCGCTGCTTAACCATCAGGTGCCAACACGTGACCACTGGTCACGTGTGAGCACGCGATGCCTCTTCTGAAGCTTTTCCTGATTTTAAATCAGGGAGCAAATGCCCCCACAACGTTGCTCTCACGTGTCTGCACGTGAGTGCAACGCTGTCACTTTTGTGACCGTTGGATCTGCCTTGGGAGTAGGGTAGATGAAATGTTTTCCATCCCATCCTATAAATGCCCATGTCCTTTCAGAAGAGCCTCCACTTTGCTCATCTTCCTCCTTGCGAACTTTTCCCTTTGAGAATTTAATTCTCCTTTTCCAGAGCTTAGTTCTCTGCCTCGAAAAATCTTCAAAGTTTAACTCTGTTTCAAAAAAGACTCTTTCCTTCAGGTAATGATGTTGAACAATCGAAGAACCTTTATTTTTTGAAAAAACTCTCTGGATTTTAAATCCTCATCAAGGGTTTCACCCTTCTAACATGAACCCATTTTCTTCAAGTTCTTCAACAGGAATATAAGACCATTTAATCTTCAAACAGTAGATCTCTTAGGGTTCATTTGATCTTTTAGGGAGATGATGATGTCGGTTGTCCCTTCCATGGAATTTAATTCCATCCCCAAGGAGCTCTGGCTCTGGAAACAAAATTCTCTGGGAATTTAATTCCCTTTTTTAAAAAGGAATTTAATTCCTATGAAGAAATAAGTTCTTCCCAGAGGACTTCATGGGTTTTCTTACCCTGAGTCATCTTCTTCTCAATCCAGAAGAAGTTTGCACTGTTGGTCTTTGGGAATTTAATTCCCTTGATTCTGTTTGATTTATCACGGAGTCCAAGATGGATCTGACTTTTAGGGGGATGTGTAGGGTCGCTTGTGTTAGTTATATGTATGCCCTAGAGGCCATTACTATACATAGGATGTATATTGTAGTGGATTCTTGGACATATATAGGGCGGACTTTCTTCCTCGACATGATAGTATGCTATCTGGTTGCTCTTTACCTTAACATGTACACTGATTGTCTCTCTATTACATGTTGGTAAAGCCCTTAGGATGAGTACTTGACTACCTGGACTATGATGCGGATCATACTAGTGGGGACATGGTAGTCCATAAGTACATCCTTCAAGGTCCCTAGTTGTGGGTGTATCGAGACGGGGCATCGATATACCAGAGTAGACTAGCGTATACCTTCTCGACCCATACAGATGGGCGATGGATGATCCCATATCCATTGGTGTTTGACATCAGAGATGATATACGGGTGCTCAGTGGAGACTGGGTACACTGGACGGACTCGCCGAGAACTCCCAGATGGTATTATACCTTACGTCAGATGGCAGTTCTCTGGTGACACTGGTACAGAGTAGTCTGTTGACCCGAGATCATCATAGAGTCTTGTGTGGTTCCCACTGTGCTTTGATTTTCACCTTACCACGTCTAAGTGGGCGTGCAAAACGTTGGTTTTTGGGTACAGTCCGGAATCACATGGAGGCAATGAGCGATAGGAGGGGATTCGTCTCTCCCGGTATAGGGAGTTGATGTTGCGCTGTGTTCGATTGGCTATAACCAGAAATCCCTGGCCAGGGTTGCTGAGATTTACTGGTAAGTGTTACTTGTAGTTTCTCGAACTGTTATAGACCTCATATCGATACGACTTATCGAGCTATTGGGGTCTGACGTTTACCACCCCTAGGCGAGATATGCGACATATCAGACGATGAGACCGGACTGTACGGTAAGTGTTACTGGTTGGATTCACAGGAGTATGAGCTGGCTAGCTCGTCGATCTTCTGATCGCTCAATACCCGGGTGGCCGTTACGTTTAGCAGACCGCTTGCGGCTTGTGGGTGTTTGATATGATCATCACCTGCTGCCGGCGAATTGACGGGTCTTTAGAGTCCTACACAGAAGTTTCCTGGCTCAAGAGAAACAAAATAGGAGCACATATGAGATATGTGCGGGACCGAGAATAATACCAGTATGTGATACTAGATTCTATTCTCGCGATTTGTATCATCGGCAGGTTATATGTGATATAGCCGGGTTACCGAATCAAGTGTTGATTCGATACATTGATACACTTGATATTAGTCGGTTATATGCGATATGACCGGATCATTAAATCAAGTGTTGATTTAATGATTTGATGTATAATTATATATTTGATATATTACTTTACATTAACTAGTATTTGTTCACTTAAGATGGATTTTCTCACTTGATGCGCACAAGTAGTATATGTGATATATGTTTGTGCACTAGATTGTATCATGTTTGATGATACATGCAAGCTTGGGTGTATGTTTACTTTAAACCATGGTTAAGTGAATGGTTAGGGTTTGATTTATTTATTTATTCATTTATTTATTTATTTTAGCAAGAAATGAAATGGTGGCTTTCTTTGGATTTACCTTGAAGCTTCATGAAGCTTTGACCACTTTGTTTCTTTCCTAAACCTAACCATTCACCTAACCCTAGTTTATTCTCTACACTTGTTAAACTAACCCAAGGTTGCATTATGATAAGAATCACAATATTTTCCATTTATCACATTATTCTTATCATATTCTTTTCTTCTTCTTCTTCTTCAACAAGAAGAAAGCTTGCTACCATTAATGGCAACATGAGAAAAAGAGTGAGAAATCCAATTCTAAAGTGAACGCACTTCCTATTTCTTCATCCTCTACCACTTGCCAAGTAGTATAGGGTGTTTTCTTCACAAGTTTCATGACTTGGTGAAGTTGGAGCTTGATCTTGAGTTGCCTCGACGTAGATCATCTTCGGCATCGAAGTCGACGACCTAGCCCGATCATTTCTCCGACGAAACCATCGCCAGAGTCCGGATTCCGATAGGTACAGCGGAGGGACGTCATCGCGGAGCTATGGAGGTGGAGGACCGGATCTACAAAGGTTGTAGTCTCTTTCACTTTAGAGTAAAGTTGTTTATTCGCATATGTTTTCGCCTAAACTCTAGTTAACGATCTTTGCTGTGATACCACTGTAGGGTTCTCCTCCAAGGGGTCTAGGGGTGTGGGTTTGGCTATTCATCACGACCGTGGAATCCGTGTTTTATACTGGCTCGTATTGAAAACACGGACGTCCTAGTATATCCAATGTTTCATATGATTCTTCTGCTGCGATATCTGTGATGTGATCATGTGATATGTTCTGTGATAAATGTTGTATATAGTATATATGATATATTATATAAACGTTACTTATGTTTTACACCTGCGCTAGCCCTGCCCCGCTCTGTCGTCAGTTACCTAACCTAACGGTGCACGAGGGGACATCGAGGCGAATGCGGATGGCATAAGTGTACGTCGTATTTATCTGTGATGTTTAGGTACCATAATGATGGGACTGTTAGGTCCACGTTACCTCTCCCGGTACTTACGGGGTTGCGGAAACGGTAAATCAAAATTTTTTCTAAACTTTGTAACATGGACCGTAAAAGCCGGATCTTTGCTAAACTAAAACTAGTATTCTAGCTAAAGAGAGTTAGCTACTATGTTGATGGTTATACCTAAACTTGAACTCCTTCTCTTCTTGTTGTTGTTCTTCTTTCTTGTTCTTTGTAGAAGCTGGAATGGTCCTCTTCTCGTCGCCTTCTTCTTGCCGAAGATAGATCCACCTCGAAGGTTCGACTTTGGGCTCTTCCTCGATCTTTGAGTGAACTAGGGTTTCCGGCTTGCTAAACCTTCATCCTAGAATGAGTAGAGAGTGATTAGGGTTTGCTTTTCTATCTAAAGAGAATGATTCTCAACACATGAGAAGGTTTCTCTTTTCAAGAGGAGGAAGAAGATGAAATGAGGAGAGAGAGAGGTTATGATAGAATGAGCTCTCATTTTTCTTTCTTGCAACCATAATGCAAAAAGAAAAATATTATCTAAATAATAATAATTGAAATAAGAATAGTTGATGGTTATTTTGGAATGACCACTATCATACTTCTTTAAATGAAGTGTAAGCATGAATCAAGGAAGACTTTCAAGGCATGAAAGTGGTCAATGGTCAACAAGTCAACCAAGGTCAACAAGTCAACAAAAATCAACCATAACATAATTCTCATTTAATTACTATTATTAATAGATAATATATAAATCCATTAGGGTTTGGAAAATGAAGACTGTCAACTGTGCATACGCACCCGTTCCGAAACCCTAATGAAAAACCTCATTCTCCGCCTCAAGCAACTGTGCATACACACCTGCATTCTCGTTCCGAGGAACAAGAATACCAAGATATAAAAGCAACCCCAAAAACATATACCAGTATCTGGCTCAAACCAGAGCCTGCCAGTATAATCCGTCCGGACT
Source organism: Agapanthus africanus (assembly GCA_030015575.1). NCBI lineage: Eukaryota > Viridiplantae > Streptophyta > Magnoliopsida > Asparagales > Amaryllidaceae > Agapanthus > Agapanthus africanus. Next base: position 142,691,975 of record CM057337.1, read on the forward strand.
CCAAACGTGCACAAGTGCGCGGATGAGAACGAACCCTGTCGCAAAAACCATGCGACCTCTACTCTGTTTTGCCCAGAGGCGAATACCCTCTGTGTGGGACTCTAAAGACTCGACACTACGCTGGCAGTGGGTTTAACCACAGACCGCAAGCGGCACTAGCTGTGCGTAACGATCCCCAGGTAGATGCCGACAAGAAGGCTGACGAGGTGAAACCCCATCTGAACTCCTACTGAGTCTGAATGTGACATTCTCCGTACAGTCCGGTCTGTTCGTCTGATACATCGCATGGCGGGCCTAGGGGGGCGGTAAACGTCAGTCCCCTAATAGCGGTACAAGTCGTGTCGGAGTGAAGCCCAATACACCCTGAGATAACACTGGAACCTACCAGTACATCTCGCTTGCCCTGACCAGGGACTACTTGTGTAATGGCTCTCCTAGACACAGCGCGATGTCAACCCCCAATACCGGGAGAGACGAATCCTGTCTAACCGTCACTGCCTCCAAGTGCTTCGGGACTGCTCCCAACTACTACCTGTTTGCACGACTCAGTAGAGCCGTGGTAGGGTAGTAATCAAAGAACAGTGGGAACACACTCGAGGCGAAGTGACAGTGTCAAGTCAGCGGACTAAGCTGTACTCATGTCACCTGGGAACTGATAACTGACGATAGGTATAATACCAACCATCAGTTCCCGACGAGTCCTGTCCAGTGTACTCGTAACCCAACGAGCACCCGCATACTATCTCAAGTACGACGTACTGACGGCTGTGGGACAGACCGTCTCCCGTGCTGGGATGAGAAGCGCATACGCTAGTCTACTCCGGAGTATCGATGCCCTATCTCGGTACTCCCACGACTAGGGACGTGTATAAGGATGTGCTTGTAGATTGCCCAGCCCCCACTAGTGTGATCGCCATCACAACGCCGGTAATCAAGCAAAGATCCTAAGGGCTCTACTAATGCGTATAGGTGATATAATAAATAAACACACATGTACACATTAAAGCAGAGGCAAACCAAGTAGCATACTACTATATTGAGCAAGATTGTCTATACAACTGTGAATATCCCAAGCTTCCATCAAGTAATATACATACTAGTATGATACAGTAATGGCCTCTAGGGCATATACACTAACAATCTCCCACTTGCACTAAGGCCATGTACTGGCGTATCGAAGACCTATCATCTCGATCAGCCGCTCGAACTGAGTCTGGGGTAAAGCCTTCGTGAATGGGTCCGCAGTGTTGTCCTTTGTGTCCACTCTCCGCACCTCGATCTCCTGTCGATCAATGATCTCCCTGATCAGGTGATACCGCCTTAAGATGTGCCTGGATTTCTGATGGGACCTTGGTTCCTTCGCTAAAGCTATAGCCCCATTGTTATCGCAATACAAAGGTATTGGGTCAACAATGGACGGAACCACCTGAAGTTCACTAATGAACTTCTTAATCCAGACCGCCTCTTTTGCGGCATCGCTTGCAGCAATGTATTCAGCCTCCATCGTCGAGTCTGCGACGGTATCCTGCTTGGAACTCCTCCAACATACCGCCCCTCCGTTGAGGGTAAACACAAAACCCGAGACAGACTTGCTGTCATCTTTGTCACTCTGGAAGCTTGAATCGGTAAAGGACTCGACCCTGAGGTCTCTATTACCGTAAACCAGGAACATCTCCTTAGTCCTCCTCAGGTACTTGAGAATGTTCTTCACTGCTATCCAGTGGTCCTCCCCTGGGTCTGACTGATACCGGCTTACCGTGCTCAACGCGTAAGCTACATCTGGTCTTGTACATAGCATCGCATACATTATAGATCCTACCGCCGAAGCGTAGGGTATAGTGCTCATGCGAACCCTCTCCTCGTCAGTCTTAGGTGACATCTTCTTGGAGAGGGTAATTCCGTGCAATGCGGGTATGTTACCGCGCTTGGAACCCTCCATACTAAATCTCTTTAGTACGGTCTCTATGTACCTGGACTGTGAAAGTCCCAATAGTTTCTTGGATCTATCTCTATAGATCTTGATCCCCAGAATGTACGAGGCATCACCCAGGTCCTTCATGGAGAACCTTTGTGACAAAAACAGCTTGATCGATTGTAGCATAGGAACATCATTTCCTATCAAAAGAATGTCGTCCACGTACAAGACTAGGAACACGACAGTTCGTCCTACAATCTTCTTATACACACAGGGTTCATCTTCGTTCTTGATGAAATCAAATTCCTTGATTGCCTCATCAAAACAGATGTTCCAGCTCCGCGATGCCTGCTTTAATCCATAAATGGATTTAAGCAACTTGCACACCTTTCCGCTGCTCCCACTGTCTACGAAACCTTCTGGTTGATCCATGTAAACGCACTCTTCCAAACAACCGTTTAGGAAAGCCGTCTTAACATCCATCTGCCAGATTTCATAGTCATGGAAGGCAGCAATGGCAAGTAGGATCCGAATGGATTTGAGCATAGCCACCGGAGAAAAAGTCTCGTCATAGTCCAAACCAGGTCTTTGACGAAAACCTTTTGCAACGAGTCTAGCTTTATAGGTTTCCACCTGCCCATCTACACCAAGTTTCCTTTTGTAGATCCATTTGCATCCAACGGGTTTTACCCCAGGTGGAGCAATATCCATGGTCCACACTTTATTGGCGTACATGGACTCCATTTCAGATTGCATTGCTTCCTGCCACTTATCAGAGTCCTTACTGATAATGGCCTGCCTGAAACTGGTAGGGTCATCTTCTTCCAAGATGCAATCCTCTCGATCCCCGTCTATGAGAAAACCGTAGTATCTCTCGGGCGGATGAGAAATCCTACCAGATCTGCGGAGTGGCTGAGGTTCGTCTGGGGTTATTGAATCCTGAGGTTCTGTCAAACTTTCAGTTTCAGTTTGTGGTCGCTGAATTTCTTCCAATTCTACCGTGCTCCCACTAATTTCTTTTGCAAGAAACTCCGTTTCCAAGAAAACGGCATGCTGAGCAACAAACACCTTCTGTTCCTCGGTGTGGTAGAATAGATATCCATAACCATTCTTTGGATATCCCACAAACTTACATAAAACTGACCGTGCCTCCAGTTTATCCGGTTTATGCTTTTTAACATAAGCCGGACAACCCCATATCTTAGATCTTTTAAGATATGGCCTCTTTCCATTCCATATCTCGAACGGAGTCTTAGGCACAGATTTAGACGGAACATCATTCAATAGGTATGCGGCTGTCAATAGTGCATGTCCCCAAAATGAAAGAGGCAACTCGGCATTACTCATCATGGAGCGAACCATATCCAGTAGGGTACGATTCCTCCGCTCCGAAACACCGTTGTGCTGTGGTGTATAAGGAGGAGTAAGCTGAGAGAGAATACCATTCTCTTTTAAGTAATCTAGGAATTCCGTGCTTAAGTACTCCCCTCCCCTGTCAGACCGGAGGATCTTGATACTTTTGCCTGTCTGGTTCTCTACTTCGTTTCTGAATTCCTTGAATTTCTCAAAAGCTTCAGATTTGTGTTTCATCAGATACACATATCCGAACCTAGAGAGATCGTCAGTGAAAGTGATGAAGTACGAGAACCCACCCCTTGCATGTATAGACATCGGACCACATACATCACTATGTACGAGTCCCAAGAGCTCTGCTGCTCTTTCTCCATGTCCGGTGAACGGAGATTTGGTCATCTTTCCTTTCAGACAAGACTGACAAGTTCCATAAGATGAAAACTCGAACGCATTCAAGAGTCCATCTTTATGCAACTTACTCAGTCTTTTCTCTCCGATATGACCAAGTCTACAATGCCACAAGTAGGATTCATTCGTATCTGAATTCTTCCTCTTGCGTGTGTTTTGTATGTTGAGAACTGTATTCTGATTTAGAACGTAGATACCATTAAACAGTGTACCCTCTGCAACCAGTACCTTATCAAGGTAAATGTTCATGATATTCTTTTCAAGAACAAAGTTATATCCATCTTTATCGAGTAAAGAAACTGATATGATGTTGCAAACCATGGAGGGTACATAGTAGCAATCGTTCAAAATCATAGTCTTGCCATTTGGCAATACTAGGTGATATTCACCGACGGCTGCCGCATTAACTTGTGCTCCGTTCGCTACTCTGAGCGACATATCACCCGGTGCAACTTTCCTACTTTTTCTCAGTCCCTGCAATAAATTACAGATATGAGATCCTGATCCGGTATCAAGTACCCAGGAGGTAGGGCTGACCGTAAAACAGTTCTCAATTACAAGAACACCTGAAGTAGATGCAAAACCATGCTTCTTCTTCAACTGGGTATCCTGGAAATCCATACTTTCCTCCTTCCCATTCTCATACTCATGACTGTTGTCACAAGTTAGAGCTGAACCAACTTTCCCCATTCCCGAATAAGAATTCGGATCGGTCAAGCGATACATTTTATTATCTTGATTAGGGCGTGAAAAGGTTGCTGCCTGGAGAGAGAGAAAAGAAACACTCAGCGTATGCTCGTGCAAGATTAGATTGGTTTTATTAATTTATCTAACCAGGGTGTCTCCCACTGTTTCCTCAAATCCTTCTTAAAACCTTTTTAAAAGAAGAACTAGCCGGGTTTTAATTCACGTTACAATACTTGCTTAACCTTTCAGCCAGGCTAGTGTCGGTACTTCGAGGGAGGTTTTCCAACGCTTTCGCGAAGTTCCTTAATTAAAGAACCTCTTTTCCCTGTGGGCATAACCCCGCTAACACCTTTCTAGACACCTACTAGGTTTATAGCATTGATCGTTAAGTGAAAAATCTCCCGAGAGTAAACCAACTCATCAGTGGGATCGGGATCCAACTGTCATTGTGTGATAACCTAGACGGAATCCACTCTAGTCACCACACTCCAGAAGGTATGCTAAATCTGCAAGTTTCAATTCTTTTGAAACTCCCGATGTGGTTTTTGCCCCTAACTGTTCATGACCTTGACTAGGTCAACAAGCCACAAACTGTTAGACAAGTTCTACCCGTCATAATCCTGATTGCATTAGACCCACCCGTACGTGCCCTTGACTAGGTCAACAAGGCCGCACGACTGTCCTAACCAATCACATTTGCAATCCACAGAAAAATATTATTTAGCTACCGTTCACTACGCCTTGACTAGGTCAACAAACGCAGCACGAATACTGAATAATATTAATCCGAAACGACGGAGGGCTACGGCTGGGTTTTTGGCGAAAAACCCGTTAACGTAATGAACTTGATATCGTTGAAGGAACCTGATTGCACCCTTTTGAAAATCATAGTGGCGAAAACTTTTGCTAAAGAGGTCACTCCCTGCGAAGGGATCTCGGCTCTTTCCTCGTCGAGTGAGGTGCTGGGTATTCATAAGATGAATACCTCGATGCAAAGCAAGAATAATCGACTATGGTGAAGTTATTACCCTGACGCAAACTTTTTGTCCAAGGGGTCACTCCCGGTGAAGGGATCTCGGCCCTTGCCTCGTCGACTGAGGTGCTGGGTATTCATAACCGAATACCTCGATGCAAAGCAAGAATAATCGACTATGGTGAAGTTATTACCCTGACGCAAACTTTTGTCCAAGGGGTCACTCCCGGTGAAGGGATCTCGGCCCTTGCCTCGTCGACTGAGGTGCTGGGTATTCATAACCGAATACCTCGATGCAAAACAAAAATGAGCGTCCTTGCAATAACAGCTTTTTGAAAAACTTGTTCTAACAACGTCTTATAGGTTTATTTTCTTGCATTAGTTCTTTTAATGCGTGATATTCTTGCATTAGTTCTTTTAATGCGTCCCATCAGTTAATCCTACCATTGCAGAAAACAACCAAAATATGACGTACGCTTATGCCATTCGCATTCGCCACGGGGTCCCGTCATCACTCGTTAGGTTACTTAACTAACGACAGAGCGGGGGCTGGGCTAGCGCGGCTGTAAAACATAAGCAACGCCTAAATAGTAAAGCAATGATAGACATTACAGATCACAGATGAATACATTGGATATACTAGCAATCCGCATTTCTTTCGAGCCTGAAACGAAAAACGGATAACACGGTCGCGGTGAATAGCAATTACCCCACCCAAGACCCCTACGGGTGCGGCAAACTACCCGCCAAGTACCCGAAGCGAAGCAACCTCCCTCAATGCCATGAGTAGGCCACTCGGCACTTCGAGCTACCCGGTAGTTTGTGCACCCCTCCATGGGTCTATCCTAGGAGCAAAAACAGTAAAAAGAATTATACAATGACGGCTACAACCCCGACCCGGTTGTGCGGCCAAACAAATAATATTATTACATCAATTTACATTTACAATGAATGAAAGAAAAACAAAAGCTCATCTCACATCCAACCCGGCTATTCACCCGCGACAGTCCAACAGATTCATATACACATTCCAGCACATTACAGATCATGTATAACCCCGACTAATCGACTTATAGCGATTAGCCGACGTTCAATACATGCAAACAACACAGATATAACCAACATAGCCAAAATGCAGTGAAGTTCGGAAAAATACGGAATTATAGGACCCCAAAAGCAAATTTCAGTTCTGGAAAATCTGGGTACATATAATACATCTTAAAAATCACAAAATCCAACCAGAAGAACACTGCACGAAAAACGATGCAGCAAGGAAACCAATCTGCGGCGCTTCCGCGGCACATGCCTGCCTCGTGCCGCGGAAGCGCGGCGACTTAAATGAATGACGTCATCGTTTTTCTTCTGTGTTCAAACAAAACCCTGAGACGATTTTACAAGTATAAAGTTTTTCATTTTGAGCCAAAAAAATTTCAACAGAAACTCAGGTTTTTAGTTTTTCCGGTTTTGCGATTTTTCGGTTCCGAACTTCGTTACACTTCACTACCAAGCTAGTTTAAGTTTAGTTACGCTCTGATACCACTGTTAGGTCCACGTTACCTCTCCCGGTACTTACGGGGTTGCGGAAACGGTAAATCAAAATTTTTTCTAAACTTTGTAACATGGACCGTAAAAGCCGGATCTTTGCTAAACTAAAACTAGTATTCTAGCTAAAGAGAGTTAGCTACTATGTTGATGGTTATACCTAAACTTGAACTCCTTCTCTTCTTGTTGTTGTTCTTCTTTCTTGTTCTTTGTAGAAGCTGGAATGGTCCTCTTCTCGTCGCCTTCTTCTTGCCGAAGATAGATCCACCTCGAAGGTTCGACTTTGGGCTCTTCCTCGATCTTTGAGTGAACTAGGGTTTCCGGCTTGCTAAACCTTCATCCTAGAATGAGTAGAGAGTGATTAGGGTTTGCTTTTCTATCTAAAGAGAATGATTCTCAACACATGAGAAGGTTTCTCTTTTCAAGAGGAGGAAGAAGATGAAATGAGGAGAGAGAGAGGTTATGATAGAATGAGCTCTCATTTTTCTTTCTTGCAACCATAATGCAAAAAGAAAAATATTATCTAAATAATAATAATTGAAATAAGAATAGTTGATGGTTATTTTGGAATGACCACTATCATACTTCTTTAAATGAAGTGTAAGCATGAATCAAGGAAGACTTTCAAGGCATGAAAGTGGTCAATGGTCAACAAGTCAACCAAGGTCAACAAGTCAACAAAAATCAACCATAACATAATTCTCATTTAATTACTATTATTAATAGATAATATATAAATCCATTAGGGTTTGGAAAATGAAGACTGTCAACTGTGCATACGCACCCGTTCCGAAACCCTAATGAAAAACCTCATTCTCCGCCTCAAGCAACTGTGCATACACACCTGCATTCTCGTTCCGAGGAACAAGAATACCAAGATATAAAAGCAACCCCAAAAACATATACCAGTATCTGGCTCAAACCAGAGCCTGCCAGTATAATCCGTCCGGACTCCAAACGTGCACAAGTGCGCGGATGAGAACGAACCCTGTCGCAAAAACCATGCGACCTCTACTCTGTTTTGCCCAGAGGCGAATACCCTCTGTGTGGGACTCTAAAGACTCGACACTACGCTGGCAGTGGGTTTAACCACAGACCGCAAGCGGCACTAGCTGTGCGTAACGATCCCCAGGTAGATGCCGACAAGAAGGCTGACGAGGTGAAACCCCATCTGAACTCCTACTGAGTCTGAATGTGACATTCTCCGTACAGTCCGGTCTGTTCGTCTGATACATCGCATGGCGGGCCTAGGGGGGCGGTAAACGTCAGTCCCCTAATAGCGGTACAAGTCGTGTCGGAGTGAAGCCCAATACACCCTGAGATAACACTGGAACCTACCAGTACATCTCGCTTGCCCTGGCCAGGGACTACTTGTGTAATGGCTCTCCTAGACACAGCGCGATGTCAACCCCCAATACCGGGAGAGACGAATCCTGTCTAACCGTCACTGCCTCCAAGTGCTTCGGGACTGCTCCCAACTACTACCTGTTTGCACGACTCAGTAGAGCCGTGGTAGGGTAGTAATCAAAGAACAGTGGGAACACACTCGAGGCGAAGTGACAGTGTCAAGTCAGCGGACTAAGCTGTACTCATGTCACCTGGGAACTGATAACTGACGATAGGTATAATACCAACCATCAGTTCCCGACGAGTCCTGTCCAGTGTACTCGTAACCCAACGAGCACCCGCATACTATCTCAAGTACGACGTACTGACGGCTGTGGGACAGACCGTCTCCCGTGCTGGGATGAGAAGCGCATACGCTAGTCTACTCCGGAGTATCGATGCCCTATCTCGGTACTCCCACGACTAGGGACGTGTATAAGGATGTGCTTGTAGATTGCCCAGCCCCCACTAGTGTGATCGCCATCACAACGCCGGTAATCAAGCAAAGATCCTAAGGGCTCTACTAATGCGTATAGGTGATATAATAAATAAACACACATGTACACATTAAAGCAGAGGCAAACCAAGTAGCATACTACTATATTGAGCAAGATTGTCTATACAACTGTGAATATCCCAAGCTTCCATCAAGTAATATACATACTAGTATGATACAGTAATGGCCTCTAGGGCATATACACTAACAGGGACTTCATTAAGATGATTAATGAAAAAAAAAGAAACCTAAAAATGTTGTGGAATCGAATTTCAAAAATAAAACAGATAGCTAGGTTCTTGCTTTGCACAGCGGTATATATGATATATCCTGCACCTTATTCGATGAGGAAAGGGCCGACGATCCCTTCACCGGGAGTGACCCCTTTAGCAATAACTGGAAGATGCTACACACTCGGTTTGCCTTTTGATACCTTCTATAGTTTCTGCTTTGCACAGTGATATATATGATATATCCCGCACCTCATTCGACGAGGAAAGGGCCGACGATCCCTTCACCGGGAGTGACCCCTTTAGCAAAACTAGAAAAGCCTAAAAAACACTCCATTTCAAAATCATTTGATTCTACAACGATATCAAGTTCATTACACAATAGGTTTTCAGAAAAACCTGTCGTAGCCCTCCGTCATTTCAGATAAGTACTACTTAGTATTCGTGCTACGTTTGTTGACCTCCGTCAAGGCGTAGTGCGCGGTAGCTAACTAGTATTTATCTGCTTATGCATATGATACGGATTGGATTAGGGTAGTCGTGCGACCTTGTTGACCTCCGTCAAGGGTCGTGCGGGTGGGTTTGATTCAATCAAGAAATGATGGGTTGAACTTGACTAGTAGCCTATGGTTTGTTGACCTCCGTCAAGGTCATAGGGTGCTAGGGGCAAAATTATCGGGAATTTCAAGTGTTGAAATTTGCAATGAGATTGCATATCTTCTATGAAATAGTTGGATCCCGATACCCGCTGCGAGTAAGAGTTACTCCTAGGAGAGTTTTACACATTACAATTAGCCGATCAAGTAGGTGTCTAGAAAGGTGTTAACGGGGTTACGCCTCTGGGAAAACGAGGTTTACATTAATTAGGTTCGTGCGAAAGCACGGGGGACCTCCCTCAAAGTACCGACACTGGCCTGGCTGAAAGATTGGCGAACTTGTAGTATGTAATTAATCCTGGCTATTCTTTCCTTTTAGGGTTTGAAGGAAGATTTGATAAAAGCAGTGGGAGCCATCCTGATTAGATAAAATAATAACCAATCTATTCTTGCAAGAGCGCACGCTGAGTGTTTTCTTCTCTCTCTCTCTCTCCAGGTAGCGACCATATCACGCCTTAATCAAGATAATAATGCGGATTATTGACCGAACCCGCTTGTTATACTGAGCTGGGGAACGTTGGTCCCGCTCCAACTTATAATTGTTATAAGACAGAGCAGGAAATAGGGGAATACCAGAATTCGTATACCGCCCAAACGAAGAAAGTGCATATGATGCATCCCCTTCGGGTGTGTTCATTACAAAGAACTGTTTCTCTTTATCCTCTACGTCCTCGGTATATGATATCGGATCAGGATCCCGCATATGTAATCTGTTACATGGGCTACAGAAAGGTAGAGAACTGAGAACGGGTGATAAGTTTCATGAGACAGAAAACGGGGCAAGTGTTGCAGCCAAGTCTGTTGGTCACTGTCACCCTGTATTACCAATACATTGATTCTAAACGAATGTTATTAGATACCGAACCTGATATACAAAATCATATCAGTCTCTTTATTAGTAAAGAAAGGATATAATTTTGTATTGTTGGATTATGTTTTGAACATTTCCTATATCAAAAGTTGATCGGTTCAGGCACGTTATCTATAAGCATTGATGTTCTAAATCAAACTACAGTTCTTAATATACAGAACACACACAAGAGGAAGAGTTCAGAAATGAACGAATTCTTCTTGAGGTATTGTAGACTAGGTCATATCAATTCGACCCGACTAGCTGAAGTTACATATAGATGCATATTTAAATCAGTTTGAATTTACATCTTGTGAAACTTGCCAGTCATGTCACAAAGATAAGATGACCATAGCTCCATTTACTGGAAACAGAGAAAGAGTTAGTGAACTCTTGGGACTGGTACATGATGATGTATGTAAGGTCCCCTGTCTACACATACCAGGACCGGTTCTTTGTATTTCATTACATTCTCTGATGATCTCTCAAGCCTCAGTCATATGTTCCTGTTGAAACATAGGTCCGAAACTTTTGAGATAATCACCGAATATAAGTTAGAAGTAGAGAACCAAAAACCGGGTATAAGTATTATGTCCTATGATGAGATCAGGAAGGAGAATACTTGTGCATGGAATTCTTGGACTATTCTAAAGGAGAATGAGACTCTCTCTCGGTGTTACTCCTCTGAATACACCACAGCACAACGGTGTATCGGGGCGGAGCAATTGCACCCTATACGATATGGTGCGCTCTATGATGAGTACTACTGAGTTACCTGTTTCCTTTTTGGGGTTATGCACTTGAGAAGCTGCATACCTATTGAATTGGGTTCAAATCAAATCAGTTGCCTACCACTTCATATGTGATATGGAACGGGAAGAGCCCATATATTAAGTTAGTTAAGATTTGGGGTTGTCCGGCCTATGTCTAAAAGCAAAATCCAGACAAGCTCGAGGCAAGGTTTGTAGTGTAGAACTGGAAAGGTTCCAGCTATACAAACTACATCAGATGATTTGGTAGAACCAAAGGATTCAGTAGATTCCAACGAACCTCAGCCTCTCCGCCGATCTAGTAAGCTTCCTCACCCACCTGAGAGATACTTCGGTTTCTCTATGACAGTGGGAGCGAGGATTGCATCATGAGATGATGACTCAACTAGTTTCGAGCTGGCCATCAGGAGTGGGACTCTGTAAGAATGGCTGGATGCTTAGCGATCTGAGATGGAATCCTTATACACCAACAAAGTATGGACTTTGGTTGCTTTATCTGAAGGGTTAAATCCCCATCAGGAGCAAGTATATCTTGAGAAGATTACTTGGTGTACATGGAAAAGTTGAGACTTTCGAAGCTAGACTTGTTAAAGGTTTGCATCATTGACCAGGTATGGATTATATTGAAACCTTTTCTAAGGATCTATGCTTAAGTCCATCCAGATCCTACTTGCCACGGATACATACCATGACTACGATATCTGGTGGTTAGGTGTCATGACTGCTTTTCTAAATGATGTTTTAGAAGAGTGCGTCTATAAGTACACAGTCAGAGGGCTTCGTAGACAGTGGGAGCAGCGGAAACGTGTGCAACATGTTTTATGTGATAAAGCAGGCATCGCGGAGTTGGAACGTCTGTTTTGATGTATTAGTCAAAGAGTTTGACATCATCAAAATGGTAGATGAACCTTGTATAAACAAAAGGGTAGTAGGGAGTATGGTGGTGATCCTCGTAGAGTACGTGGATGACATACTCTTGATAAGAAAGGAGTTTCTTATGCTAAGCTCGGTCAATCTCCGCTTATCACAATGATTCTCCATATAGGATCAAAGTGATACCTCCTAAATCCTGGTTTTTGGATCTATGAGATAGATCTAATTGGATGTTAGGATACTCACTAGTTGTAGTGAGATGGTATCAATTGATCCTGGGGAGAATCACTGGAAAGGTTCCAGGGTGATAAGGACGACTGAATGTCAGTCACAGGCATTGTCTTTACCCTCAGTAAAGGGACGGTATGTTGGAAGAGTTCCAAGCTAGATACCGTGGCATACTAGACGATTAAAGGCAAGATACATCGCTACTTAAGATGCTGTCAAAGAGGCAGTCTGGGTGTATATTGGTTCATGAGATGAACTTAGTTTCTCCCATTGTGTGACAATGGAGTTGTGGCTTATGCCAAGGAACGTCCGTCCCATCAGTGATCCAGACATATTCTAAGGCAGTATCACCTGATCATGGAGATGGTTGATCTCCAGGGTGATCGAGGTTAGGAGAGTAGACTCAGAGGACAACACGGCGGATCCACTCACAAAGGCATTTTCCCAGAGAGAGACTTTTATGGGATGGTTGAGTATGAGATACTACAACCACTGCTATCAGATGGCCCTAGTGCAAGTGGGAGATTGTTAGTTATATGTATGCCCTAGAGGACATTACTATACATAGGATGTATATTGTAGTGGATGCTTGGACATATATAGGGAGGACTTTCTTGCTCGACATGATAGTATGCTATCTGGTTGCTCTTTACCTTAACGTGTACACTGATTGTCTCTCTGTTACATGTTGGTAAAGCCCTTAGGATGAGTACTTGACTACCTGGACTATGATACGGATCATACTAGTGGGAACATGGTAGTCCATAAGTACATCCTTCAAGGTCCCTAGTCGTGGGTGTATCGAGACGGGGCATCGATATACCAGAGTAGACTAGCGTATACCTTCTCGACCCATACAGATAGGCGATGGATGGTCCCATATCCATTGGTGTTTGACATCAGAGATGATATACGGGTGCTCAGTGGAGACTGGGTACACTGGACGGACTCGCCGAGAACTCCCAGATGGTATTATACCTTACGTCAGATGGCAGTTCTCTGGTGACACTGGTATAGAGTAGTCTGTTGACCCGAGATCATCATAGAGTCTTGTGTGGTTGCCACTGTGCTTTGATTTCGACCTTACCACGTCCAAGAGGGCGTGCAAAATGGTGGTTTTTGGGTACAGTCCCGAATCACATGGAGGCAATGAGCGATAGGAGGGGATTCGTCTCTCCCGGTATAGGGAGTTGATGTTGCGCTGTGTTCGATTGGCTATAACCAGAAATCCCTGGCCAGGGTTGCTGAGATTTACTGGTAAGTGTTACTTGTAGTTTCTCGAACTGTTATAGACCTCATATCGATACGACTTATCGAGCTATTGGGGTCTGACGTTTACCACCCCTAGGCGAGATATGCGACATATCAGACGACGAGACCGGATTGAACGGTAAGTGTTACTGGTTGGATTCACAGGAGTATGAGCAGGCTTGCTCGTCGATCTTCTGATCGCTCAATACCCGGGTGGCCGTTACGTTTAGCAGACCGCTTGCGGCTTGTGGGTGTTTGATATGATCATCACCTGCTGCCGGCGTATTGACGAGTCTTTAGAGTCCTACACAGAGCTTTCCTGGCTCAAGCGAAACAAAATAGGAGCGCATATGAGATATGTGCTGGACCGAGAATAATACCAGTATGTGATACTGGATTCTATTCTTGCGATTTGTATCATCGGCAGGTTATATGTGATATAGCCGGGTTACCGAATCAAGTGTTGATTCGATACATTGATACACTTGATATTAGTCGGTTATATGCGATATGACCGGATCATTAAATCAAGTGTTGATTTAATGATTTGATGTATAATTATATATTTGATATATTACTTTACATTAACTAGTATTTGTTCACTTAAGATGGATTTTCTCACTTGATGTGCACAAGTAGTATATGTGATATATGTTTGTGCACTAGATTGTATCATGTTTGATGATACATGCAAGCTTGGGTGTATGTTTACTTTAAACCATGGTTAAGTGAATGGTTAGGGTTTGATTTATTTATTTATTTTGGAAAGAAATGAAATGGTGGCTTTCTTTGGATTTACCTTGAAGCTTCATGAAGCTTTGACCACTTTGTTTCTTTCCTAAACCTAACCATTCACCTAACCCTAGTTTATTCTCTACACTTGTTAAACTAACCCAAGGTTGCATTATGATAAAAATCATATTATTTTCCATTTATCACATTATTCTTATCATATTCTTTTCTTCTTCTTCTTCTTCTTCTTCAACAAGAAGAAAGCTTGCTACCATTAATGGCAACATGAGAAAAAGAGTGAGAAATCCAATTCTAAAGTGAACCCACTTCCTATTTCTTCATCCTCTACCACTTGCCAAGTAGTATAGGGTGTTTTCTTCACAAGTTTCATGACTTGGTGAAGTTGGAGCTTGATCTTGAGTTGCCTCGACGTAGATCATCTTCGTCATCGAAGTCGACAACCTAGCCCGATCATTTCTCCGACGAAACCATCGCCAGAGTCCGGATTCCGATAGGTACAGCGGAGGGACGTCATCGCGGAGCTATGGAGGTGGAGGACCGGATCTACAAAGGTTGTAGTCTCTTTCACTTTAGAGTAAAGTTGTTTATTCGCATATGTTTTCGCCTAAACTCTAGTTAACGATCTTTGCTTAGGGTTTCTCGGCATATAATTTTTGAATTTGGCATGGTTGATGCCTTGTGAGACCTCTATAGTATGCCTAGGAACCCTACAACTTGAAACCTACTGCCTATTTAATGAGAATATTCCCTTTGTCTCATTATAATTGTTGTTCCTCATCTTTAGCCAGCCGCCATCTTGATTTCGTGGGACCCACATGTTTTTTAACGCATTGTCCCATAAAATGAGTCTTCTATCACTGTCTTTTCCCTTGTATATATATCTGTAATCACTGTTTGTTTTGCCTTAATAGTTTCCTCTTATTTTATTACAGGTGCAATGACGTCTGTTCCGTATTTCCCTTTCGCTTTCTCGGAGGCCGCCTTTCCTCAATCCCCATCTGATGAGGAAGTGATGGTGATGATCAAAGCCCATGACCCGACCTGCACCAACTTGCTTTTGTGGGGGTCCTGGTAAGGTCATATTATCCGGGGATGTCGAAGCTTTCTTTGTGAAGTACCAACGGAGCCCACCTTTCCGTTTCTGCCAATGGACCCACCAAGGACAGTCTTTGCTGTAGAGATGCCGAATTGGACTCCGATGGGGCAGCTTGAGCCTTCGAAGACGGGTATCCCGAACCATCCGATCCCAGCTATAGATATTCTGGGACGGCGTATTTGTCAGGGTAAGGCCAAACCATGGGGACAAATCTACAAGATAGGGCTCACCCTTTGACACCCTACGGGCTACCTCCTCTGGGCTCGTTACATCCTGTCCGCCCATCGCGTGCGGCTGCAGAAGGTCGGGCTTTACCAGGCGATGTATGCGTTGCTCTTCCACTACCAATCCTCGCATGTCTGGTGGGTTAAGGCGTTCTTGAACCAGTGGAATCTCCCCACCAACACTTTTCTTTTAGGGGACCGCGAGATTTCGATCTCACTGGAAGAATTTCGCGAGATCTCGAGGCTGCCAATCAGGGGTACACTGTATGAGGAGCTGCTGCCTCCTGATGAGTATGTTTTTTAGCCCGAGCCCGCAATTACCGACGGCTTGTCTAGTGAGAACGCCGTTCGCCACAAGCGTTCAAGTTTGATCAAGGCGCTGGGTAATTTTGACCGGCTGTTCACGGAATCTGAGGAGCAGGGAGTTACTTTTAAGAGCTTCATTGCCTGCTTCCTCCACGAGGATATCCTGTCGAAGACGGCTCCGAAGTTCGCAAACATCAAAGACCCCTTTGGGTTTGGTCCGAAGAAGCTGCCGACCAAGGAATCGGATTTACCGCAGTACTACATTCCTATTATGTCGCCGGTATCTTTCGAATCTATCGCAGCTCCTGGCATGGATGAAGAGACATTCTTCGTGGGCTTTGTCAGTGTCTGGCTTAGCTGGTTCATCATTCCCTTGCATCGCCGCTTCATGAGAGTCTCGGTTATTTATCCGGCTCATAGCATCGCTGAGGGAACGCGGCTGGCCATTGGTATCCCGGCGTTGGCGCATCTATATCACGGGTTGGGCGTTGCGGCTAATACCTCGACTCCCGGTGTGAATGTAGTAAACTTTTCCCTGCATACTTCACGTCTTGGCTTGAAATGCATGTGTTGGGGGCTTTTGCTATGTATCAGAGGCCCGCTTTTTATGACGCCTACACCTTCCCGCGACTTATGCGATTGGTGGATGCTTCTGCCTCTGACCCAACTCAATTTGGGGCCATTCGGACGTTGATTGCTCCTTACGCTACTGCTGGCGGATTGGTATTTACCGATCGGGTTCTATCTTCTCCTTCAGGTCCCGCTTCGCAACTCTAGGACCAGTCAAAGGACAATGTGCCTTCTTTAAAGCCCCGGGAGGTCGCGCACTTGTATGCCATCAGGCCAGGCTATCTAGTATTTCGCCAGGATAATGCGGTCCTTTTCATGCGGTACAACCCGCATTGCTTCGCCCGGCAGCTTGGATTCGACCAGGGCGTCCCTTTTGAGGCTTTCATAGTTGCGCCGGTCCCTTCACTCGATGTCGTTCGCGATGCAGCTCATCATTTCGTAAGGTTGAACACCGGCTCCCATTTCATGATCCCTGAAGCTGACCATCTTCCCCAGTGCATGGGGTCGTTTACGGGTTGGTACCTTCATCGGGTCAACCCGATTATTGTCGAGGAGAGAAGGGTACTTCTTGGCCATGGTGCTCTTACTCAAGTTCCGGCCACAGGAGCTACGCTGCGACCGCGTGCCCCGGTCCGTTTTCCCCTGAGGGATACCGGTGTCGCGCTTATTCCGGGAGAGTCGGGAGTAGACCTCACTCCCACAGTTGGTATGCCATTGGGCACCCGGTCACGGGCTAATCGGGCTCCGGTGGCAGCACCACCACATGTGGCATCGACAATGGCAGTGTCATCCTCGGCAGCACTGCCAAATGAGGATGCCGGTAACGAGGGTGCTGAAGGTGAGGTGGGTCGGCGTCGCGCCAAGGCTCCACGGGAAAATAAGCGAGCATCTTCTGGCATTAGTTCTGGGCCAAAGAGGAGGAAGAAGACAGTCGCCCGTCTGCTTGATCTTTTAGAAGAATCTGAACCTGTTGTTCAAGACGAACCAATATCCATGATATCGCCGGATGATGGTTTTCTTTTCCCAGGTTCATCTGCCGAGAAAGCCGCAAAATTGGCTGAGGCTATAAGACGCTCGCAGCTTGAAACCGAGAAGGTAAGGATCCCGAAGAGGCCTTATCCTGCCGTCATCTTCTACGAAGATCCTTCATGGATACGGCGGCGGTTCATCGGCCCTTTAGAGGAATGGGGGGAAAGGGCCCTTAAGCAGGCTACTTCGGAGGATGCCGCAGACGCGCTTTCCTTGTGGACGGGCGGCCACGAGTCCACCCTTGAACCCCGGCGAGCACACCTCCTTGATAAGGAGCATCGGCTAGAAGAATCCATATTGAAGGCTTCCCTACGCATTGGTATGTTCCTATATTTCTTTGCAGTACTTCATATTGCTTGCACTTGTATATATAAATTCTTATTCTTGTGTGAATTGTGCAGAGACTTCAGCGATGGGGGAGGTCCCTACGGGCTTGTTGAGGATAAAGCCTGTTGACGCCCCCAATGAAGCTTTGCTCGATGTGGAGGGGGTTGACGACGCTGCGCTTCTTACGATAGAGCCTCCTGTGGCGGTTGTTGATCCTTGAGCACTTGCTCCTTTGGGGGAGGCACCTTTGGTGGTCGACGTCCCACCGGCTCTTCCTGAGGGCGGCCCCGAGGCTGGGATAGAGGTAGTCAGGACCATCCTCCCTTCGTTGGAACCCGAGGCCACGGAGGAGGCTGCTGAAGCTGCTATCTCCCCGGCTCAGAATGGGAGGAGTGTCGAAGGTAACCTTCTACATTTTAAATTAGCAATCTTTCTGTTATCTGACCTTTTTTGTTTTTTCAGAATTGCGCGGACTAGCGGCCTCTATTGCCGATCTGTCTCCCCGGCAATCCTTTCAACGTCTGCTGGAGATGGCCGCTTCGCAGGCGATATCTCTTCAACGCATTGTCCTCTCATCTGGGCAAGGTTAGCGTCGTTATCCATTTTTTATTATAGCATCGTTGTTATTTTGCGGAATGACATTGATGTCTTTTACAGTTTTAGAGGCCGATGACGAGGTCGAGGTCATTTAAGGGCCAGGGGAATCTTCAGCTCCTACTTGCATGACCGTAGGTAAGTGACGTTTCAATATGGTCCCACTTGTTCCTTTGGTTAAGAGTTTCACTGACATTCTTCAAATCTGAACAGCCTTGCCAGCCCCCATAGTGCTGGAATCGCGTATCGCCATACCACCCGGCCCCTACGCTTTGCGAGCCTCATAGCGCCTGGCCAAGTTAAGCCTTGTCTCCCTATCGTCTTTGATCGAGGAGCTCCGTGCTGGCAGCGCAATCACAGCTGAAGCATTCACTGCCGAAGCTAACGGTTCTCTTCCTTTTCTTGCTACATACCACAACGAAGAAGTGGTGCGAGTCTGGGTGGAGTTCTGTCGGCAAGTAGAGGCATGCTTGCATGCACTTGAAAGCTCCCGCCTTTCTTCGGAGGCCGTGGCTGCAAAGGCGGACTTGCTGAGGCTGATAAAGCGGTGCGCGGCAAACATGGTATCATGCGAGAAGAGGCTCGGCCGCAAATTCTCGGAGAGGGAGCTGGCCTCTAAGGCGCTGCACGAGCTCCAGGACAACCTTACAGCTAAAGCTAACAAAGCGTATGAACTCTGGCGAGTACTCCAAGAGTCTATCAAAGAGGTGGTGGCCCTTGATAAAACTGCCGTGTTCACTCGCGAAAGGGTTGAGGCTCACAAGGTTACCGAAAAAGAGCTCGAAGGCCGGCTTGCCTCGTATCAGGCCCAGCAGGCTCAGGCGGAGGCCCGTCTTCTGGCGATACTGAATCACGAAGCTGTGACCCAGCAAAAGAAGGATGAGCTAGCGAAATTGCTAAATCGCCCGCCGGCCTGAAGACTTGTATCCCTTTCTTTCTTTTTATACATACTCCTGAATGAGAGTATATTCTTTTTGTTTTTTTTCATGAATTGTACTTTGTATCCATTTTGGTTCATGAATAAAAGATATACTTTTCTTCTCAATGCTGTGTCCCTTTTAATTGAATGTGTTCTGCGGACACTTTATCTTGATTTCTTTGCAGGGTAGCGATGGCTTAGGATTCAGGGTTAAGATCTGCCTCCTAAGACTTTTGAGCTTTATGAGCCGCTCATAAAGAGTTTTTCTCCCTACAGGTCGAGAGGATCCCGTAGGTGTAAGTT
The DNA here is from genome assembly GCA_030015575.1 of Agapanthus africanus. Lineage (NCBI taxonomy): Eukaryota > Viridiplantae > Streptophyta > Magnoliopsida > Asparagales > Amaryllidaceae > Agapanthus > Agapanthus africanus. The sequence continues at coordinate 142,711,714 of CM057337.1, forward strand.
CTCCTTAAGAATCGTGAGGATTCTTAAGCGGGTTTTCCCTTGGGAGTCGTAAGGATCTCACAAGAGAGTTTTCTTTCCTGCAGGTCATGAGGACCCGCAAGTGCTGGGTGCGGTCGCCCTTGTCCGTATTTCACATGGTCAGAGGTTGCTTTGGATGTTTTTCGGGGTACCATAGTTTAAAGGCATCGCGGTCAAGGTTAAGGACATCGTAGTCCATGGATTTAAGGACTCCACAGTCCAATGTTAGTTTTAAGACATCACGGTCAAGGTTAAGGACATCATAGTCCGTGGATTTAAGGACTCCACAGTCTGATGTTAGTTTTAAGACATCACGGTCAAGGTTAAGGACGTCATAGTCCGTGGATTTAAAGACTCCACAGTCCGATGTTAGTTTTAAGACGTCACGGTCAAGGTTAAGGACGTCATAGTCCGTTGATTTAAGGACTCCACATTCCGATGTTTAGTTTTAAGACATCGCGGTCAAGGTTAAGGACATCATAGTCCGTGGATTTAAGGACCCCACAGTCGATGTTAGTTTTAAGACATCACGGTCAAGGTTAAGGACATCATAGTCCGTGGATTTAACGACCCCACAGTCCGATGTTAGTTTTAAGACATCACGGTCAAGGTTAAGGACGTCATAGTCCGTGGATTTAAAGACTCCACAGTCCGATGTTAGTTTTAAGACATCACGGTCAAGGTTAAGGACATCATAGTCCGTGGATTTAAGGAATCCACGGTCCACGGAACGTGTGGTTACTGGGACCCGTCACCTCTTTGAAGACGTTGAGGAATTACAACGTCAAATATCAAAGGAGTGAAGAGATGTACCCTTTAACCAAGGTAAAATCAGTCTAGAATCATCATGGTTGATCGTTAGTTTTAAGACATTACGGTCGAGGTTAAGGACATCTTAGTCCGTGGATTTTAAGGACTCCACAGTCTAATGTTTGCTCTGGATGCTTCACACGGGTTCACTGTCGTGCTCTGCGAGGACCAGGCTCCGCTCTGGACGTTTTCCTCGGGGTCAAAGAGTGACGTTATCTGCGTTCCACGTGACCAGGAATTTTGCTCTGGATGCTTCCCACGGGTTCACTGCCGTGTTCGGAGAGGACTAAGCTCCGCTCTGGATGTTTTCTATGGGGTCAAAGAGTGACGTTATCCGCGTTCTACATGACCAGGAATTTTGCGCTAGATGCTTCACACGGGTTCACTGCCGTGTTCGGCGAGGACTAGGCTCCGCTCTGGATGCTTCGCACGGGTTCAAAGAGTGACGTTATCCGCGTTCCACGTGACTAGGAATTTTGCGCTAGATGCTTCACACAGGTTCACTGCCGTGTTCGGCGAGGACTAGGCTCCACTCTGGATGCTTCGCACGGGTTCACTTCCGTGCTCTGCGAGAACCAGGATCCGCTCTGGACGTTTTCCACGGGGTCAAAGAGCGACGTTATCTGCATTCCACATGGCTAGGAATTTTGCTCTGGATGCTTCCCACGGGTTCACTGCCGTGTTTGGCGAGGACCAGGTTCCGCTCTGGACGTTTTCCACAGGGTCAAAGAGTGACGTTATTCGCGTTCAACATGACCAGGAATTTTTCGCTAGATGCTTCACACGGGTTCACTGCCGTGTTCGGCGAGGACTAGGCTCCACTCTGGATGCTTCGCACGGGTTCACTGTCGTACTCTGTGAGGACCAGGATCAGCTCTGGACGTTTTCCACGGGGTCAAAAAGTGACGTTATCCGCGTTCCACGTGACCAGGAATTTTGCTCTGGATGCTTCCCATGGGTTCACTGCCGTGTTCGGCGACGACCAAGCTCCGCTCTGGATGCTTCACACAGGGTCAAAAAGTGACGTTATCCGCGTTCCACGTGACCAGGAATTTTGCTCTGGATGCTTCCCACAGGTTCACTGCCGTGTTCGGCGAGGACCAGGCTCCGCTCTGGATGCTTCACACGGGTTCACTGCCGTGCTCTGCGAAGACCAGGACCTGCTCTGGACGTTTTCGACGGGGTCAAAGAGTCACGTTATACACGTTCCACGTGACCAGGAATTTTGTGCTAGATGCTTCACACGGGTTCACTGCCGTGTTCGGCGAGGACTAGGCTCCGCTCTGGACGTTTTCCACGGGGTCAAAGAGTGACGTTATCCGCGTTCCACGTGACCAGGAAATTTGCGCTGGATGCTTCCCATGGGTTCACTGCCGTGTTTGGCGAGGACCAGGCTCTGCTCTGGATGCTTCACACGGGTTCACTGCCGTGCTCTACGAGGACCAGGATCCGCTCTGGATGTTTTCCACGGGGTCAAAGAGTGACGTTATTCGTGTTCCATGTGACCAGGGTTTTTGCGCTAGATGCTTCACACGGGTTCACTGCCGTTGTTCCCCCAATCAGAGCAAGGCTCTGCTGGAATTTTGAAAATTCAAATTTTGAAGTAACACTTCAGTTCCCGTGCGCTGCGCGCAACGCGCCACGTGTCAGAAGTTGACACGGCAGCACAACGCCCAAGGCAGTACGTCCAATCAGAGCAAGGCTCTTTAAAAAACATAAGCAACGTTCAACTGCGCAAGCGCACGGCTGCGCGACACGTGTCTGCGCAGATGCGCAAGACACGTGTCTGCGCAGTTGCGCAAGCACAACTGCGCAAGCGCACGGCTGCGCGACACGTGTCTGCGCAGTTGCGCACGGCAGCGCGACACGTGTTTGCGCAGTTGCGCAAGCACAACTGCGCAAGCGCACGGCAGCGCGACACGTGTCTGCGCAGTTGCGCAAGCGCTGTTGCGCAAGCGCCCGGCTGCGCGACACGTGTCTGCGCAGTTGCGCAAGTGCCTCACTGCGCGACACGTGTCACACGCTGGTGAGTTGCGCAACAACAGAATTAAGATTTAAGGATATTTTTCTGTTCTTGTTTAAACAAGAAGATTTCTTCTGTAAAACAGGGGCCTTTGGATCAAAGATCCAACGGTGGGGAAAATTCCCCAAATCACTCAGAAAAGATCTTTTTAACAAATTTAACTGATTTTTGAGCACTATAAAAAGAACCCCAGACCCCATTTCAAAGGGATATAGAAAATTGGATTAAAAAAAAGAAAGTGAGAAAAGAGCTCTGGAGAACTTCTTGAGAACAAAAAAAAAGAAGAAGGTAAAAACCTTTGAAATAAGAGAAAATTCTCTTAGGAATAGATCATTGATCTAAAAGACAAAATCAGTGATCTTCAATAAATAAATAAATAAATAAATAAATAAAAATAGTGCCTAGCACTTGCTAGAGAACCAGAGTTCTCTGAGATAGAAAGAAAGAAAAGATTTTTCTTCTTCTCTTTGATCTAAATTTAGATCAAGAAATTTAAAAGTGCTCTGCACTCCTTCCCTTGAATCTAAAAGATTCTTGGTGCTTTGCACAAATGCAATGCATTACTTGAAGGGCCAGGCCAAAATCAAAAAGGCCTAGCAGGCCAAAATAAATTGCAAAGCAATAAAAGGGCTGAGCCCAAACAAAATTGATGCTCTGCATCATTCATAAAGAACAGAGCTCAAAACAAATTGATGCCCTACATCTTTTCTGGGCAAAGCCCAAATAAAAATAAAAGGAAATGCAAAAGCAATGTTGGACATTTTTTTTTACTGGACTTAGCCCAATCGTGGCCATAAGTCCTTAAATTAAATTGGCTGAGCAAAATGGCTCTCCTAAATCAATCTACATCCGGTTCGAGGGTACATCTCCGAACTCCTTTGACATCCATCGTTGTAATTCCTCAACAATGTCAAAGAGGTGACGGGTCCCAACGGCCACACACCCAATACTGGACCGAAACGTCTCTAAACTAACATCGGACCGAAACGTCCCTAAACTAATAATGGACCGAAACGTCCATAAACTAATATCAGACCGAAACGTCCCTAAACTAACATCGGACCGAAACGTCCCTAAACTAACATTGGACCAAAACGTCCATAAACTAATATCGGACCGAAACGTCCCTAAACTAACATCGGACCGAAACGTCCATAAACTAATAATGGACCGAAACGTCCATAAACTAATATCGGACCGAAACGTCCCTAAAACTAATATCGGACCGAAACGTCCCTAAACTAATATCGGACCACCACGTCCCTAAACTGGCACAATAGAGCCCAAATGCTCTTTTATCGGATCTAAACGGTCCCGTTAAGTTGATCTTAGTCTCAAACTGGACTAACGTATCCTTAACAAACGTTTAAGTTGATCTTAGCCCCAAACATGGCTAACGTATCCTTAAATATTCAAATGGATTATAAAGCTCCCAATCAACTCTGGTTCGAGGGTACATCTCCGAGCTCCTCTGATACATGTCGTTGTAATCCTTCAACGACGTCAGAGAGGTGACGAGTCCCGATGGCCATACATTAAATTAATCACTACGTTGAGTTGATCTTAGTCTAAAACAGGACTAACGTATCCTTAACGAACGTTTAAGTTGATCTTAGCCGCAACGCGACTAATGCATCCTTAAACTGAAAACACCAAACCCAAATCTAAGTAAATACGGATTTGGACTAATCCACGTCCTACGAACGACGGCATTACTCAGTCTCCGTATACAATCCACGGGCAACCACAAACAAAACAAACACACACGACACGAAGTGAAATTCTGGAGAAGGAGAAAGTGGCTACCGTGATGCGGTAGCGTAATTAACTGCAGGGGCTTGCGCCTGCAGGAAAGAGCGTCCCCACAATCAAAAACCCCTCTAGCGAGGGGGAATCTGGCAAAGTCTGCTACATCGGCCGCATCCGTCTAAACCTTCGATACACGGTGCCATAAATCAACTTGGCATCTTCGAAGAGGTAGACGGATAAAACCAAATAGCATCTGCCCCGAATCTCAGGCCCAGACGTCCTAAAGTCCAGGCCGCCATTCGGAGGGGAACAGATTCTGGTACGCCTGGTGGGACCTCTTCCTCTTTCCACTCCACACTTCGTGTGTCGTCTTCGCGAACCAATCGCGGTTCATTAAATGGTTGTCTTCGGATTTCAAGTTACTAAGATTTGGTCTTTTACCTGGCGCAGAATTCAAGATTCAATGGCCTCTAGCTGTACGAACTGCTCGAAATGCCGCTGCAACGGACTCTCCACCCCACCAGGAGGTGTAGCATATGGGCCCCAAGCGGCTTCCTTCCTTACTCTGCCGGTAGACCAAGTGACCCAAGCCACCACCGGCTTGTTCTTCGGGACTATGATCCCACCTGCAAGCTTTTCTGCACCAATACCTGCACCGGAAGTGGGTAAAAAGTCGGTCTTCAACCGGCTCATTATTCCGACGGCCCCTGTCAACGGGTCGCCCGCTACTAAACTGACAGCCTCCGTTTTCACCAGGCTAGGTCAGAACTATAAAGTGGCCGTCCCAAAGAGGGCAACGGCCGCTGCTTCGGAAGTCATTAAAGCAGCCTCTCCCATCAGAGAGTCGGTCTTCACAAGATTGACGGTTCCCACTCCTCCCCCAGCTGGTCAAAAGGCATCAGTCTTCGACAGGCTGACATCGGCAGTTACCCCACACTCAAACAAGGGGCAACAAGAAACCATCTCGATTTCCGAGCCAGTCCCAACGGCTCGTAGCGCACGACGTCGCCATTGGCGACGAGTGAAGAAAGCAGGGGGCAACTCCCCCTCAGGGATAACTCCACCCGCTCCAATGGTGGAAGTCAACGCTGCTGTTCCAACTGGAAACAGCTTTGAACTACTGAGGAGAGTGCGTAAGAACTCTCCAACCGCTACCTTGAAAAGATCTCCTCCACCTGTGGAGAGAGTTCCAGAAACAAAACAAGAACAGCCCCCTCAACGGCTATCCTCAAAAGTTTATAAAGTATGGCGGAGGGTTCAAGGCTCCGTGATCGATCCAGACCACTTGCGTTACCAGAAAAAGGCGAAGGTGGAAAATAACAAAAACTGCCCCATTAAACAACAGGGGGTGACAGTTGCTAGGATGCCCACTCCAACAGCTCCTTTAACCTCGATGGCCCATAAAAGAAGGAGGCCAGAGAAAGCTCCCGAGTCAGCGGCAAAGTTTAAAAGCGATGAACCTAAACGCCCCAAGTCAGGGGGCATAATTGTTCATACGGTTTATATGACTTCTGGAAAGGAAGAAAGCCGTACTTCTACGGGTCACCGACCGCTCACCCGATCAGTGACCAAGGCTCAGGAGCAGCAACAAAAGCTCCAGGAGATGATGACCACAATGGCTGCACTCACTGGGCCAAAAGAGAACCCTGAGGCGCCCTTAGATGAGCGCCAGGAGGAAGAGACCGACGCCGAGTTCCTTCGCCGAGTGCTGGAAAAGAGGGACAAAGAGGCTGCTGAACAAGCGGCCAACATACAGCGTATGGGCCTCCTCTTCCAGGACATGATAGGGATGATGATACAACAAGATCCTCCCGCTGAAGAACCCCTAATCGTCCTTGGAGATGATAAGGGAGAGACGTTGAATCCACAATCCGCTCTATTAACAGCTAAAGAGGATACAATCTCTAAGACTGATCTGGACGAATACATAGCCTAGCAAATAAAGGTTCATCATGCGGCCGAAGCAGCCGGCCACGTCGTAAAAATGGGACGGCCATATCCAGGCTGGTATGACCAAATCAAGTACCCGCCGGGTTACACAATTCCCAAGTTTCATGTCTACAAAGGGACTGGCAATCCCCATCAGCATGTCGCCCAGTTCAGGGCGCTTTGCGGTAACACCGGCGGCGATGACAAGCTTTTGCTCCGCCAGTTTGTCGGAAGTCTATCAGATACGGCGTTCGAGTGGTACTCTGAACTCCCTAATGATTCTATTAAAACCTTCGCGGAGATGGAGCTGCTGTTTACCCAACGCTTTGCAAGTGCCAGTGAACGTACCCCGATGACGGCATTAATCAACGCCAGGGTAAAACCCGGCGAGACATGGGTTCAGTACGCTATACGGTGGCGTAATCTATGGTCAAAGTGTGAGCAGCGCATAGAAGAAGCCCCTGCGGTGGGAATGTTTGTTGGAACTCTTGATCCACAAGCAACCATCTCACAGTTTATGATGTTTTTCAAGCCGACTTCCTTCCAGGCTTTGATTGACAAACTGGCGCAGATGGACCAGATGGGCCATAAACCCCCTCTCCCAAAGCCAGATTCCCGAACTGACAAAGGAAAGGGAAAAGCGATCATTGTCGCTAATGCTCAACAACAACCGAACGACTTGAAGCCGGTTGCTCGTCCAAACAATACGCGCCCTTACGTGCCCCTTGAGGATAGGATGGGACGTCCTTATTCCTTTCCCCGCGATAAAACGAAGAGGTTATTCGAGCTAGCATTACGTAACAGACTCATAAATCTGCCAGATCCAAAACGTCCGTTGCAACCAAGTGACGTTAACGAACCTAATTACTGCCCCTATCATCGAGTGCTAGGCCATCCGATTGAGGACTGCTACGTTTTCAAAAATTGGCTCGAAAACCAGTACAGACAGGGAAAATTTGCGTTATCTGACAAATGGAAGGTGAATCCCCCGCAGCCCCACACCTCTAAAGGGACGAATACGCCGGGGGCAACATGCTCTGTCATTGAAGAAACTCCGTGGGAGGTTGTATTATCATCAAAAACGAAGAGAATGCTAAATGATCTTCGGACATGTCCGGCGATCAAGTGGAAAAGCCCATTGGAACCGCAAGTCGTTAAGGGGATGTTAAAGCCACGTCCAACTCCAAAGACCAATGATGGGGGTTCAAGCATTAGTAGCCAGTCGTCAAAGTCTTCGAAGAAAAAGAAGAAGGCCAAGAAACCGGTGAAGCCTAGCGATAGACGCACGGACTTGCAAAAGCAAATTGACGCGCTGGAAGAGTACAACCAGAAGGCGCGGACTCCCATTACACTGCAAGAGTTTCTCAACCATGTCTTCCAAGAAGAAGATGAGGGAGGTAGTTCGTCAAATGAATCTGAAGAACATGTGGCAAGTTGCCATGTGATTTCCCATTTGTCCACAACCGATGAGGAGACTCCTCATGCTGGAAAGCTGGGGGCAGAGCCTGCACTAAAAATGCTGGAGCCGTCGGATGAAGTGATTGATGCATTCTTAAATCAGGCGTTCTTAAAGGGCAAAGCTGATCGGGATAAAGAAGCGGTTATATTCGAAAGGGCCAAACGCCAGCGCATTGACGAAAGAATTGCGGTACTCCCGCTAGAACAAAATACACCCACCACAGATAAAATCAAGTTCAAGATAAAGAAGAGATTCGCTAAGGCTGTGTCGATGGGTATAAAGCTACCACCCTCCGAGAAAAACATTATGGGTAAAATGGAGAACCACCCCTCCTATTGCTTGTACCATCGGAAAGTGTCGCATCCCACCGAAGAGTGCAAAGCTTTCGGTAAGTGGTGGCAAGGATATGTTACTCACCGGCAACAGTTTAAGCGGGAAAAGCGCAAAGCCCGCCGAGAGCAGAACGGAATAAACGAAGTGCTTGATAAAACTAGCAGTGGTTGTTGCATGATTGACGCCGGGGGATCACAAGTACCTGTATTTGGGAGCGATTCTGACGAGGAGCTAGAGCTTGGCCCCCTCTTCAAAGAATCCACTTCGGGAAAAGAAGAAGGACCAAAGGCTTGCGAGAATATACAGCTACGCAACCGGAAGTTACCTGAAAAGAATCTCGGACCCTTAAACAAGAAAGACAAAGGGAAAGAGAAGGCCTCTGAAGACATCGCCTTGGATGATCGAGTTGCGGAAGAGTTAACCGCCAAGAACCCGCCAAAGAGGAATAAAGTGGATTACAATGTCTTGGCGCATCTAAGGAAGCTACCCTCACAACTTAGCATTCTCGATGCCCTGTTACTATCAAAAGAGGCAAGGGATTCTTTGATTAAAGCCTTACAAGAGCCGGAACAATTCCAAGCATGCCTGGCCGAGGAAAAAATGAAGGATGAGTTGGAGGAAGTACACACGGCTGATGTTACTTTTGGCGATGAGGACCTTCTACTTGGGACTTGCGAACACAATCGCCCTCTCTATGTTTCAGAATACTGCCATGATATAAAGATAACGGGTCGTCTGTTAACCTACTCAACGTGCGGGTGTTGAAGGAAATCTGCATGAGCGTCCAACACCTTGCTCGGGACAAGATCACCATATCCGGGTTCGACTCCCAATCGTCAAAGACTCTTGGATCTGTGATACTGACGCTACGCTTCGGATTACTCGTCACGAACATTAAGTTCCATGTCATGGATGCCAAGACATGCTACAACGCTCTGCTCGGCCGACCATGGTTGCACGAGTACAACATCATCCCTTCTACACAACATCAGTGTATGAAGTATTTTAAAGATGGTTTCGAGTATACCGTGACGGGAGAACTGAACCCGTTCTCCGTGAACGAGGTCCGCAAATACGAAGATGCCAAATACTTCTTGCCGGATTTCAAAGACACGGAGAAGTGTCACAAGCCGGAAAATAAAACTAACGCCACCATCCCTGTCTTCGGCAGTGATACCGAGGAAGAAGAGGAGATCGTTTATTCGGGTCCGCCCCAACATAACAAGCCAGGACCGTCCACTCCTACATTGGTCTTTGGTAGTGATTCGGAGGATGAGGTCCATGTCGTATTCTCTGCTCGGCCTTCAATACGGGCTTCCGCTGATGAAGAGCGAAGTCTGCAGATAACCATGGTACCGCTTGAACATTACAAAGAACTGGATGCACTCAACACCAACAGTGTAGAAGAATTGCAGACATTTTATATCCCTCCCGGACGGGAAGGCGAGAAGGCTATCCTATTCTACCGTTCTGAAGAAAACAAGGTGGAAAAAGAAGTTTGGCATGGCGTGGATCCCACGCTCGACAGGCTTCAGCCTATCCGTCTTCCCAGATATTATACCGAAGGTTTGAAGAAACTGCTGAAACGCCAGAGGATATCCTTCAGACAGACCGTTAGAGAGGCCAAATTCTATGACAGGGTCTGGAATGTTCCTGGGACCCAACGCAAACTGCCTAACGGGAGAATGGAAACAAAAGGGCTTGGGTACATCCGGCTAAAGAAACGAGAGCTAGTAAATAGCTGTTATGTCATGTATGACTTCGATGAAGATGCGGACGCTCAATGGGAGGACGCTAATCCTAAGCCAGTAAAAGTTCCTGATGAAAAATTGCCCGGTCCATCATTTGAAGAACAAATGGACAGGCTTATAAGGGAAGCTGGTCAAAAAGTCCGAGATGACCACAACCGCGAGACGGCCATCTATGAGAAAGCCAAGACGCAACGCCTTCTCCGACAGGCCGTGAAGGATGGAAAGGCCGCTCAACCTGCTACAAAAAAGGTTCGACGCGAAAGCAAAAACAAGTCCGAGAGCAGAAAAGACGCTCAACAACCACAAGGCAGAGCTAAGAAATCACGTATCCGAGAGTCGAGCGTTATTGACTTAGCCCTCATGAAGAAAATGAGTCGAGCATACTCTTTTCCTCGGAACAAAACAAGGAAGATATTTGAGCTTGCTCTAAAACATCAAATGCTTACATTGCCGGAGTCCAAGCACCCCGAGCACGCAGGCAAGGTATTCAACCCAAATTATTGCTTTTACCATCGAGTAGTAGGGCATCCGCTTGAAGATTGCTTCACCTTTAAGAATTGGGTTGAGGACCAGTATCAGCTTGGCAAATTCGCGTTGTCTGACAACTGGAGGGTAGCGCCGCCACAAAAGCACGAACCCGAAAACACAAGAACAGAACCAACTCCGCATTGGGATTGGAAGAAAATTCGCACCTGTCATATGATAACGATATTAAAAGAAGAGTCCGAGAACATAGACAGCCTTCCCTGGTGCCTCGAAAACAGCAATGATGAGGTGATCTCAGAATTTCCCCCAGCTCCGAAAGAACTGGAGGATGGCATACACACCACTGCGGATAACCTCAAGAAAATTGAGTTGGGGACGATAAACGATCCGCGACCGACATTCGTCAGCGAGCTGCTGTCTGAAGAAAAGGTGGCTGCGTTAAAGGACGTCCTTGTACAGCATAAAGATTGCTTCGCATGGAACTATTCCGAGATGCCGGGACTTGATCCAGAAGTTGCTGTACATAGACTGGCAATATCCCCGAGTGTCAAGCCGGTCAAACAAGCGCCGAGAAGAATGCGGCTTGAGCTCGAAATGAGCATCAACGCGGAAGTCAAAAAGCTGATAGACTCCGGTTTTATCCAAGAGGTTCAATACCCTGAATGGATTGCTAATATCGTCCCAATGATGAAGAAAAATGGTACGGTGCGCATATGCGTGGACTTTCGGGATCTCAATAAAGCCTGCCCGAAGGATGATTTCCCAGTACCAGTCACCGAACTAATGATAGACAATACGTCCACGCATGAGATTTTCTCATTCATGGACGGCTCATCAGGATATAATCAAATAAAAATGCACCCTGAAGACCAGAAACATACGGCTTTCCGGACTCCTTTGGGAATATTCTGTTACAAGGTGATGCCCTTCGGCTTAAAGAACGCCGGTGCAACCTACCAAAGGGCCATGACGAAGATTTTCGATAACCTTATACACGAGATTGTTGAGTGCTATATCGACGACCTCGTTGTTAAAAGCAAATCATATGAGGAACATCTCGAGCATCTGAAGACCGTATTTCAACGTCTTCGACAATGCAACTTGAAGATGAACCCTCTGAAGTGTGCATTCGGGGTTTCCTCGGGAAAATTCCTGGGATTCGTCGTTCGACACCGAGGTATCGAGATAGATCCGTCCAAGATCAAGGAAATCATGGGAATGCCTCCGCCGAGAACTCTCAAACAGCTGCGGTCTCTCCAAGGGAAGCTCGCGTACATACGACGATTTATAGCCAACCTCTCAGGAAAGTGCCGCCCTTACAGCCACCTGATGAAGAAGGGAACCCCGTTCGTCTGGGATCAAAAGTGCCAAAGCGCACTAGACGAGATTAAACAGTACCTGCAAAACCCTCCAGTGTTGGCTGCTCCAGTGAAGGGAAAGCCTCTCATTCTTTACACGGCCGCCCTTGAAGGTTCTTTGGGCGCATTATGGGCACAAGAGAATGACCAAGGGAAAGAAAGAGCACTTTACTATTTAAGTCGAGTGCTGCTGGGGGCAGAAAGCAATTATTCCCCCATTGAAAAACACTGCCTGGCGTTGATCTTCGCAATAACAAAGCTTAGACATTACGCATTAGCGCATGAAGTCTATCTCATTTCAAAGGTGGACCCTCTCAAATATCTAATGTCAAAGGCCATATTGACAGGACGACTCGCTAAATGGGCCCTGCTCTTAATGGAATTCTCGATAGCATATCGACCACTCAAAGCAGTAAAAGGCCAGGCCATTGCCGACTTCCTTGCTGAGCACCCGATACCAGCCGACTCTCCTTTAAACTGCGATCTTCCAGACGAACATGCGTTTGATGCGATCGATGGTGATAATACTCGATGGGAGTTTTATTTTGACGGAGTATCTTCCGTGAAGAAGCGCAAACAAAGTACCCCTATAATCAAATCGTGGGTAGGACTCATCTTTATAACTCCACAAGGAGGGATAATGCGCTACGCGTTCTCCCTGACGGAACCGAGGACAAACAACGAAGCCGAATACGAAGCTCTGATAGCAGGCCTCGAGATCGCCATTGACATGGGAATTGAAAACCTCCTCATATACGGAGATTCGCAACTGGTCGTTAGTCAAGTAAACGGCGATTACCAAACATGCAAACCGGAATTGGTAAAATACGGTGAAAAGGTGCAACAACTGCTAACCCAAATTCCCTCCTATACTTTGGAGAGCATAGCACGCGCGGATAATAGCAAAGCGGACTCATTGGCCAAACTCGCTAAAGAAATGGCTGACGAGAACCTCGATGACGTTAGAATCATGGTACAAAGTCGTCAGGTGCTCGCCTCCGCAGAAATACCTTCGGAATCACCCGAAGAAAAGGGAGTGACTGAACAAGCGACCTTGCAAATAAAAGAACATGAGAAGGTTGAGGATTGGAGGGAAGTCTTTATAGACTACTTCAAGTCCCACTAAATGCCCGAAGATGCGTCCGCAAGACATCAACTCATAAAACGAGCTCTGCCTTTCGCCTTCGTCAATGATACTCTATACAAGAGGTCATTCGATTCTCTGTGGCTGAGATGCTTAGGACCGGACGAATCGGAAAGAGTCGTTCAGGAAGTTCATGACGGAATCTGCGGTTCCCACCAAGCAGGTCCAAAAATGAAGTTGAAGATCAAACGGATGGGCTATTACTGGCCCACGATGATTCAAGACTGCATCGAATATGCGAAGCAATGTCACTCATGCCAGATTCATGGGGACTTCATCCACCAGCACCCAAATCCGTTGCATCCAACGGTAGCTAGCTGGCCATTCGAAATGTGGGGAACTGACATAGTCGGCCCCATCGAACCGGCATCGTCTAAAGGACATCGTTTCATCCTAGCAACGACTGACTACTTCTCTAAGTGGGCAGAAGCAGTACCATTGAGAGAAGTGAAGACGGAGAATATCCTCCATTTCTTCAAAACGCACGTCATATATCGGTTTGGAACTCCGAGGCGGATCATCTCCGATAACGGGCCAGCCTACCGAAGTCATAAAATCAGCCGCTTCGCACAGCAGCATAACATAGACTAGAGATATTCCTCAGTCTATAATCCATGAGCTAACGGTCTCGCCGAGGCCTTCAACAAAACCTTGACGAAAATTATAAAGAAAACAGTGTCCCGAAATAAGAAAGACTGGCATGAGAGACTGCAAGAAGCTCTTTGGGCGTATCGAACCACGTTCAAGACAGCCACAAACACAACGCCATACGCATTGGTGTTCGGCACGGAAGCAGTACTCCCTCTCGAGATAGAGTTACCCTCTCTACGAGTGGCAGTTCACCACGAGCTAACGGACGAAGAAAATGCTCACCTTCGGCTTGAGGAGCTTGACGCCCTTGATGAAACTAGGCTCATAGCGCAACAAAATCTGGAAGCTTATAAAGCAAAGATGATGCGCTCATACGAAAGATTGACCCGACCAAGGACATTCCACCAAGGCGAACTCGTGCTAGTGGTCAAAAGGCCTATGATCCCCAATCGCGCCAAGCGGGGAAAATTCGAGCCGAACTATGAAGGCCCGTACATCATAGATAAAGTTTACCAGGGTGGGACCTATCTACTCATGGACATGCACGGTGAAAGGCCTTTCAGACCAATAAACGGTCGCTTCCTAAAGAAATACTACGCTTAATGAGCCACAGCCTAGGTCAACGATAGATGATGACGACTATGTCCGCTCGCTATCTTCCTAGATTCAAAATGTATAAGCAGTAGCCAGCTTCTCAACAGCGGACCGAAATGTCCTTAAACTAACAGCGGACCGAAATGTCCTTAAACTAATAGCAGACCGAAACGTCTTTAAACTACTACCGCAGCATCTTTGGACTGACGAGATATAAAAAAATATATAAAAATAAAATAAAAACGGTATGTCCATAAGCAAAAAGGGGCACGGATGAAAACCCGAAAGGTCTCCGTGAGTAAAAACAGCAGGGCTACCGGCGAGTGTTCGTGAAAACCCGAAAGGGCGTGACCTCGTAAAAAAAAAAAGAAGAAAGATTTCCATGTATTATCAAACATGATACAATCAAGTGCACAAAAGTATGTGGGGTATGGGATTCGAACTCTGGTGGCTTGGTTCAGCAATGCAAGGTATTACCAATGAGTGTGCTGCTAACACCATATGATATATGGAGTGGGATTTGGTAAAACCATATATACTTGTTATAAATATCGTAATTATTATTAATATGGGGAGTTGCAAAGTCAGGATCTCAATAATAAAGGGTAAGAAAAAAAAAAAGGTATGTCCATAAGCAAAAAAGGGCACGGATGAAAACCTGAAAGGGCTCCGTGAGTAAAAACAGCAGGACTACCGTCGAGTGTTTGTGAAAACCCGAAAGGGCGCAACCTCATTAAAAGACACTTAAAGGGTCCCCTCGACCTTATAAGGAAAAACCACCCGCGTGAGAGCCTTACGACTCACAAGGGAGCAACACACTTAGGAATCCCCACGATTCCTAAGGAGAAAATACATTTGCGAGATCCTCACGACTCGTAAGGAGAACGCTCTTATGGGACCCTCACGGCTCGTAAGGTTTGAAAGTCTTAAGTTACAGAGATCTAAACCTGTGCTTAAGCAACCCCCACAACTTTCGATATTGCCCTACAAGTGGCTCAATACTGACCCTTGTATACAATCCACGGGCGCGAATAAACATTTCCCTAACCAAGGTCCATCCGTGACTGGGGATATGTTCGCATAACCCTTGTAAATCCTCTCGATTTGCAAAGAGAAAACCCTCCTGTAGGATCCTTACGACTTACAGAGGAACAAAACACTTAGGAACCCTCACGATTCCTAAGGAGAAAATACACCTACAAGATCCTCACGACTTGTACGGGAAAAATACCTTTGTGAGACCCATATGGCTCATGAAGTCAAAAGCCTTAGTCGACAGGACCTTAACCCTGGTCGCTAAGCCTCCTTTGTTCGACAACGACAGAGGCAAATGATGATTCGCTCCTGGCAATATCCCAGTTGTAGCGATGCTGATGCCGAAATCGGTGTCCAATTTCAGGTTTACGGCGAAAAGCCAGTAGGCCGCACATGCATACGAAATAGCCGAAATGATGGGGCAACTTGCAATAAAAAGCAGCAAGTAAAATGTATGCATGCGAAATAGCCGAAATGATGTGGCAACTCACAATAAAAAGCAGCGAGTAAAAATAAAATAAACAGCCGAAATGATTGGGCACCGCGAAAAATAGCCGAAATGATTGGGTGATCGCGACCTTCGCGATATAAAAGCTGAAATGATAGAGCATCGTGGAAATAAAACAAAAAAAAATAATGATGATAAAATTTTGGCCCTACAGTTAAGATCACATCGATCCCTGTATACAATCCAAGGGCGTAAACAAAGAGGGAGCCATACTCTCCCAGCAAACTCATCGACTCACGGATACAAACACTCCTTGACGAGAGCCTCCTGATCCGCGTCGACCCGCAGAGCCACCAGTGCCTCCGTAGGAATCCTCGACTCGTTTCAAACCCCAAGGAAACAAATAATCCTTGGCGCTTGGGAAACAAATAATCCCTAGCAAAACTCTTCGACTCACGGATACAAACACTCCTTGACGAGAGCCTCCTGATCCGCGTCGACCCGCAGAGCCACCAGTGCCTCCGTAGGAATCCTCGACTCGTTGCAAACCCCAAGAAAACAAATAATCCTTGGCGCTTGGGAAACAAATAATCCCTAGCAAAACTCCTCGACTCACGGATACAAACACTCCTTGACGAGAGCCTCCTGATCCGCGTCGACCCGCAGAGCCACCAGTGCCTCCGTAGGAATCCTCGACTCGTTTCAAACCCCAAGGAAACAAATAATCCTTGGCGTTTGGGAAACAAATAATCCCTAGCAAAACTCCTCGACTCACGGATACAAACACTCCTTGACGAGAGCCTCCTGATCCGCGTCGACCCGCAGAGCCACCAGTGCCTCCGTAGGAATCCTCGACTCGTTTCAAACCCCAAGGAAACAAATAATCCTTGGTGCTCGGGAAACAAATAATCCCTAGCAAACTCCTCGAATCGCGGATACAAACACTCCGTGATGAGAGCCTCTTAACTCATGTCAACTCGCAGAGCCATCACCCTCTCCTCGAGCAAATTCCTGATTCGTCTCAATTTGTAAGAAGAAGTCTCAGACAGCAAGGATTGAAAAGCTTGCTTCTTGAGCAATGGGGCCCTGCAAGTCAATCCAAAATGGTCTCTTGCATACTATTCACGGGTCTCACTCTCCGAAGTCGAATTTCGACGAGGAGGGAAACAACCGCTTACGAATTCTCTCGACTCGTAAGAGGGAAAATTCTCTTATAAGATCCCTACGACTTATAAGGGAAAACCACACTTAGGAATCCTCACGATTCCTAAGGAGAAAATCCACCTATGAGATCCTCTCGATCCGTAGGGAGAAAAGCCTTTATGAGACCCTCACGGCTCATAGAGTTGAAAAATCCTAGGCGGCAGATCTGAACCTGCAGTCTAGGCCATCGTTATCTTTGGGAGAAATGAAGTTATCTGGCAATAAGGTGCATTAAATATGTCATGCTTAAAAGAATGAAAAAGGCGAAGAAATGACACAGAACGTTACCAAAAATGTGTATCTTTTATTCATGAATATTGACTGGGTACAGGATACATTATACTAAAGAATAAAAAAAATATATACATATATTTTACAAGTACAAATGATACAAGGAGAAATTACTGGGAAGGAAGCGTTTTGCATAGATTTAACAATTGCTCGCATACTTCCTTCCACGTCTTCTCTCGATCGGCTACCACCGCCAGCTCTGCCTCCACTTGGGCTCGCTGCTGCAAGACCGACGCAAGCTGCTCCCTGATTACCTGATAGGCAGCTTCCCGACTTGGGGTATTGCGCTCAGCTACGTCAAGCTTCCGCTTCAAGTTTAGTCCATAGGAGATACGCTCCAAGAGACCCTCGAAGATAGTCTTCACTTGGGCCGCATTTGCCTCAACCTCAGCGTGCAGATGGGCCGTTTCGTTCGAGGTCTTTTGGCATTCCCTTAGTCTTGAAGCTGCTTCTTGTTCCAAGTGACGGAGGTGCGAAGTGCTTTGCTCGAGCCAAGTTGTGCGTTGGGTGCTCAGAGCTAAAACTTCGGGAGAAGGGCGTATCGACTCCAGCCGATATAGACAGGCCTCGATCCCCCTGCAGTGGTTAACCCAAGATTCGACGACGCCTTCATTATGAAAATTTACGAGCGCCGCCAACATCGGGTTAACCTCCACAGCAAAATCTACGGCAGAAGGGAGAGCATCCATATTGAGCTCTTCAATGTACCCGCTCAGCATGCCCAAACTCATCACAGCACCCTTGGAAGATGGACATCTCAAGAAAGGGCCTGCCGGTGAAAGGACGCGAGCCTCAAAGGGGACCGGAGCCGGAACAATAGCTGCAAAACAAAACATGGTTAAACGATGGTTCAGAAGATGTTGAAGGGTTACCAAAAAAGGAAATTTATTATACCAGCTGCAACGGACGGTAAAGCCGGAAGGGCCGGTGGCGCGGCAGGTCTTGCATCCCCTCCTTCGATTTGTGGCACTGCAATAAAGAAAAGGAAAAGTCAGAAATTATCCCATTGCTAGAAAAAAGGGGGTAAGTAAAGATATTATAGTGAAGGTATACTCACCGGCGCCACCAGAAGGAGAAGCGAGCTCGGATGGGAAAGAGAAGTGTGGGAGCAACACTTGATATAAATGATCGAAGAGCACTCCTGCAAAGGCACAATGGTATAACGTTAGTACAAAACTACATTTTTGAAAGATTAATGCATGAGTCGTGAATCCATACCTTCCAACATCCGTGAGGGTACAAGGGAAGGCGGGGAGGTGACCACCGCCAAAGCAGTAGTCGACGGTGCCCCCTCGAGCTAAGGAGCATCGGCACTGGCCGCACCTGCAAAGACAAGCTTGTTAGAAGAGATCGCAAGATATATAAAAAAGGGGGGAACGCTGGTGACAAAAAATTTTACCTGACGAGCTACCAGCAGAAACTGAAGCAATCCCCTCATCCATCGACATGAGACCACCGCCCGTAGCCTCATCACCCGACTCGATGGGAACCGTTGTTGTGCTCGCGAGCCCGGGAGACGGCAAGGAACCATACGCGGGGAGGGCTATGATCGGAGCATTACCAGATTCCTGAGAAAGAGCGGTTCGCTCCTCCTCAGGAATCGTGGCCGCCTCACCCGATACTCCCTCGGTTTCTGCGGTCACGATTGTCTCGTCCATCGGCACCGTGACGTCTCCAGCCTCAAGCGCCTCGACTTCTACTGCCTTCGGCTCGACAGTCATCTCATCTGCCGCCACTTCAGACGCGGCATCAATGACCTTCTCGGCGGCGGATCCTTCAACTTCTGTTTCAGGCACCGTGGCCCCGACGACGGTGCCCACCGTCGGCTCAGGTTCGGCAGGCGCCGCTTCCGCCGTTTCCTGGGGTCCGACGGTCTCCGCCTCCCCCTCAGTCGGACTTGGTCCTGCAAGATGGAATGCATATGAGCCAATGGCTTTATAATAATTCTTACAACTAGGTTCTGAAAGAGATGCTACCTGAAGGGGATTTATTGTTTGCACTTCGGGCCGCGCGCGCCACTTGCCTATAAGCAGTAGACAGGGCGACAGGGGCCTCTCCAGAAGGAGTGTCAGCGCGAGGAATGGTACTGGGACCCTCTCCCGCGGCCAAAGCAGCTCTACGCGCCTTTGCTTCGCGTCTCAACCGCTTCCGCTCCTCCCGAGCCATTGAGACGGACGCCACTAGAGCTTCCCTAATTGAGGTGTCCTCGTCCGTGAATAGGGAAGCCTCTAAGGTTTTCAGGGCATCCCTCGTCGTTTTGTCAAGCCGAGGCTCTTGCGGCAACTTTGACGAAGCCGGAACTTCAGTAACAGGCTCGGGAAGGATCCCCGCATCAACTGATATAACCCCTGCTAAGAAACGAAAGAAGGTCAGGTTGACCATCATAAAAAGACAACAAACTTTCCTTATAAAAGAGAAAGGGGTGAAACATACCAGCGCCTGCTAAGGCACGCTTCTTCTCCTCCTCCTGGAAGGTTTTCAGGGAGGTAGCAATAGCCTCTTCAGTAGAGACACCTGTTGAAAATGGAGCAAATGTTAGTTAAAGATAATAATACAGGGTGCAATAAAATGACAAATGAAGCATCTGATGATTACCGGACTCAGCGAGTTTGCTTAGCATCGCTTCGAGCCTAGCCGATAGCTCCGAAGCTGCAATGGCGGCAGCCAGATTGGTGTCCGCAGGATCTACAACGAAACCCTCATTGCTGCCGTATTCACATATGGCCTCGGCGGGAGGAGCCGCAGGCTTTAAGCTGAGGATCGCGTCGAGGGATAGGGTGGACTTCTTCTTCTTCTGTCCGCCAGCTTTAGATCCACCCGGAGCAGCTTTGCGCTTGGCAGTCACTTTAGGGCGGCGAGTCCCGATATCCGCTCCTGCGCCAGACTCTGGCGATACCACTTTAACCGTCTTTGTGGGAGCACGGGGAGCCAGTGGGGCATCCACCGTAGTAGGCAGTGGCAATCCACACGGGGGGGCCAACACGCGTGGTCGGTCAGCTCCGGCCTCTTTTAGCGGAGGGACGACCGGGAGCCTTGGCTGCAAGGGAGCCTTGCGATCACCACCAGGGGGCGCACCCCTACGGTCAACCAGCAAGCGTTTCTCCATTAAAATGATTGGGCCCATAGCATGCGCATACCAGGCTACATACGGATGGATTATTTTAGTGGCACAGCTAGGCTCACTGATGAAAAAATAAGAGCCTGTATTGAGCCGGGTGAAATGATGCATAGCATTCCTTATTCCCCCTTGGTTGGCCGCGGGTGTTTCCAGAAAGGCTTCCATCGGGATCCCTTGATTGTAACTCGATTGTCGGGAAAATCGATGTGGGTTATACCTCATAAAGAGAGCCGTCTCATTCTGCCTAAATACTAAGTAGCCCGGCCGAATGGAGTAAAGGTGAAGGATTTCCCGAGCCTTCAGTACAGAAACCCCGCCCTTAAAGTCATCACGCAGCGACACTACTGACTTAGTGGTCTCGGAGCCTATGGTGATGACCTTATCCACAAAAGAAGTCTTCGCTCCGACTAGATGCGAACGCAGGAGCAGTCCCCTAGACTCCCGCGGAGGTGCAACCACAATTGAAGCCCCAACCAACCGCATGATTCTTGGGAGTCTGTATTTCTCAAAAAACGAAGGAGTCTTATGGGCACCAAATACCCCTCGCACATGCAGCTCCATCCAAGAAGTGAAGTAGTGCATCGGAAAATTAGCAGGCTGTACCCCAGGCTCATTAGCATCCGCCGCTACGCTAAGTCCATTGTAGAGGTAAGCCAGCCCGGCGATCCCTACTGATAACTGTAAACCAGCCGCCATTCGATGCGCCGGGTAAAAGACAGAGGACCGCATGAGGCGTGGGTGCATGGGAAGCGTGAAGCTGCATAGCCATAGACCCAAGAACCCTATGAAAAAAGTCTCCTCGTCCATGCCAGGAACGGCGATCTCTGAGAAAGGGACGCTGGCAGTGCCGGGGAAATAAAAATCCCGCTGGTCATTTTCCGATGAAGGTCGGCGGTCCAAGCCGAAACCAAAGGGGTCAGCAAGCTGAGCGAACTTCTCGCCCTGCTCTGATAGGAACTCCGGGCGGATAAAACGAGCAATGAAATCCGTGAAACTGACGCCCCGGTCGCCCGATTCCAAATGGAGTTCCTCATAAATCTCCAACACCTTCACCAAGCCCGGGTGCTGATGCTGAATGGCATTTTCCGGAGTTAAGTCAAATACAAGCTGCTTGGTGGCGAAGACATACTCGTCAGGAGGAAGCAGCTCCTCGTAGTGTTCTCCCCTTATTGGCAGACCCGAAATCTCAGCAAACTCCTCCAGAGAGATGGAGACTTCCCTATCCGCTGTCAGGAAGGTATGGGTAGGGATATTCCATTGTTCGATGAAGGCCTTTATCCACCACGTCGGAGGAGAGGGATACTCGAAAAGCGAGACGTAGACAGCTAAGTATAAACCAATCGTCGTCAGGAGAGCCCTCTTCATCGCCAAAATATAACGGGCCCATTGCAAATATCCGGCAAGCGGCCGCGGGATCAATCCAATGTTATAAGCCTGTCCCCAAGGGCGTGCTTCACCCTGACAGATTCGCCTCCCCAAGATATCTATAGCCGGCGGCGGCTGCACCGGAATGGCACCGATTGCAGGCTGAAGGAGGTCGTCGGCATTCCAATTTTTAACCTCCACGGCATACTCCACCGGGGGCTTGTCCGCATAAGGGATCGTAACTATGGGCTCAGAGGGCGAAGCGGAGCTGAAGCTGCGACGGCCTTGGATGATTTGGCTGTACCACCTTCCCCACAAGTGAAGTCTCTTGCACTCTGGATCATGATCTTTAATCAAGACGAACACCACCCGGTCCACCGGCGCATGGGGGAACCCTCCTTCCGAGCGAACAAAGGGGAAAGATAAGTCGTCAGACATGCTTCCTGTAGAAAGATAAAAATAACCGTTAGTGTTCTGACACTTCGCATTTTGAAATCTTACTCAACACTATGATGTAATGGGTAGGGGACAAAAAGAGGGACCCACAAAATCTGAATGACGGTATATCATTTAATAAGACAACCCCATCATTAGATAAGACTGTCAATTAATGAAAAGGTCCCCAAAAGAATATCCTCACTGATGGGAAATCCCTAGAGACAAGGAGAAATATTCTCTTTCAGAGCAAAGCTCTGTCACAGAGTGACATTTGTCAAACTCTGGTCTCAGGGGAACAAGATTCCTTAAAAGAGCATAGCTCTATGGTAATGGTGGAAAGATCCATCAATTTTATCTTTAGAGTTTTGGAATCTTGAAAAATCCATGAAAACTTATAAAACAAAATTTTTCTCCGTTTATCAGATCTAAAAAGATCTACATTTGATCTAAGAGCAATGCTCTGTTCATGAGTTAGAACCCATGGATCAGATCTCTGTAAATCTATAAATTTTTTGAGAGCAAGGCTCTGTTGAAGAAACCCCAAAGGGGTTTTCCTTTAGATCAAATATCTATAAGAGCAAGGCTCTGTTAATTAAATTTAATTTAAATTAATTTAATTTAATTAATTTTACCTAGAGTGATTCTAAAACTAGAACTTTGAAGTTCTCACAAGAGCAAGGCTCTGGAAGTTCTTAAGCAAGAGCAAGGCTCTGAAATTCAAATTCTCGAAATTGGTAAAGAATTACCAAGGACCAAGGGTCCTATTTATAGACGCCTGCGTCTCTTCAACTGACCCCCATGATCTAATGATTGGGATCTTGCCACCGCTGCACTCACGTGCGCGCCACGTGAGCGCAACGGTGGGGGGGCATTTGTTCCCCCAATCAGAGCAAGGCTCTGCTGGAATTTTGAAAATTCAAAATTTGAAGCAACGCTTCAGTTCCCGTGCGCTGCGCGCAACGCGCCACGTGTCAGAAGTTGACACGGCAGCACAACGCCCAAGGCAGTACGTCCAATCAGAGCAAGGCTCTTTAAAAAACATAAGCAACGTTCAACTGCGCAAGCGCACGGCAGCGCGACACGTGTCTGCACAGTTGCGCAAGCACAACTGCGCAAGCGCACGGCTGCGCGACACGTGTCTGCGCAGTTGCGCAAGCGCACCGCTGCGCGACACGTGTCTGCGCAGTTGCGCAAGCGCTGTTGCGCAAGCGCACCGCTGCGCGACACGTGTCTGCGCAGTTGCGCAAGCGCCTCACTGCGCGACACGTGTCACACGCTGGTGAGTTGCGCAACAACAGAATTAAGATTTAAGGATATTTTTCTGTTCTTGTTTAAACAAGAAGATTTCTTCTGTAAAACAGGGGCCTTTGGATCAAAGATCCAACGGTGGGGAAAATTCCCCAAATCACTCAGAAAAGATCTTTTTAACAAATTTAACTGATTTTTGAGCACTATAAAAAGAACCCCAGATCCCATTTCAAAGGGATATAGAAAATTGGATTAAAAAAAAGAAAGTGAGAAAAGAGCTCTGGAGAACTTCTTGAGAACAAAAAAAAAGAAGAAGGTAAAAACCTTTGAAATAAGAGAAAATTCTCTTAGGAATAGATCATTGATCTAAAAGACAAAATCAGTGATCTTCAATAAATAAATAAATAAATAAAAATAATAAAAAAATAGTGCCTTGCACTTGCTAGAGAACCTCTGGTTCTCTGAGATAGAAAGAAAGAAAAGATTTTTCTTCTTCTCTTTGATCTAAATTTAGATCAAGAAATTTAAAAGTGCTCTGCACTCCTTCCCTTGAATCTAAAAGATTCTTGGTGCTTTGCACAAATGCAATGCATTACTTGAAGGGCCAGGCCCAAATCAAAAAGGCCTAGCAGGCCAAAATAAATTGCAAAGCAATAAAAGGGCTGAGCCCAAACAAAATTGATGCTCTGCATCATTCATAAAGAACAGAGCTCAAAACAAATTGATGCCCTGCATCTTTTCTGGGCAAAGCCCAAATAAAAATAAAAGGAAATGCAAAAGCAATGTTGGACATTTTTTTTTACTGGACTTAGCCCAATCGTGGCCATAAGTTCTTAAATTAAATTGGCTGAGCAAAATGGCTCTCCTAAATCAATCTACATCCGGTTCGAGGGTACATCTCCGAACTCCTTTGACATCCATCGTTGTAATTCCTCAACGACGTCAAAGAGGTGACGGGTCCCAACGGCCACACACCCAATACTGGACCGAAACGTCCCTAAACTAACATCGGACCGAAACGTCCCTAAACTAATAATGGACCGAAACGTCCATAAACTAATATCGGACCGAAACGTCCCTAAACTAACATCGGACCGAAACGTCCCTAAACTAATATCGGACCGAAACGTCCCTAAAACTAATATCGGACCGAAACGTCCCTAAACTAATATCGGACCACCACGTCCCTAAACTGGCACAATAGAGCCCAAATGCTCTTTTATCGGATCTAAACGGTCCCGTTAAGTTGATCTTAGTCTCAAACTGGACTAACGTATCCTTAACAAACGTTTAAGTTGATCTTAGCCCCAAACACGGCTAACGTATCCTTAAATATTCAAATGGATTATAAAGCTCCCAATCAACTCTGGTTCGAGGGTACATCTCCGAGCTCCTCTGATACATGTCGTTGTAATCCTTCAACGACGTTAGAGAGGTGACGAGTCCCGATGGCCATACATTAAATTAATCACTACGTTAAGTTGATCTTAGTCTAAAACAGGACTAACGTATCCTTAACGAACGTTTAAGTTGATCTTAGCCGCAACGCGACTAATGCATCCTTAAACTGAAAACACCAAACCCAAATCTAAGTAAATACGGATTTGGACTAATCCACGTCCTACGGACGACGGCATTACTCAGTCTCCGTATACAATCCACGGGCAACCACAAACAAAACAAACACACACGACACGAAGTGAAATTCTGGAGAAGGAGAAAGTGGCTACCGCGATGCGGTAGCGTAATTAACTGCAGGGGCTTGCGCCTGCAGGGAAGAGCGTCCCCACAATCAAAAACCCCTCTAGCGAGGGGGAATCTGACAAAGTCTGCTACATCGGCCGCATCCGTCTAAACCTTCGATACACGGTGCCATAAATCAACTTGGCATCTTCGAAGAGGTAGACGGATAAAACCAAATAGCATCTGCCCCGAATCTCAGGCCCAGACGACCTAAAGTCCAGGCCGCCATTCGGAGGGGAACAGCCGTGTTCGGCGAGGACTAGGCTCCGCTCTGGACGTTTTCCACGGGGTCAAAGAGTGACGTTATCCGCGTTCCACGTGACCAGGAATTTTGCGCTGGATGCTTCCCATGGGTTCACTGCCGTGTTTGGCGAGGACCAGGATCCGCTCTGGACGTTTTCCACCGGGTCAAAGAGTGACGTTATCCGCGTTCCACGTGACCAGGAATTTTGACTTTGTCTGTATTTCACGAAGTCGGAATTTGACTCTCGGTCAGCTGTACACTGCCGAGTCATGGAACTGGGAGTTACCGCTGTTCCGCTTTGCTTGATGTTGTGTCTGCTGTAATGAGACGAGTGTTGAGAGGATCTCTAGGCTGTCTATGAACCATCGAGATTTGGCTTCTTCTTCTGATGAAACCTGGGGAGGAGGAGTGCGATTCCTTCATTGTTTGCACCCCTGGATTGTATACAGGGATTGATGTAGCATCACCTGTAGGGCAAAAATTTTATTTTTATTTTATTTCTTTTTCCGCGATGCTCTATCATATCAGCTTTTATATCGTGAAGGTCGCGATTGTCCCATCATTTCGGCTATTTTTCGCGGTGCCCAATCGTTTCGGCTATTTATTTTATTTTTACTCGCTGCTTTTTATTGCGAGTTGCCCAATCATTTCGGCCATTTTTTTATGCATATATTTTTACTTGCTGCTTTTTATTGCAAGTTGCCCCATCATTTCAGCTATTTCATATACATTTTAGCTCGTTGATTTTTTTCATCGCGAGTGTAGAACTTGGAATCTGGTGCCAATCTCAGCATCAGCATCGCTACAACTGGAATATTTCCAGGAGCGAATCATCATTTTCCATGAAAGGACTCGGAATTTGATACCGTTTCAGGCATCAGTATCGCTACAACTGGGATGTTGCCAGGAGCGAATCATCATTTGCCATGAAAGGACTCGGAATTTGATACCGTTTCAGGCATCAGCATCGCTACAACTGGGATATTGCCAGGAGCGAATCATCATTTGCCTCTGTCGATACCGAACAAAGGTGGCTTAGTAAACAGGGTTAGGGCCCTATCGACTAAAGCTTTTGACTTCATGAGCCGTAAGGGTCTCATAAAGGTATTTCTCCCTACAAGTCGTGAGGATCTCGTAGGTGTGTTTTCTCCTTGGGAATCGTGAGGATTCCTAAGTGCATGTTCCCCTGTAAGTCGTAAGGATCTTATAAAAGGATTCTCCTTATAAGTCGAAAGGACTCACAAGGGTTGTTCACCGTACGAACATATCCCCGGTCACGGATGGGACTCATTTAGGGAAATGTTTATTCACGCCCGTGGATTGTATACAAGGGTCAGTATGAGCCGCTTGTAGGGAAATATTGAAGGTTGTGGGGGTTGCTTAAGAACAGGTTAAGGTCTCTGTAACTTAAGACTTTCAAATCTTATGAGCCGTGAGGGTCCCATAAGAGAGTTCTCCTTACGAGTCGTGAGGATCTCGCAAGTGTAATTTCTCCTTAGGAATCGTAAAGGTCCCTAAGTGTGTTGCTCCCTTGTGAGTCGTAAGGATCTCACGCGGGTGGTTTCTCCTTACAAGGTCGATAGGACCCCGTAAGCGTTCTTTTAACGAGGTTGCGCCATTTCGGGTTTTCACAAACACTCGCCGGTAGTCCTGCTGTTTTTACTCACGGAGCCCTTTCGGGTTTTCATCTGTGCCCATTTTTCTTATGGACATACCGTCTTTCTTCTCTCTTTTTTTTTATTCTTTTTATTTTTCTAACGAGGTTGCGCCCTTTCAGGTTTTCACAAACACTCGCCGGTAGCCCTGCTGTTTTTACTCACGGAGCCCTTTCGGGTTTTCATCCGTGCCCATTTTGCTTATGGACATACCGTTTTTATTTTTATTTTTTTATTCTTTTTTTTATATCGGTTTTGAGATGTTGCAACCCACCGTAGTTTATCGACATCTCGGTCAACGACTAGTTTTAGGACATAGTGGTCCGTTGTTAGTTTAAGGACGTTTCGGTCCATTGTTGAAGCAGGCCGGTTACTACTTATAGAGTTTGGGCTTAGGAAGATAGCGAGCGGACATAGTCGTCGTCATCTATCATTGACCTAGGCCATGACTCATTAAGAGTAGTATTCCTTTAGGAAGCGACCGTTTATTGGCCTGAAAGGCCTTTCACCGTGCATATCCATGAGTAGATAGGCTCCACCCTGGTAGACCTTGTCTTTGATATACGGGCCTTCATAGTTTGGCTCAAATTTTCCTCGCTTGGCGTGATTGGGGATCATAGGTCTTTTGACCACTAGCACGAGTTCGCCTTGGCGGAATGTCCTCGGCCTGGTCAATCTTTCATATGAGCGTGTCATCTTTGCTTTATAAGCCTCTAGATTTTGTTGCGCTATGAGCCGGGTTTCATCAAGGGCATCAAGCTCCTCAAGCTGGAGGTGAGCATTTTCTTCGTCCGTCAGCTCGTAGTGAACTGCCACTCGTAGAGAGGGTAACTCTATCTCGAGAGGAAGTACTGCTTCTGTACCGAATACCAACGCGTATGGCGTTGTGTTCGTGGCCGTTTTGAACGTAGTTCGATACGCCCAGAGAGCTTCTTGCAGTCTCTCGTGCCAGTCCTTCTTATTTCGGGACACTGTCTTCTTCACGATCTTCGTCAAGGTCTTGTTGAAGGCCTCAGCTAGACCGTTAGCTCGGGGATTATAAACTGAGGAATATCTCCCGTCTATGTTGTGTTGTTGCGCGAAGCGGCTGATCATGTGGCTTCTGTAGGCTGGCCCGTTATCGGAGACGATCCGTCTCGGAGTTCCAAACCGATAAATGACGTGCGTCTTGAAGAAATGGAGGATATTCTCCGTCTTCACTTCTCTCAGCGGTACTGCTTCTGCCCATTTGGAGAAGTAATCAGTCGTCGCCAAGATGAATCGATGTCCCCTAGACGATGCTGGTTCGATGGGGCCGATTACGTCAGTCCCCCACATTTCGAACGGCCAGCTAGCCACTATTAGATCCAGAGGATTTGGATGCTGATGGATAAAGTCCCCATGAATCTGGCATGAGTGGCATTGCTTCGCATATTCGAGACAGTCCTGAATCATCGTTGGCCAATAGTAGCCCATCCGTTTAATTTTCAACTTCATCTTCGGGCCTGCTTGGTGAGAACCGCAGAGTCCGTCGTGAACTTCCTGAACGACTCTTTTCGCTTCTTCAGGTCCCAGGCATCTCAACCACAGAGAATCAAACGACCTCTTGTACAGAGTATCATTGACGAAAGCGAAAGACAGAGCTCGTTTCATAAGTTGATGTCTTGAGGACGCATCTTCAGGTGTTCGACGAGATTTGAAGTAGTCTATAAAAACTTCTCTCCAATCCTCGGCCTTTTCCTGACCTTTTGTTTATAGAGTCATTCGCTCGGTCGCTCCCTTTTCTTCGGACGACTCCGGAGATACTTCTGTCGGAGCAAGGACCCGACGGCTTTGCACAACGATCCTCACGTCATCGAGGTTCTCATCGGCCAGTTCTTTAGCGAGCTTGGCTAATGCATCTGCTTTGCTATTTTCCGCACGCGGTATGCTTTCCACGGTGTAGGAAGGAATTTGAGTCAGCAGTCGCTGTACTCTCTTGCCATACTTCACCAGCTCTGGCTTACACGTCTGGTAGTCGCCGTTTACTTGACTAACGACTAGTTGGGAGTCTCCGTATATGAGGAGGTTTTCCCATGTCGATGGCGATCTCGAGGCCTGCTATCAAAGCTTCGTATTCAGCTTCATTGTTCGTCCTCGGCTCTGTCAAGGAGAAGGCGAAGCGCATTATCCCTCCTTATGGGGTCACGAAGATAAGGCCTACCCCTGATTTGATTATAGGGGTGCTTTGTTTGCGCTTCTTTATGGAAGACGCTCCATCAAAATAGAGTTCCCATCGGGTATTACTACTGTCGATCGCATCAAACGCATGTTCGTCTGGCAGCTCACAATTCAGAGGGGAATCGGCCAGTATCGGATGCTCATCGAGGAAGTCGGCGATGGCCTGGCCTTTCACTGCCTTATGAGGCTGATAGGTTATCGAAAACTCCATTAAGAGCAAGGCCCATTTAGCGTGTCGACCTGTCATTATAGCCTTTGACATCAAATATTTGAGAGGGTCTACCTTCGAAATGAGACGGACTTCATGCGCCAACGCATAGTGCCTGAGCTTTGCTATCGCGAAGATCAACGCCAGGCAGTGCTTTTCGATGGGGGAGTAGTTGCTTTCTGTCCCTAGAAGAACTCGACTTAAATAGTAGAGCGCTCTCTCCTTCCCTTGGTCGTTCTCTTGTGCCCATAATGCGCCTAAGGAACCTTCGAGGGCTGTAGTATAAAGAATAAGAGGCTTTCCCTTGACTGGAGCAGCTAACACCAGCGGGTTCTGCAGGTATTGCTTGATCTCGTCCAGTGCGCCTTGGCATTTGTGATCCCAGACGAACGGGGTTCCCTTCTTCATCAAGTGACTCTAAGGGCGGCACTTGCCTGAAAGGTTAGCTATAAATCGCCGGATGTACGCGTGCTTCCCTTGGAGAGACCGCAATTGTTTGAGAGTCCTTGGCGGTGGCATTTCCATGATCGCCTTGATCTTCGACGGATCTATCTCGATATCTCAGTGTCGGACGATGAATTCTAGGAATTTGCCTTAGGAAACTCCGAATGCGCATTTGAGAGGGTTCATCTTCAAGTTGTATTGCCGCAGGCGTTAAAATACGGTCTTCAGATGCTCTAAATGCTCCTCGTATGATTTGCTCTTAACCACGAGGTCGTCGATATAGCATTCGACGATTTCGTGTATAAGGTCATCGAAGATTTTTGTCATGGTCCTTTGATAGGTGGCGCCGGCGTTCTTTAGACCGAAGGGCATCACCTTGTAGCAGAATATACCCAGAGGGGTCCGGAAAGCGGTGTGCTTCTGGTCTTCGGGATGCATCTTTATCTGATTATATCCTGATGAGCCGTCCATGAAAGAGAAGACCTCGTGAGTGGACGTGTTGTCTATCATCAGCTCAGTGACTGGTACTGGGAAGTCGTCCTTCGGGCAGGCTTTATTGAGATCCCGAAAGTCCACACATATGCGCACCGTCCCATTCTTCTTCATCACTGGGACGATGTTGGCAATCCAATCGGGGTACTGAACCTCTTGGATGAAACCAGAGTCGATTAGCTTCTTAACCTTAGCATTGATACTCATCTCAAGCTCAAGCCGCATTCTTCTCGGCGCCTGTTTGACTGGCTTGATGTCTGGAGATATGGCCAGTTTATGGACAGCAATCTCTGGGTCTAATCCCGGCATTTCGGAATAATTCCAGGCGAAGCAATCCCTATGTTACACAAGCATGTCTTTTAGTGCAGCCACCTTTTCTTCAGACAGCAGCTCGCTGACGAATGTCGGCCGCGGGTCGCTTGTCGTCCCCAGCTCAATTTTCTTGTGCTCATCTGCAGTGGTATGTATTCCATCTTCCAGCTCTTTCGGTGCCGGCGGAAATTCTGCAATCATCTCGTCATTATTGTTTTCGAAGCACCAGGGCAGGTCATCCATATTCTCGGGCTCTTCTTTTGATATTGTGTCACGACCCGAAAGTACGGAACATGACCGGCACTTAAACTACGAACGTCTCAAGGCGTACGTATTCTAAGTAAGCCAAAAACCCAGAAATCCAAACCAAGAAGAGTAGTAGAGAGTAGGAAAACCAATTTAAATAAGTAGTTTTAAAAGCATAAGCTGAATTATGCGGGTTTCTAAAAACATCAAAAATTTCCTGAAAATTTCGGCAGGGTCTCCATTGTAAATAGTGTCCCCCAAACGGGATACGACATGAATAGTATACGAAATCAATAAAAATGCATCCCCAAGCGGGAGCTAGCTCTTCGTCAATCGACGGTCACAACCACACAAGCAATATAATATACAACGCCAACGGCGAGGATCAAACTCAAAAGGAAACTCAAAACCACAAGAGATCTGCAGAAATATAACGATCGACTCTAAGGTCGAAAGAATAACATCACTGGTCTCTATCTCAAAAATAACACATGTTTGGTTGATGGAACTTCTAGATACAACAGAATAATAATATACAAGTTATATAATGGGGGTACGATACAAGTAAACCCACCTACTAGCAAATCACCCGAAGGAGACTATGCCCGCAAAGCCGTAATGAAACCTGTACGGCAAACCTGCAAGAAACTGGGGCACAACGGGGGTGAGTTGCCAACTCGTGAATAGAAAAACATCTACGGAAAGAAATCGCATAAATAACGCAACCTAGGTCAATGATCATAATATATCCTCAATTATATATATAACATGCAACCTAAAACAAGGCTAGGGTAAACATCTAACCCGAGTGTAATCTCATGTGCCCGTGTCAGTGCCTCAGGTAGCAAAATATCATATGAATGAGGTATGAATGCATGAAAACAGAATACATGTAAGTGAAGAACTGTTTTCATAATTTAGTGAGATTCCCTTTGTATTTTTAAAATGAGGTATCATAATGAAATCAGCATAAAACAGTGCCTAGCATCGGCACAAAACGTAATCCCAATATCTCGATATCTCTGTATCACAGTCTCTGTACCTCAATATCTCGAAATCTCAATGTCTCAATCACAATATCTAGGGCGCCGTCAGTCCAGACCGGCCCCTACCATCCATCTCAAGACCACGACGGTATCCTCCGAATATCCGACGCGTCGGGTAAAATCACCGGTAGGTAGTGCTCCCCTGCCAGGCTCACATCGTCATCATCACGCGCTTCTTGCCCTGGGGTACCTTACCGGGTTCACCATGTACCCGAAACGGTTCATCCGTCTCCTCGAATCGGGTCTCGAAATCCATCAGCAAACTCATGGTGGACGACTCATACATCATGGGAAAAAACCGCACTTTTTATTTAAAAAAAGAAAGAAGAAGTTTGTATATGTTTTGCGGTTTTCCCTAAATCCAGAAAATCTCATGGAATCCGAATCCAAAACCTCAATAGCACGTAAAAAGTGAATATATGCATGAGAATCCATGAATGCGGCATAACAATGAATATCAGTATGCATGAAGTAGCAGGTAATAACTACAATGTCTAAACTAACATATAAGGCAAGTACACTAATATCATGTCTAAACTATTAGCTAACAGGCTATGTCAAGCAATAATATTTCTAAGGTGTACGTGACATGGCAATTACCGATGAAGATGTGTGTGAGCCGGCAAGTAAGTGTACGTGGAACATACGCATCATCGGTAATGGTGCTGGTGTCCTAACCATAAGATAGCAACAGTAGAATATGAAGCATAATATAAGCATGTGATGCAGAGCGAACAACAATAATGAGCGGGAGCTGAATACTAGACGCAACTAAAACTAATCTGCATTAACCTAATATAAGTCCTACAAATGGTGCCTTTTGAAATAACACGAATCATGGGGTTTGGAAAATAGGGGCTACGGTGTTTTTATGAAAAAATACGTCTTTTGAAATATCCGTAGGATCCCTTGGGCTGTCTTTTAAAATACCCATGATGTGTTAGTTTTTGAAATAGGTAAGAATCGAATCTAATCTAACAAGTAAACTAAACTAAAGGGCTAAGCTAACAAGCTAGACTACAGGTAAGGAAACCGCCTAACATCTGAGTCGATACATATACATACCTGTATATATATTAGTCGGTGATCCCGCCTCAATAATATCATATCCGATACCATATCTATAATCAGACATCCCAAGTCAAGAGTGCGGATCAATCATCAAGATATAGCTCGTACGTAAATCCGTCGTACGGCATCCCCAAATCTTGGTACGGGTCAATATCATATTCCTCACACTATTCCTCTGGTATCCTTTTTATCCAAGATCATAGTCTAGGGTACTGACCTATGTCTAGTACAATACTAATATCCTCAATATACTCATGATCTGACTACTGATCGACAATCTCGTACAAACCGACATCGTCACCACATATCATCATCAAGGGGTATACATCTCCCGATACGGCCTAATATCAATATCCTAGCATATCATGCCTCATATCACGATCACATGTCGACCATTTTATTTATAACACTATTCACCCGTATCGCCGCCCCAAGATCCGCTATAACACCAGGACGTACCTCTAGTACGAATCCTGCCATATCACCGATATCACAACCTCAACACAAATCTCATCGACTCATCTCAATCCCAAGTATCATCCTCAAATCCGTACGTGAACACATAGTCCCATACCCATGTGAACACATAACTATATATATATTCCCGTAAACACAAATGGAAGAAGAATGTATGCAAGTATGGGTTGGTGTGTGCATGCGGGGTGCGACCACTACTCTAAGGTTTCGCGACACTAAATATCCAAGAACCCCAAATATCCATATTATCATCAATATACTCAAACAATATATAAACAATATATATATGTGTGTATACGTATTCGTATACATCACCACGAACTGCGGGGGTGCTATACGCCATTCACCCGACTTCTCCCCGTAGATATAAATCTACTCACCTGGTCCTCGTTCGCCGGTGCCGACGTCGCCACGCGCTTGCTTGTCGTCTCGAAGTCCACATGGGGTACCTACATATCATAACGCACCGTATCGTATTAAAATCCGACTCATGACCAAAACGACGCACGAATCCCACATAGGTCAAAACCTATGGTTGCTTTCACAAATCAACCCAAAAACCCTCGACGTCGGCGTACAAACGCCAAATCATCGAGAAAAACCCAAATACACTCATTTGCACATTCACGAACCCTAATTTTAATATAAAATAGGTTAAAATTCACAAAAACCCCAATTTCACTTAAAAAGTCATTTTTCCGAAAATCTAGCAAGCACAATTCGCCGTTTTTGTACAAAACATGATGTTTAAACAAATCTAGTGTCCATAATACTTATTAAATATCTTAAATAAGTCATAAAAACAATTTCCATAATTTAATCTCATTAAATTCCATTAACCCCAAAATTCTAGTTTACAAAATACCCATTTTTTTAACAATTTATAGCAAAAACGCACAAACAACAATTTAGCTAGGATTTTCATGAGCTAAAAGCATTAAACCACTCAATATATTATCTATAATGACATGAAACCATAATTATAATTTAATCTAAAGCATTTAATAATTTTCCAAAACTCTAGTTAGCAAAATAACTTAATTAGGGCATTTTATAAGTAATGGTTTAGAATTAACAACTAAATTAGCTTTCTATAAAACTTAAGATGTTAATCCACAACACAAAACCATGCACAATTTATCATAACCCATTTCCACAACAAAACCCTAACTTGAAATCTTTAATCATGCAATTAAACTCATCGAAAACATAATTAAGCACTTAGTTAACTTAGATTAAAGCAACTAGATAACAAATTTTAACAAAAGCATGAGATTATACCTCCCATGATGAGATCAAGCTCAAGATCTAGCCTCCTAAAATGCCATTTTGATCCCTAGATCCATGCTAGAATGGTTAATGAGAAATGAGTAGGAGTTGGATTTTGATTTTGAAATTTTGTGGATTTTTAAGCATTTTTGTGGATTTTTTTGAAGAGAAAGTGAGATGAAGAAGTGAAGGGTTGTTCTAAATGGGGGGGCTCGGCCAAATGCAGGTGGGGAGAGGAGAGAGAGGGTGTGGGGAGTTGGGGAAAGTTTCTCAAAGTCAAAAGACCATACAAACAACAAAAACCCATACTCCAATTACTATATTTTAATCCTTATCATATTGAACTTTTAAAAGAGATGAAAACAAAAAATGAGGGGGGGAGTGGGCTGCTCCAGCAGTGGTGGGGCCGGCCATGATGGAGAGGAATTAGTGAGAGAGATTTTACAAAGAAATTCTATGCAAAAAGACCCCCCACAAGCTCAAAATTGCAAGTTTTAGCTTAAATTAATTATTTTTTTGTTCTCCATAATAAAAACCCATTAAAACTTGAAATAAAATACTAAAAATTTATATTACAACTAGATTTTAATTAACATGATTTTAAATATTAAAATTAGCCCATTTAAATTTGTATTTATCGCTAATTTAATGTATTTTCTTACCGGCTTAAAATAATATTAAAATAATATTTTTTTCAGAAAATTTGAAATTTCACCAGTGGCTCAATAAACACCAAATACTAGTAATTACATAGCTATAATATGTATATTTAATTTTATAATAAAGATATTTGCATTTTGACTTTTTACAGAAAACCCCCTTATTTTACCGTTTTTTCGAAATTCCACCGAAACGATTTTCAAAACGTTACATATTGTTATCATACGACAAGTACGAACTCGCTTCTAAGACCGATGTGGATCTGGTTCTGCTTTTGTGGCTTTGGGTTCGTGCTTTTGTGGCCGCGTTACCCTCCAGCTGCTGGATAGAGCAAACTTGCCTTACTGGTACTGGTCTTCGACCCAGTTCTTGAAGGTGAAGCAGTCTTCGATAGGGTGTCCTATGGCTCGGTGATAAGAGCAATAGCCCGGTTGAGAGACCTCGTTAGCTTGCTCAGGGTGCTTAGACTCCGGAAGTGTAATCATTTGATATTTTAAAGCGAGATCAAGTATCTTCTTTGTCTTGTCTTGAGGGAAAGAATATGCTCGACTCATCTTCTTCATGAGGGACAAATCCGGACCGCCCAATTCCCGATTACGTGATTTTCCGGTCCCGCTTTGTCGTTGTCGAATGCTTTTTCCGCTCCTTGCCTTATTTCTGCCTCTGCGTCGGGCCTTTTGCACGGCAGGTTGACAGGGAGGAGCATTTTCGTCTTTTGCAGCCTATTGAAGAAGGCGTTGCGTCCTGGCTTTCTCGTAGATGGCCATTTCGCGATTATGGTCATCTCGAGCTTTTTGACATGCTTTCCTGATAAGCTTGTCCATTCGTTCTTCAAATGACGGACTCGGCATTTTGATGGCAGGATCTTGCTTCGGTGCGGGAGCGGCATTTTCTGACAGGGCGTCCTCTTCTTCATCAAAGTTATATATGACGTAGCAACCATGGACTCATTCCCGTTTCTCGGATCTCACATATCCAAGCCCAAGTGTTTCCATTCTCCCGTTGGGCAACTTGCGCTGAGTCCCAGGGACATCCCAAATCCTGTTGTAGAACCGAGCTTGTCGAATAGTCTGTTTTAAGGGTGCTCCTTGGCGCTTCAATAGCCTTTTTAGTCCATTCGTGTAATATTTGCGCAAACGGATGGGTTGGAGCCTGTCAAGTGTAGAATCTGCGCCGTGCCAGATTTCTTTCTCCACTCTTGTTTCCGTGTACCGGTAGAACAGGATCGCTTTTTCACTTTTTCGCCTGGGAGGGACGTAAAATGTCTGCAGGTCTTGCACATTGTAGGCTTCAAGTGCGTCAAGATCTTTGTAGTGCCCTGGGGAATTATGGTAATTTGCAAGCTCTGATCATCACCAGAGAATGCTTGTACTGACGGACGACTGGAGAACACAGCATTCACCTCATCTTCCGAGTCGCTTCCGAAGATCAATATGGGGGCGGACGGTCCCGGGTTGTTGCGTCGAGACGGCCCAGCGTAGACTATCTCTTCTTCTTCTTCGGTATCACTCCCGAAGACAGGAATGGTGGCGATGGCTTTATTCTCTGGTGCGCGACACCTCTCCGTGTCCTCGAAATCTGGCAAAAAGTATTTTGCATCTTCGTACTTGCGGACTTCGTTCACGGAGAATGGGTTCAGCTCTCCTGTTACGGTATACTCAAAATCATCCTTAAAATACTTCATGCACTGATGTTGTGTAGAAGGGATGATGTTGTACTTGTGTAACCAAGGACGACCGAGTAAGGCGTTGTAGCAGGTCTTGGCGTCAATGACGTGGAACTTAATATCTGTGACGAGTAGTCCGAAGCGTAATGTTAGTATTACAGATCCGAGAGTCCGTGATGACTGAGAATCGAAACCGGAGATGGTAATTTTATCACGGGCGAGGTGCTGAACGCTCATGCAGATTTCTTTCAACACCCGAACATTAAGGAGATTGACGGAGGATCCATTATCAACCAGGATTTTGCCTATCTTGATATCATGGCAGTATCCAGAGACATATAGAGGACGGTTGTGGTCGCACGTCCCAAGGAGAAGGTCTTCATCACCGAACGTGACATCGGCTGTGTGCACTTCTTCCAGTTCATCCTTCATCCTTTCTTTAGCAAGGAAGGCTTGGAATTGTTCAGGCTCTTGCAGCGCCTTGATTAATGAATCTCCCACTTCTTTTGATAATAAGAGGGCGTCGAGAACACTGAGCTGAGAGGGTAGCTTCCTCAGGTGTGCTAGGACGTTATAGTCCACCTTACTCTTCTTGGGCGGGTCTTTGGAAGTCAGCTCTTTCATGACTTGGTCATCTAAGGCGATATCCTCAGCGACCTTTTCCTTTCCCTTATCTTTTCTAGCTGCGGGTCCGAGATTCTTCTCTAGAAGCGTGCGATTGCGCAGCTGAATGTTTTCGCAGGCCGCTGGTTCTTCCTCTTTACCTAAGATGGATTCTTCAAAGAGGGGGCCCAGAGCCATTTCCTCATTAGAGTCGCTCCTAAAGGTGAGAACTTGTGATCCTCCGGCGTTGACCATGTAAAAGTTACCGGTAGCTCTTTTGTGACCTTCGGTTGTACCTCTCTGCTCCCGACGAGTTCTGTGTTTCATCCGCTTAAAATGTTGCCGGTGAGCAACATATCCCTGCCACCATGTCTT
This sequence comes from Agapanthus africanus, assembly GCA_030015575.1. Lineage (NCBI taxonomy): Eukaryota > Viridiplantae > Streptophyta > Magnoliopsida > Asparagales > Amaryllidaceae > Agapanthus > Agapanthus africanus. The sequence goes on from CM057337.1 coordinate 142,749,815, forward strand.
AAAAGCGTCGCACTCCTCAGTGGGGTGTGAAATCTTCTGATGATATGAGCAGTAATTAGGACGCGTCTCCGCTCCGTTGCGAGTGTTCTCTTCCGAGGGTGGTAGCTTCATTCCTATTGATATGGCTTTAGCAAATCTTTTCCTCGTCTTGAATCTGTTTTTATCCGCATCGGATGTCTTTTGATTCGGCGGGAGTACTTCGACTCTTTCGTCTAGTCGCCGGCGTTTGGCTCCTTCTGATGCGGCCATCTCACGCTCCCGATCGGCTTTACTTTTCAGACGAATCTCTTCCAGAAAAGCGTCGATCATTTCGTCTGACGGCCACACAAGTTCCGGCTCAGGCTCTGCCCCCAGTTTCTCAGTGCCAGGAGTTTTTTCATCGTCCGTAAACGAGTAGGAGATCACATGACAACTCGCCACGTATCCCTCGGATTCATCCGACGAGCTCTCTCTATTATCTTCCTCCTGAAAGACGTGGTTGAGGAACTCTTGGAGTGTGATGGGAGTCCGCGCCTTTTGATTGTACTCTTCCAGCGCGTCAATCTGTTTCTACAAGTCCGTGCGCTTGTCGCCAGGCTTCACGGGCTTTTTGGATCTCTTCTTCTTCTTCTTTGAAGATTTCGACGGCTGGGTGTGAGTACTTGGGCCATCACCACCGATCTTTGAAGTTGAGCGCGGCTTCAGCATCCCTTCAATGATCTGGGGTTCCAGCGAGTTCTTCCACCTGATTGCCGGGCATGTCTGGAGCTCATTCAGCATTCTTTTGGTTTTTGCTGAAAGCACGATTTCCTATGGAGCTTCTTCAATGAAAGAACAAGTTGCCCCCGGTGTGTCTGTCTTCTTAGGAGTGTGTGGCTGTGGTGGGTTTACCTTCCACTTCTCGGACAGCGCAAACTTGCCTTGAAGGTACCGATCTTCGATCCATCCATTAAAGACGAGGCAATCCTCAATCGGGTGACTTACCGTTTGATGGTAAGGGCAGTAACTGGGGTTATTCACCTCGCTAGGTTGTGGCGGTCGCCTTAGATTCGGTAAGTTGATAAGCCTGTTGCGCACGGCCAGCTCGAATAGCCTCGTCGTCTTGTCCCGTGGGAACGAGTAAGGACGCTTCATTTTTTCATTGTAATAGCGTCGTCTCTCCTCCAGTTGATCCGCTAGCTTTGGGGCACTGGGCTGCTGTTGGGTGCTCGCGACGAAAATTGCCTTCCCTTTCCCTTTGTCGTTCCGGGACTCCGGTTTCGGGGGAGACGGTCTGTGACCCATCTGGTCCATCTGGGCCAGCTTGTCGATCAAAGCTTGGAACGTGGTTGGCTTAAAGAACATCATGAACTGTGAGATAGTTGCATGAGGATCTAGGGTACCCACGAACATGCCCACCGCGGGCGCTTCCTCAATGCGGTGTTCGCATTTCGACCATAAGTTTCACCAGCGTATAGCGTACTGGACCCACATCTCACCCGGTTTCACCCTGACATTAATCAACGCCGTTATCGGGGTGCGTTCGCTGGCGCTTGCGAATCTCTGTGTAAACAGCAGCTCCATCTCCGCAAACGTCTTGACGGAGTCGTTCGGGAGTTCAGAGTACCATTCAAACGCTGTCTCTGACAAGCTGCCGACGAATTTGCGAAGCAAGAGCTTATCGTCACCGCCAGTGTTGCCGCAAAGTGCCCTGAACTGGGCCACATGTTGATGGGGATTGCCTGTCACCTTGTAGACATGGAACATCGGGATCGTGTAGCCCGACGGGTATTTGATCTGATCGTACCAGCTCGGATATGGCCGTCCCGTCTTGACGACTTGGCCAGCCGCCTCAGTTGCCTGGTGAACCCGTATCTGCTGAGCTATATATTCATCCAGGCCAGCCTTGGAAATTGTCTCCTCCTTGGCTGTTGACAGAGCCGGTGGAGGATTCGACTTTTCTCCTCTGTCATCTTCGAGAACGATCGAAGGATCTTCAGCAGGGGGATCTTGTTGGATCATCATACCTACCATATCCTAAAACAGAAGGGCTATTCGTTGTATATTGGCTTCTTGTTCTGCAGCCTCTTTATCCTTCTTTTCCAGTATTCTCCGAAGGAATTCGGCGTCGGTTTCTTGCTCCTGGCGTTGATTCGAGGATGCTTCGGGACTTTCTTTTGGCCCAATGAGTGCGGCCATCACGGTCATCATTTCTTGGAGCTTTTGCTGCTGCTCCTGAACTTTAGTCACCGATCGTGTGAGTGGTCTGTGACCCGTGGATGTACGGTTGTCCTCTTTCCCAGATGCCATGTAAACGGTGTGTACCATAATGCCCCCGGACTTAGGGCGTTTGGGTCCACTACCCTTGACATTCGCCGCAGGCGTAGGGACTTTCTCCGGCCTTCTCCTCTAGTGGGCAGTTGACGTTGAGGGGGCCGTTGCAGTGGGCACCCAAATGGTTGTCATCCTTTGGGGTTTGACAGGACGGTTCTTTTCTTCCTGAACTTTCACCTTCTTCTGCCGGTGAGAGTGATCTCGAATGATTACTGAGTCCTGAACCCGTCGCCAGACCTTGTAAATTTTGGAGGACAGCCGTTGAGGGGGCTGCTCTGGCTTTGTTTCTGTAACATTCTCCGCAGGTGGAGGGGATCTTTTGAGAACCGCAGTTAGCGAATTTCTGCGTACCCTGTTTAGCGGCTCAAAGCTGTTCCCGGTTGGAACAGCAGCCTCAATTTCCAACGTTGGAGCTGGTGGAGTTAGCCCGGAAGGGGAGTTGCCCCCAGTATTCCTTATCCGGCGCCAGTGGCGACGTCGGGCATGACGGGTTGTTGGGATTGATTCAGCGACGGCTTCGCCTTGCCCCCTGTCCTGGGGAGGGGCTGCTGTGGTGTCAGCCTCTTGAAGACTGACGTTCGTTGAGAAGCTACGTCCATCCGGTCAAAAACAGGTTTCTGAGCGGGAGCGGGAACGGGGGTAGTCAGTCTCGCGAAGACCGACCCTCTGGGAGGAGAAGCCGCCTTGACGACTTCGGGAGAAGCTATCTTCTTTGAGATGGCCACCTCAGGTATCATGGGCTTCTTGGCGGGCCCTTTGGAGTTTAGGCTCAGTCTGGTGAAGACCGAGGAGTTGGACGACACGTTGAGAGGGGCCGTGGGAGTAGCAAGTCGATCAAAGACCGACTTCTTTGAAGCTTCCAGTACGGGCACTGGGATGTTAACATTCACCGGCGGGAGCATGGTCCCAAAGAATAGACCGGTGATAGCTTTAGTCACTTGTTCCACAAGCATAGTGAATAGGGAAGCAGCCTGCGGTCCATAGGCCACACCTCCAGGTGAGGCGGAGTGTCGGTTGCATTTGCAGTTGGAGCAGTTCGAGCAGTTGCCAGCCATTGATCCTTTTGCTTTCTGCAGCAAACGAAACGCCAAATCTTAGTACTTCGAAACCCAAGGGTAACCATTAGCAGACCGCGATTGGTTCGCGAATCACGACACACGAAGTGTGGATTGGAAAGAGAAAAAGGTCCCACCGGGCGTGCCAGAATCTGTTCCCCTCCGAATGACGGCGCGACAGGGACGTCTTTCCTGAAATTTGGGGCAGATGCTAATTGGAGCTATCCGTCCACCTCTCCGAAGATGCCAAGTTGATTTATGGCACCATGTATCGAATGTTTAAACGGATGTGGCCGATATAGCAGATTTCATCAGATTCCTCCTCGCTTGAGGGGTTTTTGATTGTGGGGACGCTCTTCCCTGCAGGCGCAAGCCCCTGCAGTTAATTACGCTACCGCATCGCGGTAACAACTTTCTCCTTCTCCATATGGTCACTTCGTGTCGTGTGTGTTTGTTTTGTATTTGGTTGCCCGTGGATTGTATATGGAGACTAAGTTATGTTGTCACCCGTAGGGCGTGGACAAGTCCAAATCCGTATTATCTTAGATTTGGGTTTAGGGGTTTGGGTTTAAGGATACGTTAGCCTCATGTGAGACTAAGATCAACTCAAACGTTTGTTAATGATACGTTAGTCTAGTTTTAGACTAAGATCGATTTAACGGGATCGTTTAGATCCAACAAGAGAGCAATTGGGGGCCCTGTTGTTTAGTTTAATGACATTGCGGTCGATAGGTAGTTTAAGGACATTGCGGTCCAATGTTAGTTTTAAGACGTTGCGGTCAAGGTTAAGGACATCATAGTCCGTGGATTTAGGGACTCCACAGTCCATCGTTAGTTTTAAGACATCACGGTCAAGGTTAAGGACGTCATAGTCCGTTGTTAGTTTTAAGACATCCCGGTCAAGGTTAAGGACATCATAGTCCATTGTTAGTTTTAAGACATCCCGATCAAGGTTAAGGACATCATAGTCCATGAGTTTAAGGACCCCACAGTCCATTGTTAGTTTTAAGACATCCCGGTCAAGGTTAAGGACATCATAGTCCATGAGTTTAAGGACCCCACAGTCCGTATCAATATGTGGTTGTCGGGACCCGTCACCTCTTTGAAGACGTTGAGGAATTACAACGACAAATATCAAAGGAGTGAAGAGATGTACCCTTGAACCAAGGTAGATTAAGTGATCTGTAGTCTAATTTGGAACCAAGACCAATTAATTATATTATGAGCACATTAGCTCAGTTAAGTTTGAATTGAGGACTTATGGCCTTCTTGGGCTAAGTCCAATTATGTTTGAAATATTGGCCCTCTGTTGGTCCATTAGACATATTCAATTGCAGGGGAGGCTTTGCCTCTAGAAACTTAGCCAATTGGGCTAAGGCTAGTGTTAAACACTAAAGACCAACAGTGTTGAACACTGGGAATAAGATTAGCAAATTAGTGTAAAACACTAAAAAAAGTTGTGATTCTCAAATTAGTGTTAAACATTAACAGATAACAGTGTTGAACACTGGCAACAGATTAGTGTTAAACACTAAAAGAGGGGGGATCACATGGGAGCACGTGATGGTCTCAGAAAGTGGGTCCAGATCCCCTTTATTTTGTTCTGCAGATAAGTGTTTAACACTTTTTTAATTCTCACAGTCATCACGTGTGGGCACGTGATGGGGGCTCATGCTCTGGTTTATTAGAATACTCATTAGGGGTCACGTGGTGACACGTGAAGGCGTCTCATAGTTTCTGTTTATTTTGCTTTTTCTTTATGTGCTTCAGGGGTCATGTGGAGCACGTGAGGCGTTGCCTCTGAATTCTTTTCAGTAGATCTTTACAGGGGTCACGTGGAGCACGTGACCCTATTTCTTTGCCTGTTTGAAGATCTGTTTATCTCTTTTAAGAATTAAATTCTTCATAGGGTTAAACCCTAGCTATAGCTTTAGAGGAATTAAATTCCCATTTTCTTCTGAAGAATTATATTCTTAGATAGGGTTAAACCCTAATTTCCCTTCTGTAGGAATTCAATTCCCATATATGTGAAGAATTAAGTTCTGGCATACGGAATTAAATTCCTGTAAGTTTTGAGAGAAATAAGTTCTCAATTAGGGTTAAACCCTAGTTCTGTCCATTTTGAAGGAATTAAATTTCTATAATTTTGGAGAATTGAATTCTCATATAGAGTTAAACCCTAATTTTATCTTGGAGGAATTAAATTCCTATAACTTTGTGAGAATTAAATTCTCAGAACTCAATTCCTTCTCTATGTTTTAGATCTGCATAGCAGGATCTCGACCCAATGAGAATTAAATTCTCAATCTATGGGGAGATGTGCACTTTGCAGATCTTCACCGGAGAAAGAACTAAGTTCTTTTCTTTACAGAAGAGTTAAACTCTTTATTTTTGAGAATTAAATTCTCTTTTTGAAGCCTTTTTCCCCTTTCTTTTCTTACCTAGTGTTTTTCTTTTAAGAGAATCAAATTCTTCTTTTTCTTCTCTCCGAAGTTCAAGATTCTAAGGTTCTATATTTCTCTCTCCCTCTGTATCTCTCTGTCTTTCTCTGTCTATAAAACTCTCCCCTTTGGCTTCTATTTATAGGAGAAGAAAAGAATCAATCTGTTTAGTAAATCTCTCATTGAAAGATTTGATTTGTTTATTGAGAGATTTGATTTATTTTCATCATTGATCTGGGCCTTTAGATTATCAGGTGAATTTTATTCACCGTTGGATTTTAAATCCAAAGATATTTCTTTATTATTTCGGTGAGATTTGGGAGAAATCTTTCCATGTGCATGATCTTTCCATAAATTGGTGATATTTAATCACCCTCGGATTCTTAATCCAACGGTTTTACATAATTCTTCTCTATTTTGGAAAGATTTAAATGATCTTATTCAGAATTTAATTCTGTTGAAAGCAGGGCTTTTAAAGCCGATCACGTGTGAGCACGTGACCCCCTGAACTCTTTATCCTCTTTTTTGCTCTGTTCTTTGCCGCTGCTTAACCATCACGTGCCAACACGTGACCATTGGTCACGTGTGAGCACGTGATACCTCTTCTGAAGCTTTTCCTGATTTTAAATCAGGGAACACTCCACTTCCTCATTGATCAAGTGAAGTAAGGAGCTTTAAGCAAAGGGACTTCGGGTGGATCATCGTGGACTTGGAAGGTCTCTAGTGAGCCGGTTGAAACTTTCAAGGATCCAAGGAGTCAAAGAAGAGGTCTACAATGGTTGTATTCTCTTCACTTAGTAATAGTTTTCTTGTAGTATGAGATACTAGTTTGATATTACCCTAAAAATTCTAGTTCGATTCATGGTTAGATTGCTTAGCACCTCCCCAAAAATTTTATTGTGGCATGTGTGATGCTTGCAAACCCTAGGCATGGTTCTGTGGAATCCCAACAGTGGTATCAGAGCCAAACTAGAAATTTATACACGGTGTTATAACTATTACGAAAATGAAAACAATTCTGAAAATTATGATATTTAGAAACCCTAAAATTTCTCTCTATTGTTTTTTAAAAAAGTCGTTTGAAAATTATTTAAGTAACTGCAGAAGACTGTATGTGATACATAATGAACACACATGAAATACGAGGCCATTGCTCGGATTTGACCCGTGCAAACCCCCAAAAAACCGGCTTGGCCGGCCCCCTGCCCCTGATCCACGTCGTATTTCACCAGTGCTCTGTTCTGTAGGATTTGGGATTTCAGGTATTGTTTGTTTAGCCCAAAATTTCATGTGATGTTTATTTTGATTAGGGGCTAATTCGTAGTGTTTCGTAGTCGTATATTTTAACACTGTAATGGTAACCTAGACAATGTTTAACAGTTCGATCGAACTTCAAACCCCACATCAAGACCCCATCTGAAATTTTCAAGTGTTGGAATTTCCCAAGTTAAATGTATTCTGAAAATCATACAGGTATCCTTATGGACCCTCTAGAAGAACGTAACCCTAACTCGACTTTATGACCATAGAACCACGGCCAAACCTTAAGGTTTTCCGTAGTCCTGTGGCGCCATAGGTGAGGCAAGGGTTGATCCTTCTACGGCTGGTCCACAGACACTGTAGAAAAATTTTGGGTATCTTAACTTTGCTCAAGTGTTGAGCTCTCGGGGTAATTTGTGGTTGTTTGTTGATTCGATCGAAACGTTTAACATCGTTTGGATATATGTGATAATTGCAATTGTTGTTGTTTTTCACTTTATTTTCTGCGACCGTAAGTGCAGTATGTGGTGTATCGCCGGTTTCGTTACTATACATCAACGACAATCGGGGTGCTCATACTTACTTACATTGATGATATGTGATATTATGTGTTGTTGAGATATGATGTACAAGATCGTCGTGATTTAATAGCCAGGGGTTTTATGTGAGATGAGAGTTTTTATTTTCATTCATGTAAAATTTAATTGTATGTAATATTCTTTTATTTAGGGCACATTCGGGTTGAGGATGTTGTCACCATTATTGTATATTATTTACTTTTCTGCATTAGGATAGACCAAGGAGGGGAGCACAAGCGACCGGGTTCTAGGGTTCAGTGGGATGCCATCTCGAGGAGTCGAGACCGGGTGTCCTAAACTCTAGAATTGGTAAGGTCACTTTCCGCTCTCGTAGGGGTCTAGAGGTGTGGGCTTAGTTATTCATCACGACCATGGAATCTGTATTTTCTATTGTTGGCTAAATACAAAATACAGACCTCCTAGATATCCTATATTTTCATATGTGCCTCTGCTGTTGATATTCTATGATGAGATTACTTAATATCTGAGACGAATGGTATATTATTATATATTTAATATATAATAAACGTTGCTTATGTTTTACATCCGCGCTAGTCCCACCCCGCTATGCCGTTAGTTAAGTAACCTAACGGTGCATAACGGGACACTGTGGCGAATGCAAATGGTATAAGTGTAAGTTCTATTTTCGTTTCTTTTCTGTGATGGCTTAGGAACTTAAATGATGGGACTACATTAATAAGATTAATGTAAAGAAAAAGAAACCTAAAGATGTTGTAGAATCGGATTTGAAACACACTCGGTCTTTTTATGAAAAATGCAAGTGTCAAAAGATGCGGAGCTTAAGCCACTCATTTTCTAAACTATTTAGATTATACAACGAGATCAAGTTCAAAGCGTTAAAGGTTTTCATAAAAACCATCCGCAACCCTCCGTCATTTTAGGAAGCAGAGTACTTAGTATTCGTGCTACGTATGTTGATCATAGTCAAGGCGTAGTGTATGGTAGCTAAGTGATATCTTCCTACAAAGCATATGATGCGATCAGTTAGGACATTCATGTGATTATATTGATCATAATCAAGGGTCATATGGGTGGGTCTAGTTAATCACGAAATGACGGGTAGAACTTGACTAGTGCTTATGATATGTTGACCATAGCCAAGGTTATAAGCAGTTAGGGGTAAAAACCATATCAAGAGTTTCAAGAGTTGAAATTTGCAATAAGATTGCATACCTTCTATATGATAGTTGGATCCTGATCCCACTGTGAGTAAGAGTTACTCTCAGGAGAGTTTTGCACTTTACAATTAGCTAATCCAGTAGGTGTCTAGAAAGGTGTCAACGGGGTTAGACCTCTGGGAAATGAGGTTTATTATAATTAGGTCCGTGCGAAAGCACGGGGAACCTCCCTCAAAGTACCGACACTGGCCTGGCTGACCGGTTAGAGAAACTATAGAATGTAATTAATCCTGGCTAGTTTTCTTTTTGAGGTTTTGAAAGAAAAATTGATAAAAGCAGTGGGAGATATCGATTAGATAAGATAATAACCAATCTAAATTTTTGCAAGAGCATTTCGCTGAGTGTATTCTTTTCTCTCTCCTAATGGCAGATACCTGATGACGGGACTTAAGCTTCTTTTAGAGAAAAACAAACTGACAGGACCGAATTATAAAGAATAGTTGAGGAACCTAAACATTGCACTCACATATGATAAAGTATCATATGTGCTCACTGCCAAAGCCCCACCCGTCGCAGGTCCTGAATCATCTGTTTCGGATAAGGAGATCCGAAAAACATAGGATATTGATTGTGACACGGTCAAGTGCCTCGCGTTTGCTTCTATGGACAATATACATCAGAAGCAGCATGAGAAGATGGATGTACAATCCATCTTTCTTCATACAAAGGAGTTGTATGGAGAGCAATCTCGAACATTACGATACGAGGCATCTCGAAAGTTATTTCAGATGCGGATGGCTCCTACCACATCAGTAGGTGAACACGTCTTGAAGATGATTGGTCTTATAGAAGAACTTGAGGACCTGAGATGGACCATGGATAACGAGCAATATACTGATATTTTTCTACAGTCTCTCCCCTCTGCCTTTGCTCCATTCATAGTAAACTTCAATATGAATGATTTGGAGAAATCACTTCCTGAACTTCTCAATATGTTGAGAAGTGCAGAGAGCACGCTTAAGACAGCGAAAACTCCCGCTCTGCTTGCTGGGCCATCTTCCTCTTCCGTCCCAAAAGCCAAGGCCAAGGGAAAGAAGAAGAAGAAACCCACTAAATCGAGAGATGGAGTTGTAAAGGCAAAGGGGAAAGACAAATCCAGGGCTGCGGGAAGTGAAAAAGGAGAATGTTTTTCTGCCACAAGTCGGGACACTGGAAATGCAATTGTGCTCTGTATCTTGCTGATCTCAAGATGAAGAAGCATACTGATGCTTCCGCTTCAGGTGTGTTTGTAACTGAAAACTGTTTTTCTATAAACTTTGCATCTTAGGTATTAGATACCGGTTCTGTTTCTCACATCTGCAATTGTATGCAGGGATTAAGAAAAAGTAGAGTTTTGAAGACTGGTGACCATACTCTTCAGGTTGGAAATGGTTCCAATGTACATGTTGTATCTGTAGGAGAGTATCATCTGGGGTTGCCTTCGGGATGTATTTTGGTTTTGAACCCTTATTATTATGTACCTAGTATGCTATGTAATATAATATCCGTTTCTTTGTTATACAATGAAGGATATCATTTTGTGTTGCAAAATAATGTTATGAACATTAACTTGAATCAACAGTTAATTGGGTATGGTACACTAAATAACTGTATTTATGTCCTAAACCAACACACGGTTTTCAATATACAACATACAAATAAAAGAAAATTTTCAGATATAAATGAAGCTTTTTTTTGGCAATGTAGACTTGGTTATATTAATGAAACGAGGCTAAACAAGCTATATAAAGATGGATATTTAAATTCTTTTGAATATAAATCTTACGCGACTTGTCAGTCCTGTATTAAAGGTAAAATGACCAAAACTCCGTTTACAGGATACGGAGAAAGGGCTGTAGAACTCTTAGGCCTCATACATAGTGATATATGCGGACCAATGTCTACACATGCTAGAGGCGGTTTTTCATACTTCATTACTTTTACTGATGATTTCTCAAGATTCGGACACGTGTTTTTATTAAAGCATAAATCCGATGCTTTTGAGAAATTCAAGGAGTACAAATTTAAAGTAGAAAAACAAACAGGCTTGAGCATCAAGAAACTTCGATCGGATCGAGGTGGAGAGTATTTGATTACAGAGTTTTCAGACTTCTTAAAAGAGAATGGGATTCTCTCTCAGCTCACTCCCCTTACACACCACAGCACAACGGTGTGTCAGAATGGAGGAATCATACCCTATTAGATATGGTACGGTCCATAATGAGTGATGCTCAGTTACCGCTTTCCTTTTGGGGACATGCATTAGAGGCGGCAATGTATCTGTTAAACAGAGTTCCAACCAAGACCGTGTCTACCACTCCATATGATATATGGTGTGGAAAGAGACCATCTCTTAAAAAAGTTAGGATATAGGGTTGTCCGGCTTTTGTCAAAAAGCAGAATCCAGACAAACTCGAGACACGATCGGTCATGTGTAAATTTCTGGGATATCCAAAACATTCATATGGATATCTATTCTACCACAAGGAAAAACAAAAGGTGTTTGTTTCTCAACATGCCACATTTTTAGAAAATGAAATTTTTACAAATAGTACTGATGGTAATGCAGTAGAACTAGAAGAAGTTCTAGAGACACAAATTACTCATGACAAATTGGTTGAAACTGATGTTGCAGTAGAATTTTAAGAACCCTAGCTGCTCCGGAGATCTAGTAGAACTTCTCGCCCATTAGAGAGATATTATAGGTTTCTCATTGATGGTGATAGAGAAGATTGCATCATGGATGATGATGACCCTACTAGTTTTCAGCAAGCTATCACGAGTGGTGACTCAGTGAAGTGGCTAGATACCATGGGATCCGAAATGGAGTCCATGTACACCAACAAAGTATGGACTTTGGACGTTGCGCCTCCTGAGATAAAACCCGTAAGGTGCAAATGGATTTTTAAGAGAAATATTGGTGTAGATGGACAGGTAGAGACCTTTAAAGAAAGGCTTGTAGCGAAAGGTTTTCGTCAAAAGACCAGAATTGGACTATAATGAAACTTTCTCTCCAGTAGCAATACTTAAATCAATTTGGATCCTACTTGCTATTTCTGCTCACTACGACTATGAAATCTGGCAGATGGACGTAAAAACTGCATTTCTAAATGGTGATTTAGAAGAATGCGTTTTTATGGATTAGCCTGAGGGCTTCATTGACAGTGGGAGCAGCGAAAAGGCATGTAGATTGCTTAAATCCATTTATGGATTAAAGCAGGCATCACGGAGCTGGAACATCTACTTTGATGATACAATCAAAGAGTTTGATTTTGTCAAAAATATAGATGAACCATACATTTATAAGAAGATTGTAGAGAGTACTGTCACATTCCTCGTATTGTACATGGATGACATTCTCTTGATAGGAAATGATATTCCTATGCTACAATCGGTCAAACTATTCTTATCACAAAGGTTCTCCATGAAGGACCTGGGTGATGCCTCATGCATTTTGGGCATAAGGATCTATAGAGATAAATCCAAGAGGTTATTGGGATTGTCCCAATCAAAGTAAATTGACACCATCCTAAAAATATTTAGTATGGAAGATTCCAAACGTGGTGCCTTGCCCGCTTGCCATGGAATCACTCTCTCTAAGGACTTCTGTCCGAAGACTGATGAAGAGAGAGCTCGCATGAGCATTACACCCCACGCTTCAGCCGTAGGATCTATAATGTATGCGATATTATGTACTTGCCCTGATGTAGCTTATACACTAGCTGTAGTAAGCAAGTATCAATTCAACCCAGGGAAGAAATATTGGATAGCAGTGAAGAACATTCTTAAGTACTTGCGAAGGACTAAAGAATTGTTCTTGGTGTATGGTAATGGGGATCTCCAAATGGAGGCCTTTACCGATTCCAGATTCCAAAGTGATAAAGATGATAGCAAATCTATCTCAGGGTTTGTATTTACCCTCAATGGAGGGGCGGTTAGTTGGAAAAGTTCCAAATAGGATACCGTTGTAGACTCCGCGATGGAAGCTGAGTATATTACTGCAATTGATATTGCCATGGAAGCCGTCTGGATGAGGAGGTTCGTCGCGGAACTAGGAGTAGTTCCAACCATTGTTGATTCAATACCATTGTATTGTGATAATAATGGGGCTATGGCATTGGCCAAAGAACCCAGGTCCCATCATAAGTCCAGACACATCCTGAGGCGATATCATTTGATCCGGGAGATAGTAGATCGCCACGAGTTCGAGATTCGGAGAGTAGATATAAAGAATAACACCGCGGATCCACTCACCAAGGCCCTACCACAGCCACAACATGAGCATCTTTTTGAGATATTGGGTATGAGATATGCCAATAATTTGCCTTAGTGCAAATGGGAGATTGTTGGATATATGTATGCCCTGGAGGCCATTATATGTATAGTGGATGCTTGGACATGTATGTATGTATGTATGTATGTGTGTGTGTGTGTGTGTGTGTGTGTGTGTGTGTATACAGATGACTTTCTTGCTCGACATGATAGTATGCTATCTGGTTTATTTTATCATGACATGTTCATTTGATCATGCATCTTACTCATTTGGTAAATGTTGATAAAGCCCTTAGGATATTTGCTTGACTACTGGGATTATGATGCGGATCATACTAATGGGACATGTGTAGTATATGAGCATATCCTTAAACTGTTCCTAGTCGTGGGTGTATCGAGACGGGGCATCGATATTCTAGAGTAGACTAGCATATACCATTCACGTCCTATATGATGGGCGATGGATGATCCCATATCCATCTGGTGTGGTGACACCAAAGATTGTATACGGGTGCTCAGTGGAAACTGGGAACACTGAACAGACTCGACAGGTGGATTTTGGGTACAGTCCCAAAACACATGGAGGCAATGAGCGATAGGAGGGGTTTTCATTTCTCTCGATATTGGGGGTTGATGTTGCGTTGTGCTCCCTATAACAGGAAATCCCTGGCCAGGGCTGCTGAGATTTACTGATAAGTATCATCAGTAGTTTCTCGATCTGTTATGAGCCAAACACCGGCATGACTTATTGAGTTATTGGGGTCGACGATACCATTCCTAGACTCGATATGCAGCATATCTGACGAAGAGACCGGACTGTATGGTAAGTGTTGCTAGTTGGCTCGACGGGAGTTTTTAACAGCTTCGCTTTTTTTTCTTCTGATCGCTCAATACCTGGGTGGCCGTTATGTTTAGCTGACCGCTTGCGGTTTGTGGGTGTTTGATATGATCATCGCCTACTGCCGGCGTATTGACGAGTCTTAGAGTCCCACACAGGAGTTTCCTAGCTCAGCCGAAACGATGTGGTGTGCATATGAGATATGCGCGTGAGCTCGATTTAATGAGTGTATATGATACCGTATTTTAATGGGCGTTTTTCTATTGGTCGGGTCGTATGTGATATGACCGGTTTATTAAATCAAGTGTTGATTTAATATTAACTTTTAGCTCATTTACATAAACCTTTTCTTTTTAATGTATGCATGGATGTATGTACATGTTGATGTGCATGCACACATACATACATACAATTGTATCATAGTTGTGGATACATAGGAGATGGCAATGCAAGACTCACATGGTTTGAATATATGTGTATTTTTGTTTTTGAGAAAAAGGAAAAAGAAAATTAAATATGACTTATTGTTTCTACACTCTTCTTTAGTTGACCATTGATTTTAACCCTAGTTTGATTTCCTTTTATTCTTGACTCATCTACAAAAATATCTAGATATTTGTTTAACCATGGTTTGATGTCAGAGTGTCTCACATATATATATATTTTCTTTTCTTTTTCATTTTATTAAGTGATAATCAAAAAAAACTTGAGCTCAAGCTTGCCATCTTCTTCTTCCTCATCTCTCATGCTCTCTTGAGATTTCTAGTGTGTAAGTGAGATAAAAAGAAAGGGTTTTGAAGTGAGAAAACTATCCACATCATAATTCTATACTAGTTTAGCACATTAGTTTAGAGTGTTAGCTCCACTTCCTCATTGATCAAGTGAAGGAAGGAGCTTTGAGTAAAAAGACTTCGGGTGGATCATCGTGGACTTGGAAGGTCTCTAGTGAGCCGGTTTAAACTCTCAAAGATGCAAGGAGTCAAGAGAAGAGGTCTACAAAGGTTGTATTCTCTTCACTTAGTGATAGTTTTCTTGTAGTATGAGATACTAGTTTGATATTACCCTAAAAATTCTAGTTCGATTCATGGTTAGATTGCTTAGCACCTCCCCAAAAATTTTATTGTGGCATGTGTGATGCTTGCAAACCCTAGGCATGGTGCTATGGAATCCCAAAAAGTATAAGGCCCCGTTAAAACCTACGTGACAACGGCATGAGAGTTCATGTAGGTGTCTTTTAGTGTCCATCATTGTGCCACATTTAATACATTCCGTACCAATCTACCCTATTAAACCTCATAATGTATTGCATTGAATTATAGTTATCAGACTTATCAAGACCATGGATAAAAGTTGTTCATATAATCAGGCTCAGGATGTAAACAAGTAGTCATATAATCAAGTTAAGTTATAGCCATGGTTCGGTCAATTCAAGTCATGTTTGCATGTTGATCTTGTTCTGGTATTCAGGTTCAGGTTCAAGTATACATGTTAGAGTTTGGATTCATGTTTGAATTAGATTCTAATTTGAATTAGACTCAGATTGATTTGGACTCAGACTTGAGTCAGACATTTAGAACTGATTTGGATCCTGAATTAGGTTCGGGAGTTATCGGTAACTGCTGCACATGGACGGCAGGATTTGTGTTTTTTCCAGGACAATTACCATTGATAGCACCGTTAAGTTTTTCTGCCTTAAATAGGCAAGCACTCACTTTCTCCGGCTCCTCGAGACTCAAAAGAATTGATCCCGCTAAAACATATATTTTCTAAAGTCCTTAAATATAAT
Source organism: Agapanthus africanus (assembly GCA_030015575.1). Taxonomy (NCBI): domain Eukaryota; kingdom Viridiplantae; phylum Streptophyta; class Magnoliopsida; order Asparagales; family Amaryllidaceae; genus Agapanthus; species Agapanthus africanus. Next base: position 142,765,515 of record CM057337.1, read on the forward strand.
TTTATATAACTCGAGGGGGTTTTATGAAAAATATATTATATACTTTCAAAATAAATCTTGAGTATTTATTTATATTATTTAGGGTTTCCATAATTGTGAATTTCAAGAATGTGAAGTGTTTTAGTGATAATAGTTTAGCTTGGATAATTCAAGATATTTTACTGTAAAACTTAACTTTTGGATAATTTGAAGGTATTTTGATGAAACTTGTCATTATTTTATTTTTTAGAAAACATGGAATTTTATTATATCTTGAAAATATGTGTTTTATTAATATTTATATAATTATAAATTAATTTTATTCTTAAATAGAAAATTTTGTTTTTTCTAAAAAATCGTATTAAAAATCTTTCAAGACCGAATGTTCCGTGAAGAGGTCTGCATCTCGCTCTACTAACCCTAGGATGTGCGATAATCCGCACCATCCAATAGCAGGTTCCCCAAATGGGTTGTAGAGGAATAATTGCAAACTGTTTTGATAATACAATTCAAATAAAACCAGATTTTTATAGTTCATGATATTTTGATGAAATATGGTAACAAAAGTATGATCAAGGTATATCGTGCTATGTAAACATGTGTGTATGTGAAAGGTATGTCATTACCCGTGAAGTTTTCTAAAAGTATAATTATCAAAAGAACTAAAAGATGAATATATGAAGTTCGTGGTATTTTAGCGTAAAAGTTAATTCAAGGTTATGTTTCATGATATTTTAGGGTGAAAGTTGTTCTAAACATTAGTTATGTAATTATAAACATTGTGTAAGAATATGCATGAAGAAAATGTAAAAAAGAGTGTAATTTTAGGGGTTTAAAAAGAAGATATCGGTGTTATCTCCACTTCCGACATATTTTATGAAAAAGTAGTTTTAGAGGAAAATGGGAAGGATTAGAAGGGACTTATAAGTTAGAAGGATGAAGAAGAGGTAGAAGAATATAGGGTAGCCGCCGTGGCGTCGCGGAGTCGCCGGAACTTGCTCAATTCTTCACCGGAAGTTGGTCTTTGGCAAACTGCGCTTGTACTCTTCTTGTACTTAGAAAATTTGAGGATTTTGGCTAGAATTTTCAGAATGAGGAAGAGCCAAGGTATGGGGTTGCATTTATAGTGTGGAATTAGGGTTTTGGAATTGAAAGAATGAATTAAAATGCATTTAAATTTGATTTAAAGATGAAATTGAAGTCTCTGTTTAATTTCAGAGAAATCAAACAGTGCAGGGGTAATGGGGGTAGGCCAAGGGTCATGTGGGCAAAGCACGGGGACTTTTTACCCATGGGGGGCCGTCGCCGCCGGCCATAGGAAGGATCTCGTCGGTCCAAAGTGAGGGGAAGGCCGTTGGATTCTCGCTACATGTCCAAGTCTGTGTTTATAATATTTTGCACATGTTTGTTTTTCTGTCTTTTCATTTCTATGTGCAGTGCATGAGTAAACTTTTGAGCTTCCAAAAGTTTAAAAGAAAAATCTGGAAAAATATAATGTGGCTGATGTAGTTCGAACACAGGGGCTACGTCACAGCAGTGCAAGGCTTTACTAGTGAGCTACAAATTATTTCTTGCTGTTCTTAACAAAAAATTAACTTATAAATTGTACTCAGGCTCTTTTCTTTACATTGAACTGAAATTTTCGTACAGTAAAATCTGAGTCGTTACAACGAGCGAGTAAGTAGGACAACCAAACACCCGTAGAAAATTATAACTGACTGGCTCTCTTCTCCATATTTCTTCTGGGATCTGAAGATTTATGTCCATTGATGAAGACATGTTCACCAAATAGCATGCATTACTAACCGTCTCTACCCAGCAATCCTCCATAAGACCAGATTGCAACCGTAAACTTCTTGCTCTCTCTAATAGTGTCCTATTCATGTGCTCCGCTGCCCCATTCAGCTCTGGCTGTCCTGGAACAGTCTATTGCCGCTCTATACCCTGTTCTTCTCAGAAATCCTGAAATTCCTTTGAGTTATATTCACCTTCATTATCTTTCCGCAAATACTTCACTGGCCGCCCTTTTTGCTTCTCCACGGCTGCTTTCCATTTCTTAAAACTGGCAAAGACGTCTGATTTGTGTATGAGAAAGTAGATCCATGCCTACCATGAGAATTCATCAATGAAGAGGACATAATATATGGCACCTCCCTTTGATTCAACTGGTGATGGCCCCCATACGTTTAAGTGAATATAATCAAGAAGTCCTTCGGTCTTGTGCACATCTTGCTTGAAGCTGACCTTATGTTGCTTCCTCATCGTACAAAATTTGCAGAAATCTAATTTGCACAAGGTAATACCTTTCAGTAACACTCTTCTATGCAACTCACGAAGTCCCCCTCTCACTCATATAGCCTAGATGCATATGCCATAGCTTTGTGGTATCCTCCATATGTTTCTCCGTAGCTACAGCCGCACGATACAATTTCTTTAATCATTGTCCCTTCATGACCACTAGGGCACTCTTGACAACCTTTAGTACTCCATCATGACCAACGAACTTGCATCCTGTCGCATCCAATGCTCCAAGAGAAATCAAGTTCTTCTTTAGTTACAGAATATGACGCACATTTACAAGCATTCGCACCGCCCCATCAAACATGCGAACTTTGATGTTCCATATGCCAATGGTCATGCACGCTACATTGTTCCCCATGAGAACACTGTTGTCATTGTACTCTTTATAGGTGTCGAACAGCTCCTTCAAGCACATATGGTATGAACATCCGGAATCAAGAATCCAATCATCAGAATCTTGCTTCCCGGTGTGTACGGCGAGTGCATCACATAGATCTTCTTCTGCTTCGGTCGCAACACTGGCTTGATCTGAACCCTTTGTGATGACACCTTTACTCTTCTTCTCCAACCACTGTTTATATTTCTAACATTGTTTCTTCGGATGCCCTGACTGTTTGCAAAAAAACACGGCCCGCTCTCTTTCTCGGATGATTTGGATTTTCCCTTTATGCTCTTTGCTCCGTCTCTATTCCTCGACTTTTCACCGGCGAACAACCCCGATGACTCTTCCGATGGATTTAATTTCTTCATAGACTTATTGTTGAGAAGTTTCATTGTAACCTCCTCTATCTCGAGAGTCTCTTTCCTATAAAGGATCGTTGTCACCAAGCGTTCATACGAATTCGAAAGAGAAAATAGGAACAATAGTGGTTGGTCCTCCTCCTCTAACTTGACTTCAAAGAATAGAAAATTGCTCACCATCTTATTGAAGCTGTTTAGGTAGTCATGAATAAGAGTCTCGTCCTTCATGCATAATCCGTAAAGTTGCTTCTTTAGGTATAGCTTTTTTGACAACGACTTTGTCATGTACAAACTCTCTAACTTCAACCACAGACTTGCCGCAAAAGTCTCCTTCATAACGTTATACATCACGTTATCCGTCAAACAAAGTTCTATCGTGCATTGTGCTTCCAGATCCATTTCTGCCCATGCGCCATTTGTTATGGTGGTAGGTTTACTACCCCCAAATGCTTTAAACAGCCCTTCTTTCACCAGAAGTTCTTTTACCCTTCTCTGCCACATCGAGAAGTATTGTTTCCCATTAAATTTCTCCACCTCAAAATTTATGTTATTTAGCTTGTTATCCATCATCCTTAATTTCAAAGAAAAAATCTTTCCCTTGGATCCTTACGAACTACTATTAATAGAACCACAATCTATGAAGATGGGGAGCAGACAGAACCGTCATCACCCACCGTAAACATAAATTGAAAAACTACGTAACGTAGTTCTGATACCAATTTTTGTTACCACAAGACCAATCGGTGACGCAGCGAAAAACCTTACGGATCTATAAATTTAGATCTCTTTATAGACGAATAACAAATAACACCAAATACAAACTGCGGAATAAATAACACAAATAAATTGGGAGGAAACGGGGAGAACCTTTATTAGAACTTTAAGAGAAAAAATAAAACCTTACAAGATGATTACAAGTAACCCTCTCTTTGATCTCCAACGAGATCACCTTGCTCTCTCTCTCTCTCTCTCTACAAGTTATCCTTAGCCGATATTCTTCGATCTCTTATGAAGGCATCGTCGTCTCCCTTTAGACGTTATGATCAGAAAAACATCTTCTTTAATGGCATTCGTCTTAACCCCTTCAACCTTGTGATCAAGATCTCCGACACTTTAAATTTTAACCCTAAGATCATATATATAGCCTATATAATTTAAGTTATAATAAGATCCCATAAATTACAAAACTTCCACCAAATAACTGAATCTTCAAGATAATTCTCAACCTGAAATTCGCGGTTATCTCTAAATAGACGTATGTCCCTCTGTAAGCAGATGCCTGCCTGCACTTTGACAGAAAGCCAATAGCACTGTCAGACTTCTGTCCCTCTGTGGGAAGGCGTCTGGCTCTTTGGACGCGTCTGGCCAAAGCTCGGCCAGACATATGCTGCCTACTAGGGCAGATGTTTTATTTCTGCTCTAGATTGTGGACCTTAAATACCAGACATTTGTTGCGTATTGCTACAGACGTCTGACCTTTCTTTGGCTTCATAGTCTTGAACAAAAACGACATCCTTCACAACACGAGAGTGCATTCAAGATGGAACCATTTGTGTACACCACATCGGTACTCATGATCAACTTGCGGATGTCCTCATCAAAACACTTGGACGCGCACAATTTCTCAAATTTCGATCCAAAATTGGAATCTCCAACGGAGCCTCCATCTTGCAGGGGTGTATTAGCGACACAGACCAAAAACAACAGCGGCAGACGTCTGAAAGAGAAGCTCCAGACGTCTGCCAAAGAACTTCCAAAATAATATAACATAGGTAGACGTCTAAAGAGGAAGAGCCATACGTCTGTGAAAGAGACAAACGTCTGAAGATTAGGAGCTAGACGTTTGAGCATGATTCTTCGACAAATAACAGAGAACACGAAGATGTCTGAAGGCTACTGGTCAGACGTCTACCTAAGGCGAACACAGCTGTTGCGGTTCTAAATTTAGATCAGATCTTACCAAATTGTGGTTATAGAAAAATTATGTTTTAATTTTATTTTTCATCATATAATTGTATAAATATACTGCAAGTTTCAATACAAAATCAATTAAGTTACAAACCCTAAAAACTATCTTCTCCAAATCTTTATATGTCGCATCTTATATGTTATACCCATATGTCTCTTATAGTTTTTCCAATACGAGACTATGTCATCTACATATCTCAACAGTTTAATTACTCGGTCGTAATTAACATTTAAATCAAGAGATGTTTTGAGAATAAAATCAATAGAAATAAAAACGAACATGGGAACCAGGGTTATCCATATGATAAAATGGAGTAAACCCACTTTACTTTTGTCCCAAAAACATGAAACCTCACCAAAATTGAAATGCGTGTACTTTATCATATAAATTTAACACCGTCAATTTAGTGGTGTATGTTTCCCATAATGCTCCTCAAACCTTTCATATCTAAATGTAACGTCTTAGATTTCGGTTAATGTTAGTTTAGACGGTAATGCGGGTTTACTGCAAAATGTTTACCAATTTGGGTTCCTCACATTTTATAACATTTAATTAATAATTTGTTATTATTTGTTATGGCATGCACGCACGTGTGCACGTTAATGTGAGGGTTTGTTTTGTGTTAATCTAGATTAGCAACCATGACAACTTAACCATTAATCTAATCTTTGTTTTAATCCTTTGACTTAACCCTAATCCTTAATCTTTCCCTAGATATTTTGTTGTGTGAAGATATTTCTTTTGGTGAGAAGAGGTGGCATGATGAGGTGTGGTGTGAATGCATTAAATGGAGATTTAATGCAAGGTTACACTCACCCTCACCCTTAACCTCACATCTCTCTCTTTTCATCACACTCTCTCCCTCTTTCTCTCTCACTTATTGCTTTCTCTTTTCTTTTCATCTCCTCTCATTCCCTAAATGGAACACTCTCATTTTCCATCACAAACCATCTCAAATCCTTCACAAATCTCACAAAAATCACATCTTTGATCTTGATTTTCCTCTCAGATGCCTTGGAGCTTGCAAAGCTTGGATCTTTGAGTTCTTTTGGTTGGGTAATGATCTCTATCTGTTAGTTAGGAGTTTATTGTGTAGCTTAGCTTGTTAGTTTCTCTTTTGAACTGTTTTGTATCGTTTTGGGTAAATATCATATTTTTAGTATAATTTGGGTCTGGGATGATCTGCTATCAAACCAGGTAATTGTTGCAAAAGTTCCCATCACAGTGACCTAGTGTTGTGACCTAGAACCTACCCTCAAAATACGAGCCCATTTCCTTTCCGTACGGCCGCAATTTTATTGCTTCTGACCGCAAATTGTGGCCAGACTGGGGAGTTAGGGTTTGGGTTTTTGTGTAAGGGTCTCTGGGGTTGTATGTGGTCTCATGGTACTTGCAACTTTTATAAATTTTGGTACAGAAAAATCTGGGACCACTTGCTTGTTTTCTTGTGTTTCGTTTCACGCGATACGTTATCCGATACGGTTCGTATTCTGTATTTTGTTGCTCTTGAGCTGGTTTCGTAGTGTCTCTATGCACGTTAGCTACAATACGAACACTTGAGAGTACGTTGGTGTTGTCGCGTTGGTCCGTGTAGTTTGTACGTATTTTGGGTCTATTGCTAATATACACTTGTTTTATTGTTTTAATGTTTCAGGTTCGCAGGCGGGGACTTCGGGCGCTGGGACGAAAGGAAAACAGGTGGTAGGCTTCACTTAGCCAGGAGCGTTGGTGAGTAGATTTAACATCTATAGGGGAATCGCCCGCATGGCGTTATGCTTCTGGACTAGAGATGTTAATACTGTCGCATATTCTATTTCATATATAGAGTTGCGCATACACCTTATTGCTTAGTTACTAGTTGTGCTTGGACTTATACCCTTAGGACACTGCACTATTATTGACGGCTCATGTAGCACGAGCACTGATGGTATGCCACACACACCGTCAATAATTGTCATGACACGCACAACACACATATAGATATGATATTGTTTGGTTAGGGACATTGAGACATTAATTCATATTTCTTTATGCATATGATATACAACATACCTGTATAGCTACATGCTTACACATATGCCTTGACATGCTTACATGCTAGTTACCTGTATACCTATAGAGTATTGTACCATTAGCGATAGGTACATACACACATAGTGACATAGCTACATGTATACCTTGCATACATACTTCACTTATACCTGGAGGGTGTATTACATCATTACTGATAGGTGGTTACATATACTTGCTATACCTTTATGTTTACATATATATCTGGCTATAGCTACATGTTCACCTTTATTTGATATTATATAGACTTGGAGAAATTATGAACCGCATGATATTTATTTTAACTTGTTGCAGTTAAATAGCGGCTTTTTCTTTATATGCTCGCATTTCAGTTTTATGTTGCATATATTATATTCATGGATTTTCGCATTGAGATATGGATTTTTCATGAAATTATGCAAATATTTCTTATTCTTTACTTGATATTTGGATGCATCCACTCAAAGATTTGTTTTAAACCGATACGTGGATCACGGGTGTCGATACTGGACACTTACAATTCGAGAAACGTATATACCGATACGTGGATCACGGGTGTCGATACCGGACACTTACGATTTGAGAAACGTATAAATATGAGAAAGACCGATACGTGGATCACGGGTGTCGATATCGGACACTTACGATTCGAGGAACGTATGGATATGAGTATTTATGTGTCGATACTAGACACTTGTTTTCATGATATTTTTACTCCTAAGTATATATATAACAATGGAATGGGACGTTGTTATATATATATATATATATATATATTAGTGAAATGGGACGCTAATATATATGTATACATATTATATATATATATATATATATATTAGTGGAATGGGACGCTAATATATATGTATACATATTAATTCATATACTTCATCATAATTATTCATGCAAATATACTTAGGATATATTTATGAGATTCACTTGATATTGGATTTGGGATATACGAGATTCATTTGAGATTGGATACAGGATATATATATGAGGTTGACTTGATATTTGATACAGGATATATACGAGATTGTTGATTTTGTACATTCAGGATATATGAGATTTACTTGATATTGTACATTCAGGATTTGTGAGACTTATATGATATGAGAGCCAATTTGAGGGCTGATTTGAGGAAATTGGGATTTGGATTGTCTTGATGGACTTTGGTCCTACCACGATGTCAGGATTCCGTGGAAATGACATGTTTCACCCCATACTCCACATTTATTGTTTAGGCACTGCTTCATGTATTAGTTGTACCTGTTAGTGTACCTTTCATGACTGTTGCATTTACATACTTCATTTTATATGCATTACTTCATTTGTTAGTTGTACCTGTTAGAGTACCTTTCATGACTGTTGCATATATACATTGTCATATCATTACTTCATGTATTAGTAGTACCTTATATGATTGTTGCATACAGATTGTCATATTATTGCTTTATGTATTAATTATACCTGGTAGTGTACCTTTCATGACTACTGCATTCATATGACCTTTTACTGCTTTTAGCTTACATATATTAGATTCGCGCTGTACGTGCATACTTGCGATTAGCTGTATATGTTATTTACTATTCACGAGTTGGCAACTCACCTCCGTTGTGCCACAGTTTGTTTTGCAGGTTGTTCCCCAGAGTAGTCGAGGCAGGCTATTCATCTATCTTATCATATTTTGCTACGGATACCACATCGGCTCACGGTGTGCAGTTTTGCTTTAGGTGGGTTTTGTGGTTATCCGATATTGTATTGTATATTCGTTGTATCCATGTACTCTCCATCTACCACTTTCATGTTTGACTTAGAGACTTGATGTGAGAACGATATTGTATATTATTTTGTGACTTGGAGGTCTTTTATGCAGTTTTATTTATATCGTTTTTTATTTCTTCGCTACGGCGTCGTATATCTGTTGTGGTGGTTGTTTTCCGTCTTTGGGCATGTTTTTGCTCTCGTTTGGGGATGCTTTACTTATATTTATGTTGTACCCATTTTTGTGGCTGGTTTTTACAAAGGAGGTGCTGCCAAAATTTTAAAGAAAGAAAAGTTGGACTTTTAAAGAATTTGGGTTGAGATTTTCAAAGGTTTTAAAATTGTTCTTATTTCTTACTACTTTTGATGGTTTAGCTTACTGGGTTTTCGGCTTACTTAAATTGCATTACGCCTGTAGATGTTGCGTAGTTTAAGGGCAGTCACGTGCCAATTTCGGGTCGTGACAAAGTTGGTATCAGAGCGCTAGGTTTTACCTTTCGGAGTGTAGGAAGACCTTGGAATGATGGAGTAGATAGTTTAAGCAGAGTAACGTAGTGTGTGTATGTCCGTGGCATACTCACGACGCAGTACTCCGCCTAAAGTTACCTAAGTACAAATTGCTTGAAATTCCTTCCTTGATGATTCATATCCTTATGATTCGATTTCCCTGTTCTTATCGAATCTTATTTCCATTTATAGCCTTTGCCGCCGATGACTATGGGGACTCAGAGTGATGCAGCGAGAGCCGAGGTCAGGATTGACTCGGGTGGGACGAGGACTGACCAGGATGGCACGGTCGTTGTACAGGAGCAGACGAATCCGCCTTCGACAGATAGTATCGCTAGGCTTGTGGCAGATATGCAGGACATGCGCCAGACGATGAGTTCATTAGTTGAGGCCATTCGAGCGCAGCGACAGGAGGTTGACACCCCTGTTACCCAGTTATTCCTTGCGGTCAGTACACAGCATTCATTCACCTACATAGCACCAGTGGATGCAGCCCCAGTTTACGAGGCACATTTTCCAGAAACTTTGGGAGTTCCGGAACAGTGGAGGACTCGTACCGGTGTACCAGCCCAGAGACAGAGGCCTAGTCATCGAGACAGATTTCGTGACCATCACGGGAGTAGCGGAGACTTAGGAAGAGGACAGTCGTTCAGCTCTCACCCCCAGGAGGGTCAGCAGTCATCGCGTGGATGTTTTCGATGCGGGAGCCTTCATCACCTCATCAGGGATTGTTCCTTAGCACTGCATCAGACTTGTGTTCGGAGAGGTCGTAGTCGCGGAGGATTCGCTCAGAGGGGACAGGTTAGCAGAGGAGGATTTCAGCCAGTTGCGGGTAGAGGGCAGATACGAGAGCTTGCTTCTACTCATCGGGACGCACGGGTGTCCAATGCAGGGTTTTCAAGTATTCTTAATTCGTATGTTCTTTTGATGAACTTCTTTGTTTTACACATTTTGTGCCGTGGTTGGGACGAGAGTCGTGTTAGCTAGATCAGCCGTTTTTTGTGCTAATTTCTGTCAGTGATTCTTTTGTTGCGCAACACGTATTTCAGTCGTATGCCAATCGGATAGGAGATAGAGATTCGTCCGTCACTTTGATCCTTCTAGAGATATTGGATTTGACGTTCTCCTGGGTATGGACTGGTTAGCTACGTTCTAGGCGTCTGTGGACTGCCGCGAGAAAACAGTCAGGTTTTGTTTTCCAGGTGAGTCAGTTCTTGTTATGCAGGGGGACAGCGGTGCGGCCTCTCACAGCTCGAATTCAGCCTTTTTCGCTTGTCGGCTTTTGAGGAGAGGATGTCGAGGATTCTTGGCGTTCATTCGTGATACTGGAGCCACAGTGGGCTTGTTGGACCAGGTTCCTTTCGTGCGAGAGTTTTCCGACGTTGTTCCAGATGAGCCGACGGAGCTTAGAGAGCTTAAGGATCAGCTGTAGAGTCGTTTGTTGGGGGGTCTTATGCATCTGAGTGTTTCGCTTTGGGGAGCTCCTATTCTGTTCGTCAGGAGAAGGTCGGAAGTTGAGGTTGTGTATTGAATGATCGTCAATTGAACCGGTTTACGGTGCGGATAGATATCCTTTACCTCGCATTGACGATTTCTTCGATCAGCTCCCGGGTGCGAGACTTTTTCTAAGTTTGTTTGGGATCAGGTCATCATTATTGCGGGTTCGGAGTGATGACATTTCGAAGACTGCTTTTGCGTGTGCTACGGAAAGTACATGTTTTGGTGGTGTCGTTGGACTCACCAATGCCCTAGCAGCATTCGTGGATGTGATGAACCAGATTTCTTCAGGCCGTTCCTCGACCAGTTTTTTTTGTTGTATCGTTGATGACATTCTGGTCTATTCTAATGTGTCGTGAGGAACATGAGTAGCACTTAAGGATTTGTTTTGCAGACATTGAGAGAGTGCCAGTTGTTTGCTAAATTCTCGGAGTGTTCCTTGAGGCTTGATTGTGTTGACTCCTGGGTCTTGTAGTTACAGGAGACGGTTTTCGTATGGTTCCGAGGAAGATCGAGGCCGTACAGCTTAGGCCCAGACTTGTGTGCAGGACGGAGGTCCGCAGATTTTGGGCTTAGCAGGTTTTTACCGCCGTTTCGTGCAGTATTACTAATGTATCGCTGCACCATTGACTGGACTGACCAAAAAGGAGGTTTCTTTTCTTTGGACTGAGGCATACGTGCGGAGTTTTCAGCAGTTGAAGACTCGGTTGACAACTGCACCAGTTCTTTCATTGCTTTCTGGTTTGGGCGACTTTGTTGTTTAAATGTGATGTTTCGCGAGTGGGGCTCGATTGTGTACTGATGTGACACTATAGAGTTCATCGCTTTCGCTTCCCTACAGTTGGAGGAAGTACGAGCAGAATATCCCACTCCTGATCTGGAGATGGCCGCAGTGGTCGTGCGTTGAAGATCTGAGGACACTACTTGTTCGAAGAGTCGTGTCAGATTTTCACAGACCACCAGAGTTTAATGTACATCTTCCTGCAGCGGGTTTTGATTGTTAAGACAGTCTTCTGCAAATTTACAGTTCTTGTGCGATCGTTGAGTACAGCTTAAGTTAGTCTCTACTGAGAGGACAGCTTGCTCATGTCCGCGCCCGACCATTTTTCCTTAATCGCTTTCGCGAGGCACTGCCCGCCGATACTCGTTTGTCAGAGATTCTTGAGCATACTCGGCTGGGTAAAGATTCGGAGTCCTTGATTTGTGAGCAGGATGTGCTATGTTTAGGGACGCGTTTGTTACCTGATACTGTTGGGCAGAGACGCAAAATCCTAGAGCAGGCACATCAGTCAACTTTCGGTGTTCATTCAAGTTCCACCAATTTATAGCGTGACTTGTGAAATAGTTACGGGTGGACAGGGATGAAGAGTGAAGTTTCGGATTTCGTTTCTAGGTGTCTGTCTTGTTGTGAGCTATGATTGAGCATCTGAGACCGGCTGGAGAGTTGCAACCTTTAACCGTTCTGGAGTGGGAATGGGAGCAGATCTCCACGAATTTCTTTATGGTGTCTACCCAGGTCTAGACAGGGTGTGACTCCATTTGGTGTTTGTTGTCCGGTTATACTCGGTTTGCTCGGTTGTTCTTTGTTAAGTTTGTGCGTTGCATGGAGTTCCTTTATGGGTCGTATCCAATGAAGGCACCATGTTCGCTTGCCGTCTTGGACAGGAGCTTCAGGAAGCCTTGGGTACTGGTTGAGCTTTAGCTCTGCTTTTCCATCGGCAGGATGATGGTTTTGTGAGAGCGGGCTATACAGACTCTGGAGGATATGCTTGTGCGTACGTACTAAGTGTTGTCGGCAGTTGGGATCGTCACTGGCCATTGTTAGGGTTTTCCTTCGATAGCTGTTATCAGGAGACATTCCTGTTAGTTATATGTATGCCCTAGAGGCCATTACTGTACATATGATGTATATTGTAGTGGATGCTAGGACGTATATAGGGAGGACTTTCTTGCTCGACATGATAATATGCTATTTGGTTGATCTTTACCTTAACGTGTTTACTGATTGTCTCTCTGTTACATGTTGGTAAAGCCCTTAGGATCTGTACTTGACTACCTGGACTATGATGCGGATCATACTAGTGGGGACATGGTAGTCCATAAGTACATCCTTCAAAGTCCCTAGTCGTGGGTGTATCGAGACGGGGCATCGATATACCAGAGTAGACTAGCGTGTACCTTCTCGACCCATACAGATGGGCGATGGATGATCCCATATCCATTGGTGTTTGACATCAGAGATGATATACGGGTGCTCAGTAGAGACTGGGTACACTGGACGGACTCGCTGAGAACTCCCAGATGGTATTATACCTCACGTCAGATGGCAGTTCTCTGGTGACACTGGTACAGAGTAGTCTGTTGACCCGAGATCGTCATAGAGTCTTGTATGGTTCCCACTGTGCTTTGATTTCCATCTTACCACGTCCAAGAGGGCGTGCAAAACGGTGGTTTTTGGGTACAGTCCCGAGTCACATGAAGGCAATGAGCGATAGGAGGGGATTCGTCTCTCCCGGTATAGGGGGTTGATGTTGCGCTGTGTTCGATTGGCTATAACAGGAAATCCCTGGCCAGGGTTGCTGAGATTTACTGGTAAGTGTTACCAGTAGTTTCTCGAACAGTTATAGACCTCACATCGACACGACTTATTGAGCTATTGGGGTCTGACGTTTACCACCCCTAGGCGAGATATACGACATATCAGACGATCAGACCGGACTGTACGGTAGTGTTACTGGTTGGATTCACTGGAGTGTGAGCGGGCTTGCTCGTCGATCTTCAGATCGCTCAATACCCGGGTGGCCGTTACGTTTAGCAGACCGCTTGCGGCTTGTGGGTGTTTGATATGATCATCACCTGCTGCCGGCGTATTGACGAGTCTTTAGAGTCCTACACAGAGGTTTCCTGGCTCAAGCGAAACGAAATAGGAGCGCATATGAGATATGTGAGGGACCGAGAATAATGCGTGTATGTGATACCGTATTTAATTCTCGCGATCAATGTGTCGGATGGTTGTATGCGATATAACCTAGTTATCGATTCAAGCGTTGAATCGATAAGCCGATACATTGAATACTAGTCGGTTGTGTGCGACATGACCGGATCATTGAATCAAGTGTTGATTTAATGATTTAATGCATGATAATATATTTGATATATTACTTTGCGTTAACTAGTATTGGTTCACTTTAGAATTTGATTTCTCACTTGTTTTCATCAATCACCATTGATGAAGTGAACTTTCTTCATGTGAAGAAGATGAAGAAGAAGAAGAAAGAAATATTGTTATGATAAGAATCATTTAAAAAGAAAAGAATAATCCATTCTTATCATAACACTAACCATGGTAATGTGTAGAGAATCAATCATGGTTAAATGAGATGGTTAGGGTTAAGCATGAGACAAAATGGTTGCTAAAGTCAAAGTCTTCATGAAGCTTCAATATGAAACAAAATTAGCCACCATTTTCTCTTAATGCCTTTTCTAATTATTTCCAAAATGAATAAATAGATAAATAAATAAGAAAAGGAAATAAAACCCTAATCATATAAATAACCATGGTTGATTCTTAACATACACATAAACAATCATGTATCATCAAACATGATACAAGAAAATGTACAAATGTATATCACATATACAATGTGCACAATACAAGTGAGAAAATCCATATAAAGTGAACCAATACTAGTTAACGCAAAGTAATATATCAAATATATTATCATGCATTAAATCATTAAATCAACACTTGATTCAATGATCCGGTCATGTCGCACACAACCGACTAGTATTCAATATATCGGCTTATCGATTCAACGCTTGAATCGATAACTAGGTTATATCGCATACAACCATCCGACACATTGATCGCGAGAATTAAATACGGTATCACATACACGCATTATTCTCGGTCCCGCACATATCTCATATGCGCTCCTATTTCGTTTCGCTTGAGCCAGGAAACCTCTGTGTAGGACTCTAAAGACTCGTCAATACGCCGGCAGCAGGTGATGATCATATCAAACACCCACAAGCCGCAAGCGGTCTGCTAAACGTAACGGCCACCCGGGTATTGAGCGATCTGAAGATCGACGAGCAAGCCCGCTCACACTCCAGTGAATCCAACCAGTAACACTACCGTACAGTCCGGTCTGATCGTCTGATATGTCGCATATCTCGCCTAGGGGTGGTAAACGTCAGACCCCAATAGCTCAATAAGTCGTGTCGATGTGAGGTCTATAACTGTTCGAGAAACTACTGGTAACACTTACCAGTAAATCTCAGCAACCCTGGCCAGGGATTTCCTGTTATAGCCAATCGAACACAGCGCAACATCAACCCCCTATACCGGGAGAGACGAATCCCCTCCTATCGCTCATTGCCTCCATGTGACTCGGGACTGTACCCAAAAACCACCGTTTTGCACGCCCTCTTGGACGTGGTAAGATGGAAATCAAAGCACAGTGGGAACCACACAAGACTCTATGACGATCTCGGGTCAACAGACTACTCTGTACCAGTGTCACCAGAGAACTGCCATCTGACGTGAGGTATAATACCATCTGGGAGTTCTCAGCGAGTCCGTCCAGTGTACCCAGTCTCTACTGAGCATCCGTATATCATCTCTGATGTCAAACACCAATGGATATGGGATCATCCATCGCCCATCTGTATGGGTCGAGAAGGTACACGCTAGTCTACTCTGGTATATCGATGCCCCGTCTCGATACACCCACGACTAGGAACTTTGAAGGATGTACTTATGGACTACCATGTCCCCACTAGTATGATCCGCATCATAGTCCAGGTAGTCAAGTACAGATCCTAAGGGCTTTACCAACATGTAACAGAGAGACAATCAGTAAACACGTTAAGGTAAAGATCAACCAAATAGCATACTATCATGTCGAGCAAGAAAGTCCTCCCTATATACGTCCTAGCATCCACTACAATATACATCATATGTACAGTAATGGCCTCTAGGGCATACATATAACTAACAATCTCCCACTTGCACTAGGGCCATCTGTTGCAGTGGTTGTAGTATCTCATACTCAACCATCCCATAAAAGTCTTTCTCTGGGAAAAGGCCTTTGTGAGTGGATCCGCCGTGTTGTCCTCTGAGTCTACTCTCCTAACCTTGATCACCCTGGAGATCAACCATCTCCATGATCAAGTGATACTGCCTTAGAACATGTCTGGATCACTGATGGGACCGGTATTCCTTGGCATAAGCCACAACTCCATTGTCACACAATGGGAGGAACATAGTTCATCTCATGAACCAATATACACCCAAACAGCCTCTTTGGTAGCATCTCAAGTAGCGATGTATCCAGCCTTTATCGTCTAGTATGCCACGGTATCTAGCTTGGAACTCTTCCAACATACCGTCCCTTTACTGAGGGTAAAGACAATGCCTGCGACTGACATTCAGTCGTCCTTATCACTTCCAGTGATTCTCCCCAGGGTCGATTGATACCATCTCACTACAACTAGTGAGAATCCTAACATCCAATTAGATCTATCTCATAGATCCAAAATCCAGGATTTAGTAGGTATCATTTTGATCCTATGTGGAGAATCATTGTGATAAACGGAGACTGATCGAGCGTAGCATAAGAAACTCCTTTCCTATCAAGAGTATGTCATCCACGTACTCTACGAGGATCGTCACCATACTCCCTACTACTTTTTTTGTTTATACAAGGTTCATCTACCATTTTGATGATGTCAACCTCTTTGACTAATTCATCAAAACAGATGTTCCAACTCCGCGATGTCTGCTTTATCCTATAAAGCATCTTGCACACGTTTCCGCTGCTCCCACTGTCTACGAAGCCCTCTGGCTGTGTACTTATAGACGCTCTCTTCCAAATCATCATTTAGAAAAGCAGTCAAGACACCCAACCACCAGAGATCGTAGTCATGGTATGTAGCTGTGGCAAGTAGGATCTGGATGGACTTAAGCATAGCTACTTAGAAAAGGTTTCATCATCATCCATACCTGGTCAATGATGAAAACCTTTAACAAGTCTAGCTTTGAAAGTCTCAACTTTTCTATTTACACCAAGTAATCTTCTTAAGATATACTTGCTCCTGATGGGGATTTAACCCTTCAGATATAGCAACTAAAGTCCATACTTTGTTGGTGTATAAGGATTCCATCTCAGATCGATAAACATCCAGCCATTCTCACAGAGTCTCACTCCTGATGGCCAGCTCGAAACTAGTTGGGTCATCATCTCATGATGCAATCCTCGCTCCCACTGTCATAGAGAAACTGAAGTATCTCTCAGGTGGGTGAGGAACCCTACTAGATCGGCGGAGAGGCTGAGGTTCGTTGGAATCTACTGAATCCATTGGCTCTATCAAATCATCTGCTACAGTTTGTATAGCTGGAACCTTTCCAGTTCTACATAACAGACTTTTCCTCGAGCTTGTCCAGATTTTGCTTTTAGACATAGGCCGGACAACCCCAAATCTTAACTGACTTAAGACATGGGCTCTTCCCTTTCCATATCACATATGAAATGGTAGGCAACTGATTTGATTTGAACCCTATTCAATAGGTATGCATCTTCTTAAGTGCATAACTCCCAAAAAGAAATAGGTAACTCAGTAGTACTCATCATAGAGCACACCTTATCACATAGGGTGTGATTGCTCCGCCCCGATATACCATCGTGCTATGGTGTATTCGGAGGAGTAATGCCGAGAGAGAATCTCATTCTCCTTTAGAATAGTCCAGGAATTCCGTGCACAAGTATTCTCCTCCTTGATCTCATCAAAGGACATAATACTTATACCCGTATTTTGGATCTCTACTTCTCGCTTATATTCTGTGAATATCTCAAAAGGTTCGGACTCATGTTTCAACAGGAACATATGACTGAATCTTGAGAGATTATCAGAGAATATAATGAAGTATAAAGAACCAGTCTTGGCAAGTGTAGACTGGGGACCTACATACATCAACATGTATCATCCCAAGAGTTCACTAACTCTTTCTCTGTTTCCATTAAACGGAGCTATGGTCATCTTATCTTTGTGACATGACTGGCGAGTTTCACAAGATGTAAATTCAAACTGATTTAAATATGCATCTATATGTAACTCTAGCTAGTCGGGTCACATTGATCTGACCTAGTCTACAATGCCTCAAGAAGAATTCGTTCATTTCTGAACTCTTCCTCTTGTGTGTGTTCTGTATACTAAAGAACTGTAGTTTGATTTAGAACGTCAATGCTTTTAGATAACGTGCCTGAACCGATCAACTTTTGATATAGGAAATGTTCAAAACATTATCCAACTATACAAAATTTTATCATTTCTTTACTGATAAAGAGATAGATATGATTTTGTATATCAGGTTCGGTATCTAATAACATTTGTTCAGAATCAATGTATTCATAATACAGGGTGACAGTGACCAACAAACTTGGCTGCAACACTTGCCCCGTTTTCTGCCTCATGAAACTTATCACCCGTTCTCAGTTCTCTACCTATCTGTAGCCCTATGTAACAGATTACATATCTGGGATCCTGATCTGGTATCACATACCCAGGACGTAAAGGATACTGAGAAACAGTTCTGTATAATGAACACACCCGAAGATGATGCATCATATGCACTCTCTTCGTTTGGGCGGCACGGGAAATCTGGTATTCCCCAATTTCCTGCTCTGTCTTATAACAATTATAAGTTGGAGCGGGACCAACGTTCCCCCGCTCAGTATAACAAGCGGGTTCGGTCAATATTCCGTATTATTATCTTGATTAAGGCGTGATATGGTCGCTACCAGGAGAGAGAGAGAAGAAAACACTCAGCGTGCGCTCTTTCAAGAATAGATTGGTTATTATTTTATCTAATCAGGATGGCTCCCACTGCTTTTTATCAAATCTTCCTTCAAACCCTAAAAGGAAAGACTAGCCGGGATTAATTACACACTACAAGTTCGCCAATCTTTCAGCCAGGCCAGTGTCGGTACTTTGAGGGAGGTCCCCCGTGCTTTCGCACGAACCTAATTAATGTAAACCTCGTTTTCCCAGAGGCGTAACCCCGTTGACACCTTTCTAGACACCTACTTGATCGGCTAATTGTAATGTATAAAACTCTCCCAGGAGTAACACTTACTCGCAGCAGGTATCGGGATCCAACTATCTCATAGAAGGTATGCAATCTCATTGCAAATTTCAACACTTGAAATTCCCGATAATATTTTGCCCCATGCGATCTATGACCTTGACAAGGTCAACAAACCATAGACCGCAAGTCAAGTTCAACCCGTCATTTCTTGATTGAATCAAACCCACCCGCACGACCCTTGACAAGGTCAACAAGGCCGCACGACTACCCTAACCCAATCTGCATCATATGCATAAGCAGATAAATACTGGTAAGCTACCGCACACTGCGCCTTGACAAGGTCAACAAACGCAGCACGAATACTAAACAGGATTTATCTGAAATGACGGAGGGCTACGACAGGTTTTTCTGAAAACCTATTGCGTAATGAACTTGATATCGTTGTAGGATCGAATGAATTTTGAAATGGAGTGCTTTTGAGGCTTTTCTAGTTTTGCTAAAGGAGTCACTCCCGGTGAAGGGATCGTCGGTCCTTTCCTCGTCGAATGAGGTGTGGGATATATCATATATATCACTGTGCAAAGCAAAAACACTTAAAAGCAATCAAAAGACAAACCGAGGGTGTAGCATCGACCAGTTATTGCTAAAGGAGTCACTCCCGGTGAAGGGATCTCGGTCCTTTCCTTATCGAATAAGGTGCAGGATATATCACATATACCACTGTGCAAAGCAAGAACTGTAGCTACCTGTTTTATTTTGAAATTCGATTCTACAACATCTTAGGTTTCTTTTATTTCATTAATCACATTAATGAAGTCCCATCATTTAAGTACCTAATCATCACAGATAAATACGACGTACACTTATGCCATCCGCATTCGCCTCGATGTTCCCTCGTGCACCGTTAGGTTAGGTAACTAACGGCAGAGCAGGGCAGGGCTAGCGCGGGTGTAAAACATAAGTAACGTCTATATAATATATCATATATACTATATACTGTATCTATCACAGAACATCACATGATCACATCACAGATATCGCAGCAGAAGAATTATATGAAATATTGGATATACTAGGACGTCCGTGTTTTCAATACGAGCCAGTATAAAACACGGATTCCACGGTCGTGATGAATAGCCAAACCCACACCCCTAGACCCCTACGAGAGCGGCAAGCAACCCTACCAATTCTGGAGTTAGGAGACCCGGACTCGACTCCTCGAGTTGGTCTCCCACTGGACTCCAGAACCCGGTTACTTGTGCTCCCCTCCTTGGGTCTATCCTAGTGCGGAAGTTGTCACCGTTTGTATATTACGATCCGCAGTCGGGTTTCTCGGCACCGTTAAAATTTTAATTTGGCATGTTCGATGCCTTGTGAGACCTCATTAGGGTGCCTAGGAACCCTACAATTCCAATTGGCAACCTTTAGGTTTTGTTGTTAGGTTGTGTCGATCGCCAGTCTGTTTTTCTGACTCTGCGTAAGTAGGATTTTTGGACCCAGCTAGTCTAGAGACTTCGGAGATGATCCAGTTGGTTCAGGTCAGGATGAGAACAGTCTAGTGCGGACAGAGGTCTTATGCCGACCGTGGTGGTCGCAGACTTGAGTTCGCAGTGGGAGATCATGTATTCCTATGGGTTTTTCCGATGAATAGCGTGTTGAGTTTTGGGAAGTTTATCCCAGGATTGTAGGTCTTTTAGAGATCCTCAAGCGAGTTAGTTCCGTTGCCTATAATTTGGCACTTCCGCCCAGATTATTGAGTATTCACCCCGTATTCCTTGTGTCGATACTTTGCAAATACCTTCATGACCTTTCTCACATGATTCAGCACCAGACCATTTAGCTTGAGACGCGATTTTTCGTTCTCCGGCAGCAAATGGTGTTAATGGCTCGGCAGGTGGAGAAACTTCGGTCAAGGGTCTTGCCATCTGTGGAGAGTTTTCTTGGGCGTAGCCGTATAGCGAGGTGATCACTTGGGAGGCTGCGAGCGAGATTTGAGAGTTTTGTACTCTTCTCTTTGAAGGTACGCTCAGTGAGAATTTTAAATTCGTGGACAAATTTTTATAAGGGGGGAGATTGTAACGCCTTAGATTTCGGTTAGTGTTAGTTTAGACGGTAATGCGGGTTTACTATAAAAAGTTTACCAATTTGGGTTCCTCACATTTTATAATATTTAATTAATAATTTATTATTATTTGTTATGGCATGCACGCACGTGTGCACGTTAATGTGAGGGTTTGTTTTGTGTTAATCTAGATTAGCAACCATGACAACTTAACCATTAATCTAATCTTTGCTTTAATCCTTTGCCTTAACCTTAATTCTTAATCTTTCTCTAGATATTTTGTTGTGTGAAGATATTTCTTTTGGTGAGAAGAGGTAGCATGATGAGGTGTGGTATGAATGCATTAAATGGAGATTTAATGCAAGGTTACACTCACCCTCACCCTTAACCTCACATCTCTCTATCTTTTCATCACACTCGCCCTCTCTTTCTCTCTCACTTATTGCTTTCTCTTTTCTTTTCATCTCCTCTCATTCCCTAAACTGAACACTCTCATTTTCCATCACAAACCATCTCAAATCCTTCACAAATCACATCTTTGATCTTGATTTGCCTCTTAGATGCCTTGGAGCTTGCAAAGCTTGGATTTTTGAGTTCTTTTGGTTAGGTAATAATCTCTATCTGTTAGTTAGGAATTTATTGTGTAGCTTAGCTTATTGGTTTCTGTTTTGAACGCGTTTTGTATCGTTTCGGGTAAATATTGTATTTTTAGTGTAATTTTGGGTCTGGGATGATCTGCTATCAAACCAGGTAATTGTTGCAAAAATTCCCATCACAGTGACCTAGTGTAGTGACCTAGAACCTACTCTCAAATTACGAGCCCATTTCTTTTCCGTACGGCCGCAATTTTATTGCTTCTGGCCGCAAATTGCGGCCAGACTGGGGAGTTAGGTTTTGGGTTTTTGTGTAGGGGTCTCTGGGGTTGTATGTGGTCTCATGATACTTGCAACTTTTACAAATTTTTGGTACAGAAAAATCTGGGACCACTTACTTGTTTTCTTGTGTTTCGTTTCACGCGATACGTTATCCGATACGGTTCGTGTTCTGTGTTCTGTTGTTCTTGAGCTGGTTTCGTAGTGTCGCTATGCATGTTAGCTAAAATATGAACACTTGAGAGTACGTTGGTGTTGTCGCGTTGGTCCGTGTAGTTTGTACGTGTTTTGGGTCTATTGCTAATATACACTTGTTTTATTGTTTTAATGTTTTAGGTTCACAGGTGGGGACTTCAGGGGCTGCGACGAAAGGAAAACAGGTGGTAGGCTTCACTGAGCCAGGAGCGTTGGTGAGTAGATTTAATATCTATAGAAGAATCGCCCGCATGACGTTATGCATTTGGGCTAGAGATGTTAATACTGTCACATATTCTATTTCATATATAGAGTTGCGCATACACCTTATTGCTTAGTTACTAGTTGTGCTTGGACTTGTACCCTTAGGATACTGCACTATTATTGACGGCTCATGTAGCACGAGCACTGATGGTATGCCACACACACCGTCAATAATTGTCATGACACGCACAACACACATATAGATATGATATTGTTTGGTTAGGGATATTGAGACATTGATTCATATTTCTTTATGCATATGATATACAGCATACCTGTATACCTAAATGCTTACACATATGCCTTGACATGCTTACATGCTACTTACCTGTATACCTATAGGGTATTGTACCATTAGCGATAGATACATACACACATAGTGACATAGCTATATGTATACCTTACATACATACTTCACTTATACCTGAAGGGTATATTAAATCATTACTGATAAGTGGATATATATACTTGCTATACCTTTATGTTTACATATATATCTGGCTATACCTACATGTTCAACTTTATTTGATATTATATACATATGGAGAAATTAGGAACCGCGTAATATTTATTTTAACTTGTTGCAGTTAAATAGCGGCTTTTTCTTTATATGCTCGCATTTCAGTTTTATGTTGCATAGATTATATTCATGGATTTTCGCATTGAGATATGGATTTTTCATGAAATTATGCAAGTATTTCTTATTCTTTACTTGATATTTGGATGCATCCACTCAAAGATTTGTTTTAAACCGATACGTGGATCACGGGTGTCGATACCGGACACTTACGATTCGAGAAACGTATATACCGATACGTGGATCACGGGTGTCGATTCCGGACACTTACGATTTGAGAAACGTATAAATATGGGAAAGACCGATATGTGGATCACGGGTGTCGATACCGGACACTTACGATTCGTGAAACGTATGGATATGAGTATTTATGTGTCGATACTAGATACTTGTTTTCATGATATTTTTACTCCTAACTATATATAAAAGTGGAATGGGACGATGTTATATATATATATATATATATATATTAGTGGAATGAAACGCTAATATATATGTATATATATCAATTCATATACTTTATCATAATTATTCATGCAAATATACTTAGGATATATTTATGAGATTCACTTGATATTAGATTTGGAATATAGAAGATTCATTTGAGATTGGATACTGGATATATATATGAGGTTGACTTGATATTTGATACAGGATATATACGAGATGTTGATTTTGTACATTCAGGATATATGAGATTTAATTGATATTGTACATTCAGGATTTGTGAGACTTATATGATATGAGAGCCAATTTGGGGGCTGATTTGAGGAAATTGGAATTTGGATTGTCTTGATGGATTTTGGTCCTACCACGATATCAGGATTCCGTGGAAATGACATGTTTCACCCCATACTCCACATTTATTGTTTAGGCACTGCTTCATGTATTAGTTGTACCTGTTAGTGTACCTTTCATAACTGTTGTATTTTCATATTTCATTTTATATGCATTGCTTCATGTGTTAGTTGTACCTGTTAGAGTACCTTTCATAACTGTTGCATATATACATTGCCATATCATTACTTCATGTATTAATAGTACCTGATTTAGTACCTTATATGATTGTTGCATACAGATTGTCATATTATTGCTTCATGTATTAGTTATACATGCTAGTGTACCTTTCCTGAATACTGCATTCATATGACCTTTTAGTGCTTTTAGCTTACATATGTTAAATTTACGATGTACGTGCATACTTGTGATTAGCTGCATATGTTATTTACTATTCACAAGTTGGCAACTCACCCCCGTTATGCCACAATTTATTTTGCAGGTTGTTCCCCAGAGTAGTCGAGGCAGGCTATTCATCTATCTTATTATATTTTGCTGTGGACACCGCATCGGCTCACGGTGTGCAGTTTTGCTTTAGGTGGGTTTTGTGGTTATCCGATATTGTATTGTATATTCGTTGTATTCATGTACTCTCCATCTACCATTTTCATGTTTGACTTAGAGACTTGATGTGAGGACGATATTGTATATTATTTTGTGACTGGAAGGTCTTTTATGCAGTTTTATTTATATCGTCTTTTATTTTTTCGCTACGGCGTCGTATATCTGTTGTGATGGTTGTTTTCCGCTTTTGGGCGTGTTTTTGCTCCGGTTTGGGGATGCTTTACTCATATTTATATTGTACCCATTTTTGGGGCTGGTTTTTACAAAAGAGCTGCTGCCAAAATTTTAAAGAAAGAAAAGTTGGACTTTTAAAGAATTTGGGTTGAGATTTTCAAAGGTTTTAAAATTGTTCTTATTTCTTACTAGTTTTGATGGTTTAGATTACTGGGTTTTCGGTTTACTTAAATTGCGTTACGGCTGTAAACGTTGCGTAGTTTAAGAGCCGTCACGTGCCAATTTCGGGTCGTGACACTAAACTTGCCCTTTTTTCTTCTAATTTTTATTCTTTTTTTCTTTTTTCCATTTCTTTTCCAAAATCTTTAATTGATGCATGAAACTACTTATCTTCACTCTACTCCTTCAAACAGTGAGCATGCATTCAAAAATGTATGGTTGGAAAGACGGAGAAAAAGAAAAGATAATAGTACGTTAGTAATCTAAATTTGTTAGAAAAGCCTTCTGGATGAAAAAATTAACACCTTTACATTTTAAGGTTAAAACAAATGTTTTCCAGCTGGCAAATTAAAAGGAGAAAGGTTTCTGGCATCTAACCTTTTGGATATCTGAGGGGGTTCTTGCAGCTTGATTGGGGCCTTTTTTCTTCGTCCCGAAGCGTCTGCGGCCAAAACAGTAAGAGCCACTAATTACCTGCTCCAAATGAAAACACACAGCAAGTGAAATCAATAGTAGACACAAAGGATGAAAGCAGTGACATCTTTTTCCTTTCTACAATTTAACAAGCTAAAAAGTTGTGAATAAAAGTTCCTATATATGAAAGTTAGAATTATTTGCAGTTGCAGACATAAAATGACAGAAATATAATAAATTAAAGGCTTGCATATGAATAGGAAATCACCTCGTCACATGGATGGAGGAGCTATATATTATGGGGAAATGCGGGAGTATTCCTTCCCTGAAAAAATCTAGTTAAAAATAACAAATCTTCTCACATATAAAAAAAAATGAAAAAAAGAAAAAAAAAACCAAAAACTTAAAAACAAAGACTCCTACATTAATTCAAAAAGATCATCAAAATATTATGTTAAAGATTTGCTTAAGAAGTATAATTTTCTTTACTTGCATTTTTGGCACGTGCAATGCACGTGATATAAACAATAAAATAAAAAAAGATTAGTCAATTCTACAATATAGATATATATCTATGTTATATTACTTTAATTTTTAGTTAACTTATTAGATATTTTTTATCTTCTGAAAATATTTGTTAATGAAAATGAGTTTTAGATTTGTTATAAGTATTGAACTTTTACTATAAAAAGATAACAATTAGAGATTCTATAAGATTTTTATATGTCTTGATTTTATAGGATACTTTTAACAAAATGTTTGATGATTTGGACGGTATTGAAATTGAGGATTTGTCATGTTTTTCTAAATATTTTATTTCACATAAACATGAAATGCCACATGCTCTTGCTTTCTTTCGCAATATTATAACTTGTATTTGCGCGTGCGATGGACGTGTTCAAATAAAAATTATGTTTGATTTTTGAATTCAAAAAAATAAGTTACGTGATATAAGTTGTTAGTTTGTTTTCAAAATGATCCACAATGATTCTGGTAGTTATTTAAGATCAGTAGAGATGATTATATAGTTATAACTGATTCGGATGGTCGCATTTATTAAATATTTATTACAGAAAAAGTGTTTCACCGAAGTAGTATAAATCCCCGTTTTTGAATTTAATTTTTTGCTGCAAATGTGACACCATTTGAGGTTATGTTAAACCACCAATTAAATCGAAATCAATTTAGGAACATGGTTTTGTGGTTATAATAGTAGAGATAGTAAAGATAGCCACTAGGATTTAATTTGTTATATCTGATTCTAAATTTTAATATGATTATATACATTAGTTTTATATAACAAATTAGCTAAAAATATTTAGTTATTATCATTATTTATATGGGCATTTTACTATAAAAAAAAACCTTTCATACTTCGCTAATTATTAAGAAGTCCGCTCATATTTTGTATTTGCTTAAAAGATCCCCATATATTTAAATTGCACTAAAAAACATCACACGCTAGTTTTCCATCAAAACTTAACGTACGTCCCGTTATGAAGATAGAGCTGGAACTTGTGTTTGAACCATTCTCTTACCTACTAGGTATCTAAATAAGTTTTTCTTTCATAAAAAGAGCCAACACGTTCTCTCTTAGTTGAAGATTGGAATTTAACGCAACTAAAGAATCGCTCTCTTTTCAAATAAGGTTGCCCACAAACTTGCAATTGAAGGGATGAAGACACTCGACAAACTCGTTGATGGAGGAGATCGAGAAATATGAACCGGTTTCCATGATCAATTTGAGAGATCTTTGATCACGAAACCTTAATCATACAGCCAATTTGACAGAAAATTTAAGAATTTTGGGAAAAGAAAAGAAGTTGTGAAGGTTTTTAAATACTAACATGATATTCATTGTTAGCCTCCTAACGGAATAATAGAAGATACCAAAAACATTCTTTTTTTCCCCTGTTAAGAGGATTTTTAGTACAATTTAAATGTATGAGAGTCTTTTAAGTAAATAAGAAGTATAAAAGGTTTTTTCAATAATTAGCGAAATATGAAAGATAATTAGCCAAGCATGTGGAGGGTTTTTTAGTGCAAAAAACCCTATTTATGTCAAACAAACGATACATATTTACTTGGTATCTAAACTAGTCTCTATTTATAAACAGAAGAATGAAGGAAATATGTCTTAGGAGAGAACTTCTCTTATCGAATTGAAAAAATATCATTATTTTTTCTGATAATCGGCATCCATCATCATTATTTTTTCTATCATTTAAGATGTGGATACACCAAAATTCATGTGATTTAATCATTTTTTTCACCGTTGAATTAGCAACGTAAAAAATTCTATTATCGGTCAACCGTTAATTTTGCACCACTAACTTAATGGTGAAAAAATTTAGAATTATATAAAATTTGGTGCAGTCACGTCTTAGATAATAAAAATAAAGATGATGAATGCCGATCGTCAAAAACAAATAATGGATAATGTATTTTTTCAACGGCATCGGAGGAATCCCCTCGCAACTTTCCTGCATTATTCTCCTCTGTAAACTAATTTGTAAATGTATGTATCAAGGCTTCTATTTTTTGAGAAAAGACAGTCCTAACAAAATTGAGAAAAAGACGTAAAACTTGCAAATTTTACTTTTGTAATCAAATGGGAGATGAATGGATGAATGATGTGTTGGTCACGACATTGAAGCAAATTTCTTTTTATATACCATCACTATGATATAATCATAAAATGTTTCCAAGTATCAATTACAATATGCTTTTTTTTGTTTCGGGGTAGATTGTTTTTGCCGGTAAAACGATTTGCAGCAACGTTTATGTGTTGTATTTCTTCAGCACTAACAAAAATTCTTGGCTAAAGCGCACCATTAATTAACTTTTTAAATTTTGATTATTTTTTATTTCCAAAACACCTACATCATCCAGAGATAAAATATTAATCGCCAACAGTTACTGAAGACAAAAACTTACAGAAATTTAAGTACATTTTGGAAATAATTAACTGAAATAGCAACCTATATGTATAGGGTATGGTCACATGTTTTTGTTAGCCTTTGGGTCCGATCCGGTCCAATATCCGTCCATATGAATGGATTGCCCATTTATTCATATATAGAAGGCTAGGATTTCATATGAAACGTACGATAGATATGTATACAATATAAAGAGTTATTTTAGAAAGAAAAACAAAAGAGGGCCGTCGTTTTCTTTCCTCATCCTCTTCTAATTGGGTTGGTTTGCAGGGTGATCAAGAGAGCGATTCTCATTTTCTACTAAAGTGTGGTTTCTCTCCGGCCGTTACTAGAAGACGCTAAAGATCAGATCTTCTGAATAACGCGGAAGCCTACTTGAAATAGTCCTCGGGGATGAATAGGACCATACAAACATTATGCCCAAATTAAAAATTCTATCAACTATACATGCAAGTGTAAAACACAATTACAAAAATATAGTACATCAAACAATACTACAATTGTAAACAAGGAGTATATAGCAAGCAAGAATAATATCAACTGCAAACAATAAGCATAAAGAGCAAATAGTAAGCAATTATAGCAAGTAGTGAACATGCATGCAATTGAGCAATTTCTAAACTAATGGGCAATATAAAGTAAGAGAAATTGTAAACACAATCGCAAACGGTAGTCGTTTTTATAATAGTTCGGGAGATCTCTTAGTCCGCTTTCTTTAGACGCATGAGCCCGTTCTACTAAACACGTCTTTCTCTTGGAGATAAACACATTGCCCGCAAGCAACACAACTCCGCTTCCGATAGAGGCCAAACCAACACGTCTTCTCAACAGACTACGCGTTGTTCGCCACTACGAACAACATTACTTACAAGCTCTTTTAGCCTCTCTCTCGATACAACCACACGTGCTCACACTTGAGCACTTCTTCTCTCAACAAGCTCTTCTCTCTTACAAAGCACTCTTGCACTTAAGAATTCTCTCAATGAAGAAAGAAAGTAAAATACAAGATCAAGATTACTCTCAAATGAGTTTTACAATAAAGCACTAATACTCAAGAATATGGATAATAAAACCAGAAGCTTTTGAGTTTGTGTACATGAGAGATTGGATAAGCAAATGAAAATCTCTTTAAACTCTTACAAGATGTGCGATTTTTCTCTCCTGATCACTTAGAAATATTGGCAACTGAAATATTGAGTGGTTAGAGCTCAAAAAACAAACCCAAAACTCTTTTATAGCCCCACACAAAAAACCAGCCGTTATGAATCAAATCAGCATTTTTCAGTTTTATAATTTTTATAAAAAATAAAAAATTAAAGAAAATACATAAAAATTGCCGAAAAATTCCGAAAAATTGAGAAATTTATATTTGGTGTTTTCTTTTTTTTTTTCTTTTTTTGATTTGCTGCTCAAGTTTTGGATTAGTTGAAGCTTTTACTATTAATTCTGAGAATTATGTTTTTTTTCAAAAAATTTGTTTACTCACCAAAAGTTTCAAATTTTTTAATCTTACATAAAATCTTGGAGATTTTATGGATAGTTGCTCTAGTCGAAGCGTCTGGGTCGCATGCTAATTTTACGAAAAACCGAAAAGCTTAATAAAACGGACAAGATTAGATATGGTAGTTTAATAAAAATGAAATCTGTTAGATTGTTTGTCGTATTTATGTTGTGCATAGTATATTATATACACAAAGACGCATGCTATATTAATCTGACAAATTTCAAGTGGGAGATTTTGAGAGGAGACAGAAGTATAGATTCAACTACCCAATCTACTTCGTTTCTAGAAAATCCGTGTTTCGTTGTTCAATCATTTTAAAAATATTTTAAATTTAAAAATTTTGAAGGATGTGTTTGGTGCCGTAGGCCTTCTTCTCTTTCTTCGGAGTGTAAAATTTATTGTTTTTGTTAAGGTGTGTTGAAAACGAAGCGTTCTTTGGGAAAGAACGGTACTCCATTATATGTCACAGTCTTAACGCATCCATAATAAATTTAGGATATTGTTAGTCTCACCAGGGGTAAGATAGTAGAGGACGATAATATAATGAAATAAAAATATTAACTTAATGTTACATGAACAAGCTGAAAGGCTTAAACACTAGTGACAAAGTGGCAGCGATGTAGCAGAGCTACACGACACAGCACCATTGAGATGGCAGCGATGTAGCACGGTTACACGACGCAGCGCCATTGAGGTAGCAGCAATGTAGCAGGGCTACACGACGCATCACTATCGAGATGCAACGATCTTCGGAGAATTGGTGCATCTAGGATCGCTTTACGCATTGGATGTGATGAAGAGCGATATCATTAGTGATCATATGATTCAATGCCAAGCACTCGCAGTTTATTCTGAGCGGTAGTTACAAGGTATCTACGCGCTAAGAGATAAGTTGTGCGAAGATTACGGGGTAATCTATGTGACGTGGAAACGTCATATTATTTCTTGGTTTGACCTTATTTTCATATAAGGAGTCAAATCATGTAATGTGGATACACTTAAGAATTATATCTTCATCGATCCGGGATCTGAAGAATGTTGCTCTAGTTAGACTGTCGAGCGATAGTAGTGGACGGTTACATGTTTTCTATTTGATCCATGAAGCAGTTAGTTATGCGGAAAGCGAATGTGTTGTCATTTGCTAGTACGTTTGAGTAAATGAGACTTAAGCTTTAATCGCCACGGGTGATATAACTAAGAGCGCTGCTGATATATTG
This sequence comes from Agapanthus africanus, assembly GCA_030015575.1. Taxonomy (NCBI): domain Eukaryota; kingdom Viridiplantae; phylum Streptophyta; class Magnoliopsida; order Asparagales; family Amaryllidaceae; genus Agapanthus; species Agapanthus africanus. The sequence continues at coordinate 142,796,246 of CM057337.1, forward strand.
ACGAGATCAACAGTACACAAGGGCAGATGTCATAGCCCAAGAAAAGTTCAATCGAGCTACGAAAGTAGTAATAACGCGCCAACAACTTAATTTATCTGACATGGAGAAATGCGCTGGCAATAATGAATATAATAAGTCTAACGTTTGACCATGGGAATTTGAACCGCTCCACTTGTCAGGTTACTGAGTGAAAATAGGCCTTCTGTTTGGAGGAGAAAATTTTGTGAAAGAAAATAATGTGTCGAGGACATATGCGTCGATTCCGCATCGGGGATGCAGATAGCTATCCACAAATCATCTTCACGTCAGTTACAGTTTCAGTTTCGGATTAGGATATTTGGATATCTTAATGGAACATTCTGTCTTATAAGTTCCATATAGTTTTAAGAATTGATCCTTTTATAAATGTCATGAGTGTCATGGTAGATTAGTTCAATAGATAGATGGGATGACTGAAGAACCTGAGATGGATGAGTTGGCATTTGAGCCAAACTCAAACTATCTACTTGTGAAAGTTGCCTTGGAGGTAAAACTACCATAGTAAAACCAATTGGATATCCATTACAGATAATTCAATTTGATAGATATTGATCAATAAATGTGAATACACGTAGTGAATTTTCCTAATTTAACACCTTTATTAATAATTACTCGATATGACTATTGATCTCACACAGAACTAAAGAGTTGATTTGTATCAAACGTGGTATTAGTGAAGTGAATAGTCAGTTCACGCAAACAGGGTTGTGCGTGTTTCACGGAGCAGTTCTGGAAACTGTAAGCAAGCCATGCGTGTTTATTTTATCAGTTCAGGGATCTGAATGAAGGGAAAAGAGTCGTTAGATAGTTATAATATCGCAAACTTTGCAACAAAATTGTGTTGTAGAGAGGAGAATTAGGAAACCCTAGATATGATAAAGAATATGATGGCAAGGGCTAATCTTACATATTATTTGGGAGATACAATGTTGGCAGCGGTTTATGTTCTTGATCATGTGTTTTAAAAATTAGTACATTCAAACACCCTATGAGTAGTGGACGAACGAGAGACCTGGGAGGTCACTTGTGTTCGTGAGTATGTGATAGGACTATGACTAACATTTGGTCATGCGATATTGATTTTCTCAGAGAGAAAAAAACGAACGATTTCCTCAGGAAGAAAACATCAAGCGATATCCTCAGAGAGGAATTTTCGCAAAAGGCAAAAGTAGGTCATGATTTGGGATTCTATAATATTGAGGAATCTCCTAGCCAGTCAGCGGTGCAGAAGTAATTAGTTCCTTCAGCGGTTAGCGACTGTGGGAGCAATATTTTCGTTGATGGCTCGGAGCTAATCACGAATCCTCAAGTGACCTGTAGATGGTGTTGTGGATTGACACCCCAACGATTCGATATCAAAAGGAAGACGTCTATGGTAATTCCGCATTGGTTGCGGAACCCAAGTGATTTATAGACGCTATTTCTGGGTCTACTGTGAAGGAGTGAATAATGACAATGGAAGAGATGGAAGAGTCAACGATAAAAGATCAAGTCTGGAATTTGATCGATTATCCAACCGGACGTAAGACTGTTGATAAAAACTGGGTTTTTCGAGGTCGTACGAAGAGAGGACGATACTGTAGAGAGCTACAAGGCACACTTGGTGGCGAATGGATTCACCTAACGTAGGTGGATAATGAATAGACACTTTTCACTCGGGACGATGATTGTGTCTATTTCGCCTTTCTTAACAAATCGTTGCACATAAATATTTTGAGCTAGTCCTGGAGATTTAGATCATATTGTCGATAAAGATTTGGATAAGGAGATCTGGGAGATCTGCCTATGGGTTTCAAAGCCAATAGGACTCAAGTCGAATCAAAGAGTCTATTTATGGCTTGAAACACATATACAAGCAGTTGTTGGTTCGATGTCATCAATCTATATTGGATATGGATTGACGATGATTGAATGCGACAACTGTAAATTAAGAGGTCTTGTTGTGAACGATATTGTAATGACCAAAAATGACTTAGAGTGGCTATGTTCTCGCTATAGAGGAAATGTGAGATGTTGAGTTTTGCTTGGAAATTGGATCCATGAGGAGCCGTTTCAAGAGTATCCTGTGTTTGTCTTCACAGACTCATATGAGATATGTCTTAAAACGGTTCAACCCGCACAATTACTCCAATTTATTACTCTAATCACTAATGGATATGGTTTTTAGCCTTGATCTTTACTATAATACTCTTAACAAAGAAAGACAGATTTTGTGGGTTCCGTTTTACTTAGTCAATAGTCAAATGTATGAATGGTGTGTACTTGACCACATATATAACCCTTGCCAATTGGACTTAGTATTAAGGCCTACTTGTTGGGATGAAGTGATGAGAATTTTTAAGTATTTATGTGGGACGTCCCATAATACCTAGTACTATGAAGAATCAGGTTTGCAGTCATGTAGACATACAAATGCTGATTAAGCCGGCAATATTGGTATGCGTACATCCACATCTGCACGTGCTTTTTTGCATAATGGCAGGGCCATCACTCAGAGTCGCAAGATTCAGGTTTTTTTTAGCTTTTTCACCATGGAGATGGAATATATGGCTACCTCTGTAGCGCCAAAGAGGCTGCAAGACTGATGTAATTCCTCAGAAGTCTGCACATGATTCTGCACGCAAGGGAAGCAGGGTTTATGTTTATCATGATATCAGGTCAATGATGGCATACTCAATTAATCCCATATATATGGAAAGTTGAAGCACTTATAGATTTACCAAGACTTCATCAAGGAGTAAGTGGCATCAGAAGGTGGTCTAAGCTATAGTGCTTTCCTTCAGGTCAGACGATCCGGGATCCGATGACGAAGGAAATAGCTGAGTAACACTATATGTATTTGGGCTTTGTCCTAGATGACGTATTGCATTTAAGATAGCTTGATAGACCTTACTCTTATATTTGACATTATTATTATTATGGATGACAACTTTATAGATGCATATTTTAAGATTGGTGATGTATAGCTTTCTTTCTTTATTATCTGGGATGGATATTTCTATATATTTTTTTGACTATTTTAGGTATGGAGTATAAGGTACACGCAATGTACAGGGTACCCAATGTGTGCTGGGCACGTATTTAATAAGGATACATCAGCAGGTAGGAACTCTCTCTCTTGCAAGAGACCCCCTTTATACCAAGAAAGCATACGAAGGTGATTAAGTACTAAATGTCAGCTGCTCAGAGTAGTGACTGTGGTGTTTCATACTGGGTATGGCGACAGTGGGAGCATTTAATAGAGTCGCCCTGATCAGGTCAGGATGAGATTGTCATGTACTATAGGGCGAGCGACCGAAGTGGTTATCCTATAGCCACTTTTACCGATTTATATATATATGGATTAAGGGTCTGACTCGTCGTACAGGGTGCAAGCTTGTTGGGAGATCCTAGGCATATCGCAGGACGATATGACCGAGCAAGTCAATCACAGGGTGATTGGATATGGGTCCGTACGATATAACCTTAATGGCGTACGCTCTCAGGGAGAGAATTTTATACCGTAGCACATTGTCATACGACGTGCGTTTGGATTGTGCACATAAGGAGGTTGAGGGATGGATCCCATCTCTCGCACTGTATGAGCACTTATGACGAACTCCTTCATGGAAGGACGGGAAGTCTATACTCTTATCGACACTGGGCTATCTGGGTAGGCATATTATGTGCGCCTGCTACTTTGGCTGTTGTTTCCTGCTGCGATGACAATATATAGCACATACGGGGAAGTGTCAGGAAAGCGGATGAATAGTAGATCTAACTATTCAAAGTCGGAGGAAGATCGATTGGAATATCTCCTGATTGCATCGTATGGCTAACTCTTATTGATGCCAAGGCAACGAAGCTTAAAAGTGCGATGAATCGAGAGGTAAACCTAAGTGTTCAAGTACGCTTCTGAGAGGGATCAAAGGAACCCAAGCAAACATGTCTGATCAGATATGGGGTATGAGATTTCTCAAGCCTAACATATTTTGGTTTATATTGTTTTCTTTTAGGGTGATCCTTGTGTCGGTCCTAACGAATCTGGATGCAAGGCTACCCGCTTGCAGGTTCTCAATGGTCCACATCACAACATGTTATGTATGGGTAGGGATGAGGAAGAGAAGGAGAAAATTCTCAGAGAGACAATTGATTCAGGAAATCAATGGTTCAGGGAACCAGTACGAGAAGCTATGGATGGCACCCACTCGAATGTGCGAGTGGGAGTATGTTAGCCATTGGGCCCGATCCGGCTCAATATCCGCCCATATAAGTGGATGACCTATATATTCATATATAAGGGGCTAGAGTTTCATATGAGACATATGATAAATATGTATACAATATAGAGAGTTTATCTAGAGAGAAAAATAAGAGAGAGTCGTCATCTCCTTTCCACATTCTCTTCTACTTTGGGTTGGCTTACGAGGTGATCAAGTGAGGGATTCTCGCTTTCTACCAAAATATAGTTTCCCTCCGGCCGTTGCTTGGAGACGGCAAAGATCAGATCTTCTATGTGATGTGGCCAAATTGATCGATCTAATCAATCAGATCATGTATATCGTAATTTTTAGGGTAGATAAATGACTACTACAATAATCACTTGCCCTTACAGATTTAGCTGTAGGGGCAAACCACTGCCCCTACGGATATATCCGTAGGGATATAAATTCCTCCGTAGGTCCAAAGACCACAGGTGCAAGTCTTCACCCTGAATATGAGAGTATGTCTTAGCACCTCCACTAGGTTTCAAGGAGCATCAAGTATGCAATTTTTTAAAAATCTAGAGTGCTGAGTATACTAATCTAGAATCGAACTAGAGAATTAAGGTTACATTGTAAGCAAACAAGTTTTAAACTAAGTGATGGGGGTTTACAAGCTTTGTAGACTGGTCCTTCACTTCAAAAGCTCCAAGTAGTAGTTCGTAGAACTCTTGTTAAGGCTCCACTTGAAGAAAGGATCGAGCTTGCTTGTTGTTTTCGATGCCGAAGATGATCCACCTTGAAGTCTCTCTCACTCAAGCTCACTCTTCACTAATCAAGGTATTAGTGAAGAAAATAACCTAAACTAATGGGCTAGATTAGTGTAGGTTGATGAAGTAGGAGATTTGCTCAATAGAAATCTTTTTCTCTTTTCTTTTCTCAACTCAAGAAAAATCTAGAGAGAGGTGAAGAAGAAGGAGATGAACTTGGAATTGTATGAGAGTGAACCATGAGGTGAGTGATAAGATAAGATGGGAAAATATCTATGAATAAAACAAAAAATAAGAGGTAAGTCATGGCTTCTCAAGACTTCTACAAGCATCTAAAAGGAATGACTCATTCTCATTTCATTAATTCATAAATTAAACCATTATGTACTCATTATTAATCTCATGTGTTATTCTCATACATCCTAGTTCAATGTATCATCAACCATGATACATTTATAAATCCATATATATATATATCACATATATAAATATATAAAAAGAGAAGAAAATCTTAAGTGAGCTTAATATTAGTGTATATATATATATATATATCAATCAAATATATAAATATATATCAAATTATTAAATCAACACTTGATTCAAAAATCCGGTTATATCATATATAACCGGCTAATATCAAATATATATATATGTATATCAAATTATTAAATGAACACTTGATTCAATAATCCGGTCATATCACATACAACCGGCTAATATTCAATAATAGTTAATATATATATATATATAGATATATAATTATTAAATCAACACTTGAATCAATAATCCGGCTATATCAAATATAATCCGGCTAATATCATATATATAAACAACATATACATAAATCATTGAATCAACACTTGATTCAATAATCCGGTTATATCACATATAACCTGACTGATATCAAATATCGCTAGATTAGAATACTGTATCATATACTCGTATTCAATTAAGCTCCCGCACATATCTCCATATGTGCCCTATTTCGTTTCGTTTGAGCTAGGAAACCTCTGCGTGGGACTCTAATGACTCGTTAATACGCCAGCAGTAGGTAATGATCACATTAGATACCCACAAGTCGTCAGCGGTACTAGCTGGACGTAACGACTACCCGGGTATTGAACGAATAGATGATCAACAAGCAAACTTGTTCAAACTCCCGTAAAGCCTATAAGCAACACTTACCATACAGTCCGGTCTCTTCGTCTGATATGTCGCATATCGAGTCTGGGGGTGGAATCGTCAGACCCCACTAACTTGATAAGTCATGCCGATGTGTGGCCTATAACCTTTCAACAAACTACTAATAACACTTACCAGTAAATCTCATCAGCCCTGACCAGGGACTTGCTGTTATAGTCAATCGAGTATAGTGCAAGATTAACTCTCAATACCGGGAGAGACAAAACCCCTCCTATTGCTCACTACCTCCATATGACTCAGGACTGTACCCAAAATCCACATGTTTGCACGACTCCATTGAGCCGTGGTAGGGAGGAAATTAAAGCACAGTGGGAACCACATAAGACACTATGACGATCTTGGGTCTACAGACTAACCTGTACAAGTGTCACCAGAGAACTACTATCTGACGATAGGTATGGTATCATCTAGGAGTTCTCGGCGAGTCCTGTTCGGTGTACCCATTCTCTAATGAGCACCTGTGTATAATCTTTGATGTCAAACACCAATGGTTGTGGGATCAACCATCGCCCCATACAGGATCAAGAAACGTACACACTAGTCTACTCTGGAATATCGATGCCCTATTTCAATACTCCCTCGACTAGTAACTGTTAAAGGATGTACTTGTAGACTACACAAGCCCAACTAGTATGATCTGCATCATAGTCGTGGTAGTCAAGGCTACATCCTAATGGCTTTATCAACATGTATCAGAGAGACGGTAAACTAATACAAGTGTACATACTAAGATAAAGAGCAACCAGATAGCATACTATCATGTCGACCAAGAAATTCCTCTATATATATGTCTAAACATCCACTATAATATACAATAATTTACAATAATGGCCTCTAGGGCTTACATATGACTAACAATCTCCCACTTGCACTAAGACCAGTTGTTGTAGTATCGCATACCCAATGTTCCCGCCAAAAATTTCTGCGCAAAAGAGTCCAAGGTATCAAATGGCAGCGATACGCTTAAGGAAATGCGAATCAGTATCTTCCGGCCTATATTTTGATAAACTCCCGAAGGAGAAACAGCTAAATTCTGATGGTATTGAAAGCGTATCGAAAAACCCTTCGATTTGATATATTATGGAACTCATAATTCATCCGGGATCAAAAGTTATGAGACAACACGTGTCCACAGGTGATGGACCTTTAAGAACCCGCTGGAGGAGTTAAAAGATATAATAAAAACTCAGAAAAGACCCCAATGGGGCATCACGTGCTCACACGTGACCATGGGTCACGTGCAGACACGTGATGGGCTCTTAAGGCCTCTAAATTAATGAATAGAATTAAATTTTAAAATCTGTTCCCTGATTAAAAATCAGAAGTTACCTCAATGAGGCATCACGTGCTCACACGTGACCAATGGTCACGTGTTGACACGTGATGGTTAAAACTGAAGCGTAAATAAATGCTGAGAAAAAGACTCAATTAGGGGTCACGTGCTCACACGTGACCAAGGGTCACGTGTCAGCACGTGACTGGCTTCGAAAGCCTTACAGTTTAATAAAATTAAATTCTAAAAGCTTCTAAGTCTTTCCAAATGGAAAAGGATTATGGGGACCGTTGGATTAAAGATCCAATGGTGATTAAAAATCACCAATTTATGGAAAAAATCTTAGATAAGGAAAGATTTCCTCTAAATCTCACCGAAAATAACAAACAGAATATCTTAGGATTTAAAATCCAACGGTGAATAAAATTCATTGTGTGATCTAAAGGATCATATTAATTATGAAATCAATTAAAATCTTTCAATGAAAGATTTACTAAACAAATTGATTCTTTTCTTTCTCCTATAAATAGGACCCAAGAAGAGAAGAGAAGGGACCTTTTTTTGAAAAGAAACAGAGAGAGGAGAATTTAATTCTCAAGAGAAAAAAGAAAAGAGAGGAGAATTTAATTCTCAACAAGGAAAATCCTAAGTGAGAAAAGAAAGGGAATCAAAACTTCAAACGGAGAATTTAATTCTCAAAATCTAAGAGTTTAACTCTTCTGCAAAAGAACTTAGTTCTTCCTCTAGTTGAAAATCTGCAGAAGTACATCTCCCCATAGGTTGAGAATTTAATTCTCATCGGGTTGAGATCCTGCCATGCAGATCCAAAACTTAGAGGGGGAATTGAGTTTAGAGAATTTAATTCTCCCAAAACAAATTAGGGTTTAACCCTATATGAGAATTTAATTCTCCCAAAACAAAACTAGGGTTTGAACCCTATCTAAGAATTTAATTCTCCTGAAAATACAGTAATCTAATTCCTTCAAGATGGACAGAATTAGGGTTTAACCCTACTCAAGAATTTAATTCTTTTACATATATGGGAATTTAATTCCTCTAAAAGAAATTGGGGTTTAACCATACTTAAGAATTTAATTCTTGCACAATAGGAATTTAATTCCTCCAAAATCATAATTAGGGTTTAACCCTACAGAGAATTTAATTCTTAAAGATAAAGAGATCTCCATGCATGCAAAAGAACTAAGGTCACGTGCCCTAACGTGACCCCTGAAGAGATCCCAAAAAATGAGAAGAAAAAAGCTCTGAGGCAACGCCTCACGTGCTCCCACGTGACCTCCAAAACAGAAAGAAAAAGTAAAAGAAAAGAAGGCCTTGGGCGCTCTCACGTGCTCCCACGTGACCCCTTGGCAGATGCTTTAACAGCCAGAGCATAAATCTTCATCACGTGCCAACACGTGATACTCCAAAATAAAAATATATAAAGTGTTTAACACTTAATTGCAGAATAAAGAAAGGGATCTGATCCCCCTTTTGGGCGCCCTCACGTGTCTACACGTGACCCCTCTTTCTTTAGTGTTTAACACTAATTTGGGGATTATATTTCCAGTGTTTAACACTGATTGTTTGTAGTGTTTAACACTAAATTGAAGATTATATTTCCAGTGTTTAACACTGATTGTCTTTTAGTGTTTAACACTAATTTGAGAGTTCTATCTCCAGTGTTTAACACTGTTGTTCTCTAGTATGTAACAATACTTTTAGCCAAATTGGCTAATTTTCCAGAGGCAAAAGTCCCTCCTCCAAATGAATCTCAAAATTAAGGAAATCAAAGACAAAATGTTGTCAGAGCCCCCAAACCTCTGTTTAGCACTGCTGAATGATGAGGGGCTGAACCCAGACAAATGTCTAATGGTCTAAAGGGCCAATATTTCAAACATAATTGGACTTAGCCTAAACTGTCCATAAGTCCTCAAATTATCTTGAACTGATCACATCTGCTCTTTCAACCAACTCATTGGTTCAAGGGTACATCTCTGAACTCCACTGATATCTGTCGTTGTAATCCTTCAACGTCTTCATAGAGGTGACGGGTCCCGATAACCACACATCAATATGGACTGTGGGGTCCTTAAACTCATGGACTGACGCGTCCTTAAACTCATGGACTAATGCGTCCTTAAACTAACATTTGTCCCAAAAACGGAAATGATGGACCACCATGTCCCTAAACTGACAATGGACCACTATGTCCCTACACTGGAACAATAGAGGCCAAACGCTCTTTTGTCGGATCTAAACGATCCCGTTAAGTTGATCTTAGTCTCAAACTGGACTAATGTATCCTTAACAAACGTTTAAGTTGATCTTAGCCTCAAATACGGCTAACGTATCCTTAAACCCTCAAACAGACTTTAGTCCCAAATTGGACTACAGGTCTCCCAACCAACTTTGGTTCAATGGTACATCTCTGAACTCCTCTGATATCTGTCGTTGTAATCCTTCAACGTCGTCAGAGAGGTGACGGGTCCCGACGGCCATACATTCAATGGACCACTATGTCCCTAAACTGGAACAATAGAGCACAAACGCTCTTTTGTCGGATCTAAACGATCCGATTAAGTTGATCTTAGTCTGAAATGAGACTAACGTATCCTTAACAAACATTTAAGTTGATCTTAGTCTCAAATGAGGCTAACGTATCCTTAAACCCAAACCCCCAAACCCAAATCTAAGAAAATATGGATTTAGACTAATCCACGTCCTACGGGCGACGACATAAATTAGTCTCCGTATACAATCCACGGGCAACCAAAAACAAAACAAACACACACGACACGAAGTGACCATCTGGAGAAGGAGAAAGTTGTTACCGCGATGCGGTAGCGTAATTAACTGCAGGGGCTTGCGCCTGCAGGGAAGAGCATCCCCACAATCAAAACCCCCTCAAGCGAGGGGGAATCTGACGAACTCTGCTACATCGGCCGCATCCGTTTAGACCTTCGATATACGGTGCCATAAATCAACTTGGCATCTTCGGAGATGTGGACGGATAGCACCAATTAGCATCTGCCCCGAATTTCAGACAGGACACCCATGTCTTGGCCGCTATTCGGAGGGGAACAGATTCTGGCACGCCCGGTGGGACATTTTCCTCTTTCCACTCCACATTTCGTGTGTCGTCTTCGCGAACGAATCGCGGTTTGTTAATGGTTACCTTTGGGTTTCAAGTTACTAAGATTTGGACTTTTGCCTGGCACAGAAATCAAGCATCGATGGCATCCAACTGCTCGAGCTGCTCAAAATGCAAGTGCAACAGACGCTCCGCCTCACCTGGAGGTGTAGCCTATGGACCACAGGCTGCTTCCCTGTTCACTATGCCTGTGGAACAAGTGACTCAGGCTACCACCGGTCTGTTCTTCGGGACCATGCTCCCGCCTGCAAGCTTCACCATTCCAGTGCACGAACCTGAAGCGCAAAAGAAGCCGGTCTTTCATCGGCTCACTACTACCACATCCCCTCTCAACGGGTCGTCCAATGCCAAGCCGGCAGCCTCGGTCTTTACCAGGCTGAACCTGAACTCTGATAGGCCTGCCAAGAAGCTCATGACCCCTGACGTGGCCATCGCAAAGAAAACAGCCGTCTCCATCTCTGAGGTCGTCAAGGCGGCTTCTACTGCCAAAGAGTCGGTCTTTACAAGACTGGCTGTCCCAGCTCCCGCTCCGGCTCGAAGGTCTGTCTTTGACAGATTGGACACCGCCACTCAAAAGACGTCAGTCTTCAAGAGGCTGGCACCAGCGGCGTCTCATCCAGACAGGGGGCAAGACGAAACCATCCCCATCCCCGGACCAGCCCCAACAGCTCGACACGCTCGACGTCGTCACTGGCGCCAAGTAAGGAAGGCCTGGGGCAACTCTCCTTCAGGGCTAACTCCACCGGCTCCAATGGTGGAAGTTAATGCTGCTGTTCCAACTGGGGAAAGCTTTGAACCGCTAAGGAGGGTACGCAAGAACTCTCCGACTGCCACGTTGAAAAGATCTCCTCCACCTGCGGAGAGTGTTACAGAAGCAAAGCCGGAGCAGCCTCCTCAACGGCTGTCCTCCAAAATTTACAAGGTCTGGCGACGGGTTCAGGACTCGGTAATCATTCAAGATCACTCTCACCGGCAAAAGAAGGTGAAAGTTCAGGAAGGAAAGAACCGTCCTGTCAAATCACAAAGGACGACAACCACTTGGGTTCCTGTTGCAACGGCTCCCTCAACTTCGATGGCCCACAAGAGAAGAAGGCCGGAGAAAGTCTCTACGCCTGCGGCAAATGTCAAAGGCAGTGAGCCTAAACTCCCTAAGTCCGGGGGCATGGTGATACATACCGTCTACATGGCGTCCGGGAAAGAGGATAGCCGCATATCCACAGGTCATCGACCGCTTACGCGATCAGTGACTAAGGCTCAAGAGTAGCAGCAGAAGATCCAAGAGATGATGAACGCGATGGCCACACTCATCGGGCTAAAAGAAAGCCCAGAAGCATCCTCGGATCAGCGACAAGAGCAAGAAACCGATGCTGAATTCCTTCACAGGATACTTGAAAAGAAGAACAGAGAGGCTGCGGAACAAGCAGCCAATATGAAGCGAATGGCCCTTCTGTTTCAGGATATGGTAGGTATGATGATCCAACAAGATCCTCCTGCTGAAGATCCTCCGATCGTCCTCGAAGATGACAAAGGAGAAACGTCGAATCCTCCACCAGCTCTGTCAACAGCCAAAGAGGATACAATCTCTAAAGCTGCCCTGGATGACTATATAGCTCAGCAGATACGAGTTCACCAGGCGAACGAAGCGGCTGGACAAGTTGTTAGAACTGGGCGACCGTATCCATGGTGGTATGATCAGATAAAATATCCGCCGGGCTATACGATCCCGAAATTCCATGTCTACAAGGGGACAGGAAATCCCCATCAACATGTCATCCAGTTCAGGGCTCTTTGTGGTAACACCGGTGGCGATGATAAGCTCCTGCTTCGCCAATTCGTCGGCAGCTTGTCGGAGACGGTGTTTGAATGGTAATCCGAGCTTCCGAACGACTCCGTCAAAACTTTCGCTGAAATGGAGTTGTTGTTTACCCAGCGTTTCGCAAGCGCCAGCGAGCGTACTCCAATAACAGCTTTGATCAATGCAAGAGTAAAGCCGGGCGAAACTTGGGTTCAATATGCAATCCGATGCCGGAACTTATGGTCGAAATGCGAACAACGCATAGAAGAAGCTCCTGCCGTGGGCATGTTCGTGGGTACTCTTGACCCCCAAGCGACCATCTCCCAATTCATGATGTTCTTCAAGCCGACCACCTTCCAGGCCTTGATTGACAAGTTGGCCCAAATGGACCAGATGGGCCATAGGCCTTCCTCTTCAAAGACAGAGCCTTGGAATGAAAAGGGCAAAGGGAAAGTAACCTTCATTGCCAATACTCAACAACGGCCAAGCAACTTAAAGCCGGTTGTTTGCTAAGACAACGTGCGTCCACGCCCATCCCTCGAGGAGAGACTGGGACGACCTTACTCGTTTCCCCAGGAAAAAATGAGGAAACTGTTCGAGCTGGCAGTGCGCAACAAACTCATCAATCTGCCGGATCCAAAACGTCCGTTGCAGCTAGGTGATGTCAACAATCCTAATTACTGCCCTTACCACCAAGCAGTAAGCCATCCAATCGAAGATTGCTTCGTCTTTAAGGGATGGATCGAGGATCAGTACCAACAAGGCAAGTTCGCATTATCCGAAAACTGGAAGGTGAACCCGCCACAGCCTCACACTCCTAAGAAGACAAACACACCGGGGGCAACGTATTCTTTTGTTGAGGAAGCTCCATGGGAGGTGGCTCTTTCGGCCAATACCAAAAGGATGTTGAATGATCTTCAGACATACCCGGCGATCAGATGGAAGAACCCGTTGAAACCTGAGATCATCAAGGGGATGCTGAAACCACGCCTAACTCCAAATATTGGCGGTGATAGCCAAAGTGTTCACACCCAGCCGTCGAAATCTTCGAAAAAGAAGAAGAAATCCAAGAAGCCCGTGAAGCCTGGAGACAAGTGCATGGACCTACAAAAGCAGATTGACGCGCTGGAAAAGTATAACCCGAGGGCGCGGACTCTAATCATGCTCCAAGAGTTCCTCAGCCACGTTCTTGAGGACGGAGATGATGGAGAAGAATCGTCGGACGAATATGAGGATTACGTGGCAAGCTGCCATATGATCTCTCACTCGTTAATAAACGGTGAAGAAGCTCCTGACGCAAAGAAATTGGGGGCAGATCCCGAGCCGGAACTTCTAGGACCATCAGACGAAATGATTGACGCATTCCTGAACGAAGCCCGTCTAAAAAGCAAAGCTGATCGGGAGCGCGAGATGGCCATATTTGAAAATGCCAAACGCCGACGACTAGACAAAAGGGTCGAAATACTCCCACCAGGTCAAAGTACATCCGCCGCAAATGAAAGCAGGATCAAGACAAGGAAACGATTCGCCAAAGCCATATCGATGGGGATGAAGCTGCCCTCTTTCAGAGAAGATTCTCCTGGCGGTATACATCTTGATGAAGCAGACGTACATCCTAACTTCTGCTTATATCATCAGAAGATCGCACATCCTATTGAAGACTGCAACTTCTTTAAGTGTTGGTGGCAAGGGTATGTCGCTCACAGGCAACACTTCAACAGGAAAAAGCATGAAGCTCGTAGACAGCGGAAAAATGCGACAGATGAGCGTAAAAGAATTGCCGGCAATTGTCATAGGGTTGATCCCGGGGGATCGCGAGTTCTCACCTTCGGGAGCGACTCTGACGAAAAAGTAGCCCACGGTCCTCTCTTCAAGGAATCTATCTCTGAAACGAAAGAATTGAGGAGTTGCGAGAACATTCAGCCGTGCAATAGCACGCTACCCGGAAAGAATCTCGGACCCGCAAACAAGGGATCGAACAAAAGGGATAAGGGGAATGGAAAAGCGACCTTCGTCGCCAACGCTCAACAACAGCTGGGTAACCCAAAACCGTATGGTCGTCAAAACAACAAGCCGCGATACCTCAATGAGAAGTTGAAACGTTCTTAATCGTTTCCCAGAGATAAAACAAAGAGACTGTTCGAGCTAGCGGTGCGCAGCGGGCTCATCACTCTGCCGGATCCAAAACTTCCATTGCAGCCAGGTGACGTTGACGATCCTAACTATTGTCCCTACCATAGAGTAATGGGTCACCCACTCGAAAATTGCTATGTCTTCAAAGGCTGGATTGAGGATGAATATCAACAGGGCAAATTCGCGTTGTCTGACGACTGGAAGGTGAGCCCGCCACGACCACATGATCCGAAAAAGATGGACATGCCGGAGGCATCATGCTCGTTCATAGAGAAAGCCCCATGGACCACTATGTCCTAAAATTGGCTGATGACCGAAACGTTGTTAAACTACTACCAACCCGCGGCATCTTTAGGCTGACGTGGTAAAAAAAAACGGTACGTCCATAAGCAAAATGGGCATGGATGAAAACCCGAAAGGGCGCCGTGAGTAAAAACAGCAGGACTGTCGGCAATGTTTGTGAAAACCCGAAAGGGCGCAGACTCGTTAAAAAAAATGGTATGTCCATAAGAAAAATGGGCACGGATGGAAACCCGAAAGGGCGCCGTGAGTAAAACCAGCAGGATTGCCGGCGATGTTTGTGAAAACCCGAAAGGGCGCAGACTCGTTAAAAAAAACGGTATGTCCATAAGCAAAAATGGGCACGGACGAAAACCCGAAAGGGCTCCGTGAGTAAAAACAGCAGGGCTACCGGTGAGTGTTTGTGAAAACCCGAAAGGGCGCAATCTCGTTAAAAGACACTTATAGGATCCTCTCGACCTTGTAAGGAGAAACCACCCGCGTGAGATCCTTACGACTCACAAGGAAGCAACACACTTAGGGATCCTCACGATTCCTAAGGAAAAATTAGACTTGCGAGATCCTCACGACTCATAAGGAGAATTCTCTTATGGGACTCTCACGGCTCATAAGATTTGAATGTCTTAAGTTACAGAAACCTTAACCTGTTCTTAAGCAACCCCCACAACCTCCGATACTGCCCTACAAGCGGTTCAATACTGACCCTTGTATACAATCCACGGGCGCGAATAAACATTTCCTTAACCAAGTCCCACCCGTGACTGGGGATATGTCCATATAGTGAACAACCCTTGTAAGTCCTCTCGACTTATAAGGAGAAAACCCTTTTGTAAGATCCTTACGACTTACAGGGGAACATACACTTAGGAATCCTTACGATCCCTAAGGAGAAAACGCACCTACGAGATCCTCACGACTTGTAGGGAGAAATACCTTTGTGGGACCCTTACGGCTCATGTAGTCAAAAGCCTTAGTCGACGGGATCCTAACCCTGTCTGCTAAGCCACCTTTGTTCAATATCGACAAAGGCAAATGATGATTCGCTCTTGGCAATATCCCAGTTGTAGCGATGCTGATACCTAAACCGGTATCAAATTCCAAGTCCTTTCATGGGAAATGATGATTCGCTCCTGGTAATATTCCAGTCGTAGCGATGCTAATGCTAAGATTGGTATCAGATCCCAAATCCCCTACTCGCGAGAAAAAAATCAGCGAGCTAAAAAAAATGCATACGAAATAGCCGAAATGATGGGGCAACTTGCAAACAAAATCAGCAAGTAAAAATGTATGCATGCAAAATAGCCGAAATGATTGGGCAACTCGCAATAAAAAGCAGCGAGTAAAAAGAAAAATAGCCGAAATGATTGGGCACCGCGAAAAGTAGCCGAAATGATTAGGCAATCGCGATTTTTGCGATATAAAAAGCTGAAATGATAGAGCATCGCGAAAAGAATAAAAAAAATGAAAGAATGAAACTTTTTGCCCTACAGGTGAGATCACATCGATCCCTGTATACAATCCAGGGGCACAGATAAAGAGAGAACCATACCTTCCCAACAGGCTCCATCAGAAAGCGAAGCCAAATCTCGACGGTTCATAGACAACCTAGAGACAACCTCGACATTTGTCGCAATATTGCAGACACAATGTCAGCAAATGAAGCAAAGGAAGATCCCTAGCTTCAGGGTCTCGATGTCAACATCGACGACTTAGAGATCAACACCGGCGTTCTTCGTCCCTCCAACCTGATGCAGACGTGACATCAACAACTGACCTCAGAGTCGCAACAAAACGGAGCGATGGGAAAAGCCCTAGTTCCAAATCTCAATGGCCACATCTGCAGCCTGGAGACCAACAACGGTTTGCCTCCTCATTCCAGCAGGACACAGATGTTACACCATCAAACGGAGTGACGGCGAAATCCCAGCTCCACCTCAGCATTCGTCTCGTTATAGCAGATAAAATGTCACCCCAGCGTTCTTCCCCCAGCAGGATTCGGACGCGCCAAAGCAAATGAAGCAAAATGCCAAATTCCTAGCTTCAGGGTCTTGACGGCAAGTCATATAAAGCCTGAAAGACAATCGGAGATCATCTCGCACCAGCGCGGAGTGGTCACCACCTCAGCGTTCGTCTTGTTACAGTAGATGAAATGTCACCCCAGCGTTCTTCCCCTAGCAGGATTCGGACGCGCTAAAGCAAATGAAGCAAAAGGCCAAATTCCTAGCTTCAGGGTCTTGACGGCAACTCATATAAAGCCTGAAAGACAATCGGAGATCATCTCGCACCAGCGTGGAGTGGTCACCACCTCGACGATCGTCTCGATACAGTAGATGAAATGTCACCCCAGCGTTCTTTCCCCAACAGGATTCGGACGCGCCAAAGCAAATGAAGCAAAAGGCCAAATTTCTAGCTTCAGGGTCTTGACGGCAAGTCATATAAAGCCTGAAAGACAATCGGAGATCATCTCGCACCAGCGTGGAGTGGTCACCACCTCGACGATCATCTCGATACAGTAGATGAAATGTCACCCCAGCGTTCTTCCCCCAGCAGGATTCGGACGCGCCAAAGCAAATGAAGCAAAAGGCCAAATTCCTAGCTTCAGGGTCTTGACGACAAGTCATATAAAGCCTGAAAGAAAATCGGAGATCATCTCGCACCAGCGCGGAGTGGTCACCACCTGGACGATCGTCTCGATAAAGCATATGAAATGTCACCCCAGTGTTCTTCCCCCAGTAGGATTTGGATGCGCCAAAGCAAATGAAGCATAGGCCAAATTCCTAGTTTCAGGGTCTTGACGGCAACTCATATAAAGCCTGAAAGACAATCGGAGATCATCTCTCACCAGCGTGGAGTGGTCACCACCTTGACGATCGTCTCGATAAAGCAGATGAAATGTCACCCCAGTGTTCTTCCCCCAGCAGGATTCGGAAGCGCCAAAGCAAATGAAGCAAAGGCCAAATTCCTAGCTTCAGGGTTTTGACGGCAACTCATATAAAGCCTGAAAGACAATCGGAGATCATCTCGCACCAGCACGGAGTGGTCACCACCTCGACGATCGTCTCGATACAGCAGATGAAATGTCACCCCAGCGTTCTTCCCCCAGCAGGATTCGGACGCGCTAAAGCAAATGAAGCAAAGGCCAAATTCCTAGCTTCAGGGTCTTGACGGCAACTCATATAAAGCCTGAAAGCCAATCGGAGATCATCTCGCACCAGCGCAGAGTGGTCACCACCTCGACGATCGTCTCGATACAGAAGATGAAATGTCACCCCAGCGTTCTTCCCCCAGCAGGATTCGGACGCGCCAAAGCAAATGAAGCAGAAGGCCAAATTCCTAGCTTCAGGGTCTTGACGGCAAGTCATATAAAGCCTGAAAGACAATCGGAGATCATCTCGCACCAGTGCGGAGTGGTCACCACCTCGACGTTTGTCTCGACACAGCAGATACAACGCCACAACAAATGAAGCAAAGGCCAAATTCCTAGCTTCAGGGTCTTGACGGCAACTCATATAAAGCCTGAAAGACAATCAGAGATCATCTCGCACCAGCGCGGAGTGGTCACCACCTCGACGATCGTCTCGATAAAGCAGATGAGATGTCACCCCAGCGTTCTTCCCCCAGCAGGATTCGGACGCGCCAAAGAAAATGAAGCAAAAGGTCAAATTCCTAGCTTCAGGGTCTTGAAGGCAACTCATATAAAACATGAAAGACTATCGGAGATCATCCCACACCAGCACGGAGTGGTCACTACCTCGACATTCGTCTCGATACAGCAGACGCAATGCAAGCAAACGAAGTGAAGGCCAAATTCTTAGCTTCAGGGTTTTAACGACAAGTCATATAAAGCCTGAAAGACAATCGGAGATCGTCTCGAACCAGTGCGGAGTGGTCACCACCTCGACGTTCGTCTCGATACAGCAGACGCAACATCACCAAAAGGAGACACGACAAAATCCTTAGTTCCAAACCTCGACGGTTCACCAGTAACCTAGAGACAACCGCGAAATTCGTCTCGATACAGAGGACGCGATGCCAGCAAAGGACAAATTCCTAGCTTCAGGGTCTTAAAGGCAATTCATATAAATCCTGAAAGACGATCGAAGATCATCTCGAACCAGTGCGGAGTAGTCACCACTTCGACGTTCGTCTTGATACAGCAGATGCAACATCACCAAAAGGTGACACGGCAAAATCTCTAGTTCCAAACCTCGACGGTTCACCAGCAACCTAGAGACAACCACGATATTCGTCTCGATACAGAGGACGCAATGCCAGCAAATGAAGCAAATGCCAAATTCCTAGCTTCAGGGTCTTAACGGCAAGTCATATAAAGCCTGAAAGACTATCGGAGATCATCCCACACCAGCGCGGAGTGGTTATGACTCATCCGGGCTCTCCAAAATGAGCCTAACCTCAAGTAAAAAGCGGCATGGCAAAATTCCTACGCTTGCTCTTCCGACGGTCAAACTGCCTAGGAGGATTGCTTGAAGACATCTTGTCCAGCCCCCGAAGGGATCAAAGACACGACATGTCGCAAGGCTACTCGAACAGCAAGATTGCCTATCGAGGGATACATCAGCCAACGCGACGGTACGACGGGCAAAACCCTAGTACCACAGACCCTAACGGACCTTTGTCGTAAAGAGCAGAGGTTAACTGTGACGTTAGGATATTCTTGCGAGAAATGCTCGATTCGTCTCGACTCATGAGGAAATTGGTGTCTTTGCGAGAAATGCTCGATTCGTCTCGACTCGTAAGGAAAAACCTTAGGCAGCGGGGATTAAAAAAAACTGTTTCCTAAGCACTGGGGCCCTGCAAGTCGGTCCAAAATGCACTTTTGCATACTATTCACGGGCCACACTCTCCAAAGTCGAATCTCGACAAGGAGGGAAACAACCGCTTATGGGTCCTCTCGATTTGTAAGAGGGAAAATTCTCCAGTGAGATCCTTACGACTCTCAAGAGAAAACACACTTAGGAGTCTTCACGACCCCTAAGGAGAAAATACACCTGCGGGATCCCCTCGACTCGTAGGGAGAAAAGTCTTTATGAGACCCTCACGGCTCATAAAGTTGAAAAGTCTTAGGTGGCAGATCCTAACCCTGTCTCCTAAGCCATCGCTGCCCTATAAAGAGTTCAAGATGAACTGTTATCGACCATCTATGGGCCACACTTACCAAAGCTACATGCCACTGAAATGGAGAAGCTACTCATGAGCATATAAACTACTTCGTAAGACATAAAGAAATGGAAAGGTTCGGCTCACGGGGATGAGGGTTTGGAACTATATCTCTTAAGAGTTGAGATTTGAGTCAATGATAAATGACGACGCTTGTGTCCGCTCGTTATCTTCTCAGATCAAGATTCTGAAAGTTATATACCAACCCGAAACTGGTCATACGCTATGCATAACTCTGCACTACTTCACCCACGTATATACTTACGTGGGCAAAGTACTGGGGGGCATTTGTTCCCGCCAAAAATTTTTGCGCAAAAGAGTCCAAGGTATCAAATGGCAGCGATACGCTTAAGGAAATGCGAACCAGTATCTTCTGGCTTGTATTTTGACAAACTCCTGAAGGAGAAATAGCTAAATTCTGATGGTATTGAAAGCGTATCGAAAAACCCTTCGATTTGATATATTATGGGCCTCATAATTCATCCGGGATCAAAAGTTATGAGGCATCACGTATACACACGTGATGGACCTTTAAGAACCCGCTGGAGGAGTTAAAATATATAATAAAAACTCAGAAAAGACCCCAATGGGGCATCACGTGCTCACACGTGACCATGGGTCACGTGCAGACACGTGATGGGCTCTTAAGGCCTCTAAACTAATGAATAGAATTAAATTCTAAAATCTATTCCCTGATTAAAAATCAGAAGTTACCTCAATGAGGCATCACGTGCTCACACGTGACTAATGGTCACGTGTTGACACGTGATGGTTAAAACTGAAGCGTAAATAAACGCTGAGAAAAAGACTCAATTGGGGGTCATGTGCTCACACGTGACCAAGGGTCAGGTGTCAGCACGTGACTGGCTTCGAAAGCCTTACAGTTTAATAAAATTAAATTCTAAAAGCTTCTAAATTTTTCCAAATGGAAAAGGATTATGGGGACCGTTGGATTAAAGATCCAAGGGTGATTAAAAATCACCAATTTATGAAAAAAATCTTAGACAAGGAAAGATTTCCCCTAAATCTAACCGAAAATAACAAACAGAATATCTTGGGATTTAAAATCCAACGGTGAATAAAATTCATTGTGTGATCTAAAGGATCATATTAATTATGAAATCAATTAAAATCTTTCAATGAAATATTTACTAAACAAATTGATTCTTTTCTTTCTCCTATAAATAGGAGCCAAGAAGAGAAGAGAAGAGAATGAACCTTTTTTTGAAAAGAAACAGAGAGAGGAGAATTTAATTCTCAAGAGAAAAAAGAAAAGAAAGGATAATTTAATTCTCAACAAAGAAAACCCTAGGTGAGAAAAGAAAGGGAATCAAAACTTCAAACAGAGAATTTAATTCTCAAAATCTAAGAGTTTAACTCTTCTGCAAAAGAACTTAGTTCTTCCTCTAGTTGAAGATCTGCAGAAGCACATCTCCCCATAGGTTGAGAATTTAATTCTCATCGGGCTGGGATCCTGCCATGCAGATCCAAAACTTAGAGGGGAAATTGAGTTTAGAGAATTTAATTCTCCCTAAACAAATTAGGGTTTAACCCTATATGAGAATTTAATTCTCCCAAAACAAAACTAGGGTTTGAACCCTATCTGAGAATTTAATTCTCCTGAAAATACAGGAATTTAATTCCTTCAAGATGGACAGAATTAGGGTTTAACCCTACTCAAGAATTTAATTCTTTTACATATATGGGAATTTAATTCCTCTAAAAGAAATTGGGGTTTAACCATACTTAAGAATTTAATTCTTGCACAATAGGAATTTAATTCCTCCAAAATCATAATTAGGATTTAACCCTACAGAGAATTTAATTCTTAAAGATAAAGAGATCTCCATGCATGCAAAAGAACTAAGGTCACGTGCCCCAACGTGACCCCTGAAGAGATCCCAAAAAATGAGAAGAAAAAAGCTCTGAGGCAACGCCTCACGTGCTCCCACGTGACCTCCAAAACAGAAAAAAAAAAGTAAAAGAAAAGAAGGCCTTGGGCGCTCTCACGTGCTCCCACGTGACCCCTTGGCGGATGCTTTAACAGCCAGAGCATAAATCTTCATCACGTGCCAACACGTGATACTCCAAAATAAAAATATAAAAAGTGTTTAACACTTAATTGCAGAATAAAGAAAGGGATCTGATCCCCCTTTTGGGCGCCCTCACGTGTCCACACGTGACCCCTCTTTCTTTAGTGTTTAACACTAATTTGGAGATTATATTTCCAGTGTTAATACTGATTGTTTCTAGTGTTTAACACTAAATTGAAGATTATATTTCCAGTGTTTAACACTGATTGTCTTTTAATGTTAAACACTAATTTGAGAGTTCTATCTCTAGTGTTTAACACTGTTGTTCTCTAGTGTTTAACACTACTTTCAGCCAAATTGGCTTATTTTCCAGAGGCAAAAGTCCCTCCTCCAAATGAATCTCAAAATTAAGGAAATCAAAGACAAAATGTTGTCAGAGCCCCCAAACCTCTGTTTAGCACTGCTGAATGATGAGGGGCTGAACCCAGACAAATGTCTAATGGTCCAAAGGGCCAATATTTCAAACATAATTGGACTTAGCCTAAACTGGCCATAAGTCCTCAAATCATCTTGAACTGAGCACATCTGCTCTTTCAACCAACTCATTGGTTCAAGGGTACATCTCTGAACTCCTCTGATATCTGTCGTTATAATCCTTCAACGTCTTCAGAGAGGTGACGGGTCCCGATAACCACACATCAATATGGACTGTGGGGTCCTTAAACTCATGGACTGACGCGTCCTTAAACTCATGGACTAATGCGTCCTTAAACTAACATTTGTCCCCAAAACGGGAATGATGGACCACCATGTCCCTAAACTGGCAATGGACCACTATGTCCCTAAACTGGAACAATAGAGCCCAAACGCTCTTTTGTCGGATCTAAACGATCCCGTTAAGTTGATCTTAGTCTCAAACTGGACTAACGTATGCTTAACAAACGTTTAAGTTGATCTTAGCCTCAAATACGGCTAACGTATCCTTAAACCCTCAAACAGACTTTAGTCCCAAATTGGACTACAGGTCTCCCAACCAACTTTGGTTCAAGGGTACATCTTTGAACTCCTCTGATATCTGTCGTTGTAATCCTTCAACGTCGTCAGAGAGGTGACGGGTCCCGACGGCTATACATTCAATGGACCACCATGTCCCTAAACTGGAACAATAGAGCCCAAACGCTCTTTTGTCGGATCTAAACGATCCGGTTAAGTTGATCTTAGTCTGAAATGAGACTAACGTATTCTTAACAAACGTTTAAGTTGATCTTAGTCTCAAATGAGGCTAACGTATCCTTAAACCCAAACCCCCAAACCCAAATCTAAGAAAATATGGATTTGGACTAATCCACGTCCTACAGACGACGACATAAATTAGTCTCCGTATATAATCCACGGGCAACCAAAAACAAAACAAACACACACGACACGAAGTGACCATCTGGAGAAGGAGAAAGTTGTTACCGCGATGCGGTAGCGTAATTAACTGTAGGGGCCTGCGCCTGCAGGGAAGAGCGTCCCCATAATCAAAAACCCGTCAAGCGAGGGGGAATCTGACGAAATCTGCTGCATCGGCTGCATCCGTTTAGACCTTCAACATACGGTGCCATAAATCAACTTGGCATCTTCGGAGAAGTGGACGGATAGCACCAATTAGCATCTGCCCCGAATTTCAGGCTGGACGCCCATGTCTTGGCCGCCATTCGGAGGGGAACACCCAACATCCTAAAAAGTCTCTCAAACTACTTCTGGGGAAGGGCTTTCGTGAGTGGATCCGCTGTGTTGTCCTTCGTATCTACTCTCCTGACCTCGATCTCCCGGCGATCAACTATCTCCCGGATCGGGTGATACCTCCTCAGAATATGTCTGGATCGCTGATGGGACCGGGGTTCCTTGGCCAAAGCCACAACTCTATTGTTATCACAATACAAGGGTATTGGATCCTCAATGGATGGAACCACACTAAAGTTTAGCAATGAACTTCTTCATCCAGAAAGCCTCTTTGGCAGCATCGTTGGCAGCGATGTATTCAACCTAAATCGTCGAGTCTGCAATGGTATCTTGCTTGAAACTCTTCCAACATACCGTTCCTCCATTGAGGGTGAAGACAAAACCCGAGACAGACTTGCTGTCGTCCTTATCACTCTGGAAGCTCGAATCGGTAAAGGACTCTACCTCGAGTTCTCCATTACCATACACCAAGAACATCTCTTTAGTCCTTCTCAAGTACTTTAGAATGTTCTTCACAGCTATCCAGTGCTTCTCCCCTGGATCTGATTGATACCTACTTACCATACCAAGTGCGTAAGCTACATCCGGTCTGGTGCATAACATTGCGTACATGATAGACCCAACTGCAGAAGCATAGGATATCACGTTCATGCGAGCCCTCCAAATCAGTCTTGGGAGACATCTCTTTAGAGAGAGTGATTCCAGAGCAAGCAGGTAAATTACCACGCTTAGAATCTTCCATACTAAACCTCTTTAGTATGGTGTCTATGTACCTGGATTGGGACAATCCCAACATTCTTTTAGATCTATCTCTATGGATCTTTATCCTCAGGATGTAGGAGCATCACCCAGATCTTTCAAGAGAACTTTTGTGATAGGAAGAGTTTGACTGAGTGTAGTATAGGAACATCATTTCCTATCAAGAGAATGCATCCACGTACACTACAAGGAAGACAACCTTACTCTCTACAACCTTTTTATATATACACGGCTCATCTACGTTTTTCATGAAGTCAAACTCTTTGACTGCTACATCAAAACAGATGTTCTAGCTCCGTGATACCTGCTTTAATCCGTAAATTGATTTAAATAGCTTGCACACCTTTCCGCTGCTCCCACTGTCTGCGAAGCTCTCTGGCTGTGTCATATACATGCTCTCTTCTAAATCACCATTTAGAAAAGCAGTCTTGACGTCCATCTGCCAGATTTCATAGTCATAGTATGCAGCAATGGCAAGTACGATCCTAATGGACATAAGCATAGCCACTGGAGAAAAGGTCTCATCATAGTCGACACCTGGTCATTGATGAAAACCTTTTGCTACAAGTCTAGCTTTGAAGGTCTTAACCTTTCTATCTACACCAAGTTTCTTCTTAAAGATCCACTTCCTCCCAATGGGTTTTACCACTTCAGGAGTAACTTCAAAAGTCCATACTTTGTTGGTGTACATGGATTCCATCTCAAATCGCATAGTATCCAGCCATTTCACAGAGTCCTCACTTATGATGGCCTGCTCGAAATTAGTTGGGTCATCATCTTCCATGATGTAATCCTCGCTCCCACCGTCTATGGGAAAACCATAGTATCTCTCAGGTGGATGAGAAACCCTACTAGATCTGCGGAGTGGCTGAGGTTCGTCAGGGACTATCGAATCCTCCGGTTCTACCAAATTATCAGTTATAGTTTGTGTATCTGGAACTTTTTCCAGCTCTACTTCTTTACCACTAATTTCTTTCATAAGAAATTCCTTTTCTAAAAAGGTGGCATGTTGAACAACGAACACCTTTTGTTCCTCGGTGTGGTAGAATATATATCCATGTGAATTATTTGGATATCCCACAAACTTGCAAAGAACTGATCGTACTTCGAGTTTGTTCGGATTCTGTTTTTTAACATAGGCCGGACAACCCCATATCTTAACTCGTTTAAGATATGGTCTCTTTCCACTCCATATCTCATATGGTGTTTTAGGAACAGATTTTGATGGAACTTGATTTAATAGGTATGCAGATGTTTCAAGTGCATAACTCCAAAAGGAAATAGGTAATTCAGTAACACTCATCATAGAGCGCACCATATCTAATAGGGTGTGATTCCTCCGTTCCGACACTCCATTGTGCTGTGATGTATACGGAGGAGTAAGCTGAGAGAGAATCCCATTCTCTTTTAAATAATCTCGAAATTCCATGCTTAAGTATTCTCCTCCTCGATCAGATCGAAGGATTTTAATACTTTTAACCGTCCGGTTCTCTACTTCGCTCTTATATTCCTTGAATTTCTCAAAAGCTTCAGATTTGTGTTTCAACAGGAACACGTGTCCGAATTTTGAGAGATCATCGGTGAATGTAATGAAGTACGAGGAACCATTCCTGGCATGTGTAGACATAAGACTGCATACATCACTATATATCAGTCCCAAGAGTTCTGTAGCTCTTTCTCCGTGTCCAATAAACGGAGTTTTGGTCATCTTGCCTTTGAGACATGACTGACAAGTTTCATAAGATGTAAATTAGAACGGATTCAAATATCCATGTTTATGCAACTTAGCTAGTTTGGTCGCATTGATATGACCAACTCTACAATACCATAAGAAGGTTTCGTTCATTTTTGAACTTTTCCTCTTGTGTGTGTTCTGTATACTTAGAACTGTATTTTGATTTATAACGTATATACCATTACATAACGTACCAAACCCAATCAACACTTGATTAGGAAAATGTTCATAACATTTTTCTCTAATGCAAACTTATATCCTTTTTTATCTAATAAAGAAACGGATATTATATTGCACATCATCGAAGGTACATAATAACAGTCGTTCAAAATCAATGTATTACCATTTGGTAATACAAGGTGATATTCACCTATATTTTTGGCAGCAACAATTGCTCTATTCCCTACTCTGAGAGACATATCACCCTTTCCCAGTTCTCTACTTCTCTTTAATCCTTGTAACAAATTACAAATATGGGATCCTGATTCGGTATCTTATACCTAGGATGCAGAGCAGACTGAGAAACAGTTCTCAATAACTAACACACCCGAAGAAGATGCATCAACATGCTCTTTCTTCATCTGAGTGGTGTGGAAATCTTTGTATTCCCCTATTCCTTGCCCAGACTTATGACAGTTGTCTTAAGATAGAGAGAAACCAACGTTCCCCAGCCCAGTATAATAAGTGGGTTCGGTTAATACATCAATATTATTATCTTGATTAAGGCGTGACATGGTCGCTAGCTGGAGAGAGAGAGGAAAACACTTTAGCGTACGCTCTTGCAAGATTAGATTAGTTATTATCTTATTTAATTAGGATGGCTCCCACTGTTTTTATCAAATCTTCCTTCAAATCCTAAAAGGTAAGATTAGCCCGGATTAATTATACTCTACAAGTTCGCCAATCGGTCAGCCAGGCAGGTGTTGGTACTCCGAGGGAGTCTCCCCATGCTTTCGCATGGAACTAATTAAATAACCTCGTTTCCGCAAGGGCATAACCCCGTTAACACCTTTCTTAGACACCTACTAGATTAGCTAATTATAAAGTGGAAAATTCTCTCAGGAGTAACACTTATTCGCAGTGGGTATCGAGATCCAACTATCATATAGAAGGTATGCAATCTCATTGCAAATTTCAACACTTGAAATTCCCAATATCCATTGTTACCCCATTCGGTTTATGACCTTGACAAGGTCAACAAACCATAAACCGAAAGTCAAGTTCAACCCGTCATTTCATGAATGAATTAAACCCACCCGCACGACCTATGACAAGGTCAACAAGGCCTTATGACTACCCTAATCTAATCGCATCAACATGCGGTAGATAAACACTAATCAGCTACCGAACACTACGCCTTGACAAGGTCAAAAAACGCAGCACGAATACTAAATAGTACTTATCTGAAATGACGGAGGGCTACGACTGGTTTTGAAGAAAACCTTTAGCGTAATGAACTTGATATCATTGTAGAATCTAGTGATTTGAAAAGGAGTGGTTTAAGCTCCGCTTTAAAATCGAGTAGTTTTCAAAATAAACCGAGTGGGTTGTAGCATATGCTAGTTTTTCTAAAGAGGTCATTCCCAGTGAAGGGATCTAGGCTCTTTCCTCATCGAATGAGGTGCTGGACATTCATAATGGAATACCGCTATGCAAAGCAAGAACTAGAGCTACATTTTTGAAAAATTTAATTCTACAACACCTTTTAGGTTGCTTTTCTTTTCATTAATCTTATTAATGACGTCCCATAATTTATGTTTCCTAAATATCACAGAAGAAACAAAAATAAATACACATATACGCCATCCGCATTCGCCACAGAGATCCAGATCTTCACCGTAAGGTTACTTAACTTACGGCAGGGCGGGGTCTGGACTAGCGCGGATGCAAAACATATATAATGTCTACTAGTATATCATATATATAAGTAGCATTCGTCTCACGCAGTTATATGATCACATCATATCACCGAAATAGTAGAAGCAAACATATGAAATATAGAATATACTAGGAGGTCCGTGTTTTAGATTAAGCCAGTAATGAAAAATACGGATTCCACGGTCGTGATGAATAGCCAAGCCCACATCCCTAGATCCCTACGAGAGCGGCAAGAAAACCTACCAATTCTATAGTTAGGCGACCGGTCTCAACTCCTCGAGATGGTCTTCCATCGGACTCTAGAACCCGGTTACTTGTGCTCCCCGCCTTGGGTCTATCCTAATGCGGAAAAATAAAAAATATATATCAAATGGAGACAACAACCTCAACCCGGAAGTGCCCGAATAAAAGAATATTACATACAAATATTTACATGAATGAAAATTAAAAAACTCTCATCTCACATAAAACCCCCAGGCTATTCAAACACGACGATCTAATATAACATATCAGTAGCAACACAATAATATCATATGTCATCAACGTAAGTAAATATGCGTATTCCTAATGTCATTGACGTATAGCAACGAGATCGGGGATACTGCTACATATTACACTTACGATCGCAGAAAAGAAATGAAAACTACAATAATTAGAATCCGCATCATCTTTAGACATCATAAACCTGAATTATCACATATTCCGTATTTCATGCCTAACCCTATAAATCTTGCATTTAAGTCTCGAATTGAAAACACTTTTCAAAAATCAAGTCGGGTAATTCAACAAGATTCCCGATTATAAGATCGAATGCTCGTCGGGAACTTTAGTAGATGGCCGCACCCCCGAGGCCGTCAACGAAGTGCACTTGGAAGGAACACCGCGGCCGCGAGCATCCGAGTGGATGCTCTTGGCCATAGGGTTCTCCTATAGTCACTTGGTCAGGGCTATGGGGCGTGGCCGTCTACTAGTGTCTTCCGGCGACTATGCGCGTACGATACGAGATTATGACGGAGTTTCGATCCGAATCGAAATTCCATGGCAATCCATCACTTGAGACTAAAACGCGAGATTTACAAAACAATAACTAGTTTTCACAAAACTAATCGATGTGGATTCCAAAAATTGTATCACATATCCAAAACTTTATAGATGATGTTTAACATTTCGATCGATGTTTCAAACAACAGCAATTCATAGAGACCCCAACAACTTGAGCCTAAAAAAAATACCCAGAAAGTCCAAAACAAAAGATGAAGAAACTCAAGAAACCTGCAGATCTAACTCCCTAACTTGGCGGTGGAACCGCGGCTAAACCATGGTTTAGGCGGCGGTTCCACGGCCAAGTGTAGGGATTATGATCTCCGTTTTCTTGTGTCTTCCTAAATTTACCTGCACAATTTTCTGAGCATTTTTAATCTGGAAAATTTCAACGTTCGAAAATTGGACAGAAACTAGTAAATTTCGGTTTTTAAAACTTTGATCGAACACTTAACTTTGTCTAATCTTCGCCTAAGTCTCTAGCTTAACTCTGATACCATAAAAGTATGTCTTAGCACCTCCACTAGGTTTCAAGGAGCATCAAGTATGCAATTTTTAAAAAATCTAGAGTGCTAAGTATACTAACCTAGAATCGAACCAAAGAATTAGGGTTACATTGTAAGCAAACAAGTTCTAAACTAAGTGATAGGGGTTTACAATCTTTGTAGACCGGTCCTTCACTTCAAAAGCTCTAAATAGTAGTCCCAAGAACTCTTCTTAAGGCTCCACTTGAAGAAAGGATCGAGCTTGCTTGTTGTCTTCAATGCCGAAGATGATCCACCATGAAGCCTCTCTCACTCAAGCCCACTCTTCACTAATCAAGATATTAGTGAAGAAAACAACCTAAACTAATGTGCTAGATTAGTATAGATTGATAAAGTAGGAGATTTGCTCACTAGAAATCTTTTTCACTTTTCTTTTCTCAACTCAAGAAAAATCTAGAGAGAGGTGAGGAAGAAGGAGATGAACTTGGACTTGTATGAGAGTGAACCAGGAGGTGAGTGATAAGATAAGATGGGAAAATATCTATGAATAAAACAAAAAATGAGAGGTGAGTCATGGCTTCTCAAGGCTTCTACAAGCATCTAAAAGGAATGACTCATTCTCATTTTCATTAATTTATAAATTAAACCATTATCTACTCACCATTAACCTCATGTGTTATTCTCATACATCCTAGTTCAATGTATCATCAACCATGATACATTTATAAATCCATATATATATATATATATATCACATATATAAATATATAAAAAGAGAAGAAAATCTTAAGTGAGCTTAATATTAGTTTATATATATATATATATATAATATATAAATATATATCAAATTATTAAATCAACACTTGATTCAAAAATTCGGTTATATCATATATAACCGGCTAATATCAAATATATATGTGTATATCAAATTATTAAATCAACACTTGATTCAATAATCCGGTCATATCACATACAACCGGCTAGTATTAAATATTAGTTTATATATATATATATATATATATAACATATATATATATATCAAATTATTAAATCAACACTTGATTCAATAATCCGGCTATATCAAATATAATCCGGCTAATATCATATATATAAACAACATATACAAAAATCATTGAATCAACACTTGATTCAATAATCCGGTTATTGTAGTCCGCAAGCACATCCTTTAACCGTTCCTAGTCGAGAGAGTATCGAGACAGGGCATCGATATTCCAGAATAGACTAGTGTGTACGTTTCTTGACTCTATATGGGGCGATGGTTGATCCCACATCCATTGGTGTTTGACATCAAAGATTTTACGCAGGTGCTCATTAAAGAATGGGTGCACCGAATAGGACTCGCCGAGAACTCTTAGTTGGTACTATACCTATCGTCAGATAGAAGTTCTCTAGTGACACTTGTACAGGTTAGTCTGTAGACCCGAGATCATCATAGAGTCTTGTGTGGTTCCCACTCTGCTTTGATTTCCTCCCTACCACGAATCAAAGGAGTCGTGAAAACAGGTGGATTTTAGGTACAGTCCCGGGTCACATGGAGACAATGAGCGATAGGAGGGGTTTCGTCTCTCCCGGTATTGGGAGTTGATGTTGCGCTATGCTCGATTGGCTATAACAGGAAGTCCCTGGTCAGGGATGATGAGATTTACTGGTAAGAGTTATCAGTAGTTTCTCGAACAGTTACAGGCCACACATCGTCATGACTTATCAAGTTACTGGGGTCTGACGATTCTACCCCTAGACTTGATATGCGACATATCAGACGAAGAGACCGGACTGTATAGTAAGTGTTGCTTATAGGCTTTGCGGGAGTTTGGACAAGCTTGCTTATTAATCTTCTATTCGCTCAATACCTAGGTAGTCGTTACGTCCAACTAGTACCGCTGACGGCTTGTGGGTGACTGATGTGATCATTACCTACTGCTGGTGTATTGACGAGTCTTTAGAGTCCCACACAAGGGTTTCCTAGCTCAAGCGAAACGAAGTAGGGCACATATATGATATGTGCGAGACCTTGATTAAATAGGTGTATGTGATACCGTATTCTAATCTCGCGATATATTATATCGGTCGGTTATATGTGATATGACCGGGTTATTAAATCAAGTGTTGATTCGTTAATGTGATATACATATAAATGATATTAGTCGGTTATGTGTGATATAACAGGATTATTAAATCAAGTGTTGATTTAATAATTTGATATATATTAATATATTTGATATATAAATATATATTAACTAATATAATGCTCACTAAAGATTTTCTTCTCTTTAAAATACATTTAATATATGTGTGATATATATTAGTATATGTATTTATATATTGTGTCATGGTGGATGATACATTGGACATGGGTGTATAAGACTCACACCAAGACTAAAGATTATTTAGGTGTTTATTTATTAAGAGTAATTCAAAATTAGGTTGAAAATGAGCATGGCTTAGATGCTTGTGGAAGCATGTAGAAGCCATGACTCATTCCACTAATTTTGTTTTACTCTAAATATTTTTAAACCCAACCATTTATGTTTAGCCATGGTTAACTCTCTACATTATCACTTGAGATACTTTCTCACCATAGTTCATCTTCTTCATCTCATTTTTACTCTCTAGCTTTTCATGAGGTGAGAAAAGAAAATGAGAAAGTGATTTCTAAAGTGAGAAAAATTCCTACTTCATCAACCTACTCTCATCTAGCCCATAAGATTAGGTTGTTTGCTTCACTAATTTCTTGATTAGTGAATAGGTAGCTTGAATTAGAGTAAGTTCAAGGTGGATCATCTTCGGCCTCGAAGACGAAGAAGCAAGCTCGTTCCTTTCACCAAGTGAAGCCTAAGAAGAGTTCTAGGGATCACTACTTGGAGCTAAGGGACTGCTACTTGGAGCTTTAGAAGTGAAGGACCAGTCTACAAAGGTTGTATTCTCTATGCACTTAGTGTAAATTTTGTTTACATGCTTAGAAACCCTAATTCTCTAGTTCGATTCTAAGTTAGTGTAGCTTAGACCTCTAGATTTTATAAAATTGCATACTTGATGCATGTGGAAACCTAGTAGAGGTGCTAAGACACACTTTCATGGTATCAGAGCCAAGCTAGAGCATCAGGTTTGGTTTAAACGACGTTAAAGTGTTCGATCGAGTTTTGAAACCCCACAAATTCCAAGTTTGTGTAAATTTTTTCAAAAGCTGATATTTTCCAGATTAAAATACTCAGAAATTTGTGCAGGGTTTTCTATGTAGTCCCAAGAAATTCGAGCGCCTAACTTGACCAATTGGCCGTGCAACCGCGGTATAAACTTGGGTTTAGCCGCGGTTCCGCGGCACTATTAGCGAGTTAGGAACTTAATTGTCTTGTGCTGCTCCATTATGTAATTTGGCACTTTCTGGGTGTTTTTAATGAGACTTAAGTGTTGTGGTCTCTTTGATTTGTGGGTGTTTTAGATATTGATCGAAATGTTTATCATCGTCTAGATATATATGATATGTGATACAATATTTGGAATCCACATTAATTAGTTTTGTGAAAACTAGTTTGTGTTTTGTAAATCTCGCATTTCAGTCTCTTTTGATCGATTGCTACGGAGTTTCGATTCGGATCAAAATTCTGTCGCAATCTCGTATTGTACGCGGATAGTCGCCAGGAAACATTATTAGATAGCCATACCCCATAGCCCGGCCAAGTGATTGTAGGAGAACATCGAGGCCAAAAGCATCCAGTCGGGTGCTCACGGCCACGGTGTTCTGCCTAAGTGCACTTCGTTGACGGCACCGGGGGTGCGGCAATCTATTAAAGTTCCCGACGAGCATTCGATCATTAATCGGGAATCTTGTTTAATTACCCAACTTTCTATTGAAAAGTGTTTTCAATACGAGGCATAAATGCAAGATTTAAAGTGTTAGGCATGAAATCCGAGATATGAGATATTCTGGGTTTATGATGTCTAAGGATATGCGGATTCTAATTATTGTATGTTTTCATTTATTTTCTGTGACCATAAGTGTAATATGTGGTGTATCCCCGATCTCGTTGCTATACGTCAATGAAATTTGGGATACGCATATTTACTTACGTTGATGACATGTGATGTTATGTGTTGCTGTGATATGTTATATTGGATCGTCGTGATTGAATAGCCGGGGGTTTTTGCGTGAGATGAGAGTTTTTCTATTCATTCATGTAAAAACTGTATGTAATATTCTTTTATTGGGACACTTCCGAGTTGAGGATGATGTCACCATTGATATATATTATTTACTTTTCCGCATTAGGATAGACCCAAGGCAGGGAGCACAAGTAACCGGGTTCTAGAGTCTAGTGGGAGACCATCTCGAGAAGTCGAGACCAGGTCTCCTAACTCTAGAATTGGCAGGGTTGCTTGCCACTCTCGTAGGGGTTTAGGGATGTGGGTATGGCTATTCATCATGACCGTGGAATCCGTGTTTTTCATTACTGGCTGAATTTAAAATACGGACCTCCTAGTAGATCCAATATTTCATATGTTTGTTTCTGCTGCCTAAGTTCTATGATGTGATCATATAACTCACTGAGACGAATGTTATATATATATATATATGATATATATAATAAACGCTGCTTTTGTTTTGCACCCGCGCTAGTCCAGCCCCCGCTCTGCCGTTAGTTAAGTAACCTAACGATGCATGACGGGAGCCCGTGGCGAATGCGGATGGCATAAGCGTACGTTCTATTTTCGTTTCTTCTGTGATGTTTAGGAAACATAAATGATGGGACTTCATTAATAAGATTAATGAAAGAAAAGAAACCTAAAGATGTTGTAGAATCAAAATTTTCAAAATGACAGCTCTAGTTATTTCTTTGCATAGTGGTATTCCTTGCTGGATATCCTGCACCTCATTCGACGAGAAAAGAGCCGAGATCCCTTCACCAGGAATGACCTCTTTAGCAAAAACTAGCAAATGCTACAACCCACTCGGTTTGTTTTGAAAACTATTCGATTTTAAAAGCAGAGCTTAAACCACTCCTTTTTAAATCACTCGATTCTACAACGATATCAAGTTCATTACTCTAAATGTTTTCTTCAAAACCAGTCGCAGCCCTTCGTCATTTCAGATAAGTAATATTCTGTATTCATACTGCGTTTGTTGACCTTGTCAAGGCGTAGTGTGCGGTGGCTAATTAATGCTTATCTGCCGCATATGATGCTATTGGATTAGGGTAGTTGTACGGCCTTGTTGACCTTGTCAAGGGTCGTGCAGGTGGGTTTAATTCAATCACGAAATGAACGGGTTGAACTTGACTTGCGAGTTATGGTTTGTTGACCTTGTCAAGGTTATAAACCGCTTGGGGTAAAAACATATATTGGGAATTTCAAGTGTTGAAATTTGCAATAAGATTGCATACCTTCTATGAGATAGTTGGATCCCGATACCCACTGCGAGTAAGTGTTACTCTTAGGAGAGTTTTCCACTTTACAATTAACTGATCCAGTAGGTGTCTAAGAAAGGTGTTAACGGGGTTATGCCCCTGCGGAAACGAGGTTATTTAATTAGTTCCATGCGAAAGTATGGGGAAACTCCCTCGGAGTACCAATACCTGCCTGGCTAACTGATTGGCGAACTTGTAGGGTGTAATTAATCCCGGCTAGTCTTACCTTTTAGGGTTTGAAGGAAGATTTGATAAAACAGTGGGAGCCATCCTGATTAGATAAGATAATAACCAATCTAATTTTGCAAGAGCGCACGCTAAAATGTTTTCTTCTCTCTCTCTCTCCAGGTAGCGACCATGACATGCCTTAATCAAGATAATAATATGGATGTATTGACCGAACCCGCTTATTATACTGAGCTGGGGAACGTTGGTTCCGCTCTATCTTATTATTGTCATAAGTCTGAGCAAGGAATATGGGAATATACGGATTCCCATGCAACCCGAACGAAGAAATAGCATGATGATGCATCTTCTTCGGGTGTGTTCGTTACTGAGAACTATTTTTCAGTATGCTCTACGTCCTGAGTATTGGATACCGGATCAGGATCCTACGTATGTAATATGTTACATAGGTTAAGAAGAAGTAGAGAATAGGAAAATGGTGATAAATCTCTAGTAGTAGGGAATGGTGCAATTGTTGCAGCCAAAGCAGTTGGCGATTATCACCTTCTATTACTAAATGGTAATACATTGATTCTGAACGACTGTTATTTCGTACCAAATATGATGTGCAATTTAATATCAATTTCTTCATTAGATAAAGAAGGATATAATTTTGTACTAGAGAATAATATTATGAATATTTTTTAAATAAAGTGTTGATTGGGTTTGGTACGTTGAATAACGGTATATACGTTCTAAACCAAACTACAGTTCTAAACATACAGAACACACACAAGAAGAAAAGCTCAGAAATGAACAAAGCCTTCTTGTGGCACTGTAGACTAGGTCATATCAATGCGACACGACTAATTAGGTTACATAAAGATGGATATTTGAATCAGTTCAAATTTATATCTTATGAAACTTTCCAGTCATGTCTTAAAGGCAAGATGACCAAAACTCCGTTTACTGGACACGGAGAAAGAGCTATGAACTCTTGGGACTAATACATGCTGATGTATGCGGTCCCATGTTTACACATGCTAGGAATGGTTCCTCGTACTTTATTACATTCACCGATGATCTCTCAAAATTCGGACGTGTGTTCCTGATGAATCATAAATCTGAAGCTTTTGAGAAATTCAAGGAATATAAGTATGAAGTAGAGAACCAAACGGGTAAGAGTATTAAAATCCTTCGATCTGATCGAGGAGGAGAATACTTAAGCACGGAATTCCGTGACTATCTAAGAGAGAATGGGATTCTCTCTTAGCTTACTCCTCCATATACACCACAACATAAAGGTGTATCGGAGTGGAAGAACCACACCCTATTAGATATGGTGCGCTCTATGATGAGTACTACTGAGTTACCTATTTTCTTTTAGAGTTACGCGCTTGGGACAGCTACATATCTATTGAATCCAGTTCCATCAAAATCAATGCCTAAAACACCATATGAGATATGGAGTGGAAAGAGACCATATCTTAAACAAGTTAAGATATGGGGTTGTCCGGCCTATGTTAAAAAACAGAATCCGAACAAACTTGAGGCATGATCAGTTCTTTGCAAGTTTGAGGGATATCCAAAGAATTCACATGGATATCTATTCTACCATGGTGTGGAACAAAAGGTGTTTGTTGCTCAGCATGCCACCTTTTTAGAAAAGGAATTTCTTGTGAAAGAAATTAGTAGCAATGAGATAGAACTGGAAGAAGTTCCAGCTACACAAACTATAACTCATGATTTGGTAGAACCGGAGGATTAAATAGTCCCCGACGAACCTCAGCCACTCCGTAGATCTAGTAGGGTTCCTCATCCACCTGAGAAATACTACGGTTTTCTCTTAGACGGTGGGAGAGAGGATTGCATCATGGAAGATGATGACCCAACTAGTTTCAAGCAGGCCATCACAAGTGGAAACTCTGTGAAATGGCTGGATGCAATGTGATCTGAGATGGAATCCATGTACACCAACAAAGTATGGACTTTGGAAGTTGCTCCTGAAGGGGTAAAACCCATTGGGAGCAAGTGGATCTTTAAATAGAAACTTGGTGTAGATGGAAAAGTTGAGACTTTCAAAGCTAGACTTGTAGCAAAAGTTTTTCGTCAACGACCAGGTGTAGAGTATGATGAAACCTTTTCTCCAGTGGCTATGCTTAAGTCCATCTAGATCCTACTTTCCATTGCTGCATACCCTGACTATAAAATCTGGCAGATGGACGTCAAGACCGCTTTTCTAAATGGTGATTTAGAAGAGAGCATGTACATGACACAGCCAGAGGGTTTCGTAGATAGTGGGAGCAGCGGTAAGGTGTGCAAGCTGTTTAAATTAATCTACGGATTAAAGAAGGCATCGCGGAGTTGGAACTTCTGTTTTGATTAAGCGGTCAAAGAGTATGACTTCATAAAAAACGTAGATGAACCTTGTATATACAAGAAGGTTGTAGAGAGTAAGGTTGATTTCCTCGTATTGTACGTGGATGACATACTCTTGATAGGAAATGATGTTCCTATACTACACTCGGTCAAGCTCTTCTTATCACTAAAGTTCTCTATGAAAGATCTAGGTGATGCCTCCTACATCCTGGGGATTAAGATCTATAGAGATAGATCTAAGCGAATATTGGGATTGTCCCAATCCAGATACATTGACACCATACTAAAGAGGTTTAGTATGGAAGATTCTAAGCATGGTAATTTACATGCTTGTTCAGGAATCACCCTCTCCAAAGAGATGTCTCCTAAGACTGATTTGGAGAGGGCTCACACGCAAGGGATACCCTATTCTTCTGTAGTTGGGTCAATCATGTACGCGATATTATGTACCAGACCGGATGTAGCTTACGCACTTAGTGTAGTAAGTAGGTATCAATCAGATCCTGGGGAGAAGCACTGGACAGCTGTGAAGAACATTCTTAAGTACCTAAGAAGCACTAAAGAAATGTTCTTGGTGTATGGTATCGAAGAACTCCAGGTGGAGTCCTTTATCGATTCGAGCTTCCATAGTGATAAGGACGACAGTAAGTCGGTCTCGGGTTTTGTCTTTACCCTCAATGGAGGGGCGGTATGTTGGAAGAGTTCTAAGAAAGATACCATGGTAGACTCCACGATGGAGGCTGAATACATCGCTTCCAACGATGCTGCCAAAGAAGCTGTCTGGATGAAGAAGTTCATAGCTGAACTTGGTGTGGTTCTATCCATTGAGCATCCAATACCTTTGTATTGTGATAAAAATAGAGCTGCGGCTTTGGCCAAAGAACTCCGGTCCCATCAGCGATCCAGACATATTCTTAGGCGGTATCACCTGATCCGGTAGATAGTTGATCGCTGGGAGATCAAGATCAGGAGAGTTGACATGAAGGATAACACAGCGGATCCACTCACGAAGGCCCTTTCCCAAACGCAATTTGAGAGACTTTTTGGGATGTTGGGTATGAGATACTACAACAACTGACCTTAGTGCAAGTGGGAGATTGTTAGAAATCTATATGCCCTAGAGACCATTATTGTATGATATAGTGGATTCTTGGACATATATATAGAGGACTTTCTTGCTCGACATGTTAGTATGCTATCTGATTGCTCTTTATCTTAACATATACACTAGTATTATTATATCGTCTCTCTGATACATGTTGATAAAGCCCTTAGGATGTTTGCTTGACTACTACGACTATGATGCAGATCATACTAGTAGGGCTTGTGTAGTCTGCAAGCACATCCTTTAACCGTTCCTAGTCAAGAGAGTATCGAGACAGGGCATCGATATTCCAGAGTAGACTAGTGTTTACGTTTCTTGACCCTGTATGGGGCGATGGTTGATCCCACATATATTGGTGTTTGACATCAAAGATTGTACTTAGGTGCTCATTAAAGAATGGGTACACCGAACATAACTCGCCGAGAACTCCTAGTTGGTACGATACCTATCGTCAGATAGCAGTTATTTGGTGACATTTGTACAGGTTAGTCTGTAGACCCGAGATCATTATAGACTCTTGTATGGTTCCCACTGTGCTTTGATTTCCTCCCTACCATGGATCAAAGGAGTTGTGCCAATAGGTGGATTTTGGGTACAGTCCTAAGTCACATGAAGGCAATGAGCGATAGAAGGGGTTTCGTCTTTTTCGGTATTGGGAGTTGATGTTACGCTACACTCTATTGGCTATAACAGCAAGTCCCTGTCCAGGTACTGGTAAGTGTTATCAGTAGTTTCTCGAACGGTTATAGGCCATACATCAACATGACTTACAAGTTACTGGAGTCTGACGATTCCATCCCTAGACTTGATATGCGACATATCAGACGAAGAGACCGGACTGTACGGTAAGTGTTGCTTATAGGCTTTGCGGGTGTTTGGACAAGCTTTCTTGTTGATCTTCTATTCGCTCAATACCTGGGTAGCCGTTACTTCCATCTAGTACCGCTGACGGCGTATGGGTGACTGATGTGATCATTACCTACTACTGGCGTATTGATGAGTCTTTAGAGTTCCACACAGAGCTTTCCTAGCTCAAGCGAAACGAAGTAGGGCACATATGTGATATGTGCGGGACCTTAATTAAATACGTGTATGTGATACCGTATTCTAATCTCGCGATATATTATATCGGTCGGTTATATGCGATATGACCGGGTTATTGAATCAAGTGTTGATTCGATAATGTGATATACATATGAATGATATTAGTCGGTTGAATGTGATATAGCCGGATTATTAAATCAAGTGTTGATTTAATAATTTGATATATATTAATATATTTGATATTTAAATATATATTAACTAATATAATGCTCACTAAAGATTTTCTTCTCTTTAAAATACATTTAATATATATGTGATATATATTAGTATATGTATTTATATATTGTGTCATGGTGGATGATACATTGGACATGGGTGTATGAGACTCACACCAAGACTAAACATTATTTGGGTGTTTATTTATTAAGAGTAATTCAAAATTAGGTGGAAAATGAGCATGGCATAGATGCTTGTGGAAGCATGTAGAAGCCATGACTCATTCCACTAATTTTGTTTTACTCTATATATTTTTAAACCCAACCATTTATCTTTAGCCATGGTTAACTCTCTACATTATCACTTGAGATATTTTATCACCATTGTTCATCTTCTTCATCTCATTTTTGCTCTCTAGGTTTTCATGAGGCTAGAAAAGAAAAAGAGAAAGTGATTTCTAAAGTAAGCAAAATTCCTATTTCATAAACGTACTCTCATTTAGCCCATAAGATTAGCTTGTTTTCTTCACTAATTTCTTGATTAGTGAAGAGGTAGCTTGAGTTAGATTAACTTCAAGGTGGATCATCTTCGGCCTCGAAGGCGACGAAGCAAGCTCGTTCCTTTCACCAAGTGAAGCCTAAGAAGAGTTCTAGGGATCACTACTTGGAGCTAAGGGACTACTACTTGGAGCTTTAGAAGTGAAGGACTGGTCTACAAAAGTTGTATTCTCTATTCACTTAGTGTAAAGTTCGTTTACATGCTTAGAAACCCTAATTCTCTAGTTCGATTCTAGGTTAGTGTAGTTTAGACCTCTAGATTTTTTAAAATTGCATACTTAATGCATAATCCTAGTAGAGGTGCTAAGACACACTTTCAGTTATATCACATACAACCTGACTGATATCAAATATCGCTAGATTAGAATTCGGAATCACATACTCATATTCAATCAAGCTCCCGCACATATCTCCATATGTGGCCTACTTCGTTTCACTTGAGCTAGGAAACCTCTGTGTCGGACTCTAAAGACTCGTTAATACGCCAGCAGTAGGTAATGATCACATCAGATACCCACAAGCCGTCAGCGGTACTAGCTGGACGTAACGGCTACCCAGGTATTGAACGAATAGAAGATCAACAAGCAAACTTGTTCAAACTCCCGTAAAGCCTATAAGAAAAACTTACCGTACAGTCCGGTCTCTTCATCTGATATGTCGCATATCGAGTCTGGGAGGTGGAATCATCAGACCCCACAAACTTGATAAGTCATGCCGATATGTGGCTTATCACCTTTCGACAAACTACTGATAACACTTACCAGTAAATCTCATCATCCCTGGCTAAGAACTTGCTGTTATAGCCAATCGATCATAGCGCGACATCAACTTCCAATATCGGGAGAGATGAAACCCCTCCTATCTCTCACTGCCTCCATGTGACTCGGGACTGTACCCAAAATCCACCTATTTGCATGAATCCTTTGAGCCGTGGTAGGGAGGAAATCAAAGCACAGTGGGAACCACACAAGACACTATGACAATCTCAGGTCTACAGACTAACCTGTACAAGTGTCACCAGAGAACTGCTATCTAACGATAGGTATGGTACCATCTAGGAGTTCTCGGTGAGTCATTTTCGGTGTACCCATTCTCTAATGAGCACCTATGCACAATCATTGATATCAAACACCAATGGTTGTGGGATCAACCATCGCCCCATACAGGGTCAAGAAACGTACTCATTAGTCTACTCTAGAATATCGATGCCCTGTCTCGATACTCTCTCGACTAGGAACTGTTAAAAGATGTGCTTGCGGACTACACAAGCCCCACTAGTATGACCTGCATCATAGTCCTTGTAATCAAGCCTATATCTTAAGGGCTTTATCAACATGTATCAGAGAGACAGTAAACTAATACAAGTGTACATATTAAGATAAAGAGTAAGCAGATAGCATATTATCATGTCGAGCAAGAAAGTCCTATATATATATATATGTCCAAGCATCCACTATATCATACAATAATGGCCTCTAGGGCATAGATATTCCTAACAGAACATGCCACTACGGAGTAATAATTGTCCCTACGTCTTAATCCATAGGGATATTTATCCCTACGGATTATTCCGTAGGGACGTAATCTTTATTTAATTTATCTGTTTATAAAATAAAATACTTGCCCCTACGGATTTATCCGTAAGGCCTGATTAATGCCCCTACGGATTAATCCGTAAGGGCAAGTTTTGCCCCTATTACTGATTCCATAAGGACAGAATATCATATATTCTGATATTTTGTCCCTACGGAGAAATGTGTAGGGGAAAAACTTGCCCCTACGAATTAATCCGTATGTGCAACAGTTGCCC
Organism: Agapanthus africanus; assembly: GCA_030015575.1. Taxonomy (NCBI): domain Eukaryota; kingdom Viridiplantae; phylum Streptophyta; class Magnoliopsida; order Asparagales; family Amaryllidaceae; genus Agapanthus; species Agapanthus africanus. Next base: position 142,838,627 of record CM057337.1, read on the forward strand.
CTACGGAGTAATCCGTAGGGAGATTATATCAGGTTTTTTTTTATAAAAAAAGGCTTCCTATTTTTTCTCCGCTCTGTGCACAATAATATATATATATATATCATATAGCCAAATACAGAAATATTCATAATCAACATCTCACGCATATTATATAAAAGAAATAAACAAACATAATACGAAATCAATCTAAAATCATCATGAACATACAAACAACCACCAATATTGTCCAAAATATATACAATATGTATCAGATAAGTACATACATCCTCAAAAATATAAATAAATCTACCCTAGCTCGGTCCAGCACCTCGACCTTTGATAATCACCGTAATCTGGCTCATCTGCTCCTCGTTGCAACCCCGAGTCGTCAAAAATTCGACCAATGAAGGAGCGGACTGTATGGGAGTCTGAGCGGGCTGTGGAGCTGTAGGAGTGGTCTGCACAACCGCAGCCGAGGTAGTGGCTTACGGAGCCGCAACCGAAGGAGATGCATGTGGAGCCACAGTCGAAGTAGCCTGCCGAATCTGTAAAATTTTGTGTTTGTGTAATAAACGGGTAAGAACGATGGATTAGATTTTAGTCAAATTCATATCATTATCAGATTATTGCGAAACCACGAATTTATATATGCTTTGTCGAGATTCCACACATTTTATTGAAATTCATATGTTATGTATGAGAATTTATACATCTTAAAATTCCACATATTCAGGGCTATGCTTTTATACCCCAACCTAAGAATACTTAGGGACTTAGGCCTAGTTTGGGTATCTAGTTGGGAAAACCGTAATTTATTTTAAGTGGAGGTAAAAATGATACATACTCTAACTTGTAAGCCTGTATCTCTTCTTAATTGTTTAGCTTTTATTGGATACTTGGTTTTGGAGTTATCTAATTTACGAAGAAAGTTTTTCTTCTCAAGTTTTGAATTTGGATAATCATAACTTTTTAAACTCTAAAATGAAGAAAGATGTGGCATGGTTATGACTATAGAGTTCGGTTTAATTAGATAGTTTTATGTAAGTCTGATTAATCAATGCTAAGTCTAAAACCAAATAAGCCCAGGCTACCAATATTGCATATGTTATTATCTATAATGTGATATAATATTTTACTATTAAATAATATACGTACCAATATCTCCTTCAACTGCTCGACGGTGGTCTTCAAGGCGGCAACATCATACTCCAGACATAGCTCACGGGGGGTAGGGGAAGTAACCGCCGGAGTGGAAACCAACTTCATATGGGCCCTGCTAGGATCAAGTCCCCGGCCTCTCTCCCAACCTCCATGGTGCCCTCCGTATGAGGCATCTAGGATTGGGGTCAGTAGCATCGGATCAGTATGTCCACTAAAATCGATCACCGATGCCTCCGCCTGCTCCACTGCTCGCTCCTACACCTACATTAACCATTAAAATATAAGTATATCATTTAAATTTGAACTTATCAAAACAAAAATTTTATTCGAATTAGAATAAATATTAACACTTATGCAATACTCCTGGGTAGCGGTGTCGGGGAATCGAAGCTCGACCGTGGCGAGATCTGTCGAGGTGTCATGAATGGTAAGATACGCGATCAACACACTCGATGACCACCCTGCGCCAGGGTTTGAGCTCTCTGCAATTCGCCAAAAATTTACATATATTATAAAATAACTCTTAATATTGCATTGTATCAAAATAGGTCTATTGTAATTTACCGATATCTCCATGGCACGAGTAATGTTTCTTAAGCCACCTGTGTAAGTGCTGTGACCCCTCTTCACCGACTTCCTATTCTCCTTATTTTGATCGGCCTATTTTTTCACAACACAATCAGATTTAGTTTTCTAATTAAGCAACACAAAAAAATAAATTATATACTTAATAATGAATTACATTTAAATTACAAACATATTTGCGCTCAGAATCATAATATTGGCACAAGAGATGCCGTGTGTCTATGTCGACTCTGGCAAAGGCCGGAGAATATAGGAGAGCCGCTCTCTTCTCCTCGGGGGTCGCTATCCATACCAAATAGCAATCAATTTTCAGCCCGTTCCTATTATATCGGACCTTAGATTGCATGTTCTTCATGAGGCCTAGGTAAAGAGCGTGAAGATCGAGCACTCTGTCAGGGTATGATGGGTTCCTTAACACCCTAACTATATTTTCGAAGGTATCAAGCATGCAATTTTAAAAAATCTAGATTGCTAAGAAACCTTAAACCAAGGATCTAACTAGAGAATTAGGGTTAAGCTATACAAGTAAACATCTTTACTCTAAGTGAATCAAGGAATACAACCTTTGTAGACCGGTCCTTCACTTCTAAAGCTCTGTGTAGTAGTCCCTTCACTCCAAGTAGTGGTCTCCCGGTCTCTCGTAAGGCTCCACTAGGCGAAAGGAACAAGCTTACTTGAAGAACTTCGAGGCCGAAGATGATCTACGTCGAAGAATCTCCAACTCAAACTACCTCTTCACTAATTGAGAATTAGTGAAGCAAACAACCTATACTAAATGGCTAGTCTCGTGTAGATTGGTGAAGTAGGAATTTTCCCCACTTTAGAATAATTTTTTTCACTCTTTTTCTTCACCTCACTTGAAGCTAGAGAGCAAGAAGGAGATGAAGAAGAAACTCAAGACTTAACCAAGGCTAAAGATAATGGTTGGGTTAATAAATATCTAAAGTAAAACAAAATTAGGAGACTAAGTCAAGTTTCCACAAGCTTCTCCAAGCTTCAAGCCATGACTAATTTCCACCTAATTTTGATTTTCCCTTAATAATTAAATCCCCACATTATCTTAAGTATGGTATGAGTCTCATACACCCAAGTCCAATGTATCATCTAGCATGACACAAAATAAATACATTAACATATATCACATATATATTAAATGTATAATGAGAAAACATTTTCTTAAGTGAACTAATATTAGTTAATATATATTAATATATCAAATATATAATTACATATTAAATTATTAAATCAACACTTGATTTAATAACCCGGTTGTATCGCATACAACCGACTAATATCTTTTATATGCATATCACATTTACATATAACATATCTTGAATCAACACTTGATTCAACAATCCGGTTATATAACATATAACCTGTGTCGCGAGATTGAAATACGGTATCACATACTCGTATTAATCTCGGTCCTGCACATATCTCATATGTGCCCTACTTCATTTCGCATGAGCTAGGAAACCTCTGTGTAGGACTCTAATGACTCGTCAATACGCCGGCAGTAGGTGATGATCATATCAGTCACCCACAAGCCGTCAGCGGTACTAGCTGGACGTAACGGCTACCCGGGTATTGAGCGATCAGAAGATCAACAAGCAAGCTTGTCCATACTCCTGTGAATCCAACAGCAATACTACCGTACAGTCCGATCTCTTCATCTGATATGTCGCATATCGAGTCTAGGGGTGGTAAACGTCAGACCCCAGTAACTTGATAAGTCATGCCGATGTGAGGCTCATAACGGGTCGAGAAACTACTGATAACACTTACCAGTAAATCTCCGTATCAGCCCTGACCAGGAACTTCCTGTTATGGCCAATCGAGCACAGCGCAACATCAATCCCCAATACCGGGAGAGACGAATCCCCTCCTATCGCTCATTGCCTCCATGTTACTCGGGACTATACCCAAAAAACCACCGTTTTGCACGCTCTCTTGAACGTGATAAGGTGGAAGTCAAAGCACAGTGGGAATCACACAAGATCTATGACGATATCGGGTCTACAGACTAACATGTACGCGTGTCACCAGAGAACTACTATATGATGTTAGGTATAATACCATCTAGGAGTTCTCGGCGAGTCCTGTTCAGAGTAACCAGTCTCCACTGATCACCTGTATAACATCTTTGATGTCAAACACCAATGGATATGGGATCATCCATCGCCTATCAAATGGGTCAAGAAGCGTATACGCTAGTCTACTCTGGAATATCGATGCCCCGTCTTGATACAACCTCAACTAGGAACAATTAAAGGATGTACTTATGGACTATCCTGGCCCCACTAGTATGATCTGCATCATAATCCTGGTAGTCAAGTTCATCCTAAAGGATTTACCAACATGTGAGAGCAAGACGGTATCATAATACAAGTCTACATGTTAAGATAAAGAGAAACCAGATAGCATACTATCATGTCGAGCAAGAAAGTCCTCTCTATATATGTCCAAGCATCCACAATAATATACAATCATGTACAATAATGGCCTCTAGGGCATACATACAACTAACAATCTCCCACTTGCACTAAGGCCAGTTGTTGTAGTATCTCATACCCAACATCCCGAAGAGTCTCTCAAATTGTATCTGGGGTATGGCCTTCATGAGTGGATCCGCCGTGTTATTCTTCGTGTCAACTCTCCTGACCTCGATCTCCCGGCGACCAACTATCTCCCGGATCAGGTGATACCGTCTCAGAATATTCTTGGATTGCTGATGGGACCTGGGTTCCTTGGCCAAAGCCACAGCTCCATTGTTATCACAATACAAAGGTATTGGATTCTCGATGGATGGAACCACTCCAAGTTAAGTTATGAACTTCTTTATCCAGACGGACTCTTTGGCGGCATCGTTGGCAGTGATGTATTCATCCTCCATCGTCGAGTCTGCCATGGTTTCTTGCTTGGAACTCTTCCAACAAACCGCCCCTCCATTGAGGGTGAAGAAACCCGAGACCGACTTAGAGTCGTCCTTATCACTATGGAAGCTCGAATCGGTAAAGGACTCCATTTGGAGTTCACCGTTAGCATACACCAAGAACATTTCTTTAGTCCTTCTCAAGTACTTAAGAATGTTCTTCATAGCTGTCCAGTGATTCTCTGCAGAGTCTGCTTGATACCTACTTACTACACCTAGTGAGTATGCTACATCAGGTCTGGTATATAACATCGCATACATGATAGTGCCTACTGCTGAAGCATAGGGTATCCCTTGCATGCGAGCCCTCTCCAAATTAGTCTTGGGAGACATCTCTTTGGAGAGATTGATTCTTGAGATCGTGGGTAAATTCCCACGCTTGGAATCTTCCATACTAAACCTCTTTAGTATGGTGTCAATGTACCTGGATTGGGACAATCCCAACATCCGTTTAGATCTATCTCTATAGATCATAATTCCCAAGATGCAGGAGGCATCACCTAGATCTTTTATTGAGAATCTTTGTGATAAGAAGAGCATGACCGAGTGAAGCATAGGAACATCATTTTCTATCAAGAGTATTCATCCACGTACAATACGAGGAAGACGACTTTACTCTCTGCAACCCTTTTGTATACACAAGGTTCATCTACGTTTTTAATAAAGTCAAACTCTTTGACTGCCACATCAAAATAGAAGTTCCAACTTCGTGATGCCTGCTTTAACTCGTAGATTGATTTAAGCAGCTTGCACACCTTTCCGTTGCTCCCACTGTCCACGAAGCCCTCTGCCTGTGTCATGTACACGCTCTCTTCTAAATCACCATTTAGAAAAGCGGTCTTGACGTCCATCTGCCAGATTTCGTAGTTATGGTATGCAGCGATGGCAAATAGGATCCGGATGGACTTAAGCATAGCCACTGGAGAAAAGGTTTCATCATAATCCATATCTGGTCGTTGACAAAAACCTTTTGCTACAAGATTAGCTTTGAAAGTCTCAACTTTTCCATCTACACCAAGTTTTTTCTTGAAGGTCCACTTGCTCCCGATGGGTTTTACCCCTTCTGGAGCATCATCCAAAGTCCATACTTTGTTGGTGTATATGGATTCCATCTCAGATCGCATTGCATCCAGCCATTGCACAGAGTCCCCACTCATGATGGCCTGCTCGAAGCTAGTTGGGTCATCATCTTCCATGATGCAATCCTCGCTCGCACTATCAATAAGAAAACCGTAGTATCTCTCAGGTGGATGAGAAACCCTACTAGATCGGCGGAGAGGCTGAGGTTCATCGGGAACTATCGAATTCTCTTATTCCACCAAATCTTCCGTTGAAGTTTGTATAGCCGGAACCTCTTCCAGTTCTACCTCATGACCACTAATTTCTTTTGCAAGAAATTCCTTTTCTAAAAAGGTGGCATATTGGGAAACAAACACTTTTTGTTCCTCACTTTGGTAGAAAAGATATCCATGTGAATTCTTTGGATACCCTACAAACTTGCAAAGGACTGATCTGGCCTCGAGCTTGTTTGGATTTTTCTTTTTGACATAGGCCGGACAACCCCATAACTTAACTCGTTTAAGATATGGTCTCTTTCCACTCCATATCTCATATAATGTGGTAGTCACTGATTTGGTCGGGACTTGATTCAATAGGTATGCAGCTGTTTCAAGCGCATAACCCCAAAAGGAAACATGTAACTCAGCGTTACTCATCATAGAGCGCACCATATATGATAGGATGCGGTTTCTCCATTCCGATACACCGTTGTGCTGTGGTGTATACGGAGGAGTAAGCTGAGAGAGAATCCCATTCTCTTTTAGATAGTCACAGAATTCCATGCTCAAGTATTCTCCTCCCCGATCAGATCGTAGGATTTTAATACTTTTACCCGTTTGGTTCTCGACTTCGCACTTATATTCTTTGAATTTCTCAAAAGCTTCAGACTTGTGTTTCAACAGGAACACATGTTCGTATCTAGAGAGATCATCAGTGAATGTAATGAAGTACGAGGAACCATTCCTGGCATGTATAGACATGGGACCGCATACATCACTATGTATCAGTCCCAAGAGTTCAGTAGCTCTTTCTCCGTGTCCAGTAAACGGAGTTTTGGTCATCTTGCCTTTGAGACATGACTGACAAGTTTCATAAGATGTAAATTCGAACTGGTTCAAAAATCCATCTCTATGTAACTTAGCTAGCCGTGTCACATTGATATGAACTAGTCTACAATGCTATAAGAAGGATTCGTTCATCTCTAAACTTTTCCTCTTGTGTGTGTTCTGTACATTAAGAACTGTAGTTTGATTTAGAATGTATATGCCATTACATAACGTGCCTGATCCAATCAACTTTTGATTCAGGAAGATGTTCATAACATTATCATGCAGTACAAAATTATATCCTTCTTTGGTTAATAAAGAGATTGATATAATGTTGCATATCAGGTTCGGTATATAATAACATTCGTTCAGAATCAATGTATTACCATTTGGTAATACAAGGTGATAATCGCCAAATGCCTTGGCTGCAACAATTGCACCGTTTCATACTCTTATATCCTTATCACCATGTCCTAGTTATCTACCTCTCTTAAGCCCATGTAATAGATTACAAATGTGAGATCCTGATCCGGTATCTAATACCCAGGATGTAGAGCACACTGAGAAATAGTTCTCGGTAACGAACACACCCGAAGAAGATGCATCAACATACTTATTCTTCATTTGGGTCGCGTGGGAATCCGGATATTCTCCTATTTCTTGCTCAGACTTATAACAATTATAAGATAGAGCGGAACCAACGTTCCCCAGCTCAGTATAACAAGCGGGTTTGGTCAATACATCCATATTATTATCTTGATTAAGGCCTAACATGGTTGCTATCTGGAAAGAGAGAGAGAAGAAAACACTTAGCATATGCTCGTGCAAGATTAGATTGGTTATTATCTTATCTAATCAGGATGGCTCCCACTATTTTTATCAAATCTTCCTTCAAATCCTAAAAGGTAAGACTAGCCAGGATTAATTACACCCTACAAGTTCGCCAATCGTTTAGCCAGGCCAGTGTCGGTATTTTGAGGGAGGTTCCCCGTACTTTCGCACGGACCTAATTAAAATAAACCTCGTTTTCCCAGGGGCGTAACCCCGTTAACATCTTTCTAGACACCTACTTGATCAACTAATTGTAATGTGCAAAACTCTCCCAGGAGTAACTCTTACTCGAAGTGGGTATCGGGATCAACTATCTCATAGAAGTTATGCAATCTCATTGCAAATTTCAACACTTGAAATTCCCAACAATATTTTGCCCCTAGGTACATATGACCTTAATAAGGTCAACAAATCATAAGTGCTAGCCAAATTCAACCCGTCATTTCATGATTGAATTAAACCCACCCGTACGACCCTTAACATGGTCAACAAAGCCGTACGGATACTGTAATCCAATCGCATCATATATGGCAGATAAGCACTAGTTAGCTACCGTACACTACGCCTTAACAAGGTCAACAAACGTAGCACGAATACTAAGTGGTATTTATCTGAAATGACGGAGGGCTACAACAGGTTTTTAAGAAAACCTTTTGCGTAATGAACTTGATATCGTTGTAGAATTGAGTGATTTGAAAAGGAATGGTTTAAGCTCCGCTTTTAAAATCGATTTTTTCAAAACAAACCGAATGGGTTGTAGAATTTGCTAGCTTTTGCTAAAGAGGTCATTCCCGGTGAAGGGATCTCGGCTCTTTCCTCATCGAATGAGGTGCTGGATATTAATCAAGGAATACCGCTATGCAAAGCAAGAACTAGAGCTACCTTTTTGAAAATTTGATTCTACAACATCTTTTGGTTTCTTTCCTTTCATTAATCTCATTAATGAAGTCCCATCATTTATGCTTCCTAAGCATCACAGATAAAGAAACGAAAATACTTATATAACGTACGCTTATGCCATCCACATTCATCACGGGGTCCCGTCATGCACCGTTAAGTTAGATAACTAATGGCAGAGCGTGGGCAGGACTAACGCGGATGCAAAATATAAGCAATGTTTATTATATATCATATATATAATATAAAGCATTCGTCTCAGGCAATCAAATGATCTCTTCACAGAACATTACAGCAGAAGTCAACATATGAAATATTGGATATACTAGGAGGTCCGTGTTTTAAATTAAGCCAGTAAAAAATACGGATTCCACGGTCTTGATGAATAGCCAAACCTACATCCCTAGACCTCTACGAGAGCGGCAAGAAACCCTACCAATTCTAGAGTTAGGAGACCCGGTCTCGACTCCTTGAGATGGTCTCCCACTGGACTTTAGAACCCGGTTACTTGTGCTCCCTACCTTGGGACTATGCTAATGCGGAAAAGTAAATAATATACATCAATGGTGACATCATCCTCAACCCGGAAGTGCCCCAATAAAAATATATTACATACAAGTTTTTATATGAATGAAAATGAAAAACTCTCGTCTCACGCAAAAAACCCCGGCTATTCAAACACAACGATCCAATATAACATATCACAGCAACACATAACATCACATGTCATCAACGTAAGTAAATATGCGTATCCCAATTGTCGTTGACATATAACAACGAAACCGGTGATACACCACATATTACACTTACGGTCACAGAAAAGAAAGTGAAAACTACAACAATTGGAATCTGCAATCACCTTAGACATCAGAAACGTGAAATATCACATACTTCGGATTTCATGCCTAACCATATAAATTCCTTAGACATCATAAACCCGGAATATCTCATATTCCGAATTCCATGCTTAACCTTATAAACCCCGCAATTTAGTCTCAATATTGAAAACACTTTTCAATAACCAGCCGGGTAATTCAACAAGATTCCCGACATCCCGATCGAATGCTCGTCAGAAACTTTAGTAGACGGCCGCACCCCCCGATGTCGTCGACGAGGTGCACTTAGGCGGAACACCGCGGCCGCGAGCACCCGGGAGGATGCTTTTGGCAACGAGGTTCTCCTACAGTCACTTGGTCGGGGATTTGGGGCATGGCTATCTAGTAATGTTACCCGGCGAGTATCCTCATACACTACGTGAGTTCGACAGATTTTTGATCCATATCAAAAACCCGTGGTAACTGATCAAATGAGACTAAATTGCTAGGTTTACAAAATTCAAACTAGTTTTCACAAAACTAATTATTGTGGATTCCAAATAATGTATCACATATCAATATAAAACCCGAAACGATTTTAAAATTATGAATACGAAACACTCTGAATTGCTATTACAGAAAGATAACATCACATGCAATTTTTAGCAAAATCAAACAATACCTGAAACACCAAACCCCAGTGACTGGAACACCAAAGAAAAACGATGCCCAAACACCAATACAAAACCGGTGATGCAAGACAGTATCACAATACAAGTCTACATGTTAAGATAAAGAGCAACCAGATAGCATACTATCATGTTGAGCAAGAAAGTCCTCTCTATATATGTCCAAGCATCCACTATAATATACAATCATATACAATAATGGCCTCTAGGGCATAAATACAACTAATAGGGTGATCAGGGTCGGGTACAGGCTGAAAGTCATAATCCAACTGCAAATACAAGAAAATAATATATTTAAATTATAAGTGTTAAATAATAATAAATTTATTTAATAAGTGAAATGAAAATATATAGTAATACCCGAGCTTGATCCCAGAAGAGGGCAAATGAGCGCTGGTGCTGATCGCCTCACTCAACATGAAATAGATACTTCTTTTGGATGCGGCTTTCATCTCCCATATACCGGCCGAACCTTTCGGCATAATCGCCAGTATAGCAATAATCGGGGATAAAGAAGAGGGGGAATGGTGCCTCCCCCAAGCTCTATCGAGCCTCAACCTGTGGGACTGATTCGACCCTCGAGTCCCCCTCTCGGGACGGGGATGCCCTGCATCTACAAGAAATATCAAGAAAAACAATATTAAGACAAAACGGTATTTAGAAATCAAAGATTAACGAAAATTGAAGTGCGATATATACCTTCGGTGACAGCAGCATGAGCCTAAGCCCAGGCAGTAGCACGAGCGGGACAATAGTTCCTCCGGTGAGGAAAAACCGGTGACCCGGATGTGGACGCGTCCCCTCCAACTAGAAAATAAATATTGACGATAAAATTACATGAAGTTCATGGTTATTCTTAGAGGATATGTAAAATGAATAAATATTTTATATTTAAGAATACTAAGCTACAGACTGAGCGGAGCGTACGGAAGTGGCGGGAGTGGTCTCTGCGCCAGATGTGGATGCACCACCTATAATTAGACAATTAAAAATAGATTATATTAGTAATTGCAAAAAGAATATGTATATCTATAATCTAATATTCTAAATAAATATGCATACAATATAGGATATATAGACATACCCGCAGGTGCGGTGGTGGTCTCTGTCCGGGATGTGGAGGCACCACCTACAGCTAGACAACCAAAAATTGATTATCTAAGTAAGAAAAAAAAGAATGTGTGTGTATTTATGATATAATATTCTAAATCAATATGCATGCACTATAGAATATATAAACACAACTGCAGCTGTGGTAGTGGCCTCTGCCTATGAAGTGGACGCACCACTTACTTATAGACAATTAAATATTGACTATATAAGTAATTTTAAAATAAATATACGTGTATATCTATAATATTACATTCAAATGAATATGCGTGCAATATACCTGGAGGTGTAGCAAAGTCCACACGGAAGGAGTCACCCGAAAGGGATACGGATCGGGGTGCAAGACCAGCCCTCTGGAGCTCCCTACGCAGCTCCCTAGGCGGCAGAACCGCTCTGCCTCTACCACAGCTGGTGCTCCTGCCGCCCCTCGCTGCTCCGGGCGTCATCATCAAACCTAGATATGAGTACAATTATAACATATGCATGAAATATATGTATATATTGTAGAAATGTGAAGTAATAATATAACATTACTGATAACCTTTTTCTTTTCGTAGACGCATTAGACATATTTACTTGGATTTCATCATCGATATCATTTCTAACCCACGTAACTTCACGATCAGCCGAAAACAACCCGTCTTTCGAAATAGGTGGTCGGAGCACTCTAAGTCTTCTCTCTTCTTCATCCTCATCGCTGTCCTCCATACGATCCTCGAATTCTGAGACATCGTAAACATTCCTGCGTTTCCAAAGGCATACAACACTTCATTCCGGATACTTCAAGCACTGTGAGTAGTATACTTGAAACGCTTATTGCGAAAAGATAAATGGATCGTCCTAACCATAAAATCGAAGTGTGTTCACACTAGTCAATTCATATTCATTTTTCCAAGTCCCGAGATTGTTTCTCCACTTATCTGTATCGGTTCGTATATCGTACCAAATATACTGAAATATATAAAACGGTTCTAGTCGTCCGGAATATTGGATGCCAAGTATGCAATTTAAGTATCCATAATAAATTACACTATCCGATCCTACGGTTGCAATCCCATTATTCTGAGTGTTCGAGATGTTTTTATGTCCTTAACTTTAAATTTGTATCCAAGGACACCAAATCCTTTATAATATGCAACCTCCATGCTAGAAAACTGAGCCAAACATCTTGAATCTCTCTCTAATGATACAAACAATTTCGGATCGTGGATCGGACAAAACAAATTTTATGGTAAATACATAACGAAGTTTAGATTAAGACTGGTAGCAATAACATGTTATTCGAACAACTTACATAATCTGCAACCCAATCGCAAAAATTATCCTGATGATATTTTTCCAATCGTTCATCATTCCAATCAGGATACCCCTCACGTACCTCACCAATGTGAATTCTGTTCTCAACAATAAATTATGACATTAATATTATATTATTTCATACACACACAAATAAAAATATAATAATTAATCCAAAAAACTTACTCTCTAATTTCTTCAAGACATATGTTATTGAGGAGGATAAGCCGATATATCTTGTTGATAAATACAGTGTCTACTCTCTTATAATCTGTTTTACCATATGGCCCGTCCTGAATTCTCCGAGGCCAGTTAAGTTTCGTCTCAATGTTCTCGTCCAGATAGTGGGAACAAAATATGGTAATTTCATCTAGAAAATAACCTTGCATGATAGAACGCTCTGGTCGATTTCTATTGCGTATAGGACAACAATAATTTTACAAAATCTAGTAAAATGAAGAATTCAACGTACCTTTCGAAATGATACATCCATCAATATTGCACTGGTCCGGCAAACTTAGCTTCGGATGCAAGATGAACCGTCAGTTGTATTATAATATCGAAGAACGACAGCGGGAAAATACGCTCAAGCTTGCAAAGTATCAATGAAATAGAATTTTCTAGATTCTCCAGCGTCACAACATCCAAGCTTTTAGCGCACAATTCTCTAAAAAAGCAATAAAAGTCATTGATTACTAGACCAACCAATTCGGAAAGGGAAACCCTGATGGCTAATGGGAGAAAGTGCTCCATAATAAGATGGTGATCATGTCTTTTCAACCCATCGATATTGCCTTTCACAATTTTTATCTTCTTACTAAATAATTCTGAGAAACATGTGGGAACTTTCAAATCATGCAACACCTGCAGGAACCTTTTCTTCTCCGGTTGTGACGTATGATACGTGGCATTGGAAAGTACAAACTTGTATGGTTTACCCGCTATCGGTTTAGAATGCAATTCACTTCTAATTTCCCAGTCCTGAAGATCCATTTGAGCACGGAGGTTGTCTTTCGATTTTTCTTCTTTACAAAGAAATAAGTTAAGTACGTGCTCGGATACTCCTTTCTATATGCTCATGATGTCCAGACAATGACGCACTAAATTTGTTTGAGCAGTACGAAAGCTCATAGAAAATGCTTAACTTGTTCCAGTAGCGTGGTTTGACCTATTTTGCCAGATCTATCCCGAAGGTCACATTATTGAAACCATCCCACTGAACAATCACGTCCTCTCTGGACAATGAGGCTGGAGACCCAAGAAGCTCCTGATGACCGTTAAAGTGAGCAACGTCTAACCTATATGGATGGTCTAGTGACAGGAAACACCGATGACCGCAATAATAAAGCTTTCTGCTAAAATTCAACCATTTCGATATTGAATCTTGATGATAATAAGGGCATACTTTGTGACCATGTATGGACCAACCTGATAACATTCCATATGCAGGAAAGTCATTAATTGTCCACATTAAAGCCGCACGCATTGTTAAAGTTGTATCTGTGTTTGCATCGTAAATTTCTATACCATCAATGAATAAAGATTTTAACTCATCGATCAGAGGTCAGAGATAGATGTCGATATTATTTTCCAGTGAGTTTGGTCCGTCAATAAGAAAAGGCATCATAAAGTAGGATTGATCCATAACAAACCAAGACGACAGATTATAAACTATCATTAAAATGGGCCATGTGCTGTGGCCTCCAGCCATATAGTTAAATGGGCAGAAACCATCACTAGCCAGTCCAAGTCTGACATTGCAAGGATGGCTACCGAATATTTGGTGCCTCCTATCAAAATCCTTCCATGTCGGTGAATCTCTTAGATGACTCATTTTTCCATCTTCGCTTGGAGCGGCACGGTGATGCCAAATCATTGCCTCGACTGTTTTCTTGCACCTAAATAGCTTCTGCAGCCTCTGTGTTATAAGAAAGTATCATGCTATCTTGACAGATATATCGGGCTTCTTATCAGATTCTTTCGGGTTATACCTGGCCTCTTTGCATGTTGGACACTCTTTCAAATCTGAATTCTTTTTTCAGTACAACACGCAATCTTTGGGACATGCATGAATTTTTTTACAGTTCAGACCTAAATCAGACATCATTTTCTGTGCTTCGTACCGGCTGTCGAGCACGTTATTTCTCAGGGGCATAGAATCTTTCAGGAACTTCAGAAGCATCGTAATGACTTATTGCTCCATCCATTTAGGCACTTAATCTAGAAAAGTTTGACAAACCATGATAGGGTAGAATACTTTGCATTCTCATAAATTGGTCTTCTAGCATCATTCATGAACTTTTCATACTTATCCGCACGCAGTCCTTGACCGGAATGAATATCATCTTCGGTAGGAATACTATCACCAAGGACAGTCTCTACCATATCCTCCATTTCTTTTCTTCCGCTGCATTACCGTCTTCTTCTTCTTCCGTTGCATTATCGTCTTCTCTTTCTTCTTCTGCCGCATTACCGTCTTCTTCTTGTCCTTCCCCGTGATATAGCCAGGTTGTATAAAATCTAGTAAAATCATGTTTAACGATGTGAAGCTTTACGATTTTTACATTCCGCCAGAACTTATTCTCACATCTATCGCACGGACAGAGAATCTTCTCTAATACGATCTTATTATGTGCGCGTGCAAATTCAATGAAAGCAACAACTCCCGTGACAAACTTAGATTGCATGCGTTGTTGCCAATCCATGTACATCCAGTCCTTAACTCGGATGTACTCATAGGCCATGTTAGACTGTATAACATATAAATTGTAAGTTATGGTAACTATATTGAGAAATCTAAGAACAAGATGATTATTGATAAAGAAGAAAATCCATAGTGGCAAATTTGTCGTTGAAAAAAATAAATTATCAATTTAAAAGGTTAGATTTGAAGATACCCAAGTATGAATTGTATTCTGTGTATGTGTGTTTCAATTTATGATTTCGCTCAGGTGTAGGGTTGTTAGTGTGTATGTGCTTTGTGTATGCATTTTTTGTGTATTCGTGTTGTATGTGTGTGTTTCGGCTGTCGGGGGTAAGGATTCTATCCCATTAAGAATTTATAGAGCAGACACCTATTCGCTTGTGTTTTCATCCGCTTCAAGTAAATTTCGGCAGCACCTCTCTGCTGTTTTTCGAGTACACTGTAATAGAATTGATAATCATTTCAATAATGTGAAATAACGTTGAAATGAATATCTAATCTATCTTTGTACACATAGAACCAGCAGAAAAGTACCTACGAAATAACTCGAAATGAATGAAAACACAAGTGAATGCAGGTGTTTTCTTTATACATTCCTAACTTTTCTAAACTGGACAAATCTATCAGTTATCATACGATTGAATGTTCTTGTCACATAGACTACACGACGGTTGTTAGTACTGAACGATACCGTCCGATATTTAACAATCTTCGTATAATTTTATATCATGACGAACATCGAACGTATGTTAACCGACAGACAGGGACTAAGTCGTGCTTTGAATTTCACATATGACTATCTATGAGAATATGAAAGTTTCATATTATTATCGAGTATCATATATTGGTTTTAATTTGAACATTTAACTTGAATAGATTTTACGTTTACATTTCAATTTTAAGGGTTTGAAGTTTATAGTTTACGGTAAAATTTTCTTACGTTTACAGTAAAGTTTTACATTTACGTTATCATTGAGTATCCTACTGAAGGAACTATTGCACCCTAAACCCTGATTTTAACTCAAATTAACCCTAATTAACCCAAAATTAACCCTAATCATCTCCCAAACCCTAACCCAAATTAACCTAATTAAACCAAATTAACCATAATCAACACCCTAACCCAAATTAACCCTATTTTACCTAATTAACCAAAATTAACCCTAACTCTAACCCTAATTAACCCAATTTAACCCTAACCCAAACCAAAATTAACCCAAATTAATCTAATTAACCTTAACCCTAATCATCACCATATAACCCAAATTAATCTAATTAACCCCGAGCCTAACCTAAATTAATCTAATTAAACCAAATTAACCCTAATCAACACCCTAACCCAAATTAACCATATTTTACCTAGTTAACTCAAATTAACCCTAACTCTAATCATCACCCAAACCCTAATTAACTAAAATTAACCCTAACCCAAACCAAAATTAACCCAAATTAATCCAATTAACCCTAACCTTAACCCTAATCATCATCATATAACCAAAATTAACCTCTAACCCAGCCCTATAACCCTAACCCTAAAATCAACAACACTAACACCAAAAATAACAAAATTATAAATTAAATTCCTAATTAATTTAAAGAAATCAAAAACATAATTATGGAAAATTCAAATTCAAATTAAAGAAACTAATCTCGATCGAGCGGCGGCAAATCAAGGTTGGCGTCGAGCTGGCAAAGACCGGCGGCGAAAAACTCGAGGAGGCTAAGAGCTCGACGACGTGGAGGAGGCCGGGATGGAGGAGATCGAAGAGGTGGAGGCGGCTACGAGGACCTCGATGTCGATCGGTGGCGATGAGGAACTCGACGACGAGCTTGATCGACGGCGATGGAGGAGAAACTCGATGACGAAGGCTGGGGGAATTTTTTGCTGCGAGAGAGATAAGCGTGGGAAATGTTTTTGGGGACGTGGGGTTTTACTTTGCTGTATTTTTTTAAAATAACTCTTTGTTTCCCATACGGTTTAGACCGTAGGGGTATCTTTTGCAGCACCGTAGAGACAAATAAATAGATTACATTTTAATATTTTTAAATTTATTTATGCCCTACGGCGAAGGGGCAACAACCCTACGAATTCCTCCATCCGTAGGGATAACCCCTAATTGTAGCAGTGAATGTATTTTCAATGCGTATGTTTGTATGTTATGTATCTACGCCATCTAAAGTGTACTGTTTTTAAACGAAGTGACATATATAGCTTTCTGCTGGCCGGACAAAAGTGAAGAGTATTAAGAATAAAGCAACCATTAAGTATATGCTTAATTAAAGTGTGATTAATAACCAAGAATCAATCAAAGGGGAAGCTATAGACAAGCTTAAGCCCCACACATGTAACAATTTTTTGCACAAGGTGAATCAGGAGGTCTAATCAGACAACGAGGCAGTGAGATGAGTTGCCGGCCCTTGGCCGAGACCTATGCAGCAGCATTTCATGAGACTCCATTGAAACAAAAGATCAAACAATTATATCATCATGTCCATATGAGAGAGATTATATGGCGCACGTGTCAGGTATATGCACGGAAAAAAAATCTTAATCTCCAGCAAATTCTTGATCCCCACCATCGACATGCCGTGTTTCATTCCAAGAACTTGTTTCAAATCATATTTGGACACTCTGCATGACACAGAGCCATTCATCTTGGGCGATTATGACACCGGAAGATGAGATTTAAAGTAGATTGTAACTGTAAGATATATCAACCGTGACAGCATTATCTGCTATAGAAAATTTCAAAAGTTGAAATTGTATATATAATTTTTTGCGACGAGTTTTCGTACATGAAATCAATACTGCATGCAATTTTCCTTATATATATAATTTTTTTACTTTCATCTTTTTTTCATCTCAGTTTGACTTTGACTATATGTTGGAAAGGATTAACGGTTCAAATATGAGCTTTCTTATGGAAGCGTATACTGAGAAATCAAGAAAGTAATTTATATAAAGGTGTGATCTGACCATTTTATATATATTGCAGATTAACCTGGTTCAATGTAACATTTGACATTTGATTTAAGACCATCATGAAATTATAGTATAAAACAAAATAATATTAATTTCAAATTTAAGATTAATTTGAAATTTAAGAAAAAAGAATGAACATATGTTATTGAACAGAGTAATTAAACAGGTTAAGGCATTAATTTTCAGGTATGTAATATGAACGTCAAATTAAGATTCAAAGCTTTCTTGTTTCTTCTATCAAATTATCGGAGAAACTGGAATAATCCTATGGTAAAAAGGAAGACCGTGGTTGCAGGTAGAAGGAAGGGGTGGGTTGGAATAACCTCAAATGGGCTCAAATGGAACACTACAGGATAATAAGCCTTATTTGGGGTGGGGTGGGGTGGGGAGGGGGGGGGGTTTATTCCATCGGCTATCATTATTTGGGGGGGAGGGGGGGGGGGTTATTCCATCGGCTATCATTGGAGGGAATAAAGCCCAAAGTTGCCACCACGGCCCCAAAATGTTAATTATTTTTGTTTGGTTATTCCGTCGGCTATAGCAGACGAAATAAACCAATTCAAAAAATAAAATGCAGGAGGCCTCGAGTTTGAGATCATCTTAATCCCTAGCCCCCAATGCTCCAGCATCCTCCTCATCCCTACAACCCCCTCGACCTCCTCCTCCTCGTCTTCCTACGACCCTCGACACGAATATTCATCGCCGACCTCCTCCTCCTCCTCCTCCTCTTTTCGACGTCGCCGACCTCCAACTGTAGGGTTCCTAGGCACGCTAATGAGGTCTCATAAGGTATCAACCATACCAATTTTAAATTTTACAAGTGCTGAGAAACCCTAATACGGATCGTTAACTAGAATTTTAGGCGAAACAAATGCGAATAGTTAACAACTTAACTAAGTGAACGGAAATACAACATTTGTAGATCCGGTACTCCACCTCCATAGCTCCGTGATGAAGTCCCCTCGCTGTACAAATCGGATCCCAGACTCTAGCTTCGACTTCATCGGAGAAATAGGCGGGCTAGGTCATCGACTACGACGCCGAAGATGATCTACGTCGAGGCATCACAAGATCAAGCTCCCACTTCACCAAGTCATGAAACTTGTGAAGAAAACACCCTATACTACTTGGCAAGAGGTAGAGGATGAAGAAATAGGAAGTGGGTTCACTTTAGAATTGGATTTCTCACTCTTATCATCAAATCACCATTGATGGAAGCAAGGTTTTCTTCTTGAAGAAGAAGAAGAAGAAGATGATAGAATATCTTGAGTATTATTTAAAATAGAAAATAAAAGGAATACTTATCATACTCTAACCATGGTCAAGTGTAGAGAGTAAACTAGGGTTTGGTGAATGGTTAGGGTTAAGCATGAAGACAAAAATGGTGACTTAGTCAAAGCTTCATGAAGCTTCAACATCAAACAAAGAAAGCCACCATTTTCTCTTTTATGCTTAAGAAATAAATAAATAAATGGATAAATAAATAAAAACAAAACCCTAACTATTACATAACTATGGTTTAATCTAAATATACACCCAAACATGCATGTATCATCAAACATGGTACAAGCAAGTGCACAAAAATATATCACATATACAATGTGCACATCAAGTGAGAAAATCCATTTAAAGTGAACAAATATTAGTTAATGCAAAGTAATATATCAAATATATAATTATACATTAAATCATTAAATCAACACTTGATTTAATGATCCGGTCATATCGCATATAACCGACTAATATCCAATGTATCGGCTTATCGAATCAATCCTTGATTCGATAACTAGATTATATCGCATACAACCAATCGATACATTCATCGCGAGAATAGAATACGGTATCACATACACGCATTATTCTCGGTCCCGCACATATCTCATATGCGCTCATATTTCGTTTTGCTTGAGCCAGGAAACCTCTGTGTAGGACTCTAAAGACTCGTCAATACGCCGGCAGCAGGTGATGATCATATCAAACACCCACAAGCCGCAAGCGGTCTGCTAAACGTAACGGCCACCCGGGTATTGAGCGATCAGAAGATCGACGAGCAAGCCCGCTCATACTCCTGTGAATCCAACCAGTAACACTTACCGTACAGTCCGGTCTGTTCGTCTGATATGTCGCATATCTCGCCTAGAGGTGGTAAACGTCAGACCCCAACAGCTCGATAAGTCGTGTCGATATGAGGTCTATAACAATTCGAGAAAATACTGGTAACACTTACCAGTAAATCTCAGCAACCCTGGCCAGGGATTTCCTGTTATAGCCAATCGAACACAGCGTAACATCAACTCCCTATACCGGGAGAGACGAATCCCCTCCTATCGCTCATTGCCTCCATGTGATTCGGGACTGTACCCAAAAACCACCGTTTTGCACGCCCTCTTGGACGTGGTAAGGTGGAAATCAAAGCACAGTGGGAATCACACAAGACTCTCTGACGATCTCGGGTCAACAGACTACTCTGTACCAGTGTCACCAGAGATCTGCCATCTGACGTAAGGTATAATACCATATGGGAGTTCTCGGCGAGTCCGTCCAGTGTACCCAGTCTCCACTGAGCACCCGTATATCATCTCTGATGTCAAACACCAATGGATATGGGATCATCCATCGCCCATCTGTATGGGTCGAGAAGGTATACGCTAGTCTACTCTGGTATATCGATGCCCTGTCTCGATACACCCACGAATAGGGATCTTGAAGAATGTACTTATGGACTACCATGTCCCCACTAGTATGATCCGCATCATAGTCCAGGTAGTCAAGTACACATCCTAAGGGCTTTACCAACATGTAACAGAGAGACAATCAATATACACGTTAAGGTAAAGTGCAACCAGATAGCATACTATCATGTCGAGCAAGAAAGTCCTCTCTATATATGTCCAAGCACCCAATACAATATACATCCTATGTATAGTAATGGCCTCTAGGGAATACATATAACTAACAATCTCCCACTTGCACTAGGGCCATCTGTATGCAGTGGTTGTAGTATCTCATACTCAACCATCCCATAAAAGTCTCTCTCTGGGAAAAGGCCTTTGTGAGTGGATCCGCCGTGTTGTCCTCTGAGTCTACTCTCCTAACCCTGATCACCCTGGAGATCAACCATCTCCATGATCAGGTGATACTGCCTTAGAATATGTCTGGATCACTGATGGGACGGACGCTCCTTGGCATAAGCCACAATTCCATTGTCACACAATGGGAGGAACTAAGTTCATCTCATGAACAAATATACACCCAGACTGCCTCTTTGGTAGCATCTTAAGTAGCGATGTATCCAGCCTTTATCGTCTAGTATGCCACGGTATCTAGCTTGGAACTTTTCCAACATACCGTCCCTTTACTGAGGGTAAAGACAATGCCTGTGACTGACATTCAGTCGTCCTTATCACCCTGGAACCTTTCCAATGATTTTCCCCAGGATCAATTGATACCGTCTCACTACAACTAGTGAGAATCCTAACATCCATTTAGATCTATCTCATAGATCCAAAATCCAGGATTTAGGAGGTATCATTTTGATCCTATGTGGAGAATCATTGTGACAAGCGGAGATTGATCGAGCGTAGCATAGGAAACTCCTTCCCTATCAAGAGTATGTCATCCACGTACTCTACGAGGATCATCACCATACTCCCTACTACCTTTTTGTATATACAAGGTTCATCTACCATTTTGATGATGTCAAACTCTTTGACTAAACCATCAAAACAGATGTTCCAACTCCGCGATGCCTGCTTTATCACATAAAACGTCTTGCACACGTTTCCGCTGCTCCCACTGTATATGAAGCCCTCTGGCTGTGTACTTATAGACGTTCTCTTCTAAAACATCATTTAGAAAAGCAGTCATGGCACCCAACCGCCAGATATCGTAGTCATGGTATGTAGCCGTGGCAAGTAGGATCTGGATGGACTTAAGCATAGCCACTGGAAAAGGTTTCATCATTATCCACGCCTGGTTGATGATGAAAGCCTTTAACAAGTCTTGCTTTGAAAGTCTCAACTTTTCCACCTACACCAAGTAATCTTCTCAAGATCTACTTGCTCCTGATGGGGATTTAACTCTTCAGATATAGCAACCAAAGTCCATACTTTGTTGGTGTACATGGATTCCATCTCAGATCGCTAAGCATCCAGCCATTCTCGTAGAGTCTTACCCCTGATGGCCAGCTTGAAACTAGTTGGGTCATCATCTCATGATGCAATCCTTGCTCCCACTGTCATAGAGAAACCGAAATATCTCTCAGGTGGGTGAGGAACCCTACTAGATCGGCGGAGAGGCTGAGGTTCGTTGGAATCTACTGAATCCTTTGGTTCTACCAAATCATCTGCTATTGTTTGTATAGCTGGAACCTTTCCAGTTGTACAAACAACAGAACTTACCTCGAGCTTGTCCGGATTATGCTTTTAGATATAGCCCGGACAACCCAAATCTTAACCAACTTAAGATATGGGCTCTTCCCTTTCCATATCACATATGAAGCGGTAGGCAACTGATTTGATTGGAACCCAATTCAATTGGTATGCAGCTTCTCAAGTGCATAACTCCCAAAAGGAAATAGGAAACACAGTAGTACTCATCATAGAGCACACCATATCACATAGGGTGCTATTGCTCCGCCACGATATACCATCGTGCTATGGTGTATACGGAGGAGTAATGCTGAGAGAGAATCTCATTCTCCTTTAGAATAGTCCAGGAATTCCGTACTCAAGTATTCTCCTCCTTGATCTCATCAAAGGACATAATACTTATACCCGTGTTTTGGTTCTCTACTTCTAAATCATATTCTGTGAATATCTCAAAAGGTTCGGACTTTTGTTTCAACAGGAACATATGTCTGAATCTTGAGAGATCATCAGAGAATGTAATGAAGTACAAAGAACCGGTCTTGGCATGTGTAGACTGGGGACCTTGATACATCAACATGTATCATCCCAAGAGTTCACTAACTCTTTCTCTGTTTCCAATAAACAGAACTGGTGTCATTATATCTTTGTGACATGACTGGCAAGTTTCACAAGATGTAAATTCAAACTGATTTAAATATGCATCTAAATGTAACTTCAGCTAGTCGGGTCGCATTGATATGACCTAGTCGACAATACCTCAAGAAGAATTTGTTCATTTCTGAACTCTTCCTCTTGTGTGTGTTCTGTAAACTAAGAACTGTAGTTTGATTTAGAACATCAATGCTTTTAGATAACGTGCCTGAACCGATCAACTTTTGATATAGGAAATGTTCAAAACATTATCCAACAATACAAAATTTTATCATTTCTTTACTGATAAAGAGACTGATATGATTTTGTATATCAGGTTCGGTATCTAATAACATTCGTTCAGAATTAAGGTATTGGTAATACAGGGTGACAGTGACCAACAGACTTGGCTGCAACTCTTGCCCCGTTTTCTGCCTCATGAAACTTATCACCCGTTCTCAGTTCTCTACCTTTCTGTAGCCCTATGTAACAGATTACATATCTGGGATCCTGATCTGGTATCACATACCCAGGACGTAAAGGATACTGAGAAACAGTTCTCTGTAATGAACACACCCGAAGATGATGCATCAACATGCACTCTCTTCGTTTGGGCGGCACGGGAAATCTGGTATTCCCTAATTTCCTGCTCTGTCTTATAACAATTATAAATTGGAGCGGGACCAACGTTCCCCATCTCAGTATAACAAGCGGGTTCGGTCAATAATCCATATTATTATCTTGATTAAGGCGTGATATGGTCGCTACCAGGAGAGAGAGAGAAGAAAACACTCTGCGTGCGCTCTTGCAAGATCAGATTGGTTATTATTTTATCTAATCAGGACGGCTCCCACTGTTTTTATCAAATCTTCCTTCAAATCCTAAAAGGAAAGACTAGCCGGGATTAATTACACGCTACAGGTTCGCCAATCTTTCAGCCAGACCAGTGTCGGTACTTTGAGGGAGGTCCCCCGTGCTTTCGCACGAACCTAATTAATGTTAACCTCGTTTTCCCAGAGGCGTAACCTCGTTAACACCTTTCTAGATACCTACTTGATCGGCTAATTGTAATGTATAAAACTCTCCCAGGATTAACTCTTACTCGCAGCGGGTATCAGGATCCAACTATCTCATAGAAGGTATGCAATCTCATTGCAAATTTCAACACTTCAAATTCCCGATAATATTTTGCCCCGAACGATCTATGACCTTGACAAGGTCAACAAACCATAGACCGCAAGTCAAGTTCAACCCGTCATTTCTTGATTGAATCAAACCCACCCGCACGACCCTTGACAAGGTCAACAAGGCCGCACGACTACCCTAACCCAATCTGCATCATATGCATAAGCAGATAAATACTGGTTAGCTACCGCACACTGCGCCTTGACAAGGTCAACAAACGCAGCACGAATACTAAACAGGACTTATCTGAAATGACGGAGGGCTACGACAAGTTTTTATGAAAACCTATTGCGTAATGAACTTGATATCGTTGTAGAATCAAATGATTTTAAAATGGAGTGCTTTTGAGGCTTTTCTAGTTTTGCTAAAGGGGTCATTCCCGGTGAAGGGATCGTCGGCCCTTTCCTTGTCGAATGAGGCGCGGGATATATCATATATATCACTGTGCAAAACAGAAACTATAGAAGCAATCAAAAGACAAACCGAGAGTTGTAGCATCTGCCAGTTATTGCTAAAGGAGTCACTCCCGGCGAAGGGATCTAGGTCCTTTCCTTATCGAATAAGGTGCAGGATATATCATATATACTGCTGTGCAAAGCAAGAACTGTAGCTACCTGTTTTATTTTTGAAATTCGATTCTACAACATCTTAGGTTTCTTTTATTTCATTAATCTCATTAATGAAGTCCCATCATTTAAATACCTAAACATCACAGATAAATACGACGTACACTTATGCCATCCGCATTCGCCTCGATGTCCCCTCATGAACCGTTAGGTTAGGTAACTAACGACAGAGCGGGGCAGGGCTAGCGCGAGTGTAAAACATAAGTAACGCCTATATAATATATTATATATACTATATACCGTATCTATCACAGAACATCACATGATCACATCATAGATATCGCAGCAGAAGAAACATATGAAATATTGGATATGCAAGGACGTCCGTGTTTTCAATACGAGCCAGTATAAAACACGGATTCCACGGTCGCGATGAATAGCCAAACCCACACCCCTAGACCCCTACGAGAGCGGCAAGCAAGCCTACCAATTCTAGAGTTAGGAGACCCGGACTCGACTCCTCGAGTTGGTCTCCCACTGGACTCCAGAACCCGGTTACTTGTGCTCCCCTCCTTGGGTCTATCCTAGTGCGGAAAAGTAAATAATATACAAAAAGGTGACATCTTCCGCAACCTGGAAGTGCCCCAATAAAAGAATATTACATACAAGTTTTTACATGAATGAAAATGAAAAGCACTCATCTCACATAAAAAACCCCGGCTATTCAAACACGACGATCCAATATAACATATCCACCAACACATAACATCACATGTCATCAACGTAAGTAAATATGCGCATCCCAATTGTCGTTGGCATATAGCAACGAAACCGGCGATATCACATATTACACTTACGGTCACAGAAAAGAAAGTGTAAAACTACAACAGTTGGAATCCGCAACCTACATAGACATCGCATGCCTAATCAAATGAATTCCTTAGACATCGCATGCCTAACAATTATAAACCCCGCATTTTAGTCTCATTATTGAAAACACTTTTCAATATCAAGTCGGGCAATTCAACAAGATTCCCGACATCCCGATCGAATGCTCGTCGCAAACTTTAGTAGGCGGCCGCACCCCCGATACCGTCGACGAAGTGCACCAAGGCGGAACACCGCTGCCGCGAGCACCCGAACGGATGCTTTCGGCGACGGGGTTCTCCTATAGTCACTTGGTCGGGGCTAAGGGGTGTAGCTGTCTATTAAGTTTATCCGGCGAGTATCCACGTACGCTACGTGATTGCGACGGATTTTTGATCACATCAAAATTCCGTGGCAACCGATCAAGTCAGACTAAACCGCTAGATTTATAACATTCATTCAGCTATCTCATAACAACTTGTGAATTCCAATTATTGTATCACATTCCAGATAAATAGAAAATGTTAAACTTTCCGATCGAACATTTAAACACCCAAGTTTTCCCGAAACAGATCAACACATGAAACAGGTTTAAAAACATTCACTTCGCGCCTCAGTACCAACGGTCCAGCCGTAGAAGGGTCAAGCCAACGCCTCACATGTGGCACGCCGTACTACCCCAAATCCTAAGGTTCAAAGGGCAGTTCAAGACGGTCACATAATCGAGTTAAGGTTTGTTGTCTTCTAGAGGGTCCATCGCATTACTTGCACTACTTAGAACGTCTTTAAACCACGGAAAAATTAAACACTTGGAAATTTCCCGACAGGGAAAAATTGGGTATTTATATCCGGCTGAACTTTTTAACATATTCAAAAATTATCCGGAAAACAACTAGACAAAGTTTGATAATCCGATCAAATAATCGAAATCCCAAAACAACCCAGAATATTCAACTCTTGAATAAATATTAAAACTTCCCAGAAAATACAGCACCATAAAAGAGGAATTACTGTGCAAAAAAGGTTGGCTGATGTCATCAATTGGCCGCGGAACCGCCGCAGAAGCCAGGCTTCTGCCGCGGTTCCGCCGCGATTTGGAGGTATCATTTGGCCAATTTTGCATCGTAATTCTTAGAACTTCCTGCTGAATTTTTAAAGCATTTTTAATATGGAAAAAACCCAGTTTTTGAAAAAAGTCCAGAGAGGGTGAAATCTTGGGGTTTCGGGTTCGATCGGGTTTCAACATCGTCTACGCATCGCCTAAGGCTCTAGCTACGCTCTGATACCACTGTAGGGTTCCTAGGCACGCTAATGAGGTCTCACAAGGCATCAACCATGCTAATTTCAAATTTTACAAGTGCCGAGAAACCCTAATACGGATCGTTAACTAGAATTTTAGGCGAAACAAATGCGAATAGTTAACAACTTAACTAAGTGAACGGAAATACAACCTTTGCAGATCCGGTACTCCACCTCCATAGCTCCGTGATGAAGTCCCCTCGCTGTACAAATCGGATCCCAGACTCTAGCTTCGGCTTCATCGGAGAAATGGGCGGGCTAGGTCATCGACTACGACGCCGAAGATGATCTACGTCGAGGCATCACAAGATCAAGCTCCCACTTCACCAAGTCATGAAACTTGTGAAGAAAACACCCTATACTACTTGGCAAGAGGTAGAGGATGAAGAAATAGGAAGTGGGTTCACTTTAGAATTGGATTTCTCACTCTTTTCATCAAATCACCATTGATGGAAGCAAGGTTTTCTTCTTGAAGAAGAAGAAGAAGATGATAGAATATCTTAAGTATTATTTAAAATAGAAAATAAAAGGAATACTTATCATATTCTAACCATGGTCAAGTGTAGAGAGTAAACTAGGGTTAGGTGAATGGTTAGGGTTAAGCATGAAGACAAAAATGGTGACTTAGTCAAAGCTTCATGAAGCTTCAACATCAAACAAAGAAAGCCACCATTTTCTCTTTTATGCTTAAGAAATAAATAAATAAATGGATAAATAAATAAAAACAAAATCCTAACCATTACATAACCATGGTTTAATCTAAACATACACCCAAACATGCATGTATCATCAAACATGGTACAAGCAAGTGCACAAAAATATATCACATATACAATGTGCACATCAAGTGAGAAAATCCATTTAAAGTGAACAAATATTAGTTAATGCAAAGTAATATATCAAATATATAATTATACATTAAATCATTAAATCAACACTTGATTTAACGATCCGGTCATATCGCATATAACCGACTAATATCCAATGTATCGGCTTATTGAATCAATCCTTGATTCGATAACTAGGTTATATCGCATACAACCAATCGATACATTCATCGCGAGAATAGAATACGGTATCACATACACGCATTATTCTCGGTCCCGCACATATCTCATATGCGCTCCTATTTCGTTTTGCTTGAGCCAGGAAACCTCTGTGTAGGACTCTAAAGACTCGTCAATACGCCGGCAGCAGGTGATGATCATATCAAACACCCACAAGCCGCAAGCGGTCTGCTAAACGTAACGGCCACCAGGGTATTGAGCGATCAGAAGATCGACGAGCAAGCCCGCTCATACTCCGGTGAATCCAACCAGTAACACTTACCGTACAGTCCGGTCTGTTCGTCTGATATGTCGCATATCTCGTTAGGGGTGGTAAACGTCAGACCCCAACAGCTCGATAAGTCGTGTCGATATAAGGTCTATAACAATTCGAGAAACTACTGGTAACACTTACCAGTAAATCTCAGCAACCCTGGCCAGGGATTTCCGGTTATAGCCAATCGAACACAGCGCAACATCAACTCCCTATACCGGGAGAGACGAATCCCCTCCTATCGCTCATTGCCTCCATATGATTCGGGACTGTACCCAAAAACCACCGTTTTGCACGCCCTCTTGGACGTGGTAAGGTGGAAATCAAAGCACAGTGGGAATCACACAAGACTCTATGACGATCTCGGGTCAACAGACTACTCTGTACCAGTGTCACCAGAGAACTGCCATCTGACGTAAGGTATAATACCATCTGGGAGTTCTCGGCGAGTCCGTCCAGTGTACCCAGTCTCCACTGAGCACCCGTATATCATCTCTGATGTCAAACACCAATGGATATGGGATCATCCAACGCCCATCTGTATGGGTCGAGAAGGTATACGCTAGTCTACTCTGGTATATCGATGCCCTGTCTCGATACACCCACGACTAGGGACCTTGAAGAATGTACTTATGGACGACCATGTCCCCACTAGTATGATCCGCATCATAGTCCAGGTAGTCAAGTACACATCCTAAGGGCTTTACCAACATGTAACAAAGAGACAATCAGTATACACGTTAAGGTAAAGTGCAACCAGATAGCATACTATCATGTCGAGCAAGAAAGTCCTCTCTATATATGTCCAAGCACCCAATACAATATACATCCTATATATAGTAATGGCCTCTAGGGCATACATATAACTAACACCAACCTCCCTCCCTAGACTCGACGTCAACCGATCCTCCCACAACATTCGTCTGAGCCGATGCCTCCTCCATCCTCCATCAACCTACTCGACTCCGATGCCTCCTCCATCCTCCGTGACGCCCTCCTCCTCTATGATGCTTGAGCTCGATGACGACAACTTCTTGAGCTCAACGTTGTATCCTTCCTCCACCAAGCTCGACGTATTCCTTTTCCAAGCTCGACTGCTTCTCGACAAGGCTCTACTCGGAGCTTTCAGAGGTTAGGCTTCACTATTTCTGCTCTAGATTTAGGGTTTTTAATTTCTTGTGGTCATGTGGATGTTAAATTTGTAGTGATCGATCTTGTGATAGTTGCATGTGTTGAATTTATAGTGATTGGTCTTGTGGTAGTAGTATATGTTGAATTTGGGGTGATCGATTATTGTGAAAAGTAAAAACTTAAAAACTTCAGATCCCTAAAATAATAACATGAAAATTTGAAACTTCAGAATTTGAAAAGGAAAACATGAAAACCCTAAAATAAAAATTTAAGGGCTTGAAAACCCTAAAGAAAAAACATGAGAACTTAAAAACCCTAAAGCCAAAACTTTAAAACTTGAAAACCTCAAAATCAAATTATAATAAGCTAAGAAATAATGATATGAAAACCCTAAAGTAATAACTACGAAACTCTGAACTAAGAACTTGAAAACTTCAAAAGCGAAACGAAACCCTTATCCAAGTGTAGAATATAATTCGATGAAAACATAGAAATCCATGTTATTATCGAGAATATCACATAACAAATTATCGCGCCTTAATACCCATCTATCAGTTATATGCGTAACAGTTTTCGTCGTGACATAAAACTACTTGATGGTTGTCATTAGCAAGCGTTAATTGTTTGTTTCTCACAACTTCATGTATTTTATATGATGGGAAAACTGATCATACTATAACCGATAGATTTGTCCAGTGTGGACAACTAAAGAATTTATAATGCAAACACCCTATGCATTTGTGATTTTATTCGTTTCGAGATTATTTTCGTCGGCATCTTTTTGCTGCTTTTCTGTGTACGAATATAGAGAGAATGGCCATTTCAATGTTAATATTTAGTATTGAAATAATTATTATCCTTTCTATTGCAGTGTACTCGGAGAACAACAAGAATGAGCTGCCAAAATTTTCTCGAAATGAAGGAAAACACAAATGCAAGGGTGTATGCATTATAAATTTTTAATGGGATAGAAGCATTACCCTCAACAGTCGATGCGATAAATTCTTAACGGTTCATATCTTTGTTAGTCAAACTAAAACATTAAACCTAATTTACTAGCCATAAACTAAAATGTCAAAATAATATGCTAATTATTTAAAATATGATATCAGTTATCGGACAGTTATGGACATGAGTAGGATGAAATTTTCGAAACTTAGTGATGATTACAAGACCGGCATCGAAGAGTTTATGGAATTTGCATTGAGAGACTGATCCCGTGAAGAAATGATTTTGTTTACGTGTAGAAATTTCATGAACGACATCGACCTTCATCGAGATACCATTTATGACTATCTACTTAATAACAAAATTTCGTAAGGGTACATAAAATGGAAGTACCATGGAGAAGCTGCACCAAGTATCGAACTTCCTAGGAGTCGTTGGAATAGAAAATATGATCCTTCTCATACATGTTTTAAGGACACGGATTTGAATAATATGTTGGACGAGCTCCGAACTGGTATGCATCCTGAGCCTGATATTGCTCTAGAAGCTAATGTCGGAGAGGAAGATAACCATAGTGTCCCTGATACCGAATCGGTGCAATATATGAAATATATGGATGATGCGAATGTACCCATTTTCGAAGGTGCAAACATCTCTAAGTTGGGTTGGATTGTCAAAATATTTCATATTAAATATCAGAATAATTGGACCAACAAGTCATTTGATCAATTTCTTCAAGTGCAAAAGGAGACTTATCCTAAAACGATATTGCCGGAGGATAAAAGGTTAGAGAAATATAAAACTTACAATTTATCTAGGTAGATCGTTCCTCGAAGAGATAACGATGAAGATGAATCTACACTCAATTTTCCTAGGTGGATTTCGGCAAAAGTTTTGTGATATTTTTTAATCAAGTAAAGATTTCGATGATTATTTTTGTCATAAAAAACCACTGAAAGTATGACATGGCATAAAAATGGTCGTACTAAGGATTGAGTCTTGCGGCATCCAGCTGGCGGCAAAGATTGGAAACGGTTTGAAGCCTTGCATGAAGGTTTTGCTGTGAAATCCCATAATGTGAGATTTAGCTTGTTTACTGATGGCATGGAACCGTTTAACTACAGTGTAAATCACATTATATTGCCAGTTACTCCTGTTGTTTATAATCTTCCTCCATATAGGAGTATGAACCATTTTTACACGCAAATGCCCTTGTTGATCTCTGAAAGTAGCTCTCCTTCAAATAATATCGATGTATACTTGAGGTCGTTGATTGAGAAGCCGAAAGACTTATGAGAGCTAGGTATACATACGATACCATAAGGAGACATTTACATTTCGTGCGGCACTTTTGTGGACAATCAACGATTCTTCAGCATATGCTGTGTTGTTTGGATGGAGCACCAAAGGTTATAAACCTTAACCGATATGTCTAGAGGAAACTATATGTGATACAAAAGTAGGCGTGTAAAAGATCAAGTGTTACACATGTCACCGTCGATGGTTAGATAGAAATCACTCATATCGTCGTAATTGCAGCAAGTTCAATGGTAAATAAGATCATAGGCATGCCCCACCAGAGCCGACGGGTTTGAAGTTGTGGGAGACCATACAAGATTTCAATACTGTTGTTTTTGGTAGGACAACAGAGAATAAAATTCCATCTGTTGCTGGCAGTCACTGGAGGAAAAATCCTATTTTCAACGAGCTAGTATATTGGCGTGATCTCGATCTCCGTGATAACCTAGACTTCATGCATATCAAGAAGTTAACGTATGTGTGCTATTTCTTAACACCTTATTGAATGTGAAATCTAAAACCAAGGAAACATAACGTCTGCTTTTTTCGGTACATAATAAAAGCTTTTAATAATTTTTTTGGTGTAGAAATATATTTTTCCTTGTGCCAATATTTCCTTGATACTCCTCCTTGGGATGGAGATACTAAAAAATATTGGTTTTATTTTTAAAACTAATTAAATTCATTTTTGATAATTTTTAAGTATTTATTTTGTATTTTTAAAAAAGGAAATAAAGGCTTTATAAAGTATTTTCCGAATAACGAAAAGTAAATTATTTTGGGTCAAATTTTTCTACAAGTTGAAGAAAACCAAAAATTAGATTTTCTATGATTTTTTCCATATTTTATAATATTTTTTTTGGCTATTTTAAATAATTTGTTGAAGTTAAAAACAATTTTTAAAAGTTTTGGAAAAAAGAGGGGAAAATGTTTTTTTATAAAAGGAACAAAGGGGGCCAGACCCAGGCCCAATTGTGCCTGAACCTCAGCCTGGCTGCCAACCATGTGCTGGCCTGTGCCGCACACACGCACACGCACACGCACACGCACACGCATGCGCTTACAAGCGCCCACTGACGTCAAATCCTGCCACGTGGCACGATCTTGAGAGTCGGCACGAACATCGGGCAGGAAAAAGGGGAACGGCGGTGTGAGTCAGGTCGCAGATCCCGGTCGAGTGTCGGGACAGTAACGGATTCGAAACCCTATAAATATGGGAATGGTTTTCTCTTTTTCCTTATTGATTCGAACTCCGAAAAATTCATATAAATAGTTGTTCTCTTCGTTTTTTTGACGCCGATCCAACGGTGCCATCCAATCCATCTGGAAAAATATGATAAGAAAGAGAGATCTTTTGAAAGATCTAAGAGTCCATAAACATAGTCTATAAACCCGACTTCGACCACTCAACCGATAGGACTCCCACTCTCACTACTCTTTCACTACTCTTACCCCGTCACCTTCTTAACTAGTAATCTTACTTAATTATCATATTACATAGTGCATTTTATAGAAATGACCTATTCTTTTTATCATATATAGAACCTATGAATGGGGACTATCGACGGTCCACATTTCCGAATGCAGTTGCAATAACCGTAAAACAATTGTGTGTAATGCATGAGGTAACGACCTACCCCACGCTCATCATTCAAACCCTAAGGAATTAAAATACCATTAACTTTCCTACAAAGGCAGTTTTGCATTTAAATACTCACTACTACAATAAGGGATTGCTCCTACGGCTATAGGAATCCGTAGGGGCAACTTTTTATTGCCCCTACGGATTAATCCGTAGATCCCCATGATTGCCCCCATGATGCCCTACGAATAAAATTAAAAATATTAAAACGTAATTTGTTATTTGGCCCTACGGAGCCGCAAAATAAGGCCTTACGGTTTAATCCGTAGGGGCATATATGGGGTATTAATAAAAAAAAATAAAGTACAGAAAACTCCTCGATCGTTCCCAAAATTTTCTCGCTCTCACTCGTCTCCAGCGCGCACCTTGTCGCCACCGCACTCCCGCGTGCGCCTCGTCGTCGACGACATCATCGTTGACTTCCTTGTCTACGGTAGGAAGTCTCTCGTTGCCGATCTCCCCCTTGCGTCGTCGGGACAGAAGAATCGCCGGGTTAAGGTTAGTAAATTTCATTTTTTTAACTTCTAATTATTCATGTATTTGTGTTATTGTTGGTTAGTTAGGGTTAGGGTTCAGTGTAGGGTTTGCATTCGGTTCGAGAATAGGGTTAGGGTTAGGGTTAAGGTTCAGTTTAGGGTTAGGGTTAGGGTTGGGTTTGATTCAGTTCAGGTTAGGGTTAGGGTTAGGGTTAATTGGTTAGGGTTAAGGTTAGGGTTCAGTTTATGGTTAGGGTTCGGTCCAGGGTTAGGGTTAGAGGCCAGGGTTAATTTGGTAAAATAGAGTGTATTTGTATTAGGGTGTTCATTAGGGTTAATTGGGTTAATTAGTGATAATTTGAAGGGTTAGGGTGTTAATTAGGGTTAATTAGGTTAATTTGGGTTAATTGGGTTAATTAGGGATAATTTGTGTTAGGGCGACGATTAGGGTTAATTGGGGTTAATTTGGGTTAATTAGGGTTAGGGTTTAGGGTGCACTAGTTTCTTCAATAGGATACTCAATGATAATGTAAACGTACAATTTTACCGTAAACGCAAGAAAAATTTACCCTAAACTTGAAACTTCGAACCCTTAATAACGAAACGTAAACGTAAAACCTATTCATGTTAAATGTTCAAGTTAAAACCGATATATGATACTCGATGATAATATGAAACTTTCATATTCACATCGATACTCATATGTGAAAATCAAAGCGCGACTTAGTCCCCGTCTATCAGTTAACATACGTTCGATGTTCGTCGTGACATAAAACTATATGAAGGTTGTTAAATATCGGACGGTATAGTTCGGTACTAACAACCGTCGTATAGTCTATGTGACGAGAAGATTCAATCGTATGATAACTGTTAGATTTGTCCAGTGTGGACAAGTTAGGAATGTATAAAGAAAACACCTGCATTCACTTGTGTTTTCATTTGTTTCGAGTTATTTCGTCGGTACTTTTCCGCTGGTTCTCCGTGTACAAAGATAGATTAGATGTTCATTTCAACATTGTTTTACAGCTTTGAAATGATTATCTATTCTATTATAGTGTACTCGGAGAACAGCGGGGAGGTGCTGCCGAAATTTACTCAAAACGGTTGAAAGCACAACCGAATGGGTGTCTGCTCTATACATTCTTAATGGGATAGAAGCCTTACCCCCAACAGCCGAAACACACACATACTATACGAATACACAACAAACGCACACACAACATGTACACACTAACAACTCTACACTTAAGCGAAATCATAAATTGAAATGCATATATACAGAATACAACTCATACTTGGGTATTCTCAAATCTAACTTTGTTTATCGATAATTTATTCTTTTCAATGAAAAACGCACATACAAAGCACATACACGGATTTTCTCCTTTGTCAGTAACCATCCCGTTCTATGATTTCTCAATATAGTCATCATAACCTATAATTTATATGTTATACAGTCTAACATGGCCCATGAGTACATCAGAGTTAAGGACTGGATGTTTGTGGATTGACAATAACGTATGCAACCTAAGTTTGTCGCAGGAGTTGCTACTTTCATTGAATTTGTACGCGCACATAATACGATCGTGTTAGAGAATATTCTCTGCCTGTGCGATAGATGTGAGAATAAGTACTGGCAGAAGGTAGAATTCGCAGAGCTTCATATCATTAAACATGGTTTTACTAGACTTTATACAACTTGGGTATATCACGGGGAAGGAAAAGGAGACAGTAATGCGGCAGAAGAAGAATGAGAAGACGGTAATGCGGCAGAAGAAGAAGACGGTAACTTTTTTCCAGAAGAAGAAATGGAGGATATGGTAGAGGCTGCCGTAGGTGAATCTATTCGTACAAAAGATGACATTCCTTCCGGTCAAGAAACACGTGCGGATAAGTATGAAAAGTTCATGAATGATGCTAGAAAACCAATTTATGAGAATGCAAAGTATTCCACTCTCTCATGGTTCGTCCAAGTTTTCCAGATTAAGTGCCTAAATGGATGGAGCAACAAGTCATTCACAATGCTTCTAAAGTTCTTGAAAGATTCTATGCCCCCGGGAAATAACGTGCCGGACAGCTGGTATGGAGCCCAGAAGATGATGTCTGATTTGGGTTTGAAGTGTGAGAAGATTCAAGTATGTCCTAAAAATTGCGTGTTGTACCGGAAAGAGAATTCAGATTTTAAAGAGTGTCCAACATGCGGAGATATCAGGTATAAGCCGAAAGATTCTGATAAGAAGCCCGATATATCTGTCAAGATAGCACGATAGTTTCCCATAACACAGAGGCTGCAGAGGCTATTAAGGTGCAAGAAAATAGCCGAGGCAATGATTTGGCATCACCGTGCTCCTCCAAGTGAAGATGGAAAAATGAGGCATCCAAGAGATTCACCGGCATGGAAGGATTTCGATAGGAGGCACAAAATATTTAGTAGTGATCCTCGCAATGTCAGGCTCGGACTCTCTAGTGATGGCTTCTGCCCATTCAACTATATGGCTGGAAGCCATAGCACATGGCCCGTTGTAATGATAGTTTATAATCTGTCGTCTTGGTTGGCTATGGATCAATCATACTTTATGATGTCTCTTCTTATCGACGGTCCAAACTCACTGAGAATCATTATCGACCTATATCTCCAACCTCTGATCGATGAGTTAAAATCTTTATTCATTGATGGTGTAGAGACTTACGATGAAAACACAAATACAACCTTCATACTGCGTGCGTCTTTAATGTGGACAATTAATAACTTTCCTGCGTATGGAATGCTATCAGGTTGGTCCGTACATGGTCACAAAGCATATACTTATTGCCATCAACATACAATATCGAAATTCTTGAATTTTAGTAGGAAGGTTTGTTATTGCGGCCATCGACGTTTCCTGCCTCTAGACCATCCTTACAGGTTAGACGTTGTACACTTTGATGGTCATCAGGAGCTTCTTGGAATTTCATCCCCATTGTCCAGAGAGGACGTGACTGCTCAGTAGGATGGTTACAATAATGTGACCTTTGGGATAGATCCGACAAAACAGGTCAAACCACCATTCTGGAACAAGTTAAGCATTTTCTTCGAGCTTCCGTACCGGTCAACAAATTTAGTGCATCATCGTCTGGATGTCATGCACATAGAGATGGGAGTATCTAAGCACGTACTCAACTTATTTCTTTGTAAAAACAGAAAATCGAAAGACAACCTCTATGATCGGATGGATTTTCAGGACTAGGAAATTAGAAGTGAATTGCATCCTAAACCGATAGCGGGTAAACCAGGCAAATTTGTACTTCCCAATGCCGCGTATCATATGTCATAACCGGAGAAGAAAATATTCATACAGGTGTTGCTTGATTTGAAAGTCCCCACAGGTTTCTCAGGATCATTTAGCAAGAAGATAAAAATTGCAAAGGCAAGATCGATGGGCTGAAAAGTCATGATCACCATGTTATTATGGAGCACCTTCTCCCATTAGCCCCCAGGACTTCCCTTCCCCAATCGGTTGGTCTAGTAATCAATGACCTATGTTGCTATTTTAGAGAATTATGCGCTAAAATCCTGGATGTTGTAACTGTAAGCCCGCGGGGGCGCCCCGGCCGTCGACCCGACGCCGGAAACGCGGGAAACAAAAACTTTGTGAACTTTGCAAAACGGCACCACCGCGGACTTTCCACCCGGATCGGGCCATTAACCTAGCTAGCTAGCAAAAAGGAAAAGAGTAGAGATACTATACCAAGCGATCCGAGTCCTCCGGTCTTCATCTCCACTCCGATCTCTTGCGGAATCTCCGTCACCTCCTCGCTCGTCGGAAAGGGGCACCACGTAGCCGGAATCTTTTACGGGCTCCCGCCTCTTGACCGAGGCAACTCGGGCGCGAAGTTGGCTAGCCGACGCGTCCAAGACTTGCTATAGAATAGTGTAGAATAGTTGTCTCTTTGGGACTTATGGAAGTTGCCATGGATGGAGGGATTTTTGCACAAGAGTTTTCATGGAGACTTGCAAGAAAAAGAATGGAGCATGGAATCAAAAAGAGTGAGCATCTCCTAAAAAGGGCTCGGCCAGCTCAAGAATATTGTGCTCACTGTGAATGACCAAAAGGTAGAAGTGAAACAATTAAAACCATGCTAAAGGAATTAATCCATTCACAGCCTACACACAAAAAGGGGGGTCCACCAAAAATATGAAGGAATTTTCCCACCTAAATTAAACCTCTCTCCACTCATTCAAAATTAATCCTGTTTCTTGCAGGAAAAGTGGCCGGCCCCACTACTAAAAAGGGGTGGTCAAAAAAGAAATGATTAATTAAAAAACCAAGAGAAGAAAGGGAATGAATGGATGAGAAATTAGTCACACCAAATCTCAAGTATCAATCCTTTCACAAAACCACCTCAATCTCTTTCTCATAAATGCAAGTGATAGACAAGAAAAGAATATCATGATGAAGAGGATAATCATGAAGCCACATATGCAAGAAAACCCCTCACAACTAAGTTAATTGCAAACTTGCAATTAACCCCCTCCAACGAAAAGTCCGGCCGTGAAGGAATAAAAGAAAACCGGCCGGAACGGAATGCAAACTGGCAACCCCAGAAAACCGATCCCGTAATAAATTACAGGAAAACCCCGCTACTGCAAATACATGCCCGCATTTGTATTCCCACTGAACACAAATGCAAAGAG
This sequence comes from Agapanthus africanus, assembly GCA_030015575.1. Classification (NCBI taxonomy): domain Eukaryota; kingdom Viridiplantae; phylum Streptophyta; class Magnoliopsida; order Asparagales; family Amaryllidaceae; genus Agapanthus; species Agapanthus africanus. Next base: position 142,877,122 of record CM057337.1, read on the forward strand.
ACAAAACTACACTATCTAAAACTAGAATCCGGCTTAAGCCAAAGCCGGCTAGTAAGAACCGTCCGATCACGATCCGTGCAATACCGCACGTATCTGATCGAACCCTGCCATATCTCCATACGGCCTCTACAGCGTTTCGCCCGAAACTTGAGTAACTGTGTGTGGTGGACTCTAAAGACTCGTCAATACCTTGGCTGTGGATTTAACCACTAGCAAGTCAGAGGTATAAGCCAATACGTAACGGGCCACCAGCTATCGACCAAAAGGGACGTCGATGAGCGAACTCATCCTGACACCCTACTGAGCCTGTCAGTGACAATATCCGTACAGTCCGGTCCGTTCGTCTATGAGTATCGCATGGCGGGCCTAGGGGGTTGGTAAAAGTCAGACCCCCAAAAGCGGTACAAGTCGTGTCGGAGTGTAGCCCAGAACACCCTGAGATACTACTGGAATACCTACCAGCAAATCTCCTGCCTTGGCCAAGGACTTTTCATGTTCTAGCTCTCCTAGACACAGCACGACCTCACCCCCAATACCGGGAGAGACGAACCCCTGCAGATCCGCTCACTGCCTCCATGTGGCTCGGGACTGTACCCAACTAAAACCTGTTTGCACGACTCCTTTGAGCCGTGGTAGGGTAGTAATCAAAGTACAGTGGGAACTCACACGAGACAAATGACGATCCCAGGTCGATGAACTAACCTGTACACATGTCACCTGGGAACTGCTATCTGACGTCTGGTATATCCCAACTAGCAGGTTCCCGGCGAGTCCTGTCCGGTGTACTCATAACCCAATGAGCACCTGTATACATCTTAGGTGAACCAACTGACACCAGTGGCTTGTGAGACCGGCCACCGCCCCTCGTCGGGGTCTCGACTGTATACACTAGTCTACTCTGGAGAAACGATGCCCTGTCTCGAATCTCCCACGACTAGGGACCTTTTAAGGATGTGCTTGTAGACCCCAGCTCCCACTTATATGATCGCCCTCATACTGCTGGAAGTCAAGCAAGAATCCTAGGGGCTTTATCAACGTGTAATAGCGACTCGTAAGGTCACCTAAAGCAGTACACGATGATAAAGATAAACCAGATAGCATACTATCATCTCGAGTAAGACTGTCCTACCGGGATAGGTCCTCCCCTCAATCATTGCAATCACGTGCCTGTGACCCAATAATTGACTCTGAGGGCACTATCTCCAACAATCTCCCACTTGCACTCGAGGCTAATTATTGCGATGTCGCATACTCACAGCCCATGTGATACCGAACACCCAACTCCTCTACTAGTCAGTCTCACAAAGCTCGTTTGCGAGACTATTGCGATCGAGGAATAGCCTCAGTGAGTGGATCCGCTTTGATGTTTCTTTCTATGTCTCTCTATATCTCATGTTCGCAGAGAAAACTATCTCCCGAAATGAGCAATACCTGTCTTAGAATGTCTGGATGTCTGACGGGACCTAGTTCAGAAATGAACTCCAAATCCAAACTTCTTAGACTGTATCGTCAACTGAACTCAATCAGTATCCTGCGCCATACCTTCCCTCAGTATCTACATGGACCATCTGTCCATGATACTGCCCCTCGTCAGAGGGAAAACTATAACTCTGACAGCCACTCTGCCATCCATGTCACCTTAGAAGCCTGGAATGATAACCGTCTCCTAAAGGAGGCTGTCGTTATCAATTCCTTAGAACATCAACTTGTGTTCTAAAACTGCTTCCGATTGTTTCTCCAGGATTGGATCAATATCAACTTATTGCACCTACTGCAAGAACAACATCTGGTGTGGTACTTGACATCTCATGATTGACTCAATTGCCTAAGCAAGTGATCTGTCAATCATGCGCATCCCTCTCCCCTTTAGTCTGTAAAACACCTTTAGAGAGGGTGACTCCATTATCTGCAGGTACACTACCGTGCCAGGAGTCGTCCATTCTAAATACTCATAGAATGCGGTCAAAGTACCCAGATTGGGAAACCACCCAAATCTAGATCTAAAACCATAGATCTAGTAACCAGAATGTCTGATATTATATCCAAGTCCTATGTGGAGAAACCACTGTGTGACGACCAAAGTATAACCGATCGTAGTATAGGAATATCATCCTACTCTGTGTATGTCATCAAATACCAGGACATCACACCCTACTACCTTCTTAACAGATCCATCCCCTATTCTGATGAAGTCAAACCTATGACTATCACATCAGAAATAGATGATCTATCTCCGCTATATCTGCTTAAGTCTATAAATAGACATAAGCCTGATATCCACCAATGCTTCCGCTGCTCCCACTGACTACGACAACCCTCTGGCAGAGTCATATATACGTACGCTTCTAAAGCAAGTTTAGAACGACGCTATACTCATCCTTCCGCCGGGTCTCGCAGCCTGGACCAATAGCAATGGCAAGTGTGGGTAAACAAGAACCTCCCTGCCACCGTCCTTGAGCATACCGAAGTACCTCTCGGGTGCCTGAGGTTACCCTCCATATCTGCGGAGTGGCCAATGGAATGTCAAACCATATTGAATCTTTAGGTTCTTATCAAATCTTCAGTAATCGTTTGCGGTTCTGGAATCACTTCCAGTTCTACCATACTCCCACTACTGTTTTTCTGAAAAAAATCCATTTTTGATAAAACTGTGGCGAGTCAAGAACAATATCTCTATTGATCTTCCAGATGGTAGAAAGTCAACCCTCGTCATAGCCCAGGTCAACCCACAAACAGCCATTACTGAAACGTGCCTTGAGTTGTCCAGAGTCTGGTTTTAAGCATAAGCCGGACAACTCCCCGTATCTTAACAATGTCAAGATATGAACTGTTCTTTATCCAAGAAACAGAGGCACTGATTTTAATTGAACCTGATCCAAATCATGCAGCTGTCTCCAGTGCATGTCAACTAAATGGAAGAGAGGCAGATCAGCGTTACTCAACCTAGGAATGCTTCCAATTATGAGTAACCTGAAAGAGAAGCAAGTTCTCTTAAACATTACTATCAACTGAATACCATACACAAGTATCTACATCTTCGATCACCTTGAAGAATCCCGATACTTGCAATACCTGGTTCTCTACTGTATTCTTATACCTATAACTCCTCAAAAACTTAGACCCTGTGTTTCTACGAAACACATGTCTAAGAACTAGAGAAGTTAAAAGTAAACAGAATATAGTACGAGGACCAACCCCTCTGTCTTGATGGACACTGGACAATATACAATACTCTGTATAAGTCCCCTGAGTCTAGTGACTCATTCACTGTGTGTCGTGGGTTGAAAACTGTACTTTTGGTTAAGAAGAATTACACCGCTGTTCAATGCTCCTTACCTAACCATCCACTGGTATAGGTAAATGTCATAGACATAATTTCAAAAAGATATGTCTCACTCTATAAAAATAGACGTACAGATATATCAATTTGAAATTGGTGCACAACAACGGATATTCAAAACCAAATATTTGCCGACCGGCAAACAACCCAGGTGGCTTCCTCAAATATCACCAATTCCAACGAATCCCGATATAATGAGGATGGTCACCTAATTCCCAATAACTTACTCCTCTTCATCATCTGTAAAACCATACAGATGTGAGACTCATACCTGGTAAATACATACCCTGGAGTAAGTATCTAATCGGAAAATCAGTTTTCTTTTAACAGTACACAGTGAAACTGAAACATTGAAATGTTTCGATGGGGTATGCTGGTATTCCTAGTAATGCCTCTTCCATTATCCAGATTCACAACTATAATTGTATAATTCTTTGCCACCTCTCCAAATCCCTTTACATGTCTTTAGTCATTACCTTCTGTACACCCCTTTAGGCCAAATGGTTTTCTTCCTTCCCTACCGTTCGGCACCAGCCTATGGTTTGGAAGAAGACTATCCAAAAAGCATAATGGGTGTACTGTCCTAATCCGAGGAGCACTCGCAATGCGAGAGAAGGTGAGGATAAAAGACAACCGAATGTACTTAATTCATAGGTGATTTAGGATTGACAAAGAAGTACATGGTTTGGTCGTGAATAGCAGTCGCAATTTACTTTGCCCTCTTACTAATCCCTTGCTTTGTCTGAACTTAATACCTTCTGTACACCGTTTAGGCTAATTGGCTTTCTTCATTCCCTACCGTTCGGCACCAGCCTAAGGTTTGGAAGAAGACTATCCAATTTGCGTAATAGGTGTACTATCTCCTAAACCAAGGAGTACTCGCAACCTGAGAGAAGGTAAAAGGTAAAGACAACTGAATAGTCCTATTCGTTTTCTCCAGAACCAGAAACCATCCTCGAATAAATTCCTTCGAGTTCGTATATAACCATACGATGGTTTTGTCCAATGGAAGTGGACGTTCGTAGTAATACGGGGTGTCCCGGAGAAAAGGGTAAAAGTAGGAGTGGCAAAGAGGTCTGCAACTCTGACAATCCAAAAGCCAGTGTTAAGAAGGTTCGGTCAACTTGGTCACTGAGTCATAGTCTAGGGTCGGGTCAATGGTCGCTGCCAAAGAGAGAGAGAAAAGAAACACTCAGCGTGCACTCTAACCTAGATTAGAATGGTTACCAATTTATCTAATCTGGAAACCTCCCACTGTAACGTCAAATTCTTCCCCAAACCTGAAAGAAGAATTAGCCGGGAATGCCCGAGGAGTAAACCAACTCATCAGTGGGAATCGGGATCCAACTATCATCGCATGATAACGTGACGGAATCCGCTCACGCTGTCACACTCCAGAAGGTATGCGCATATCTGGCAAGTTTCAGTTCTTTTGAAACTCCCGATGTGGATTTTTGCCCCATGCTCTTATGACCTTGACTAAGGCCAACAAATCATAAGTCACATGTCAAGTTCTACCCGTCATTGTCCAGGTTGATTTGTACCCACCCGTACAAGCCCTTGACTAAGGCCAACAAGGCTATACGACTGTCCCAAACCAACGCATCTATCTATGCAGCATATGAATACCCAATAGCTACCAAACACTGTGCCTTGACTAAGGCCAACAAACACAGCTTGAATACTATTGACTACCCATATGAAACGACGGAGGGCTACGAATGGTCTCTGGCGAAAACCTTTAACGTAGTGAACATGATATCGTTGAAGGAACGGATAGCTTTTTAGAAAATATAGTGACGAAAACCTTTACTAAAGAGGTCACTCCCGGTGAAGGGATCTCGGCTCTTTCCCCGTAGAATGGGGTGCAGGATATTCCAACTGAATACCACGGTGCAAAGCAAAAGTAATCGGCTATAGTGAAGTTACTGCCCTGACGCAAACTTCTGTCCAAGGGGTCACTCCCGGTGAAGGGATCTCGGCCCTTGCCTCGTCGACTGAGGAGCAGGATATTCCAACTGAATACCACTGTGCAAAACAAAAGAGAACGCCCTTGCAATAACAGCTTTTTGAAAAAATGTTCCAACAACATCAGAATAGGTTTGTTTAACTTGCATTGATCCGAATCAATGCAGTCCCATCAATTGATCACACCATAAAGAACGAAAATATACTGACGTACGTATATGCCATCCGCATTCGCCACTGGGTCCCGTCATCACCCGTTAGGTTAGCTAACTAACGACAGAGCGGGGACTGGACTAGCGCGGATGAAAAACATATACAACATCTATAAATATATATATACCAATATATAATTTTCGCTCAAGGCGTGATAAACAATGCAGCACAGAAATGTATAGCAACACAGATCAATACAGATATCTGGGATCCCCGGGTTTCACAGAGCCGCTACTGAAACCCGACGTTCCCCTGGTCATGTGGATAGCCTGTGCAATGAAATCCTAGACCCCTACGGGCGCGGCAAGTTACCCGCCAAAACCTGAAGCGAGGCAGCCCCTTTCAGCAACGTGAATGGACCACCCAGCACTTCACGGAATCCGGTAACTTGGGCACCCCTCCTGGGTCAACCCTATACCCCCTACGAGTGCGGCGAATAGCCCGCCAATTCTAGAGTGAAGCCCCCTCCGTCTCAATGCCATGAGATGCGGGCTTGTTGCCCTCTAGAATCCGGCTATCCGTGCACCCCTCCGCGGGGTAATCCTAGTACAGAAAGTAAAATATACATACAACGGGTACATCGACCGCAACCAGGTCGTGCCCCAAAATAATAATACAAACTGGCAGTGACGGCAGTCCACATGTCGGACGCTCGCCCCGCAATATCAAATGTACATATAAAACAAAACTGTACTACCACTGCAACCAGGCTATCCTCCACGACCGATCCGCAACAACACAGTACAATCACAGAACATCAACGTGAAAATCATGTTCGCAAATCCGTCTAACCGGGCTATAGCAGTTAGACGGGATTTACCGATCAAGTGACATTCACGGTCGCAGATATAATGTAAAAACTGTGAACTAGCATGTTTAAAATATCCGATCGAACAAATTTATCAAAGTGGGCCCCACACACTACTGTAGCACTTACAGAAAATCTGGGCCCAAAGAAAATGTCCCAAATGCCCTATTTTCAACACATAAGCTTACTGGGAAAATATGGTGCCACGATTCCTCTTTTCCGCCGCGCAAGCGCGGCCAAACCAGGGTTTTGGCCGCGCTTCCGCGGTCGAAGTGAGGAATCAGTGGATCGTATTTTCCCAGAATTCTTATAATTTGTTGTACATGTCTCTGAAATCACCAGAAAAATTTTAGGAGCTCAAAAAAATTTAACAGAGAACACATGTGCACAAAAATACGGTTTTTGGGGATTTTGTTCGATCGAGTTCTAAACGCGCTAGAGCAAGCTAGGCTAGCTTAATGGCGTGGCTCTGATACCATTGTAAGCCCGCGGGGGCGCCCCGGCCGTCGACCCGACGCCGGAAACGCGGGAAACAAAAACTTTGCGAACTTTGCAAAACGGCACCACCGCGGACTTTCCACCCGGATCGGGCCATTAACCTAGCTAGCTAGCAAAAAGGAAAAGAGTAGAGATACTATACCAAGCGATCCGAGTCCTCCGGTCTTCATCTCCACTCCGATCTCTTGCGGAATCTCCGTCACCTCCTCGCTCGTCGGAAAGGGGCACCACGTAGCCGGAATCTTTTACGGGCTCCCGCCTCTTGACCGAGGCAACTCGGGCGCGAAGTTGGCTAGCCGACGCGTCCAAGACTTGCTATAGAATAGTGTAGAATAGTTGTCTCTTTGGGACTTATGGAAGTTGCCATGGATGGAGGGATTTTTGCACAAGAGTTTTCATGGAGACTTGCAAGAAAAAGAATGGAGCATGGAATCAAAAAGAGTGAGCATCTCCTAAAAAGGGCTCGGCCAGCTCAAGAATATTGTGCTCACTGTGAATGACCAAAAGGTAGAAGTGAAACAATTAAAACCATGCTAAAGGAATTAATCCATTCACAGCCTACACACAAAAAGGGGGGTCCACCAAAAATATGAAGGAATTTTCCCACCTAAATTAAACCTCTCTCCACTCATTCAAAATCAATCCTGTTTCTTGCAGGAAAAGTGGCCGGCCCCACTACTAAAAAGGGGTGGTCAAAAAAGAAATGATTAATTAAAAAACCAAGAGAAGAAAGGGAATGAATGGATGAGAAATTAGTCACACCAAATCTCAAGTATCAATCCTTTCACAAAACCACCTCAATCTCTTTCTCATAAATGCAAGTGATAGACAAGAAAAGAATATCATGATGAAGAGGATAATCATGAAGCCACATATGCAAGAAAACCCCTCACAACTAAGTTAATTGCAAACTTGCAATTAACCCCCTCCAACGAAAAGTCCGGCCGTGAAGGAATAAAAGAAAACCGGCCGGAACGGAATGCAAACTGGCAACCCCAGAAAACCGATCCCGTAATAAATTACAGGAAAACCCCGCTACTGCAAATACATGCCCGCATTTGTATTCCCACTGAACACAAATGCAAAGAGACAAAACTACACTATCTAAAACTAGAATCCGGCTTAAGCCAAAGCCGGCTAGTAAGAACCGTCCGATCACGATCCGTGCAATACCGCACGTATCTGATCGAACCCTGCCATATCTCCATACGGCCTCTACAGCGTTTCGCCCGAAACTTGAGTAACTGTGTGTGGTGGACTCTAAAGACTCGTCAATACCTTGGCTGTGGATTTAACCACTAGCAAGTCAGAGGTATAAGCCAATACGTAACGGGCCACCAGCTATCGACCAAAAGGGACGTCGATGAGCGAACTCATCCTGACACCCTACTGAGCCTGTCAGTGACAATATCCGTACAGTCCGGTCCGTTCGTCTATGAGTATCGCATGGCGGGCCTAGGGGGTTGGTAAAAGTCAGACCCCCAAAAGCGGTACAAGTCGTGTCGGAGTGTAGCCCAGAACACCCTGAGATACTACTGGAATACCTACCAGCAAATCTCCTGCCTTGGCCAAGGACTTTTCATGTTCTGGCTCTCCTAGACACAGCACGACCTCACCCCCAATACCGGGAGAGACGAACCCCTGCAGATCCGCTCACTGCCTCCATGTGGCTCGGGACTGTACCCAACTAAAACCTGTTTGCACGACTCCTTTGAGCCGTGGTAGGGTAGTAATCAAAGTACAGTGGGAACTCACACGAGACAAATGACGATCCCAGGTCGATGAACTAACCTGTACACATGTCACCTGGGAACTGCTATCTGACGTCTGGTATATCCCAACTAGCAGGTTCCCGGCGAGTCCTGTCCGGTGTACTCATAACCCAATGAGCACCTGTATACATCTTAGGTGAACCAACTGACACCAGTGGCTTGTGAGACCGGCCACCGCCCCTCGTCGGGGTCTCGACTGTATACACTAGTCTACTCTGGAGAAACGATGCCCTGTCTCGAATCTCCCACGACTAGGGACCTTTTAAGGATGTGCTTGTAGACCCCAGCTCCCACTTATATGATCGCCCTCATACTGCTGGAAGTCAAGCAAGAATCCTAGGGGCTTTATCAACGTGTAATAGCGACTCGTAAGGTCACCTAAAGCAGTACACGATGATAAAGATAAACCAGATAGCATACTATCATCTCGAGTAAGACTGTCCTACCGGGATAGGTCCTCCCCTCAATCATTGCAATCACGTGCCTGTGACCCAATAATTGACTCTGAGGGCACTATCTCCAACAGTAACGCTGGAGAAACTAGAAAATTCTATTTCGTTGATACTTTGCAAGTTTGAGCGTATTTTCCCACTGTCATTCTTCGATATTATAATACACCTGACGGTTCATCTTGCAACTGAGGCTAAATTAGCTGGACTGGTACAATATTGATGGATGTATCCCGTCGAAAGGTACGTGGAATTTTTCGTTTCGCACAATTTGTAAAATTATTGTTGTTCTATATGCCCATATTTATTTATTTAACATATTTTTCTTTAGGTAGCTCTACACTCTAAAAAAGCATATATGCAATAGAAATCGACCAGAGGGTTCTATCATGCAAGGTTATCTTCTAGATAAAGCAACCACATTTTGTTCCGTCTATCTGGATGAGAACATTTAGACGAAACTTAACCGGCATTGAAGAATTCAGGACGGGCCATATGGTAAAGCTGATTATAAGAGAGTAGACACTATATTTATCAACAAGATATATCGCTTTATCCTCCTCAATAGCGCATGTCTTGAAGAAATAAGAGAGTAAGTTTTTTTGGATTAATTGTTATATTTGTGTTTGTGTGTGTATGAAATGATATAATATTAATATCATAATTTATTGTTGAGAACAGAATTCATTTTAACGAGGTAAGTGAGGGGCATCCTGATTGGAATGATGAACGATTGGAAAAATATCATCAGGATAATTTTTTCGATTGGGTTGCAGATCATGTAAGTTGTTCGAGTAACATGTTATTGCTACCAGTCTTAATCTAAACTTATATCGTTATGTATTTGTCGTAAAATTTGTTTTGTTAGATCCACGATCCGAACTTTTCTGCATCATTAGAGAGTGATTCAAGATGTTTAGCTCAGTTTCCTAGTATGGAGTTTGCATATTATAAAGGATTCGGTGTCCTTGGATACAAATTCGAAGTTAAGAACATTGAAACATCTCGAACCACTCAGAATAGTGGAATTGTGATGGTAGGATCGGATGGTGTGATTTATTATGGATACTTAAATTGCATACTTGGCATCTAATATCCCGGACGATCAGAACTGTTTTATATATTTCAGTGTACTTGGTATGATACACGAACTGATACGGATAAGTGGAGAAACAATCTCGGGACTTGGAAAGATGAATATGGATTGACCAGTGTGAACACACTTCGATTTTACGGTCAGGATGATCCGTTTATCTTTTCGAACCAAGCGTTCCAAGTATACTACTCATAGTGTTTGAAGCATTCGGGATGGAGTGTCGTATGCCGTTGGAAACCCAGGGATGTTTACGATGTCCCAGAATTCGAGGACAGCGATGAGGATGAAGAAGAGAGAAGACTTAGAGTGCTCCGACCGTCTGTTTCAAAAGACGGGTTGTCTTCGGCTGATCATGAAGTTATGTGGGTTAGAAATGATATCGATGATGAAATCCAAGTAGATATGTCTAATGCGTCCACGAAACGAAAAAGGTTATCAGTAATGTTATATTATTACTTCACATTTTACGATCTATAACATATATAGTATGCATATGTTATGATTGTACTCTTGTCTAGATTTGACGACGATGACGGGAGCAGCGAGGGGCGGCAGGAGCACCAGCTGCGGCACCGGCAGAGGCAGAGGCAGAGGCAGAGGCAGAGGCAGAGGCAGAGCGGTTCTGCCGCCTGAAGAGCTGCGTAGGGAGCTTCATAGGGCCAGTCTTGCAGCCCGATCGGAGACCCCTTCGGATGCCTCCTTCCGTGTGGAATTTGCCACACCTCCAGGTATATTGCGCGCATATTCATTTTGAATGTAATATTATAGATATACATGCATATTTATGTCAAAATTACTTATATAGTCAATGTTTGATTGTCCAGCAGTTGGTGGTGCGTCCACAGCAGAGGCAGAGGCCACTCTCACACCTCCAGGTATGTTTATATATCCTATAGTGCATGCATATTGATTTAGAATGCTATATCATAAATATACATACATTCTTTTTGCTCTTACGTACTTAGATAATCATTTTTTAATTGTCTAGCTGTAGGTGGTGCCTCCATATCTCGGGCAGAGGCCACCACCGCACCTACATGTATGTTTATATATCCTATAGTGTATGCATGTTGATTTAGAATGTTATATTATTGATATACACATTCTTTTTGCAATTACTTATATAGTCAATGTTTGATTGTCTAATTATAGGTGGTGCATCCATGTCTGGTGCAGGGGCCACTCCCGCCACTTCCGTGCCCTCTGCTTAGTCTGCAGGTTAGTATGAATAAATATAAAATATTTTTTCATTTTACATATTCTTTAAGAATAAACATGAACTTCATGTAATTTTATCGATGTTTATTTTCTAGTTGGAAGGGATGCGTCCACGTCCGGGTCACCGGCTATTCCTCACCGGAGGAACTATCGTCCCGCTCGTGCTGCTGCTCAGGCCCAGGCTCGTGCTTCTATCGCCGGAGGTATATATCACACTTTAATTTTCTTTAAACCATGATTTCTTAATACCACTTTATCTTAATATTGATTGTCTTGATATTTCTTGTAGATACAGGGCAGCCCCATCCCGAGAGGGGGACTCGAGGCCCAAATCAGTCCCACGGGCGGAGGCCCGACAGAGCTAGGGGAGGAAGCATTCACCCTCTTCTTTACCCCCGATTATCTCTATACCGGCGATTATGCCGAGAGGTTCAGCCGGTATATGGGGGATGAGAACCTTCTCGTGAAGAAGTATCCATTTCACGTTGAGTGGGGCGATCAACACCGGCGCTCATTTGCCCTCTTCAGGGATCTGGCTAGGGTATTAATATATATTTTCATTTTACTTATCCAATATATTTATTACTATTTAACACTTGCAATTTAATAACAGTTTTTTTGTATTTGCAGTTGGATTACGACTTTCAGCCTGTACCCGACTGTGATCACTCTGAAAGAGTGCTCGATCTTCACGCTCTGTACCATGGCCTGATGAAGAACATGCAATCAAAGGTCCGATACAATAGGAACGAGATGAAGATCGACTGCTATTCCCTGTGGATGGAGACCCCCGAGGCAGAGAGAGCGGCTCTCCTACATACTCCGGCCTTTGCGAGAGTCGACGTAGATACATGGCCTCTCTTGTGCCAATATTTCGACTCTCAGCGCAAACAGGTTTGTAATTTAAATGTAATTCATTGTTTAATATACAATTTTTTTGTTGCTTAATTAGAAAACTAAATCTGAATGTGTTGTGCACAAACATGCCGATCAAAATAAAAAGAATAGGAAGTCGGCGAAGAGGGGTCTCCCCACTTATACAGGTGGCTCGAGGAATATTACTCGTGCCATGGAGGTATCGATAAATTACAATAGATCTACTCTGATATAATGTAATATTAAGAGTTATTTTATAATATATGTAATTTTTTTGCGAATTGCAGAGAGCTCAGACCCTGGCGTAGGGTAGTATACCGAGCGTGCTGACCGCGTATCTTACCGTCCACGGCACCTCGACAGATCCTGCCACGGGCGAGCTCCGATTCCCCGACACCGCTATCCAGGAGTATTGCGTAAGTATTAATATTTATTTAAACATGTTTGAAATTTTTGTTTTGAATAGTTCAAATTTAAATGATATACTTATATTTTCATGGTTAATATGGGTGTAGGAGCGGGTGGTGGAGCAGGCGGAGGCATCGGGGATCGATTTTACTGGACAGAACGATCCGATGCTGCTGACCCCAGTGCTAGATGCCGCACACGAAGGACACCTCGGAGGTTGGGAGAGAGGCCGGGGACTGGGTCCTAGCAGGGCCCATATGAGGTTAGACTCCACTCCTGCGGTTACTTCCCCTACCCCCCGTGAGCGACGTCTAGAGCATGATGTTGCCGCCTTGAAGACCACCGTCGAGGAGTTGAAGGAGATGTTGGTACATATACTACTTAATAGTAAAATATTATATCACATTATAGATAGTAACACATGCAATATTAGTAGCCTGAGCTTATTTGGTTGTAGACTTAGCTTTGATTAATCATACTTACATAAAACTGTCTAATTAAAATAAACTACGGTTTTCCAAACTAGATATCCAAATGAGTCCTAAGTCCCTAAGTATTCTTAGATTGGGGTTTCGCAATAGCCTGATAATGATACGAATTCGACTAAAATCTAATACACAGTTCTTACTCGTTTATTACACACAAAATTAAACAGATGCGACAAGCTGCGGCTCCATATGCATCTCCTTCGGCTGCGGTTCCGCAAGCCATTACCTCGGCTGCGGTCGCACAGACCACTCTTGCAGCTCCACAACCCGCTCAGACTCCCTCACAGTTCGCTCCTTCATTGGTCGAGTTTTTGACGACTCAGGGCTGCACCGAGGAGCAGATGCGTCAGATTACAGCATTTATCAGAGGTGGAGGAGCTAGACCGAGCTAGGGTAGCTTTTTTTTATATATTTTAAGCATGTATGTACTTATATGATATATATTGTATATATTTTGGACGATATTGATGTTGTTTGCGTGTTCACGATGATTTAGATTGATATCGTATTTTGTTTGTTTATTTCTTTTATATATTATGCGTGAGATGTTGATTATGAATACTGCGGTATTTGGTTATATGATGTATATATTATTGTGCACATGGCGGGGGAAAACATGAAGCCCATTTTTTTAAAATAACCCTGATATTCTGTCCCTACGGATTAATCCGTAAGGCCATATTTTGCCCATACGGATTAATTCGTAGGTCCAATCTTTGCCTTTACACAGTTAGCCGTAGAGGCAAAATATTAGGATACCTGATATTTTGCCCCTATTGACTCAGTAACAGGCGTTACACTTACCCCTACGCATGTATCCGTAGGGGCTTCTATATGGACCTACGGAGTTCTCCGTAGGTCCTTCTATATGGATCTACGGAGAACACCGTAGGGGCATGTTCAGGCCCTACGTAGTTATCCGTCGGGGCAAGTATTTTATTTTATAAACCAATAAATTAAATAATTATTTTGTCCAGATGGACCTACAAATATATCTGTAGGGGCTCATATCTGGACCTATGAATAATTCCGTAGGGTTAAGTATTTTATTTTATAAACCGATAAATTAAATAAATATTTTGTCCCTACGGTGTCATCCGTAGGGGCAATTAATTCTCCTAGGGGTACGTTCAGGACGAAGACTTTCACCTACGGCCTTTGCATCTACGGTGTATTTTTGTGCCCCTACGAACATATCCGTAGGGGCAGTGTTTTGCCCGTACAGATAAAACCGTAGGGGTAACCCCTTATTATAGTAGTGACTATTATCTTGCTAAAACTAAGTTTTCAATAAAACATCTCTAACTTTCCAAAATTAGTTTTTTAATAAAATGCCACTAGCTTTTCCGAAGTCAACTTTTCACTAAAATATCCTTAACTTGGAAAGGTTATGATTTTTACCAAAATACCCTTAACTTTCAAAAGTTAGGTTTTCGCTAAAATACCATTAAATTTTCAAAATTTAGGTTTTCTCTAAAATACCATTAACTTTTCGAAAGTTAGATTTTAACCAAATTACCACAAATTTTCTCAATCTAGAATTTTCATTACAACACTCTAAACTATTATGGAAACTTAGACACAAGAACATAGAACCCTACTTAACATGACATCGTAGACAACTAGGGTAGACGCGAGAACCTAGGCATGGGATGTTGTGAAGATTCCGGTTTACAGATGACATAGATATAGAAAGTAAAACCTTATTGTTACCATGCCTAATAGAGCCGCATGCTAATGCGTACCTGCACCCATATACAATTAGTAAGACACTGGGTTGGGTAGTTTGAGTAGGAATGTTGTATGAAGGGTTTCGGGATTCCTCTAGTTTCACCGTAGTTTCGGGGTGTTAGATATAGGTGCCCTAGAGGAAATTATTGTAATTGTATCGAGACCTATATGTACAGAACATTCTTACTTGATATGATAGTACGTTATATGGCTTGTCTTTATCATTCATGTGTATATGTTTTACTTTTTATTATGTATCACTAGTTCATGTTGATAAATATCATAGGATCTTTACTTGACTACCAGAATTATGATAGGGATTATACTAGTGTAGCCTGGATAGTCTATAAGCATATGCTTAAATGTTCCTAGTCATGAGAGTATCGAGACTGAGCATCGATACTCTAGAGTAGACTAGTGTATACGTTTCTTGACTCCAATTGGGACGATTGTTGATCCCACAACCATTATTGTTTGACACCAAAAATTGTATACAGGTGCTCATTGAAGAATGAGTTCACTGAACGGACTCGCCGAGAACTCCAAAATGGTATTATACCTATTGTCAGATAACAGTTCTCTGATGACATGAGACAGGGTAGTCTTTTGACTTGAGATCGCTGTCTTGTTTGTGTTCCTACTGCACTTTGATTACTACCTTACCAAGGCTTTAAAGAGCAGTGCAAATAGGTTTTAGTTGGGTACAATCTCGAAGCACATACAGGCAGTAGGCGATTGAAGTGATTCATCTCTCCCGGTATAGGGAGTTAATATCGCACTGTGCCTGATTGACTATAACCATAAGTCCCTGGCCAGGGCAGTTGAGATAAATTGATAGGTGTTATCAGCTGTATCTCAGATGGTTATGAGTTTGACATCGGAAAGATTTATTGGGTTATTGGGGGTCTGACAGTATCCACCCCCCAAACCCAGTATGCGACACACTTAGAAGAAGAGACCGGACTGTACTGTGACTATCACTGGTAGGCTCTATAGGATACGGAAGAGTTTTTTTGTCGACCTACCTTTCGATCAATACCCGGGTAGCCATTACGTGCAACTAGTACTGCTGACGTGCTTGTGGGTTTACCCATGAGGGGATTGATCTGAAAGTGTTTCAGATTTAATTGGATATGATCCTAACCTACTGCCAGCATATTGTCAAGTCTTTAGAGTCCTGCACAGAGGGTTTCCTTGCTCAGGCGAAATGATGTAGTGTACGCATGCTGATACGTGCGGGAGTTCGATTAAACACGTGTATACAATACTCATACATTAATCAGACGTTTGATAATACTAGCTAGTTATTATAAAGCCGGATTATTAAATCAAATGTTGATTTAGTAATAAAACATACATTGTTATATTTTCTAGTATTATGTTTATTCTCTCTCTCTCTCTCATTTGCTATTTGTATGTGATACAAATACATATATCTGTATATGATACATATACTATAGTAGTGTGTATATTGATACGTGTGTGAGTTCAATGAAACGCGTGCATGTGATACACGTACATTATACTGACGTTTAATTATACAGAAAATAGTCTTAGAGGAGGGATGAATAAGACTAAGCAACCAATATATCCAAATTAAAAATTTAAGCACTTTCTACAAGATATCACAAATGTAAAAGCTTACATAGATAGACTAAGCCAATAAAGGGAAATGTGTAAGCAAGATTACAAATGACCAATATGCATTAAGAAAGATCAATGACCATATGGCAAGCGAGAAGCATGAAATTTCTACGCTATGAAAATAAAGCAAGAGTATAGAGAAATTGCAAACGCAAACACAAACTCTTTATAGTGGTTTAGCCACCGATAACGTTTCGGTCCCTAATCCACTTTCTTAAGGCCCGCAAGCCTGTTCCACTTAGTACTTCTCAACACATCTTCACCGAGACTACAAGTTGCTCAACACATGAGCAACACTTCTTCTCTCCAAGCTCTTTTCTTTTATAAAGGCACCCTTGCACTCAAGAGTCCTCACACAAAGAAAGAAAAACTTTACAACTCACTCTTCTTCGTACAAAGACACTCTTGCATTCAAAATTTCTCACACAAAGAAAAGAAAAAGAAAATTTCAAGCACAATACTCTCAAAAGTGTTTCTCTCATAGTTCAAATTAGTACTCAAAGAGTGTGGATATATTCGAATGAAGCTCTTGAATCTTTTGTGTATGAGAGAATGAAGATTTAATCAAAATGAAGATTTGCTCTCACAAGAGATGAGATAAGATGTTCATCTTCTGATTTTAGAAGTGATAAACATAAAAAATACTAAGGAAAACATATTTAATGCATCCAATGAAAACTAGCCGTTATTGATGGGGACATCAGAAATTAAACATCGACAGACGTCTGAAGAAGGAAGTGCAGACGACTGAAGTTTTAACGATAAACATCTTAATAGATATAAATGGCTATATTTTTGATAACTTTTCAAATACAGACGTCTAGACCTAAGCCATCAGACGTCTGACGATCATTTGAAATGAATGCAAATAAAAATGCAGAGAGCTGACAGATGTCTGATGAGTAATGTTCAGACGTCTAAAGAACAAAATCTTCTTATCCAAATACATCTTCAGACGTTTGTTTATTGAGCATCAGAAGTCTGGGTCTTCTTTGTTACAAATGCCAATAAGGAACAGAGAGAAGGCAGATGTCTGATGAGTTTAGTGTAGACGTCTAATGAATAAAAAACTATTTTTCCAAAATCTTTTAAAACCAACATCAGACGTCTGTATATTTTTCATCAAACGTCTGTCTCATCTCTGGGTTTTAAAAACATTTCAGATATTTCAGATATTTTGAAAACTCAAAAACCATTGAGAGTGAGCAGACGTTTGATATACAAGATGCGGAGTCTGAGCATGCACAGAAGCTGATATTGGGGTTTTAATGAAATAGAAAACTTCGAAAACGAAAACCCCGACATTTATGCAATGTAAAACGTTCGTGCATGAAAGTGTGATTGTTCAACAGCTCTAATTGATATTACCATATAATCTAAGAGTACTTACAAAGATTCCTAAGTCGATTTCGCAATTCTTCGATTCTTAAATCTTCGACTCTTTTGATCTTAAGCTCTCAAAACTTGGTGCTTCGCTTGAACTTCGGAACACGCCACATACAAGCGTCTTGAACTCGATCTTTTGATCTTCAATTGAGGCTTCAATTCATCGACGCTTCAAACTCGGACACACACGCGTCGGTCGATTGATCTTCAATATTAGACTTGACCTTGGATGCTTCAATCTCGAACTTTGGCTTCTTAGCGTCACGAAACTTTAATATGCAGTTTGAGAAGCTCTCGTATGTTAACCTCCAACATCTATTAGATATGTCGTTTGAGCTCGATTTCCTCCATACTCCATTATAGATCTTCGTCTCGTGATATCCTGAAACACAATCTCATAAACCAAGCTCATCATATACAGTGTTATGAAATGTAACAAGTTAATAAACACAAGTATATGAACATTCATTGTTTCGATATCATAAAAACTATGAATAAGAATAGTATATGAATATCAAGGTATAAATCAAATTCAAAGCATGACACACACACACACACACACACACACACACGTGTTATATGAAAACCAAGATGAAGAACACACATGTGTGTGTGTAGAACTATTTATGATGTCTAACAATATAGGCAATACTAGGAATACGAAATCATATATAACTATTCATATTTTGAACATCAAAACTATGAATGGGAATAATATATCAATATCAAATATATAAAAAGTGTAAATCATGAGATATTGATATATTAATCGATATACACAAGTTATAAGACACGCAAGCTAATAAACAAGTGTATATCAGTTTGGTTTCGATAATGTAAATAAGATAAAGTATGAGACACCAAACAATTATTTATATTTTAGCTATCATCAAAAATAAATAATAGGATAATCAAAATCTATAAGCTATCAATCTCTCCCTTTTTGAGGATGGAAAAACATGAATAGGAGATAGTATATCTATATTAAATAAATCCAAATATCGAATATTGATATACTAATGATCCTATAATTCTTCCCCTTTTTGATATAATCAAAAAGTGTATTTAAGGAGTTCAGAATATTTGAACTACTCCTCCTAAATATATACGTACACCTAAAGTGAATCAAATGTTTGAATCACTACCCCTAAATATATGCATAGGAGAACACTTGGAGATAATATGAGCAAGTAAAAGACAAAATAGGTAAAGGCTCATATCATCAAAGCATGTATAGAAGATATATAATCAAAAGCAAAGGATACATGCAAAAATCCACATGAAAGATCTAAATAAGTTTTAATGGTATGTGGAGACAAGCATGAGGTATCAAAGATATGCAAAATTAAGGCCTAAACTCATGTAATATGTGCGTGCAACAAAGAGGATGTTCAAATATATGCAAGCACACACGAAATATCCAAATGTATGTAATGAAATGATACTCAATGACAAGCTCAAAATACATGTGCTAACTCATAAAAATAAAAACAAGTTTTGAAACATATGAGTTAGAATACATGAGTAGAATACGAGACGTAAAATGAAACATAGGATATATAATCGTACTATTCATGTAGAAGGTGTGTGCGTGTCTTAAAAACATTAAACAAATTAAATATAAACAAGCACACAGGATAAAGGGTAGTAATTACAAGATTTTTACCTCGATAGCGCAAAAATCACTTACTCCATATGCTTGAAACTCAAGTATCGAGAGACAAGCCAAAAATGATCCATTCATGAGTCTTATCACACAATCACTTGCATACCAAATCATTAGAGCTCAATGATGATATATAATGAAACACAAGTGATAGAAATTAATGATAATAACTCATGAACTGATCAAAATATGCACAAAGATACAAGATGATACCAATTAAAAAGTTCAAATGTGCAACATATTCACATAAACAATAACTAACTTATAAAAACATGTGAGTGCAAGCATTAGTAATCAGCGATGGTTTTCTTATCTAATGAATTGACTACCCTGTGAAGGGTTTTTAATCCACTCTGCTAGACCCGTGAATAGAATTCATTGTAATTAACAGAATTCACAACTGGGTTCCCTAAAAGGGTTGCAGAATCCATTTTTGGCAAGATGAAAAATAAGCTAATACCAAATGAAAGATTCGACTTATGCAATAGGGTGTACAAGAATAAAGCAAGTTTAAGCGCAAAAACACCCAAAACCAGGGCACAATAATGATACCAATTGAAAATGGTTCAAAATTAAAACATGTGCCAAATTTATCCATTTGAAAAAGATTTAAACTGTTTAAAACCACATGGATATATACTCTCACACATATAACGACAATGAACATAATCAAGTATGTGAGAGTAGATCATGGCATGAAAACAAAAGGATATACAAATATAAAACTAGTTTTCATACCAAGTTGTGCTCAAGGGTAAAAGATCACAAATTAAAGCAAATGAGAATAAGAAATCACATATGAGCAATTAAAATAATACTATAGATAGCATCTTATATATGAAACATGCACAAAAAAAAGACATTAAACAAAGATAACACTTGTGTAACACATGTGGTGTGTGTGTGTGTGTTAAACATACTCCTCTAAAATATCAATGTTAAGCGCAAATAAATAGGTGATATTTTAAAAGAATCCAGCAAAGAAATAATTTACCCTATAAAGCGATGAGACAAGAAAATAACTCTTTTGGAGCGCTCTTGTTTATTATGATACCGAGCCACTCAAGTTTTCAAATTGTCCATACCTACAAAATAAAGTATGGAAGGAGATTTCGATATCCAAATCTTCTTGGATCCATATGGGTTAAGTTTAGAAACCCATTTAATATTGGCATATAAAGAAATATTCTTCTTTAAATCATAAGTATATGACAAATGGCCGTATGCACCACAAAAATTGTAAGTGTGAGTGTGTGCACGCATGGAGATCCTAGATGGGTTAGTGCAAGCATAAGATAAAGCAAGCTTATAATGTGCATGCTTCTTAAACGTTTGTCTCGAACTACATCTATACAGATAAACATGTGAGCGAATATGAGATTTAGTAAAATTCGAAGCATATTTGAAAAATCTAAATGAAAAGAGTTTTTGAAATTTCAAAGTATTTTAAAAACCAACGCTTCATTTATTCAAAACTTTTTCCTTGCTATGTAAAGAGTCAACATTTGAAAACTTAGCAAGAGAAGCAACCAAATCATCATTTTGCTTCTTGAGAGAAGTATTTTCTAAAACAAGAGATTCTTGAGAAACACAAGAAGATTTTAAAATATCAATTTCTCTTTTAAAACTTGAAATTAAATCATTATTTTGTTTTCTCAAAACCTCACAAGATAAAGCCAAATTATCATTTTCATATTTTAAATTATCAATAGCAGCACATTGTAAATCAAGTTTTGAAAGCAACTTATTTTTCTCAAAATATAATTTTATCAAATAAATCAACTTGAGAATAATGAGCACAAGATAATGCACTAAATTTTGCAATCAAATTATTATTCATGGTCTCAAAAGAATCACAAGTCATCAATTCCTCTCGCTCAATATCAAAATCATAAGAACATTTTTCCAGGAATTCATTTCTAGATGTAATTATATTAAAATTTTCACGAAGATCATGATAAGTATCAAGTAATTGATCATGTGTAAGTTTATGAATATCAACGGATGAAATATTTACAGCCTCATGATCAAGACACCCCTTTGTCGACTCCATAGAGTTGGATGTAGCATCTTGATTTTTTTTTTGTTAAGACGCATCCAAAGTCGCTAATAAAGTGGCACTCTCGTCTTTCTTCCCTTTTATGCATACGGCTTGTTCTCCATAGATGTTCTCTAATGAGCACAATAAGTTATGAGCTGTTTTCCAAGATGAAACATGTTTAAGAGGATCAATGTGTAAAGCACAGTATAAAACTTTTACCACTTTAATATTCAAAGTAAATAGCTCTTTATCACGATTACTCTACTCATATTTAGATTTGGTGGGAATAGAATAGTCGTTATCTACCATTTTCCAATAACTTTTGCCAAGAGATTCAAGAAAATACCTCATCTTAATTTTCCAAAAAATCAAATTTCCTTTCATCGAAAAGAGGAGGATCATGAATAGATTAATTTCGATGAAAGAGCAAATTTGAAAAGATGAAGCCATAGGATCACTATAGGATGTTAAGCCCGAAGAAAAGAGTACGAGACTCTGATACTAACTGAAAATAGTCCTAGAGGGAGGGTGAATAGGACTAAGCAACCAATACGCCAAAATTAAAAATTTAAACACTTGCTACAAGATATCAGAATTTTAAAAGCTACACAAATAGACCGAGCCAATAAGGGAAATGTGTAAACAAGACTACAAGTGACTAATAAGCATTGGGCAAGATCAATGAGCATATAGCAAGTGAGAAGCATGCAATTTCTACGCTTTGAAACTAAAGCAAGAGTATAAAGAAATTGCAAACACAAACACAAGCACTTTATAGTGGTTCGGCCACCGATAACGTCTCGATCCCTAGTCCACTTTCTTTAGGACCGTAAGCTTGTTCCTCTTAGTACTTTTCAATACATCTCCTCTAAGACTACACGTTGCTCGACACACGAGCAACACTTCTTCTCTCCAATCTCTTCTCTCTTATAAAGGCACCCTTACACTCAAGTGTCCTCACACAAAAAAAGAAAAACTTTACAACTCACTATTCTCTCTTACAAAGACACTCTTGCACTCATGAGTTCTCACATAAAGAAAAGAAAAGGAAAATTTCAAGCACAATACTCTCAAAAGAGTTTCTCTCAAAGTTCAAACTAGTACTCAAAAAATATGGATATATTCAAATGAAGCTCTTGAAATTTTTTGTGTGTGAGAGAATGAAGATTTAATCCAAATGAAGATTTTCTCTCACAAGAGATGAGATGATTACTTGAAGATGTTCAAGTTCTGTTTTTAAAATTGATAACCATAAAAAATGCTAAGGAAAACATATTTATAGCATCCAATAAACTAGCCGTTATTGGTGGGGACAGCACAAATTAAACATCGACAAACGTCTGAAGAAAAAAGTGCAGACGTATGAAGTTTTAACGATAAATATCCCAACGGCTATAAACGGAAATATTTTTGAAAACTTTTCAACTACAGACGTCTAGACCCAAGCCATCAGACGTCTGGCTCTCATTTGAAAGGAATGCAAATAAAAATGCAGAGAGCCGACAGACGTCTGATGAGTAATGTTCAGAAGTCTAAAGAACAAAAATCCTTTTCCAAATACATCTTCAGACGTCTGTCTATTGACATCAGAAACCTGGGTCTTCTCTGCTAGTAATGCTAATAAGGAATAGAGAGAAGGCAGACGTTTGATGAGTTCGGTGTAGACGTCTAATGAATAAAAAACCAATTTTCCAAAATCTTTAAAACCAACATCAGACGTCTGTATATTAGTCATCATACGTTTGTATCATCACTGGCTTTTAAAAAAATTCTGATATTTCATATATTTTGAAAACTAAAAAACCACAGAGCGCTAGCAAACGTCTGATGCACAAGATGCAGACCTCTGAGCATGCACAGAAGCTGATATTGGGGTTTTAATGAAATAGAAAACTTTGAAAACGAAACCCCCGACATTTATGCAATGTAAAACGTTCGTGTATGCATGTGTGAGTGTTCAAGAGCTCTAATTGGTATTACCATATAATCTAAGTTTACTTACAAAGATTCATAAGTCGATATCGTAATTCTTCGATCTTAAATCTTTGAATCTTTGATCTTAAGCTCTCGAAACTCGGCGCTTCACTTGAACTTCGGAAAATGCCACACACAAGCATCTTGAAGTCGATCTTTTGATCTTCAATTGGGGCTTCAATTCATTGATGCTTTAAACTCAGACACACACGCGTTGGTCGATTGATCTTCAATATTATCTTCGACCTTGGACGCTTCAATCTCAGACTTCAGCTTCTTAGCTTCATGAAACTTGAATATGCATTTTGAGAAGCTCTCGTCCGTTAACCTCCAACCTCCATTAGATATACCGTTTGAGCTCAATTTCTTCCATCATCAATTATAGAGCTTCGTCTCGAGATACCCTGAAACACAATCTCATTGATCAAGCTTATCATATACAGTATTATGAAATGTAACAAGTTAATAAACACAAGTATATGAACATTCATTATTTCGATATCATAAAAACTATGAATAAGAATAGTATATCAATATCGAGATATAAATCAAATGCAAAGTATGACATATATATATATATATATATATATATATATATATATATATATAATGGAGGAAAAAGGCCTTAGGAGGTTTTTTTTGTTGGGTGGCGACAAAAGATACACCCTCCACCATTTTATTCGACGATCAGCACCGTCCATCTTGATCTTCATTATCTAATATGTCGACACGCCAAATTTCATGTGATTCTAAAATTTTTTCACTGTTGATTTAGTGGGTGGAAAATTAACGGTTTACTGACAATAAAACTTTTTACATTGCTAAATCAATGGTGAAAAGTTATTAGAATCACATGAAACTTGGTGTATCGACATATTAGATGATGAAGAACAAGATGGACAGTGCCGATCGTCGAATAAAATGGAAGAGGGTGTAATTTTTGATGCCACCTAACGAAAAAAGCCTCCTAGGGTATCTTTCATCCATTATTATACACACACACACACATATACATCCATTATTACACACACACACACACACACATGAAAACCAAGATGAAGAACACATGTGTATATATATATATATAACTATTTTTGATGTCTAACAATATAGGCAAGATTAGGAATACGTCATCATAAATAACTAATCATATTTTAAATATCAAAACTATGAATGTGAATAATATATCAATATCAAATATATAACAAGTGTAAAGTATGAGATATTGTTATATTACTCGATATACACAAGTTATAAAATACACAAGCTAATAAACAAGTGTGTATCAATTTGGCGTCGATAATATAAACAAGATAAAGTATGAGACACCAAACAACTATTCATATTTTAGCTATCATCAAAACTAAATAATAGGATTATCAAAATCCATAAGCTATCATATACTGGCCGGTTTATATATGATAAAGCCGGATTATTAAATCAAGTGTTGATTTAATAATAAAATTATATACACTAATATATATATATATATATATATATATATATATATATATATATTAGTATTATGTTCACTTTAAATCTTTTTCTTATTTGCTATTTGTATTTGATGTAAATACTTGTATATATATAAGATACATATACTAATATGTATTGTGTATTTGATCCACAAATACATTTAAAAAGGAGACACCTCATTTCGTTTTCTAATAAAGAAAAAGAAAATGAGGTATGTAGAGAGGTATGGGTTTAAGGGATAGTGTTTTTATTTTATTCAAAATAGAAATACTATTCTAGGATAGTTGCTACTCCATTCTCTACCCATTCTTTCATATTAGTTCTCTTTCTTCAAATTTTCTTGTGATAGCAAAAGAGAAGAGGAAAGCGAGTGAGTTTATTCATCATCTAGCAAAAGTGAGAGCAAGTAGCTTCACTTTGGAGTTTTCTTTGGTGGAGTTGAGCTTGGGTTAGCATTCCTTCGAAGTAGATCATCTTCGGTAAGGATATTGACTTGCAAGCTCGTTCCTACGACGATAGAGTCTAGCTTAGTTCTTCCACGATTGGGTGGACACGCTACAAAAGTTGTAGCCTCTAAACTCATAGCATAAGCTCTCTTGAATTGTTACAACTTATAGTATTTGGTAATTTTGGGTTTGTGTTTGGTTCTATGTTATTGAAAATTTTATTATCTATTCCGCCGCGGTTCGCAAGTGTTGCGACCCTAGAACCAACTACTAACATGGGGGTTAAGCGGAATGCCAGAATTATGGTACCTTTCACCGTAGTTTCGGGGGTTAAATGGAATGCCATGCCATCTGGTACAATTGCCGTGGTTCCGACCCATAAACGGAACATCTCTTACACCTGCTGTTATTCTGTAGGTACAGATAGAAGAGTCATGAGAACTCAATACCCTTACCTGAACAAACTTAACTTATATATATTACCGCTAGCTCATAAACAATACCTGACACTCATACATACATTTTACATAAGACATACGTACACTACACACACCTATTACTTTTCTATACTTTATCTATGTGGGACATCCTACCGAGTATAACTAGCTGACGAATATTCCTTTCCTCCTGTCTTCTTTTGGAATGTCCGTTAGATATGGAAGAGTAGCGAGTTGGAAAAGAAGAAGTGGAGGCGACTATGAATGACTATGCGGAGCTATCTACTATTTACTAGGACTAGTTATCGTTCTTTATCGCCCACCAGTTTAGGGTATTCTTTCCTAGATTCAATATAATGATCTCTTGTTTATCGATGCCAATGATGTAATAAGATTTAAGTTTATGTAATAAATGCTCAGGCTTTTATTTATTGTTTTGGTACATTACCTGCATATTCTTTTATACGCTTAACGTAACTGTATCGACCTGAGTCTCTCACCCGGTATATTTAGGTTGCGGACCGAGTCGCATTTCGTTACTATTCTTCGGAAGCAGGGCGTGACACTTGTAATGCAACAGTGGTTCTTTTAACAGAGGTTGCATCCTGAATTGCATCCATGAGAAGCGGGGAATGGTGAATTGGCAATTACTGTAGCTAAGTACACGATATCTGCTAGTGAGAAGAGTGATTTCCTCAGAGTTTTTGAGCAATTAAGGGTTCCTGACGGTTACTCATCAAATCTCTCTAAATGTGTGGACATGAAACATAAAAAAAATTCACCTTAAAAGTTACGACTGCCACTGACCATACAACAGTTACTGCCCATTGCAATTAGAGCGTTAAAGGATAAGAATGTTGTCTCGGCTGTGATAGACCTTTACCATTACTTCTGAGATTTAAGCTTTAAGGAATATAGGGCATATGATTTTAAAAATCTAAAGAAAAAAGTTCCTATCATTATATATAGATTGAAGATATTGTTTCTGCCAATGCTTTCACAATTATGTTGCATCTCACAGTCCATCTTGCAAGAGAGGCGCGTTAAGATGGACCTGTAAACCATCGGTGGATGTGTTTATTCGAGAGATAAGCAATGGATACATATATAAAAGTTGTTTTATTTTACTTTCGAATAATATTTATTATATCATCAATTAAACTTACCAAAATAAAATCCACATGTTTATATTTAAGTGTCTCGCCCTGCTTCCCAAAAGACGAGGAGTGAGAGTTGACAAGCCCATGACATATTCATACTGAGAAGCACACATTCCCGATATGAATACGCTAAGCGTCTGTATAAGTTGAAACAGGAAAATAATACAAGAATTTAAAGCATAATAAAAAGAATTTTGAACAAATAAATCCAACAGTAATTATTATAAGATTAGTCCAATCGGACACAAGTGTTTAAAGATAAGGAAAAGACAAGAACGCTATGAAGAGGCTCGGACGATGCATACTGAAAAGGAACTAAGAACTGTCTTGTGAAATTGGCTGAACGAACTCCTTCTCACTCGGCTTGATCACGTACCGGGCCTTATCATCTGTACCTTATGATAGACATCCCCAAGAAGGAAGAAAAAACAAACAAAAGGAATGTCTGTTAGCGAACTTGCGTCCGGTAAATAACTCATTACAAAAACATTTTATATTTGAGAAATATATAATGTAAAACATTTAAGAGATGGTAACAAGGTATATATGAAAACCAGCAATGCAACAGATTAATAACAAAAGACACAAAATGCAAGCAATGCATACAAGAGGAAACATTTAATAATAAAACATAGTATTAAGAATGCATGATAATTGTTTGCACCTACTTAAGTGCGCACCAATATCAAGTGCTCACTTGATGAAAAAACGACTCTGATGACTTGCGCACTTATAAACGTATGCATATGATGGTTGATGCATGACATAGGAAGTGACACATGCGCTTCCTTGCCATGCGTACTTGGAAAAATCACTAAATGCCATGCGCATATGCAAAACACGTGTGAAGGTATGAGCCTAAAGGTAAACTCTGAAATGAGTAAATAAACTATGCTAAGCTAATTCAGCACAAAACGAAAAAGATGTGTGAATATAAAAAGAAAAAAGCCGCGCTTCATTAATATTTCAAAAGATGAATTACAAATTACCAGTCCAATACGAGCTTCGCAAAACAAAAGGAAAATACAAATCCTAACTCATTCAATAGTTACAGCAAGGGCAAGAGATCATCACTAGCACATTGGTTATGAAAATCAAAAACAAGATTTTGTAAGGCCTCTCAAGCAGTAGCCTCTCTCTCCTTGCGGTTTCATTCATGAACACGAGCACCAGGGTTGTCACAAACATCTTTAGCTCTAGCATAAGAGGATATGATCGCCTTTTGCCGGTAGATCTGATGCAAGATATCTACAAACGATCCCTCCGGTTCTTGGAGATTAAGCCCATCAAATACACCGAATGTACTTTATCCTCAACCCGATCTAGTGCATGTTGCGGCATCGCCCTCAAAGGCCCGGGTGTGACCTTCCAGATCACATGAAAGAGCAGCTGCAAAAGAGAAGACCGACATGGGAGCAATCGCCCACAGTGATCCTCCAAACGACAGAGTACGGCCTTGCGTTGAGTTTCAGAATAGCTGGGGTTGTACCAGTAAACATCATCATGAAAAACTATACCTTATATCATACAAATAATCAGCCATGGTATCTAAAAGAAAAAGAAACTTGAAGACGTTAGTCCGCAAATTTGAGAAGTTCTATGAAGGGTTGGAATATCTAACTTCGGAGCTAAAAGATAAAATTGGTTTATTAAAGCCAAACTTAAGTCACATGTTTGAAGATTATCTTATGTTAAGTCAAGTGCACAACCCAATGGGTGCGCAAGCTCAAGTGCATAAAGACAGAGGTGCGCATACGCACTTACCAAGTGAATAAAGAAGCAATCGCTTCAGAAATGGTGCAGCTCTAAAAGAAATCAAATGAAGAAGATGGCCCCTATTTATAGGGTTTAAAAGACGGTTCGCATCCTCATGAACCTCGAGGAAAATTTGACGGATCGCAGCTTGACGCTTGGTCGCTACCACGAAAACATGCGAAGGAACAAATGCGCACCTATAACAACGTCCAAGTGACACAAATGCACACCTATTAATGAATCAACATGTGCACACATGGCTTAAATCCATCTCCAAATAGGTGCGCATATGAGCACGAGATAACAGTGACACGTGCAATGCAAGTGCGCACTATCTTGAAGTGTGCAGCCGTCCAAATGAAGCAGATACTTCCAAATGAAGAAATAAAATATTATTCGTTAAAACAAATTTAACAAATCAAACTAAATTGATACGAGATCATCAGATTCGATGGTGCGCATGTACCGGGGATTAATCCAACGGTGCACATTGCCCCATAATTGATATGAATCGATTTAAACCAAATTAAATCAAAATCAGATTAAAATCAAATCAAAATAAAATCAAAACAAAGCTGATATATAGCGAACAAACCCTACTTTTCCCTCTCCTATAAATAGGAGACTCATTCACAGAAATTTAAGACGACAGACCTCCCATAAGCTCGAGAAAAATCTCATCTTTTTCATCCTTAAATAAGTTAAGAAAAAGAAGAAGAAAAACTTATCCCATCTCAATACAAAAACAATATAGATTTTGCTTTACACCGAAGCCTTTTCTTCTTTAAATGAACATATTGATTCACCATAAAAAAATCATCAAGAGATCTTAGGGTCGATCTCTCTTTTTACAAAAGTTTTAAATTTTGTGAGAGATAATTCTCAGGTTTAAGAAAAAACCAATCAAAGATATCTAGGCACCATAAAACTGAAGCCTTTGCTTCTGGAAAATAAACGAAGGAGAAAAGAAAAGAAAAAATAGAAAAAACAGAAGCCATTGCTTCTCCTTGAAAGTTTTTTCTTTCTGATCAAAATAAGTGCGCACCCAAAACCATGTGCGCACATGATAAAAATCGTCTATACAGACATTCGCATCACGTGATATACATGTGTGCGCACTTGATGAATATTGCCTAAAAAGACATGCACGTCATGTGATACCACGTGAGCGTAGATGACAGATCCTGCCCAATGAGCGCTTGTGCGTCACATGAAAAGAAAGTGCGCGCAAGTCAAAATTGTTGACTTAGTCATATGCACACATACATATGTGCGCACATGAATGTTTGATCCGACAATGAGTGCGCAAACACGTAACAAACACGTGCGCACCCTTTTCAAAAGAATAAACATGCATGTGCATCTCACATTCACTTGCGCACTTAGAACACCAAGCTTTTTCTTGATTATTTAGTCAAAAATAAACTAAGTACAGAAGCTTTTGCTTTTTATGTATGACCCATTGATCAAAAACATCAATAAATATAAGTTGATCTCAGTCTCAAAGACAACTAATGGTCCTTATGACTATACTCGTTAAGTCAATCTTAATCTAAAACAAGATTAACAATTCTCAACCATATTTTAAGTCGATCTTAATTTAAAATAAGATTAACGATCCTTAAACTCTTAAGCTGATAGCAGAAAATACCTAAGTTCATCCCAAATATGAGATTTACGGATTTCGACTAATCCGCGCCTTACGGGCGATAAAATTAGTCTCCGTATACAATCTAAGGGCAACCCAAAAATAAACAATATATAACACGACACGAAGTGAAATACTGGAGAAGGAGAAAGAATTTATCATTTCATGATAACGTAATTAACTGCAGGGGTTTGCGCTTGCAGGAAAAAGCGTCCCTACAATCAAAAACCCTTCAGAAATGAGGGAGAATCTGATAAGTCTGCTAAAACTGTCGCATTTATCCAAACCTCCGATATACGGTGCAATAAATCAACTTGGTATCTTTGGAGAAGTGGATAGATATGTTCCATATAGCATCTGCCCCCAAATTCAGGCAAGACGTTCGTCAGTCCAGTTTTCGGCGGTAAACAGATTCTGGCATGCCCGATGGGACCCTTTTTCTCTTTCCACTCCACACTTTGTCTGTCGTGTTTCGCAAACCAATCGCGGTAGCTTTTGTTTATAGTTGCTATTGGGTTTCGGGATACTAAATCTAGTGTTCTCCTCCCTATGCAGAACTCAATGGCGTCCTCCAGCAAATGCAACTGCAACTATAATACCAACACCACTCCATCCAAGGTGTTCTTTTCTGCAGAGGCTATGGCTCCGTTACTCTGCATCATGACTGCCCAAAACTTGCAGGATCTCAATGTTCTTTGATTTGGAGTAATGCTCCCCTAACCTACCATCGGTGCCTCAACGCTGAATGGTGAAGCTCAAAAGATGTCAGTCTTCAACAGGATGACGACCACCTCCGCAGGCCCTTCTAAGAAGCCTTCCATGTCTGAAGGTTCGGTTTTCAAGAGGCTGAGCACAAGCTCCATGGGCTCTGCCAAGAAGCCCATGATTCCGAAGAAATTAGTCTTAAAGAAGCTGAGCTTTGCTACTTCGGACGCTCTAACCGTTCTGGCCATTCCTAGAAAGACTGTTACTAAGAGGCTGACACCTGCAGCCTATGCTACTCTCGAGGTGCCAAAGGGAACTTCACCTCCAAAGCCATCTGTCTTCCACAGACTGGAATCTACTACTCTACCTAGACAATCGGTCTTCAAACGCTTGTCACCTGCCAAGGGACAAGAACAACGTAGAGGGAAGATACAGAAGGCTCCCAAGGCTGAAGAAGCTCCAATCTTCATAAATACTCGACGTCGATACTGGCGTCGAACAAGGCAGGTCGAGGGCAATTCGCCATCTAGACTAACCATGCCGGCTCCGATGATCCAGGCTACTGTTCCAACTTGGAACAGTTTCGAAGTGCTGAAAATGGTGAAGCGCAACTCTCCAACTGCTGTGCTAAAAAAAATCTGCCTCCTTCGGAGATATCAAACGAGCCAAAACCGACTCTCTCTTTGAAACGACTTTTCTCGACCATCCACAAGGTCTGGAAAGAAGTACAAAGGTCAGTAATCAACAAAGATTACTTCCCTAACCTAAGAAGCTGGAGAGTCATGATAAATGCTCTTCCCATCAACCCAAGAAAGCTCCTGCTATAATGGTTCCTCCAAAACCGGCCTCTCACAAAAAGGAGAGGTTGGAAAAGACTCAAAGACCCAAGACGAGCACCGAAGGGCAACACTCCAAGCGCCCTAAATCTGGATGCTTGGTAGTTCACACCGTTTATATGGTGAAGTCCAAAGACGAAAGCAAAACTTTCGTCTCTCAGAGACCAATAACACGGTCTGTAACGAAAGATCTCTAGAAACTGCAAGAGTTAATGGCTCAGGCGGTAGAAATTATGAGTCCTCCGCC
The DNA here is from genome assembly GCA_030015575.1 of Agapanthus africanus. Lineage (NCBI taxonomy): Eukaryota > Viridiplantae > Streptophyta > Magnoliopsida > Asparagales > Amaryllidaceae > Agapanthus > Agapanthus africanus. Next base: position 142,909,408 of record CM057337.1, read on the forward strand.
TGGTGCAAATCAGGACTGTGGTTCCGAGGAAAGAGCGGAGCAGGAATCAAATACCAATTCTCTGAAACGCATTCTCCAAAATAAGGACGAATAGGCTATAGAAATGGACGCTAGAATAGATAAGATGACCCATTTATTCCAAAGTATGATCGGGATGATGGCTCGTCCCGAACCACCAGCAGATGAACCGCCGGTGGTCGTCATCGAAGATAAAGGAGAGACTCCTAATCCCCTCCAAGCCTCAGCAGCGGTAAAGGAGGAAGTAATCTCCAAATCGTAGCTGGATGAATATATCACCCAAAGTTCAAAGCTTACCTAGCCAGTGAAACTGCCGGCAAGTTGATAAAGACTAGCCGAACTTAGCCGGTGTGTTACGATCAAATACAATACCCGCCAGGATATACCATCCTGACGTTTCCTATATATAAAGCAACCGGAGACCCAAAGCAGCACATCATCCAGTTCTGGTCCAAGTGCGGAAATACTGGGAGTAATAATATATTGCCCCTTCGACAATTCGTTAGCAGTCTAGCAGAAGTGGCTTTCGAATAGTACTTGGAGATCCCTAATGACTCGATCAAAACCTTAGAGAAGATGGAGCTCCTCTTTTGCCAGAGATTCGTTAGTGCGAGCGAGCGCACTACCGTGACCGCCTTGGTCAACGAGAGGCCCAGATCAAACGAGAAATGGGTTTAGTACGCGATGAGATAAAGAAATCTTTGGTCCAAGTGAGAACAAAGAATTACTGAAGCTTCGGCCATAAGTATGTTTGTAAGCACTCTCGATAGAAAGGCGCAAGCATTTCCAAATTTGGCCCTTCTTAGCCCAGCAACTTTTCAAGAACTCATTGATAAGTTGGCTCAGCTAGATGCGATGAACCAAGGTCCTCCCTCTTCCAATAGAGATTCGCGAAACTTTAAAGGAAAAGGTAAGGCAGTGTTTTTCCCAAACACAACAACAGCTGAACGGTCCTAAAGTGTCTGGTCGTCAAAATAGCAATTGTACGGGACCAACTCTTGAAGAAAGAATGGACGAGGATATTCGTTCCTTCGTGACAAGACAAGGAAGTTATTTGACCTTGCAATGAAGAGCGGATTTCTGACTTTGCCCGAGTCATGGCGACCGGCCAAAGCCAACGATGTCAATATTCTAACTTATTGCCCATATTATCGGGTAGTAAGTTATCCGATTGAAGATTGCTGCGTCTTCAAGAACCGGGTCGAGGACCAGTACAAACAGGGTAAGTTCATGCTCTCAGATAAATGGAAGGTGAACCCTCCTCAGAAACACATCTCTAAAGGAACCAACACGCAGGGCACATCTTGCTCGTCATCGAAGAAACCCTATAGGAGGTGATGTTGTCTCCCAAAACAAAAAGGATGTTAAAAGATCTCCAAGCATATCCTGCGATCAAGTGGAAAAACCCGCTTAAGCCAAAGATCATAGAAGGGAGGTTGAAGCCACGTCCTACTCCAAAGGGTATTCATAAAGGGAAAACCCCCAAAGTCAAGAAGACTTCCAAGAAGAAAAATAAGAAGAAAGCAAAGAAGTTTTTACAGCCAGCCGAGCATGTCAACAGCCGTACAAACATCCAAAAGTACATTGACGCGCTAGAAGAATACAATCAGAAAGCGCGTTCGCCTATTACTCTTGAAGAATTTATCACACACATCCTCAAAAATAGCAGAAAGGATGGGGATGATGACTCAGAGGAAGAAATAGAAGACCGTGTGGAAAAATGCCGCATGGTCTCTCACTCCCCCATCTATGATGATGAGGCTCTAGCCGCGTTCGAAAGGGATACAGACGAATAGGGGGCAGAATCAATGCCTGAAGCTTCGAGTTCACCACGACAGGACCCGATTGAGAAGCTCTTAAGAAGCCTTCCAAAGAAGCCGGGAAAATCAAAGGCGTGAGCTGGCTATCTAAGAAAAAGCCAGACTACAACATCTAAAAAGGGAAGCCGCGGAAGAGGCAAGTTATGTAACTCCCCAAGCAAAGCCGAATGAACAACCGAAGCAGAAAATACTGCTAAAGAAAGGCAAGTCCGAGAGACACTTCGCTAAGGACCTATCCAAAGGAATGAAGCTGTTGCCCCTAAAGATGTATACCCCAGGAGTTGTAGACTTCAAAAGTAGAGAAGAGCATCCAAAGTATTGCCTCGACCACCGAAAGATCTGCCACCCCCATCAAAGAGTGTAAATCATTCGGAAAATGGTGGAGAAAATACGTACTACATAACAGGCATCTTAAAAGAAGGAAGCGGATAGCCAAGGCTCATCCGCCCTAACATGATTGTCCCAAAGCGAATGGCCAAGCAAGGAAGATCACCAAAAGTTGTTATATAACTAAGGCTCAAATTTCAGAAGGAGGAAGTTCGACAGTGCCTACTTTCGGAAGTGATTCGGAAGATGAACTTCTCGTCAATCTCCTCTATGTAGGCTTCTCATCGGGAGACGAAGAAAAGGCAAAAGACTACAGCAACATTTGGCTGCGGAACCACACTCTCCTCGAGAAAAACCTTAGGCCTGCAAATAAGGATCCCAAGAATCAAGATAAGGGTAAAGGGAAAATGCCTGAAGAGATCGCCCTTGATGAAAAGGTGGCCAAAAAACTCTCCACCAAGGATCTCCCTAAGAAAAGTAAGGTGGAATACAATGTGTTAACCCATCTGAAGAAGTCACCTTCAAACTTGAGCATATACGATGCTTTGCTCTTGTCAAAAGAACTGCGGGAGTATTTAATTAAAGCCCTCTAAGAACTGGACCTTTTTTATATGCACTTTGCCGAAGAAGCGATGAAGGATAAAATAGAGGAGGTATACACGGCCGATATCACCTTCAGCGAAGAAGATCTTCTCTTAGAGACGTTCAAGCACAATCGACCGCTCTACATCTTCGGGTACTGCGACGATTAAAGAATAAATAAAATCCTTGTCGGCAATGGTTCTTCGGTCAACTTGTTAAATGTTAAACTGCTCAAGCAGATGTCCATGGATGTACGATACCTCGGCTGAGAGAAAATCACCATCTCCGGATTCGACTCCTAGTCTTCAAGAACGCTAGGGTCTATAGTGTTGATACTTTGCTTTGGACAACTCGTCACCGACGTCAAATTTTACGTCATCGAGGGCAAGACCTGTTATAAAGCTTTACTAGGTAGACTTTGGCTATACCAGGGCATCATCCCTTCTACACAATATCAGTGTATGAAGTATTTTAAGGATGGCCAGGAGCACACCATCACAGAGGAGCTCAACCCGTTCTCGGTAAATGAAGTATAGATATATGAAGACGCGAAGTACTTCTTGTTGGACTACGGAGTACTTCTTGTTGGACTATGAAGTTACAGAGAAGTGCGACAAATTCAAAGACAAGCAAGTCTAAGCGGCGATCATCCCAATCTTTAGAAGTGACTCTGAAGAGGACGAAATAGTACTCACGGGACAGCCTCCAAAGGAAACTGATAAACTGTAACATTTCAGAAAAATAAAATTTTATTTTTGGGAATTTATAAAATTAAATAATAAATATTACGAATATTTTGATAATGCGGTATAATTAAATACCGACAAATTGGAAAATATTTGGAAAATTATACGAATTACTGAAAAGAGGGGTTTTATAAGATTTGAGCATTTATAGATTGTTATATAATTAATTATATTTCTTTTCATTGCTAATTGCGATTAAATATCGCTAATCGTGCATTAAGCTAGTTTTGTGCACATGACATGCACCATGTCACATTTTAGCACGTGTTATATTTTATCATGGCTTTTCCTTATATTTTCTTTCATGATTTTGTTTCGAGTGAGAAGAGAGAAGAAAAGAAAAGAAAAGGAAAAGAAAAGAAAAATGAATAAAGAAAGAGGGATGGATATGAGAGAGAGAGAGGGGGGGGGGGGTGAGGGGTCAAACCTTGACTTGGGCCATTCTCTCCACTTCATTCTCTTCATCTTTTCCCCCTCCCTCAACCATGGCTGCCCTCTTCCTTCCCCTCCTCAAAACACCTCACTTCATCATCAAAAACACATCAATAGTCCATCCCCATTTCATTAAACTTGTGAACAAGCTCACTACAAGCCCTTTGGACCAAGAAAAATCGGATTTTGAGCACTTGGGGCAACTCACGAATTTTCTTGAGTTTCCAAATGAGGTAATTTTATCGACATTAGTGTAGTAATCCATTCTCATTAGTGTCCATGCTTGATTAGAAGTGTTTTAGTGATATTTAGTGAAATTTGAAAATTCTAAGTTAGGGTTTTGAGAAATTCTTGAGTTGTGAAATATAATTGAGGTTAGTACAGGCCATACAACCCCTGTAGTGATGATATATTGGACTAAACCATGGAACTAAACCCCAATTAGCGAACTTAGAAATCCTCGACATCGTATTTTGTTGAATTTGTGATAGGAATTTGATATCTGCTATCACCCGGGGACACTAGGACTTATTTTGCAAACACTGTGAGTCAAGCAGGAACCCAGGAAGCTACCACAGAGACCCGAGACCCCAACTCCACCTATAGGCCACAGATTTAATCATTCTGGCCGTAATTTGCGGTCAGAGTAGGGTTGATTTGGTCCATGTTTGTTCCAGGGATTTATCTCCAGTAAAATAGACCCTTTACATTGCAAATTTGGCTAATTTCACCTAGGAAAAAATCTGGGATCATTTTCTTATGTTGCTGCATGTTTTGCGATTTCGTTTTGAATTGAACTTTCGTATTTGATATATTGTATTCCGTCATGTGACGTTTGAACGTCAACGACTAGGGTTATCGGTCGTGTTTTGCATGCTAGCTATAGGTTTTAACCTATGAGCGAAACGTGTGCCGTTTTGGTTTTCCGACTTGATTTTAATACGTATTTGCAATATGTATTGGTTGTAGGTACCCTCACGAGGATTTCGAGACGACGAGGAGAGCGTGGCATCATCGACTCCAGCAAGCGAGGACCAGATGAGTGGATATATATCTACGGGGGATGTCGGGTGGATGGCGTATAGCACCCCCGCAGTTCGTAGTGTAGTGTATGATATTATATATATATATATATATATATATATACGTTTATATGCTTTTTTGTGAGATCATTGTTGATCCAGATAGGTTATAGGCTTCATGATACATTTTTAGTGTAATTAGAAGTAATTTAGTTTAGCTTCTTAGCCGCGAAACCTAGATTAGAGATTTCACCCACACGCGCACACACACATGCATACATTTTATTACTTGTGCGTATATAGGAATATGTATGTATATATAAATACACATAGGTATGGAACTATGTATGTGTGTGTACGCACACACACACACACACACGTATACATATACATAGATGATGAGGATTGTACATGGTACTTGGAGATGAATCGATGAGTTTGGGCTTGATGCCAGGAGGTCGGTGATGTGATTGGTTCGTATTATGATATACGACATGATGTTATTAGCGGGTCTCTAGCCGTGGTGTTTTCATACACACGCATACATATATGTAGATGGTATCAGTATGTACTAGACGTAGATCAGTACCCCCAGATCATGATATATGATGAAAAGGATACCAGATGAATAATGAGATAATGCGATAATTGACCCGTACCCAGATTTGAGATGCTGTACGATGGATTTACCGTACGAGATATAATTATGATGATTGATCCGCACTCATGACTCGAGGATGTCATATGATGTATTGTATCGTACGTGCTACTATTGAGGCGGGATCACCGACTATTATACATATATATATCAACTCAGACTTAGGTGGTTTTCTTTACCCTTTTTGATTAGTCTGTTAGTTTAGACCTTTATTATACTTATAGATGTTAGATTATACCCGGGTCATACATATTTCAAAACTAATATATCGTGAATATTTTAAAGGCAAGCCAAGGGATTCTACGGATATTTCAAAGGACGCACTTTTTCTTAAAAACACCGTATTCCTATTTTCTAAACACCACGATTCATGTGATTTTAAATGGCAAACTTAATGACCCGATTATATAAATGTTTATTTTCTTATTGTTGTGTTTATTATTCAGCTTCCGCATATTCTTGCTGTTCGCATCGCATTGCATGCTTATATTGTGTTGTCATATGCCATTATTGAAATCATACTGTCAGGACAGCAGCACCATTACCGATGATGCGTATGTTCCACGTACACCTGCTTGCCGGCTCACTCACATCATCATCGTTAATTGCCATGCCACGTACACTGTAGAGAATATTAATTCATCGAAATCGCTTGTTAGCTGATAGTTCCGATATATTATTATTTTGATAGCTTAGACATTGCATTTATTACTGTGATTGTCATGCATATTTATACGCTCATTTTCATGCATTATTATTAGGGCCAGTCCGGATTGCCGGAGCCCAATATTTTATAATTCATTGTTTATTTACTTTGAGATATTGAGATTTCAGATTTCCATGAGATTTATGGATTTGGAGAAACCGTAAGGATTTTATAAACTTATTATCATTTTAAAATGAAAGTTGCGGTTTTCTCATGATATGATTTGAGATATGTCCACCATGAGTTTTCTCGGCTCTTGAGCGATATCATACACCCGATTCGAGGAGGAGGAGGAACCATCTGTGGGTGTAAGGTGGACCTGGTGCGGTACCCTAGGGCAAGATGGTCGCAGATGATGGCGTTGAGCCTTGCAGGGGAACACTACCGACCGGTGACTTCATTGTGACTTGTCGGATGTCCGGAGGATACCGATCGGAGTTTGGGCCAGTTTGGATAGCTGGAGCCCAGGGTCCAGTCCGGATAGCCGGAGCCCTAGATATCGAGACAGCTATATATATATATATATTTGTGTCGATACTAAACAATGTTTTATTTTGATTTTATTGATGATATCTCGATTTTATATACATAAATCTCACTGAGATATGAAAACAGTTTTTCTCATTTACATGTATTCTATTTTCATGCATTCATACCTCATATTTATGATATGTTGCTACCTGAGGCACTGACACGAGCACTTGGTATTACACTTATGTATAGATGTTTACCCTTGCCACCTTTTCATGCTTCAGACCTTATCATATTGAGGATATATATATATATATATATATATATATATATATTACTGATCGTATTGACCTAGAATTGAGTCATACATACGATTTCTGCTCTGTGATGTTTTCTACTCACGAGTTGGCAACTCATCCCCGTTGTGCCACAGTTTCTTGCAGGTTTTGCCGTACAGGTTTCGTTGCGGTTTTGCTGGCACATTACTTATTTCCGGGTGATTGCTTTGGTAGGCGGGTTCACTCGCATTGTGACCACCCTTGTATTTTATTTACATTGTTGTATCTAGTAAACTCCATCAACCAGACAGTATTATTTATTTGACTTTGAGACCACTTGTATATTATTTCGACCTTAGAGTCGCGCGTTGTATTATTATGATTTTCTTGATGATTTGAGTTTCCTTTTGAGTTTTGATCCTCGCCCTTGGCGTTGTATATTATATTGCTTGCGTGGTTGTGACCATCAATTGACGAAGAGCTAGATCCCGCTTGGCGATGCCCTTATTCATATTATGCATGTTGTACCCGTTTGGGGCCAGTATTTACAAAGGAAACTCTGCCGAAATTTTCGGAAAAGATATGCTGTTTTAAAAATGTTTGCAACGACTTTTCAAAGTGATTATTAGCAACTTTAAAACAAGTTTTCCTTCACTTTCTTCTTTTAAATGGTTTAGATTTCTGGGAATTTTTTTGGCTTACTTGAATTAGATCGGGTCCTATAGGTTTCATATGATTCAAGTGCAAGTCACGTACCATTTCGGGTCGTGATAAAGTTGGTATCAGAGCGCTAGGTTAACTTGGTTCGAGTCTATGTTTGACTATGCGGAGCCTAGGGCATTTGTATATATACGGAATCTAGGCTTGACCTTACGGAACTTAGACTTAGTCGAGAGGGTATTAGACCCGAACTTTCGTCGCGTAGGTTGACCTTGGTTGATGGAGTAGGTGACTTAAGGAGAGTGACATACCGTGTGTATGTTCCGTAGCATACTTACGATACGCTGCTCCGCTTAAGAAGGCTTAGGATGTACATTTTCTTGCACAATATTATATCCATTCTTATGATCTATCCTCAACGATACCAGTTTATGGTTTTGCTGCCACGATTACACGGGCAGAGAGAGCTACGGCTATAGTTGCGTCAGCATGAGCTCGTCATGGACGAGGACTGACCAGGGCGTGATTCCAGAGACATATGATTGTATAGAGGCGTCGTTTTATTGTGTTTTCGTGCCATGAGCGTTTGATGGATCGCTTTTACGAGATTTCTCGGACGTATTTGGGCCACCGCTAGAGGCCAGCCAGCATGTGATGACCGTCAATGCACCATTTATTTTGATGATTGAGGCACCGTTTAGCGTGCGGATGAATGATTCAGTTATTGCTGCGACTGACGAAATGTCGCCTAGATATTGAAGCTAATGCCGCACGAGTTATACTTAGAGATATGATAGAAGATCGCTAGTTACCCAAGGAGGAATGATTATGACATATGATTCGTTGCCTACCCCGATGTGAGTTCATCAGATTGATTGATTTCAGCTAGAGACGACTTCACGCAGGTACGTTGAGAGTTGATAGAAGACGATCGAATGTCAGAAACCCATTTTCCAAGTTTAAAGTATTCGGAAAAATATGCAAGTATTTCCATGGACCTTCTAGAAGAATGAAATCCTAACTCGATATAATGACCATGAGAACGCTCTGAAACCTTAGAGTTTACAGCAGTTAAGCAGTGCCATTGATGAGGCTTGGGTTTGCCATTCTACGGTTGGTCCATATGTACTGTGGCATGTACTGGAATACTATTAAACTGTACTCAAGATGTTGAGCTCTTGGGGATTATGGAACTTTGACGAATCGATCGAAATGTTCGACATCATTCGGATATCATGTGATGGGATACATTGCTTGGGAGACTCCAGATACGAGTATAGCCGTTGGAGCGCAGTCCATGCAGCCATGAAGAGATGAGTCCGAATCAGTTGACATTAGAGAAAGGTGGAGTAAGAGGTTCATACGAGATCTTGATGAGATGACGTTCCACTCCGCTGACATCAGAGATGTGATACGCATGCCGAGGCATTGTACATGGATATATCTTCCAGAAAGAGTTGCGATGAGTATGCAGCCGTTCCTGAACAAGAAATAGATTTAGTAAAAGGTGAAAACTTCCGGGCAGTTCGGCAGAAACGAGATTCGGGAGAGACCCCGACGAGATCTTTCTGGAATACTATACGAGAAGACTTGGACTCAGGATCCTTCATGTTGCGCACACCCAGTAGGCCAGAGTTCGGCACCGTCGACAAGACATGTTATGAGTGACCATGATAGATGGCTAGAGACCTTTAGAGGATGTGCTAGAGCGGGACTGTTTCCGCCATCTTTGATTTCGGTATTTTGGGCGATTTATTTGCATGATTGAGATTTTGTGCACCACAGTTGCACCTGACTTCGATTTGATGTCATTCGAGATGTTGATTTGATTTCATACCTATGGTATGCTTGTGATTTGACTTATGCTTTCGGCATAGTTTTCATGCACTTTTGGTATTTTGATTTGATTTTGTGCACTCTGATGCACATGGTTGTGAGATTATATACAACGGTATACCTGATTTGGATTTGGATTGAGATGTGTTGTATACCGTCGTTTTCGATTGTGATACTTGATATTTGTTTTCGTGCACCTTGTGCACGACTTTTCGCAAGCAAATTCGGAAATGAAAGAAGGCTACCGAAATGGGTACTTGACTTGATTTGGATTTTGCACAGACTTGACGCGCTTGATGCGATTTTGGTGCACATCAGATGCACTAAATCGAGATTCTTCGTGCATATCAGATGCACCTGATATTGCTGTCAGGCACACACGTTGCCTTTGACAGGTGTTTCGTGCACACTCGTTGCACTTAGATTTTGTTCTGTGCACATGTATGGAACATTGATGGATTTCGATTTTCGTGCGCACCAGACGCACGTGACATTCTTATATACATTTTAGGATTAATTTCTTTTGAGCAGTATGTTTTATGATATTTACTATTTGATATAGTGACTGAGCAGGACTAGTCCGAGGACAGTACCTAAATATATTTTTGCATGCATTGATTATTATCGAAGGGATTTCCAAAAAGGAGCTATAGTCTCAGTATTTACCTACGTGTCGTAGGTGACATGAGACATTTAACAAAAGAAACCCTTCTAAATTATTTTCAAAACGGCGGGACGTGCATGTTAAACAAATGATATATATATATATGTATATATGTATATATATATATGTATATATATGTATATATATAGTTATTTTCTTACAATAAACGTCCGCCCCTGTGCCGTGATACGCGCATTGCACAGTGATTGGAAAAGAGTTTAGCATACATTTCTTTCAAATATTTAATGATGTTTACATGTATGACTTGATGTATATCATGTTGGCTTTCGTATTGGATTTTGACATTGATGTCTTCCCCATAACTCCGATGATTGCGGGATGCTTGACGGAGTTTTGATTTTGGTTTATATACTCGTTTTCATGTGCATGCATTGCGCCACGATGTGTCTTATGTATTTATGATTTCGGAGCCCCGACGACTTGACCATTTTACTGAAATGTTTTAGAATTTGATGGATTTAAATTTAAATTCGGGGACCGAATTTCTTTAAGGGGGGAAGAATGTAACATTTCAGAAAAATAAAATATTATTTTTAGGAATTTATAAAATTAAATAATAAATATTACGAATATTTTGATAACGCGGTATAATTAAATACCGATAAATTGGAAAATATTTGGAAAATTATAGGAATTACTGAAAAGAGGGGTTTTATAAGATTTGAGCATTTATAGATTGTTATATAATTAATTATATTGCTTTTCAATGCTAATCGCGATTAAATATCGCTAACGTGCAGTAAACTAGTTTTGTGCACATGACATGCACCATGTCACATTTTAGCACTTGTTACATTTTATCATGGCTTTTCCTTATATTTTCTTTCATGGTTTTGTTTTGAGTGAGAAGAGAGAAGAAAAGAAAAGAAAAGGAAAAGAAAAGAAAAATGAATAAAGAAAGAGGGATGGGCATGAGAGAGAGAGAGGGTGAGGGGTCAAACCTTGACTTGGGCCATTCTCTCCACTTCATTCTCTTCATCTTTTCCCCCTCCCTCAACCATGGCTGCCCTCTTCCTTTCCCCTCCTCAAAACACCTGACTTCATCATCAAAAACACATCAAAAGTCCATCCCCATTTCATTAAACTTGTGCACAAGCTCACTAAAAGCCCTTTTGACCAAGAAAAATCGGATTTTGAGCACTTAGGGCAACTCAAGAATTTTCTTGAGTTGCCAAATGAGGTAATTTCATCACCATTAGTGTAGTAATCCATTCTCATTAGTTTCCATGCTTGATTAGAAGTGTTTTAGTGATGTTTAGTGAACTTTGAAAATTCTAAGTTATGGTTTTGAGAAATTCTTGAGTTGTGAAGTATAATTGAGGTTAGTAGAGACCATACAACCCCTGTAGTAATGATATATTGGACTAAACCATGGACTTAAACCCCAATTAGCGAACTTAGAAATCCTCAACATCGTATTTTGTTGAATTTGTGATAGGAATTTGATATCTGCAATCACCCGGGGACACTAGAACTTATTTTGCATACACTGTGAGTCATGCAGGAACCCAGGAAGCTACCACAGAGACCCGAGACCCCAACTCTACCTATAGGCCACAGATTTAATCATTCTGGCCTCAATTTGGGGCCAGAGTAGGGTTGATTTGGTCCATGTTTGTTCCAGGGCTTTATCTCTATTAAAATAGACCCTTTACATATGCAAATTTGGCTAATTTCACCTAGGGAAAATCTGGGACTATTTTCTTGAGTTGCTGCTTGTTTTGTGATTTCGTTTTGACTTGAACTTTGGTATTTGATGTATTGTATTCTGTCGTGTGGCGTTTGAACGTTAACGACTAGGGTTATTGGTCGTATTTTGCATACGAGGCTATAGGTTTTAACCTATGAGCGAAACGTGCGCCGTTTTGGTTTTCCGACTTGATTTTAATACGCATTTCCAATGTGTATTAGTTGCAGGTACCCTCACGAGGATTTCGAGACGACGAGGAGAGCATGGCGTCATCGACTCCAGTAAGCGAGGACCAGGTGAGTAGATATATATCTACGGAGGAAGTCGGGTGGATGGCGTATAGCACTCGCATAGTTCGTAGTGTAGTGTATGATATATATATATATATATTATATATATATATATATTATATATATATATACATGTATATGTTTTTTTGTGAGATCATTGTTGATCCAGATAAGTTATAGGGTTCATGATACAGTTTTAGTGTAATTTGAAGTAATTTAGTTTAGCTTCTTAGTCGCGAAACCCTAGATTAGAGATTTCACCCACACGCGCACACACACGCATACATTTTATTACTTGTGCGTATATGGGGATATGTATGTATATATAAATACACATAGGTATGGGACTGTGTGTGTGTGTGTGTGTGTGTGTGTGTGTGTGTGTGGATGATGAGGATTGTACATGGTACTTGGAGATGAGTCGATGAGTTTAGGCTTGATGCCAGGAGGTCAGTGATGTGATTGATTCGTATTATAAGATACGACATGATGTTATTAGCGGGTCTTTAGGCGTGGTGTTTTCATACACACACATACATATATGTAGATGGTATCAGTATGTACTAGACGTAGATCAGTACCCTCAAATCATGATATATGATGAAAAGGATACCAGATGAATAATGAGATAATGCGATAATTGACCCATACCCAGATTTGGGATGCCGTACGATGGATTTACTGTATGAGATATAATTACGATGATTGATCCTCACTCTTGACTCGAGGATGTCATATTATGTATTGTATCGTACGCGATACTATTGAGGCGGGATCACCGACTATTATATATATATATATATATATATATATATATCGAGTCAGACTTAGGTGGTTTTCCTTACCCTTTTTGATTAGTCTGTTAGTTCAGGCCTGTAGTTTACTTATAGATGTTAGATTAGACCCGGGTCATACATATTTCAAAACTAACGAATCATGAATATTTTAAAGACAGGCTAAGAGATTCTATGGATATTTCAAAGGACATACTTTTTCTTAAAAACACCGTAGTCCTATTTTCTAAACACCACGATTCATGTTATTTCAAATGGCAAACTGTATGACCCGATTATATAAATGTTTATTTCCTTATTGTTGTGTTTATTATTCAGCTTCCACATATTCTTGCTGTTCGCATCGCATCGCATGCTTATATTGTGTTGTCATATGCCATTATTGAAATCATGCTGTCAGGACACCGGCACCATTACCGATGATGCGTATGTTCCACATACACCTGCTTGCCGGCTCACTCACATCATCATCGGTAATTGCCATTCCACGTACACTGTAGAGAATATTAATTCATCGATATCGCTTGTTAGCTGATAGTTCCGATATATTATTGTTTTGATAGCTTAGACATTGCATTTATTACTGTGATTGTCATGTATATTTATACGCTTATTTTCATGCATTATTATTAGGGCCAGTCCGGATTGCCGGAGCCCAATATTTTATAATTCATTGTTTATTTACTTTGAGATATTGAGATTTCAGATTTCCATGAGATTTATGGATTTGGAGAAACCACAAGGATTTTATAAACTTATTATTATTTTAAAATGAAAGTTGCGGTTTTCTCATGATATGATTTGAGATATGTCCACCATGAGTTTTCTCGGCTCTTGAGCGATATCAAACACCCGATTCGAGGAGGAGGAGGAACCGTCTGTGGGTGCATGGTGGACCCGGTGCGGTACCCCGGGGCAAGATGGTCGCAGATGATGGCGTTGAGCCTGGCAGGGGAACACTGCCGATCGATGGCTTCATTGTGACTCGTCGGATATCCGGAGATACCGATCGGAGTTTGGGCCAGTCCGGATAGCCGGAGCCCAGGGGTCAGTCCGGATAGCCGGAGCCCTAGATATTGAGACAGCGAGATATATATATATATTTTTGTCGATACTAGACACTGTTTTATGTTGATTTCATTGATGATATCTCGATTTTATATACATAAATCTCACCGAGATATGATAACAGTTTTTCTTATTTACATGTATTCTTTTTTCATGCATTCATACCTCATATTTATGATATGTTGCTACCTGAGGCACTAACACGAGCACTTGGTATTACACTTATGAATAGATGTTTACCCTTATCACCTTTTCATGCTTCAGACCTTATCATATTGAGGATATATATATATATATATATATATATATATATATATTTCTGATCGTATTGACCCAGGATTGAGTCATACATACGATTTCTGCTCTGTGATGTTTTCTACTCACGAGTTGGCAACTCACCCCGTTGTGCCACAGTTTCTTGTAGGTTGTGCCGTATAGGTTTCGTTGCGGTTTTGTTGGCACATTGCTTATTTCCGGGTGATTGCTTTGGCAGGTGGGTTCACTCGCATCGTGACCACCCTTTTATTTTATTTCTATTGTTGTATCTAGTAAACTCCATCAATCAAACTATATTATTTATTTAACTTAGAGACCGGTTGTATATTATTTCGACCTTAGACTCGCGCGTTGTATTATTATGGTTTTCTTGATGATTTGAGTTTCCTTTTGAGCTTTGATCCTCGCCCTTGGCGTTGTATATTATATTGCTTGCATGGTTGTGACCGTCAATTGACGAAGAGCTAGCTCCCACTTGGGGATGCCCTTATTCATATTATGCATGTTGTACCCGTTTGGGACCCGTATTTATAAAGGAAACTCTGCCGAAATTTTCGGAAAAGATATGATGTTTTAAAAATGTTTGCAACGACTTTTCAAAGTGATTATATGCAACTTTAAAACAAGTTTTCCTTCACTTTCTTCTTTTAAATGGTTTAGATTTCTGGGAATTTTTTTGGCTTACTTGAATTAGATGGGGTCCTATAGGTTTCATATGATTGAAGTGCCAGTCACGTGCCATTTCAGGTCGTGACATAAACTAGGCTCAACAGCTCCTATTCCGGTCTTCGACAGTGATTCGGAAGAAGAAACTGATACGGTTTTCTCCATCCATCCACGGGTGAAGGTCTCCGATGAGCCGATCGAGCCCTGCATATTACAATGGCTCTGTCGCATCACTATAAAGAGCTTGATGCACTCAACACCTACAGCGTGCAAGAGCTAATAACCTTCCATGTGCCTCCTAGACGTAAAAAGGAAAAAAAGATTCTCTTCTATAAATCAGAAAACATCAAGGTGGAGAATGAAATCTGGAATGAAATCGAGCCGAATCTCGATAGGTTACAACCAACCCCCATGCCAAAATGCTATACAAAGAGCTTGAAAGAACTCTTACATGAGCAGGGGATACCGTTCGAACAGACTGTTGTGGTTCCTAGCTCCCTAGCCGCTAACCATGACCGTTACAGAACGAAAAACTTTAACTTTTAAAAAACTTAGCGCTAGAAACAATTACCTAGAATCTAACCAAACATTAAACGAGTAAACTAGAGGAGTTCTAACTACTCTGTAAAGAGGGTTATACTAAATGATTTGTGTCCTTCGGTCTTCTACTCTCTTCTTTAGCTCCTTGAAGTCTCCTTGATCGAGCTTAACCACTAGTCTTCCTCCATTGAAGATGATCCACCTAAGGGTTGTGGTTCATGGCTCTAGCTCCACACTAAGAGTCAAGTGGAGCAACTAAAAATCATGGCTTGCTACACTAAGATTTCTAGAGATGTAGTGATTTGTTTTAGTGTTTTCTATATCTCTTCCACCTTTTATTCTCAACTCATGAAATGGTAGGGAGGAAGATGAAGGAGGAGCTGAAGAAAGGGAGAGAGAAAGAGAATGGTGAAAATGGAAAAAAAATCTCTCCACAATCACCAAGAAAGCATGGTTTTGTCAAAAAGATATTTGCATATATAAAAAACCAACCATACTTGAATAGTGTAAACAAATAAATTATAAATTAATTTGTCTATCCTATTCAACCATGCTTAACACCTTTCTCTTTCCACTTCACCCCTCCACCTCATTTGTAATTTCTAGAAAAGAAAAACCAAGAAAATGCAGTGTCCTCCTTCTAGATTGTTTTCCGTATAAATACGGAATACACTCTACCTTATATACATATCCGTATTTGTATCAAAATACGAATACCCAAAGAGATAGAATAACACAAAGAATATAATACTAGAATATACATATCGAAATATGTATTTGTAAATTATTAAATCAATAGCTGATTTAATAATCTGCCTCAATCCTAAGCTGGTAATAATTACCAACCGTCCGATCGAAGTCCGAGTAGCTAATACAATCATTCGATCGGAACCCTACACGTATCAAAATACGGCTACTACATCATTTCACCTGAACCATGGAAACTCTCTGTGTGGGACTTTAAACACTCGACAGTACGTCGGCAGTGAGTTACTAGATAAATCCATAACCACAAGTATGTCAGCGGCACTAGCTGTACCTAACGGGTACCTGTCGAAAAGGAAGGCCGGCGAGCAAGCTTATCCGAACCCCTACTGAGCCTATCTATGATAATCTCTGTACAGTCCAGTCTCTTTGTCTAAGAGTATCATATACCGGGTTTCGGGGAGGTAAACGTAAGACCCTAATAACCCGATAATTCGTGCCGATGTAGTTTAGGACCAATCCGGGAAACTACCGATCTAATTATCAGTAAATCCCAACTGCCTTGGCCAAGGTCTTATGGAACACAGTGCGATAACAACTCTCTTTAAAGTGTGAGACGAATCCCCAATAATCGTTCACCGCCTCTATGTGGCTCGGGACTGTACCCAACTAAAACTTGTTTGCATGACTCTGTAGAGCCATGGTAGGATAGTAATCTAAGTACAATGGAAACTCACATGAAACAAATGACGATTTCAGGTCTAAAAACTAACTTGTACTCATGTCACCTGAGAACTGCTATCTGACGATAGGTATAGTACCATTTAGTACTTCTCGGCGAGTCCGTCCAGTGTACTCACCCTTAGTTAATGGCTATGAGACCAACCATCGCTCCTCGTCGGGGTCTAGAAATATCTACACCAGTCTATTCTGGAATATCGATGCCCAGTCTCAATACTCCCACGACTAGGGACATTTAAGGATGTTCTTATAGACTGCCCAGCCCCCACATGTATGATCGCTATCATAACACTGGTAGTCAAGCAATAATCCTATGGGCTTTATCAACATGTATTAATGATATGTAATAACAAGTAAAACATATACATATATTAAGATAAAGACAAACCAAATAGCATACTATCATATCGAGCAAGATTGTCCCGTGCATACATATATCCAAGCATCTACTATATATACATATACAATAACAACCTCTAGGGCATACATATCCAACAATCTCCCACTTGCACTAAGGCCATATATTGACGTACCGAGTACCCAACATTTGCTTTAGGGCCAGTTGTTGGCGTATCGCATACCCAACATCTCAAATAGTCTCTCGAATTGTGCTTGAGGGAGGGCCTTGGTGAATGGATCCGCCGCTTTCTCTTTTGTGTCTACTCTCTGCACCTCAATATTCCGGCGATCTACGATCTTCCTGATCAAGTGATACCGCCTTAAGATGAGTCTGGATTTCTGATGTGATCGTGGTTCCTTCGCTAAAAACATAGCCCTATTGTTGTCGCAATACAAAGGTATTGGATCAACAATGGAAGGCACTGTTACATATATGTATGCCCTAGAGGCCATTATTGTATATTATAGTGGATGCTTGGACATGTATATATATATATATATATATATATATATATATAAGACTTTTTTGCTCGACATGATAGTATGCTATCTGGTTGTTCTTTATCTTGACATGTTCAATTGATTATGTTTTCTGTCTATTTGATACATGTTGATAAAGACCTTATGATATTTGCTTGACTAACATGACTATGATGTAGATCATACTGGTGGGGCATGTTTAGTCCACAAGCACATCTTTAAAAGTTCCTAGTCGATGGAGTGTCGAGAAAGGGCATCGATATTCCAGAGTAGACTAGTGTATACGTTTCTTGACCCTATTTAGGGGCAATGGATGATCCCATATCCATTGGTGTTTGATATCAAAGATTGTATACAAGTGCTCATTAGAGACTGAGTACACTGAACGGACTCGCCGAGAACTCCTAAGTAGTATTATACCTATCGTCAATTAGCAGTTCGCCAGTGACACATGTACAGGTTATTCTGTAGACCCGAGATTGTCAAAATGTCTTGTGTGCTTCCCACTGTGCTTTGATTTCCATCCTACCACAGCTCTATTGAGTCGTGCAAACAGGTGGATTTTGGGTACAGTCCCGAAACACATGGAGGCAATGAGCGATAGGAGGGGTTTCGTTTCTCCCGGTATTAAGAGTTGATGTTGTACTATGCGCGATTGGCTATAACCATAAGTCCCTGGCCAGGGCTTATGAGATTTTCTAATAAGTGTTGTCATTAGTTTCTCGATTGGTTATAGGCCATACATCGGCATGACTTATTGAGTTATTGGGGCTTGACGATTCCAACCCCAGACTCGATATGCGACATATCTGACGAAGAGACTGGACTGTACGGTAAGTGTTTCTTGTTGGCTCTATGGGAGTTTGAACAAGTTTTCTTGTTGTTCTTCTGTTCGTACAATACCTGGGTAGCCGTTACGTCCGACTAGTACTGTTGACGGTTTGTGGGTATCTGATATGATTATTACCTACTGCTAGCATATTGACGAGTCTTAAGAGTCCCACATAGGGGTTTCTAAGCTCAAGCGAGAAGAAGTGGGGCATATATAGAGATATGTGCGGGAGCCTGATTAACTACGAGTATCTGATACCGTATTTTAATCTAGTGTTTTTATTAGTCGGGTTATATGTGATATGACCAGATTATTAAATCAAGTGTTGATTTAATAAAATACGTAATCACTCATTTATTATTCATTTCTTTGTTTATATAAATATATGTGTGTGTGTGTGTGTGTATGTGTGTGTGTGTGTGTATGTGTGTGTGTGTGCACGCGCACGCGCGCTTTTCATGGTTGATGATACATGGAACATGGCTATGCTAGAATCACATTGGAGATATATTGGGTATTTAGTTAAATTAAAAGAAAATGATAATGCTTCGTGATGAGTCATTGCTTCCACACTTTTCCTAAAATATCTTGCACCAAGGCTCATTATTTTATTATCTATCTCATCTTTAAATATCTAAGATATCTCCAAGGTTCATTAACCTAAGCCATAGTTCATCTTATTTTCTCTTATCTCTCTAGATATTTTTCTGGCCTAAAAAGAAGAGAAGAAAAAGAAAGGTTTTTAGTGAGAAAAATCCCACTTCATCGACCTATATTAGCTTAGCAAACTAGTGTAGATTGTTTACATCACTTCTTTTTTATTTAGTGAAGTAAGAGTTTGAGTGTTAGGAGCTCCACGGTGGATCATCGTAGATAATGAAGGCCTCAAGCAAAGGTGTTCCAACTTCAATTAAAGCCAAAGAGGAGCTTAAGGACTTCTACATGGAGCTATTGAAGAGAAGAAGTGGTCTACAAAGGTTGTAGTTCTTTTCACTTAGAAAAATACATCCTTTTCTTTTGCTTGTAACCCTAATTGCTAGTTTGATTCATGGTTTAGTTAACTTAGCATTCAATAAAATTAAAATTACTCACCTCCTTAGGTTGAAACTCTTGATTGTGGTGCTAAGATTGACTTACATGGTATCAGAGCCAAGCTAGTGCATTAGGGTAGTCTATACGACGTTAAAGTGTTCGATCGAACTTCAAAAAACCCGAACTTTTTCAAGTTTCTGTCCATTTTTCCAAAAGTTGGTATTTTGCAGATTAAAAATATTCAGAAAATCGTGCAGGTAATTTTATGGAGCCCCAAGAAATACGAGTGCCCAATTCAACCAATTGGCCGCGGAACCGCGGCAGAACCTAGGGTTGAGCCGCGGTTTCGCCGCAATTTTGGTGAATTAAGGAATCGTGTTTCTTGTGCTGCTCCATTGTGAGATTTGGGACTTTATGGGTATTTTTGTTGAGACTCAAGTTGTTGAGGTCTCTGTGATTTGTGGGAATTTGAGAAGTCGATCGAAATGTTTAACATCGTCTAAATAGTTGCTATATGTGATAAAATGGTTAGAATCCACATTGATTGGTTTTGAGAAAACTAGTTATTACATAATAAATCTCACATTTTAGCCTTGTTTTAATGATTGCCATGGAATTTAGATTTGCATCTAAACTCCGTCGTAATCTAGTTTTATACGTGAATGCTCGCCGGAAAACAATAGTAGATAGCCACGCTCCTTCGCCTCGACTAAGTAACTATGAGAGAACCCCATGGCCTAGAGCATCCACCAGGGTGCTCAAGGCGATGGTGTTCTGCCCAAGTCTACTTAGTTGATCCCTTCGGGGACATAGCCATCAACTAATGTTCCTGACGAGCCTTTAATAATTCTGGGTTTTTTGTTGAATTGCCCAACTTTATTTTTGAAAAGAGTTTTCAATTCAAGGGTTAAATGTAAGGTTTAAAACATGTGACATGAAATTTGGAATATGCGATAATCTGGGTTTATGATGTCCATTGATGCAGATTCCAATCATTGTTGTTTATCATTTCTTTTCTGCGACTGTAAGTGTAATATGCATCCCTAATCTAGTTGCTATACGTCAACGACATTAGGAATATACATATTTGCTTACGTTGATGATATGTGATGATATTCTATTGCGATATTGATATAATATCTGGGATCGTCGTGATTGAATAACCGAGGGTTTTATGTAAGATGAGAGTTTTTCCTTTTTCATTCATGTAAATAAATGTATGTAATATTCTTTTATTAGGACACTTCCAGGTTGAGCTTGTTGTCTCCATTTGATATATATTATTTACTTTTCCGCATTAGGATAGACCCAAGGCATGAAGCACAAGTAACTGGGTTCTAGAGTCCAATAGGAGGCCAACTCGAGGAGACGAGATCGGTCCCCTAACTCTAGAATTGGCAGGGTTGCTTGCCGCTCTCGTAGGGTTCTAGGGGTGTGGGCTTGGCTATTCATCATGACCGCGAAATCCGTGTTTTTCATTATTGGCTTAATTTAAAACATGGACCTCCTAGTATATCATATATTTCATATGTTTTCTTCTGCTGCCGTTACTCTGTGATGTGATCATATAACTGTGTGAGACGAATGCTATATATATATATGATATATAATAAATGTTGCTTATGTTTTTCACCCGCACTAGTCCAGCCCCCGCTCTGCCGTTAGTTAAGTAATCTAACGGTGCATGACGGGGCCCTATGGCGAATGTGGATGGCATAAGCATACGTTTTATTTTCGTTTCTTCTGTGATGAATAGGAGATTAAATGATGGGACAACATTAATGAGATTAATGTTAAGAAAAAGAAACCTAAAGATATTGTAGAATCAGATTTGAAACATACTCGGCCTTTTTAGGAAAAAGCAAATATTTTAAATGCGGAGCTTAATCCACTCTCTTTTCAAACTACTCTGTTCTACAACGATATCAAGTTCAAAACGTTAAAGGTTTTCATCAAAACCATTCGTAGCCCTCCACCATTTTAGGAAGTAGAGTACTTAGTATTTGTGCTACATTTGTTGACGATAGTTAAGGCGTAGTGTACGATAGCTAAGTGATGTTTTCCTATAAAGCATATGATGCGATTGATTATGACATTCTACGACTTTGTTGACTATAGTTAAGGCTTATACGAATGGGTCTAAATCAATCAAGAAATGACGGGTAGAACTTGACTAGCGCTTATGATTTGTTGACCATAGTTAAGGTCATAAGACGTTAGGGGTAAAAACTATATCAGGAATTTCAAGTGTTGAAATTTGCAATGAGATTGCATACCTTCGATTTTGATAGTTGGATCCTGATCCCACTGTGAGTAATAGTTACTCCCGGGAGAATTTTACACTTTACAATTAGCTAACCCAGTAGGTGTCTAGAAAGGTGTCAACGGGGTTATGCTTATAGGGAAACGAGGTTTATTTTTATTAGGTCCGTGCGACAGCACGAGCAACCTCCCTCGGAGTACCGACACTGGCCTGGCTGACCTGTTAGCGAACTTGTAGAATGTAATTAATCCTGGCTAATTTTCTTTTCAGGGTTTGAAGGAAAATTTGATAAAAGCAGTGGGAGATATCGATTAGATAAGATAAAATAACCAATCTAATCTTGCAAGAGCTTTCGCTGAGAGTTTTCTTTTTCTCTCTCCCAATGACAGATACCAATGACAGGACTTAAGATTTTATTAGAGAAAAATAAACTGACAAGACCTAATTATAAAGACTGGGTGAGGAACATGAACATTGCCCTTACCTATGATAAGATTGCAAACGTCCTAACTACTCCAGCCTCTCCCCTACCAGGCCCTGATTCCTCTGTTAAGGATAAGGAGATCCGCAAGACTTGGGATATCGACTGCGCCACAGCCAAATGCCTCACGTTAGCTTCGATGGATAACGAACAACAAAAGCAACATGAGAAGATAGATGTTCAATCCATCTTTTTCCATACAAAGAAGTTGTATAAGGAGCAATCTCGTGCTCTTCGTTACGAGGCCTCAAGAAAGTTGTTTCAAATGAGGATGGATGTTGGTACATCTGTAGGAGATCATGTCCTGAAGATGATAGGGCTTATTAAAGAACTTGAGGATCTGGGATGGAAGACGGAAAATGAACAATATGTTGATATAGTTCTATAATCTCTCCCCCTGTCTATCCTCAATTTATAATGAACTTTAACATGCACAACATAGAGAAATCACTTCCTGAACTTCTCAATATGTTGAGAAGTGCAGAGAGCACGCCTAAGACAGTGAAAACTCCCACTCTACATGTTGGGCAATCTTCCTCTTCTGTCCCAAAAGCTAAAGCCAAAGAAAAGAAGAAGAAGAAACCCACCAAACCGAGAGGTGGAGTCAAAAAGACAAAGGGGGAAGACAAATCAGGGGCCGCAGTATCAGGGACTGCAGTATCAGAAAAAGGGGAATGTTTCTTATTCCCTTATAAAAAATAAATAATAAATAAAAAGCGATGGGAAAAATTCCCCAAATGGAGTATCACGTGCCCACACGTGATGCGCCTTGGAGCAAAGATTATAAATATTGCGCTTAACAATTATGGCTGAAATTGAGCATCACGTGCAAATATGTAAGCATTTATATACAAAGTATATAGGCGCCTTTCTAAAACAAACAACAGGCCAAAGAAGGTTAGGTGTCAGCACGTGATGCTCTTTGTTGGGCTTAACTTCGTGGGGGTCACGTGCTACACGTGACATTTCTGAATATCAGTTCATGTGCCAACACGTGATGCTTTTTCTCTAGGACTGATGCATATAAGTAAACCAGTTTAATGCTATGGAGGTCACGTGCTACACGTGAGGGTTCCTAATTACCTTCCAAGCTGATAGACTTAAATTCTAAATAAAAGGGATCAAAACCCTATTTAGGAAATATTTCCTTAGATATTTCTAAACAAGAAAAATTACGCTCTGTAAAACAGAGCACCGTTGGATTTAAAATCCAATGGTGATTAAAAATCACCAAGCTACAGAATAAGCTTAGCATGGGAAAATATTTCCCCAATCTTTCTAAACAAGAAAGATTACGCTCTGTAGAACAGAGCACCGTTGGATTAAAGATCCAATGGTGATTAAAAATCACCAAGCTAAAGAATAAGCTCTGTATGGGAAAACATTTTCCTAATCTTGTTAAAAACAAGAAAAATATCTTCTGTAAAACAGAAGTCCTTAGATCAAAAATCCAACGGTGCATAAAATCCTCGAATCAATTAAAAAATCTCTCAATGAGAGATTTCCTTAACTAAATCAATAAACTTGCCTCTACTATATAAAGGGCCCAAGACTTCAAGTCTTGCAGAGGGGAGCCCCCCCGATAAGATTTGAGAAACAAGAGAAAAAAAAAGAGGAAAAGTTCTCTTTGAAGGAAAGAAACCCTAGGTAAAAAAAAGACCTAGAGATCATTTTATCTCCTCTTACAAGAGTTTAACTCTTCTTAAAAAGAACTTAGTTCTTCGTCTGGTTGAGATCTGCAGAAGCAGATCTCCCCACAAGTTGAGAATTTAATTCTTATCGGGGAGATTCTGTCATGCGGTCCCAAAACTTAGAGGAAAGAACTAAGTTTGAAAAATTTAATTCTTCCAAAAAAATATAGGAATTCAATTCCTCTGATAAAACTAAGGTTTAACCCTTATATAAGAATTTAATTCTTATCAAAAATAAGGGAACAGGAAAGCCGGTTATCAGAGACTAAGATCTTGAATTGGGAACTATTTTGTTGATTCGTGAGAACGAAATGCTCAAAACTCAGATCAAGATTTCCATGCACGTAAAAGAAATGAGCAGCGTTCAATGCTATAGCAACAGATCACGTGTCCCATGAGAATACTTCTGAGGAACAAATGGAAAAACTAACATCGAGTCACATGATCTCACGTGCCCCCTAATAGTGCTTAGCATTTTTAAAAGAAAAGGGGAATAAATCAAAAGACAGTTCCCATACTGGGGCACCTCACGTGATCACACGTGACACCCAATAGCGCTTAGCACTTATAATGGAAGACAGTTCCTATTCGGGGGTGCCTCACGTGACCACACGTGACCCCCAATAGTGCTCAGCACTTTTATATATAAAAGAGAGAATAAACTCAAGGAACATCGCCCACTTTGTGTCCCCTCACGTGTTCATATATGAGCGCTTCCAAAATCCAGTGTTTAATAATGATTTGGTGCTTAGCACTGTGGGGTAACTAGGGAAAATCAACCTTAACCCAAATTAGCCAAGTCTCCCGAGGTCAATACCTTTTTAGTCACCAATCATCCGAGCACCCATGCTCAGATCTCCCCAAACCAATCCTAGTCCGAAAGATGACTAATGATCTCCTAACAGATGGCATCTAAAATGACGTTCATCCCACATCTCCTCTCGGTCAGGAAATTGGTTCAGGGGTACATCTCTCCACACCTCTGATATATATCATTGTAATTCTTCAACATCGTCAGAGAGGTGGAGGGTCCCGACAACCAACAACTCTTGGTGCACTCCCAAACCGATGAGCACATCCCAACGTCCTTAAACTAAAGTAATAGAGCCCAAATGCTCATTTGTTGGATCTGAATGATCCAAAACCCCGTTGAGTAAATATTAGTCTAATATTAGACTAACGTGTCCTCAACAAACATTTAAGTTGATCTTAATCTCAAACGAGATTAACGATCCTTAAACCAACCCAAACCCAAATCTAAGAACATACAGATTTGGACTAATCCACGCCCTACGGGCGGCAACATAAATTAGTCTCCGTATACAATTCACGGGCAACCAAAAGAATAAAACAAACACACACGACATAAAGTGACCTTCGGGAGAAGGAAAAAGTGCTTATCTCTACACGGTAACGTAATTAACTGCAGGGGCTTGCGCCTTCTAGGAAGAGCGTCTCCACAATCAAAAACCCCTTGCCAACGAGGGGGAATCTGACGAAGTCTGCTACAACGGCCGCATCCGTCCAAACCTCCGATACACGGTGCCATAAATCAACTTGGCATCTACGGAGAGGTGGAAGAATAAACACAAATAGCATCTGCCCCCAAATTCATACAAGACGTTCGTCTTTCCTGGCTTTCGGCGGTAAATAGATTCTGGAACGCCCGATGGGACCTTTTCATCTTTCCACTCCACACTTCATGTATCGTGTTCGCGAACGAATCGTGGTTTAATATGGTTGCCCTTGGGTTCGAGGTACTAAGATTTGGTGTCTTGCTCCGTGCAGAAAAGGAGATATCAATGGCCTTCAGCTACACTAACTGCAACAACAACTCTCGCTCCACCCCGACTAGAAGAGTGACGTACGGGCCAAATGCGGCCTGCATCTTCTCAATGACAGTAGAACAGGTGACTCAGGCCACCACTGGATTGTTCTTCGGGACCATGATCCCACCATCAAACTTCAGCGCCCCGATGCCATCACGAGAAGCTCAGAAGAAGTCGGCCTTCGATCGGCTTGCAGCTACCACGACCCCTCTCAACGGGTCGCCCAATTCCAATTCCTCAGTCTTTAACAGACTGAGCCTAAGATCAAGTGGTCCCGCAAAGAGGCTTGCCATACCTGAAGAAGTGATCTCGAAGCGGATAGCCATTCCAGTTCCGACAGACGAAGCCGTCAAAGGGGCTTCTCCTGCTAGAGGATCGGTTTTCGCAAGAATGGTCATTCCAACTCTTGCTGCGGGTGAGGTCGTTACAAGTGTTTCCCCTACTCGAAAGTTAGTCTTCGATAGGTTAGACGGTCCCTCTCAACGGACGTCAGTTTTCGACAGGCTGGCACCAACAACAGCCTCTCATCAAAGCAAAGGGCATAACGAGGTCGCTTCTACAAATGAGGTGGTCCCATCCGCAAGACATGCTCGACGTCGCCACTGGTGCCGAGTGAGGAAAGCTGGGGGCAGTTCCCCCTCAGGACCGACCTCACCAGCTCTAATGGTGGAAATTGACGCTGCTGTTCCATCTGGGAACATCTTCGAGCTGCTCAAGAGAGTGCACAAAAACTCTCTAACCGCCATATTGAAGAAGTCTCCTCCGCCTGCTGAAATCATGACATAGGTGAAGCCTCAGCGGCTGTCCTCCAAGATCCACAGAGTCTGGCGGAAAGTCCAAGACTCTGTAATTGACAAAGGTTACTCTCGCCGGCTAAAGAAGACGAAGGCTCGGCAAGAGGAGGACCATCCCTCCGTCGTACCACGGAAGGTTTCATCTATGTGGGTGCTTGCTGCAACGGCCCCCTCAACTTTAGTCTCCTACAAAAAGAGAAGGCCTGAGAATCTCCCACCACCGGCGACAAATATCAAAGGCAGTGGACCTAAACGCTCCAAGTCTGGTGGCACGTTTATGCATACCGTCTATATGGCTTCTGGGAAAGAGGAAAGTTGTACTTCCACGGGTCATTGACCACTCACATGATCGGTGACAAACGATCAGGAGCAACAACAAAAAGCTCCAGGATATGTTGACATGGATGGCCGCACTTACTGGGTAGAAAAAAGCCCGGAAGCATCGTCGGAACAACACCAGGAGCAGGAGATCGACACCGAATTCCTACGAAGGGTGTTTGAAAAGAAAGAAAAAGAGGCCGCGGAACAAGCGACTAATATAAAACAAATGGCGCTTCTGTTCCAAGACATGGTGGGGATGATGATCCAACCGGATCCTCCAGCCGAAGACCCTTCAATAATCATTGAAGACGACAGAGGAGAGACATCAAATCCTCCTCCGGCTTTCTCAGCAGCCAAGAAGAAATGATCTTCAAGGCTGCTCTTGATGACTACATAGCTCAACAAACACGAGCTCATCAAGCGAACTAAGCGGCAGGACAAGTCGTCAGAACTGGGCGACCTTATCCAGGATGGTACGACCAAATTAAGTACCCGCCAGGATATACGATCCCCAAATTCCATGTGTATAACGGGATTGGCAATCCTCACTAACACATTGCTGAATTCAGAGCTCTATGTAGCAGTACTGGAGGCGATGAAAAACTATTGCTTCACCAATTTGTCGGCAGCTTGGCGGAGACAGCATTTGAATGGTATTCAGAGCTTCCGAATGATTCCATCAAGACATTTACAGAAATGGAGCTACTGTTTACGCAACGGTTCGCAAGCGCTAGCGAGCGCACCCCGATCACGGCATTAGTCAACGCCAGGGTGAAGCCGGGAGAAACCTGGGTTCAGTACGCAATTCGGTGGTGGAACCTATGGTCGAAATGCGAAAAACCTATAGAAGAAGCTCCTGCCGTGGGTATGTTCGTCGGGACCCTCGACCCTCAGGCAACTATATCCCAATTTATGATGTTCTTCAAGCCGACCACCTTCCAGGCCTTTATTGACAAGCTGGCCTAAATGGACCAGATGGGCCATAGGCCGTCCTTTTCAAAAGTAGATCTCCGGAATGAAAAGGGGAAAGGGAAAGCGACCTTCGTCGCCAACGCTCAACAACAATCGAGTGACCCGAAACCGGTGGCTCGCCAAAATAACAAACCGCGAGCCCTCGAAGAGAAGTTGAGACATCCTTACTCATTTCCTCGGGATAAAACGAGAAGATTGTTCGAGCTGGCAGTGCGCAACAGACTCATCACTCTGCCGGATCCGAGACGCCTGCTGCAATCGGGCGACATCAACAATCCCAATTACTGCCCTTACCACTGAATAGTGGGCCACCCAATCGAAGATTGCCACGTCTTAAAAAACTGGGTTGAAGACCAGTACGAACAGGGCAAGTTCGCGCCGTTCGAAAACTGGAAGGTAAACCCGCCACAGCAGCATGCTCCTAAAAGGGTGGATACGCCGGGGGCATCATGCTTATTTGTAGAGGAAGCTCCGTGGGAAGTTGTCCTTGTGGCTAAAACTAAAAGGATGCCGAAGGATCTTCAAGCATGTCCGGCGATTAGGTGGAAAAGCACGCTGGAGCCTGAGATTATTGACGGAATGCTGAAACCACGCCCAACGCCGAAAGTTGGTAACGATGGGCAAAACCTCCAGGACAAGCCTCCAAAGTCTTCAAATAAAAAGAAGAAGGCCAAGAATCCCATGCAGCTCGACGGCAATCGTATGGGTCTGTAAAAATACATCGACGCACGGGAGGAATACAACCAAAAAGCGCGGACCCCAGTCACATTGGAAGAATTCTTCAAGTATGTTATTGAGAATGGAAACAGTGAAATTGATGAACGGGACGATTCTTCAGAAGAGCCCGAGGATTATGTGGCGAGCTGCCACATGATCTCTCACTCGTCGATAAATGGCAAAGAAGCTCCTGACGTAAAGAAACTGGGGGCAGATCCAGAACCAAAATCCATGGAACCGTCAGATGACCTGATCGACAAGCTACTGAACGAAGCCCTCCAAAAGAGCAAAGCTGACCGAGGACGTGAAGCGGACCTATATGAAAAGGCCAAGTGTCGGCGTAAAGCTGAAGAAGCCCCGGTAATGAGAAGTCATAAAGTACCACAACCGGATCGAAGCGCACCTGCCACCAGCAAGAGCAGAATCAAGGTAGGGAAGCAGTTCGCCAAAGCTCTGTCAATGGGAATGAAGCTGCCATCTTTCGAAGGAAATACTCCTGGGAGTACGTGCCTCGACGAAGCAAATGTACATCCGAACTACTGCTTATACCATCGGAAGGTCACGCACCCTATCGAAGAGTGCAATGCCTTTAAGAAGTGGTGGCAGGGATACGTTGCCCATCGACAAAGCTTCAAGCGAATGAAGCACAAAGCCCGCCGGGAACAGAGAAGCGCGACGGACGAGCGTGAAGGAACGACTGGCAACTGTCATATGGTTGATACCAGTTCGACGAAAGGGAAATCTCAAGTTCTTACCTTCGGGAGCGATTCGGACGAAGAAATGACCCTCGGCCCTCTCTTCAAGGAATCCACCCCTGAAAAAGACGAAGAGATGAAGAACTGTGAGAACATTGAGCCGCGTAATCGTAAGTTGCCTGAAAAGAATCTCGGACCTTCAAACAAAGGTTCGGGAAAAAGGGACAAAGGGAAAGAAAAAGTCCCTGAGGAGATTGCCCTTGATGATAGAGTCATCGAAGAGCTCATAGCCAAGGACCCGCCCAAAAAAACAACGTGGATTACAATGTCCTGGCATATCTGAGGAAGATACCCTCATAATTGAGTATTTTGGATGCCCTTTTCCTATCTAAAGAGGCACGAGATTCCCTGATCAAGGCGTTACAAGAGCCCGACCAGTTTCAAGCCTTCCTTGCAGAAGAAAAGATGAAGGACGAGCTGGAAGAAGTCCACACGGCTGACATCACCTTCAATGATGAAGACCTCCTTCTCGGAACGTGCGAGCACAACCGTCCGCTGTATGTAACAGGGTATTGTCATGATATCAAAATAGGGAAGATCTTAATCGACAACGAGTCCTCCGTCAACCTTCTCATTGTAAGAGCGTTGAAGGAGATTTGCATGAATGTGCAGCACTTGGCTCGGGATAAAATTACTATCTCGGGTTTTGACTCCCAATCATCACAAACGCTCGGGTCTGTAATACTGACATTACGCTTCGGGCTGCTCGTCACTGACATCAAGTTCCATGTTATTGACGCCAAGACTTGCTACAATGCTTTGCGCGGCAGGCCTTGGTTACATGAGTACAACATCATCCCTTCTACACAACATCAGTGTATGAAGTACTTCAAGGAAGGCCTCGAGTACACAGTTACAGGGGAAATGAACCTATTCTCCGTAAATGAAGTCCGCAAATATGAAGACGCCAAGTACTTCTTACCAGACTAACATAGAAAAATGTCATAAACCGGAGAATAAACAAAAAGCCATCGCCACTATCCTGATATTTGGAAGCGATACCGAGGAGGATGAAGAGATAGTCTACTCGGGACAATCCCAAGGCAACAGGCCAGGACCATCTATTCCTATTCTGGTCTTTGGCAGTGACTCTGAGGACAAGGCCAACACAGTGTACTCCGTCCGCCCGCCAATGTAAACCTTTGCTGGAGCCGACCAGAGTTTACAAATTACCATGGTTCCGCAACGGCACTACAAAGAACTTGATGCACTTGATACATACAGCGTGCAAGAGCTGCAAACCTTCTACGTCCCTCCTAAGCAAAAAGGTGAGAAGACGATCCTTTTCTACCAATCCACGGAGACTAAAGAGGAGAAAGAAGTCTGGCACGGTGCCGAACCTGTGCTCGACAGGCTTCAACCAATTCGTCTGCCCAAATACTACGCAGATGGACTGAAAAGGCTATTGAGACGCCAAGGCGTACCCTTCAAACAGACTGCTCGACAAGCCCAGTTCTATAACAAGATTTGGAACGTTCCCGGGACTCAGCGGAAGATGCCCAATGGGAGAATGGAGATGAATGGCCTTGGATACGTTCGGTCCAAGAAACGGGAGCGGTTCCATGGCTTCCATACCATAAATAACTTCGGTGGAGAAGCGAATGCATTTCCAGATAGCGTTGATGTCGAACCAGAGCGAGATCCCACCGTGAGAATACTAAGCTCGACATTCGAAGAACAGATTGGCAAGCTAATAAGAGAACCGGGTCAAAATGTTCGGGATGACCATAGCCGTGAAATGGCCATTTACGAGAAAGCCAGGACGCAGAGTATCATTCAACAGGCTACGGAAGGAGAAGACGACGATGCCCTTCACCCTTAGCCTGCTGTGCACTCTCACGGCGAGGAAAAAGTCCAACGCAGAAGCAATGACAAGATCAAGAATGGGGACGGCGTTCAAAGACAGTGAAGCGGATCCAAGAAGCCACGCGAGCGAGAAAAAGTCAGCAGGAACCCATCTTTTATGAAGAAGATGGGTCGGGAGTACTCTTTCCCTCAAGACAAGACAGGGAAAATATTCAACCTTGTCATGAAGCATCAAATGATGACGCTCCCAGAGTCTCGATACCCCGAACAGATAAACGAGGTCCATCACCCGGATTATTGCCCTTACCACCGAGTAGTGGGACATCCTCTTGAAGACTGCTTCACCTTCAAAGACTGGGTTGAAGATCAGTATCAGCAAGGCAGGTTTGCTCTATCCGACAGTTGGAGGGTAGCCCCACCACGAAAGCATGAGCCGAGGGCAACCTACACTACGAGGGAAAGTCTAGATCAGCATCGGGTTTGGAAACGAGCTCGTACCTGCCATATGATAACATTCTCAAAGGAAGGAGAGCACGAGAATATGGATGACCTCTCCTAGTGCTTCGCAAATGAAGATGAGAACGAGGTGATCTCAGAATTTCCACCAGCGCCAAAAGAGCTGGAAGATGGGATACACACCACAGCAGACAACCTGAGAAAAATCGACTTGGGGACGGCAAACGAGCCAAGGACAACGTTCGTCAGTGAGCTATTGTCTGAGAAACAGGTGGCCACGTTAAAAGACGTGCTTATACAGTATAAAGACTGTTTCGCATTGAACTATTCCGAGATGCCGAGATTAGATCCAGAGATAGCCGTGCATACACTGGCAATATCACCGGATGTCAAGCCAGTCAAACAGGCGCCAAAAAGAATGAGGCTGGAGCTTGAGATGAGTATCAATGCCGAAGTCAAGAATCTAATCGACTCCGGCTTCATCCAAGAAGTTCAATACCCTGACCGGATCGCCAATATCATTCCAGTAATGAAGAAAAATGGGATAGTACGCATCTGCATAGATTTTCGGGATCTCAACAAAGCTTGTCCGAAGGATGACTTCCCAGTGCCTGTTACCGAGCTGATGATCGATAACACATCCACCCATGAAGTTTTCTCCTTCATGGACGGATCCTCACGGTACAACCAAATCAAGATGCATCCTAAAGACCAAAAGCACACTGCTTTCCAGTCTCCGCTGGGCATATTCTGCTACAAAGTGATGCCCTTTGGTTTGAAGAATGCAGGCGCTACCTACCAGAGGGCCATAATAAAGATCTTTGATGATCTCATACACGAGATTGTCGAATGTTATATCGACAACCTCGTGGTGAAAAGCAAATCGTATGAGGAGCACTGGGGGCATTTGAAGAGAGTGTTCCAGCGCCTTCGGAAGTACAATCTTAAGATGAACCCTCTGAAATGCGCGTTTGGAGTTTCCTCAGGCAAATTCCTAAGATTCATCGTATGACACCGAGGCATCGAAATAGACCCATCAAAGATTAAGGCGGTTATGGAAATGCCCGCGCCAAGAACTCTCAAACAACCGCGGACTCTCCAAGAAAAGCTCGCGTATATCCGGCGGTTCATAGCTAACCTTTCTAGCAAATGCCGCCCTACAGTCATCTAATGAAGAAGGGGATCCCGTTTGTTTGGGATCGTAAATGCTAAAGTGCACTGGATGAAATCAACCAATATCTATAGAATCCGCCGGTACTGACCGCTCCAGTCAAGGGAAGGCCCATCATCCTGTACACAACAGCCCTTGAAGGTTCTTTAGGCGCGCTATGAGCATAAGAGAACGACCAGGGGAAGGAGAGAGCTCTCTACTATTTGAGTCGAGTTCTTCTGGTGGTAGAAAATAATTACTCCCCCATCGAAAAGCATTGCCTGACACTGATCTTCGCTGTAACGAAGCTCCGACATTACGCCTTGGCACATGAGGTCCATCTCATATCAAAGGTGGATCCTCTTAAATATTTGATGTCAAGAGCCATACTAACGGGAAGGCTTGCCAAATGGGCCCTCCTCTTGATGGAGTTCTCGATAGTATATCGACCCCTCAAGGCAATAAAAGGCTAGGATATCGCTGACTTTCTCGCTGAGCATCCGATACCCGCCAATTCTCACTTAAACTGCGAGTTGCCGGACGAACACGCGTCTGACGCAATCGACGAAGAGAAAGAAGGGAGTAATACCCGATGGGAACTCTACTTCGATGGGGCATCGTCTATGAAGAGGCGGAAGCAAAGCACCCTCATAATCAAAGCCGGAGTATGCCTTATTTTTGTGACTCCACTAGGAGGGATAATGCGTTTTGCCCTTTCCTTAACAGAGCCAAGAACAAACAAAGAAGCGGAATATGCAGCTTTGATAGCAGGTCTTGAGATTGATGTCGACATGGGAATCGAAAACCTCCTCATATATGGAGACTCCTACCTGGTCGTTAGCCAAGTAAATGGCGACTATTAGACGTGTAAGCCAGAGCTGGTAAAATATGGCAAAAGAATGCAGAAATTACTGACTCAAATTCCCTCCTACATCCTGGAAAGCATACCACGGACGAAAAATAGCAAGGCAGATGCGTTAGCCAAGCTCGCTAAAGAACTGGCTGACGAAAACCTCGATGACGTAAGGATCTTTGTGCAAAGCCGCCGAATTCTCGCGCCGGCAGAGATATCTCTGAAGATGTCGGAAAGAAAGGAAGCGACAGAACAAGCGGCCTTCCAAATAAAGGACGAAGAAAAGGCTAAGGATTGGAGAGAAGTCTTCATAGACTACTTCAAATCCTATCAAACCCCCGAAAACGCATCATCAAGACATCAGCTCATAAAGCGAGCTCTGTCTTTCGCCTTCGTCAATGATACTCTATATAAGAGATCATTCGATTGTTTGTAGCTAAGATTTCTGGGACCAGAAGAAGAAAGAAGAGTCGTCCAAGAAACTCATGATGGACTCTACGGTTCTCATCAAGCCGGGCCAAAGATGAAGCTGAAGATCAAAAGAATGGGCTACTATTGGCCCACGATGATTTAGGACTTTCTCGAATATGCGAAGAGTGTCACTTGTGCCAGATTCACGGGGACTTCATCCACCAGCATCCGAATCCGCTACACCCAACATTGGCTAGCTGGCCATTCAAAATGTGGGGAACCGATATAATCGGGCCCATCGAACCAGCATCATCCAAAGGACATCGGTTCATTTTAGCAACAACCGATTACTTCTCCATGTAGGAAGAAGGAATACCACTAAGAGAGGTGAAGACGGAGAACATCCTCCATTTCATCAAGACACATGTCATCTACCAGTTCGGCACTCCGCGACGGATCATCTCGGATAATGGGCCGGCCTACAGATGCCATAAGATCAGCCGCTTCGCACAGCAGCATAAAATAGATTGGAGATACTCTTCGGTCTATAATCCCCGAGCTAACGGTCTAGCTGAGGCTTTCAACAAGACCTTGATGAAGTTCATAAAGAAGACGGTGTCCAAAAATAAAAAGGACTGGCACGAGAGACTGCATGAAGCTCTCTGGGCTTAAAAGACCACGTTCAAGACGGCCACGAATACAACGCCATTCGCGTTGGTATTTGGCACGGAATCAGTACATACCTTAGAGATAGAGCTACCCTATCTACGAGTAGCAGTTCGATACGAGCCGACGGATGAAGAAAATGCCTATCTTCGGCTTGAGGAGCTCGATGAAACTCGTCTCATGGCGCAGCAAAACCTAGAAGCTTACAAAGCAAGGATGACGCGCTCATACGAAAGACTAACTAGGCCAAGAGCATTCCGCCAAGGCGAACTCATGCTAGTCGTAAAAAGACCCATGATCTCCAATCATGCT
The DNA here is from genome assembly GCA_030015575.1 of Agapanthus africanus. Taxonomy (NCBI): domain Eukaryota; kingdom Viridiplantae; phylum Streptophyta; class Magnoliopsida; order Asparagales; family Amaryllidaceae; genus Agapanthus; species Agapanthus africanus. The sequence continues at coordinate 142,944,639 of CM057337.1, forward strand.
AAACGGGGGAAATTCAAGCCGAACTATGAGGGCCCGTACATCATAGACAAGGTCTACCAAGGTGGGGCCTACTTGCTCATGGATATGCATGGCGAAAGACCCTTCCGGCCAATAAACGACCGGTTCCTTAAGAAATACTACGCTTGACAAGTCACGGCTCAGGTTAATGATGGATGATGATGCTCGTGACCACTCGCTGTCTTACTGAGTCCAAACTCTATAAGTAGTATCCGGCGAAACCTCGCCTCGAAATCCCGACGGACCGCAACGTCCTTAAACCAGCTGTGGACCGAGATGTCCCTAAACTAACAACGGACCGCAACGTCTTTAAACTAGCTATCGACCGAGATGTACTTAAACTAACAGTGGACCTAGATGTCTTTAAACTAACAGTAGACCGAGATGTCCTTAAACTAACGATGGACCGAGATGTCCTTAAACTAGACCGCAATGTCTTTAAACTAAATACGCCGCCTCAAAACATGGCGACGGTGGAATCCAGGTCCACAAGTCCTAGCAGCGAGGATTGCAACTTAAGTCCTTCTGGCTACACAGCTACTCCAGTCGGCAAAGTCCTACCGTGATCCAAAAAAAATACGGTACGCCCACAAGCAAAAGGGGCACGGATGAAAACCCGAAAGGGCGCCATGAGTAAAAACAGCAGGGCTACCGGCGAGCTTTTGAAAACCCGCAAGGGCACTTGTAAAAAAAATCCATACACACTTGCAAGGTCCTCTCAACCTTGTAAGGAGAAAATACTATCCTTACGACTCATAAAAGGGAGCAACACACTTAGGGATCCCCACGATTCCTAAGGAGAAATTACACTTACGAGATCCTCACGACTCGTAAGAAGAATTCCTCCTTATGAGACCCTCACGGCTCATAAGATTCAAAAGCCTTAAGATGAGATCTAAACCTATTCTTAAACCATTACATTCCCCAAGTTGCCTGTTCATATCAGATTTTTGCATTTTTATACCGCCCAATTTTTATCACATTGCATAACGGTAGGTACTCTTGAGCCGTGTTTGCTAGTTAATTGCAGGATACAGGTTCTCGGCTCTAAACGGTGAAATTCATGGAAAAACACGACAAAAATCCGGGTTCCTGCCATTCAAAGATAAAACACGGGTCTCCGCTCTTTATCCGTCTGTTGCCACACACCAGTTTAAGAGACAAAATGGCAAATCAGTGTCATTTTCATGCACAAGGCTCAATGGCAACACAAGATCCAAGAAATCTACGCGGAGCTCAAGAAAATCAAGACAAAAGATCATGTCCAATCACCTTTTAATCCACTAGAATTCTGGAAGAAATGTGGAAAGATTATCAGAAAAAACATGTACCAGACAAAAGGGGACAGCAAAACAGGAAAAGCCACCAAATACGAGGAACCAATTCCCCTAAAGTGCCGCGGTTCCGCGGCAATAGCAGGCTTAGGCCGCGGAACCGCGGCCGTACAGTGGAGACAGAAGTTGGGCTTTTATGGTTATTTTGGTCTTTTTATATTGCGGCAGAATTTTGCCCTAGATTTCCAGTTCCCTGCCTATAAATAGCCCAGAACCTTGTGAAGCCAAGGGTGCATAATCTTGTATTTTTTCTAGGTTTTAGAATACTTGTTCTTCTTCCTCTTCTCATCTCTTCTCCATTGAAAAACTTGTAGTGAGCTTTTGTGAGTGAAGAATGATGAATAAAGAAGTTCCTTTTGTTATTATACTTGTCTTGTTCTCTTATTATTGCTTGTAATTTTCATTTGTTAAGTAGTTGTTGTTATTTCTTGTTGTTTCTTTCTTTCTCTTTTTCTTTATCCTTAAAACAACCATGATGCTTACGCTTGATCCTTGCCAAGGTGAGGTCGCAAATAGCTAGTTGTTATCTTCTAATCTCTTTCTTTCTATCTTCCTCTTTGTTTTGTTTTCTTTTCATTATGATGTGTGAGTAGTTTCCATACTTGTTAGGGTAGGATAAGGGAAGTTTGAGAGAAGGAAATCTCTCTCACTCTTTCTTTGCCCAACATCTTAAATCGACTCCCGTTAATTGAACCACAATCCGCTCCCTACGGCACCCTATCCTACATGATAGCGGTGATTCCGTAGTGAGACCGGTTGTGGTTGAATTAACTGGAGGTTATGGCTAAGAGCCAAGAACGGACGGACAAGCACCAAAAGGAAGAACTTAAGCGTTGGAAAGCCTAGGTTATACTCGCAAGTTCCTTCCTAGTCGTGCTAATCCCCGTTGTTGCCGATTACCGTAACACCGATATTAAGAGTGGCAACGAAAGAAGTGAGTGACTCCTAACTCAAACTAACCTAATCCTAACCCTAACAAGCTCTCTTTACATATCATTTTAACGCTTAGATAATCACAAACAAATCTGGACTTTCGGACTTAACTCGTTAAAGCACATAGAAAAAGATTCCCATCTCCCTGCGGACGACCCGTACTCAACCGGCTAGCTACAAGCGAAACCGTTTTGATTGCGGTGATTAACTAAACTTGAACACGCAGAATTTCTACCAATCATTGCCCTACAGGCGGTCCAATATCGGCCCTTGTATACAATCCACGGGCATAAATAAACGTTTTCCCCACCAAGTCCCACCAACGACGAGGAATGTCCTCATGTGGTGAACGACACTTGTAAGTCCTCTTGACTTATAAGGAGAAAACACTCTTGTAAGATTCTTATAACTTATAAGAGAACACACACTTAGTAATCCTCATGACTCCTAAGGAGAAAACACACATACGATATCCTCACGACTCGTAAGGAGAAACACCTTTATGAGACCCTTATGGCTTAGGAAGTCAAAAGACGTAGTCGGCAGGATCCTAACCAAGTTTGCTAAGCCACCTTTGTTCAAATCAGCAAAGGCAAATGATGATCCATTCATGGCAATGTCCCAGTTGTAGCGATGCTGATGCCTAAATCGGTGTCAAATTCCAAGTTCTTTCACGACAAATGATCATTCGCTCCTGGCCATATTCCAGTCGCAGCGATGCTGATGCCAAGATTGGTATCAGATCTTAAGTTCCAAACTCGCAATAAGAATCAGCGAGCAAAAATGCATATGAAATAGCCAAAATGATAGGGCAACTCGCAGTAAGAATCAGCGAGCAAAATGTATGCATATAAAATAGCCAAAATGTTTGGGCAACTCACAATAAAAAGCTGGGAGTAAAAAGAAAAAACAGTCGAAATGATTGGGCACCGCGAAAAATAGCCGAAATGATTGGGCAATCACGAATTTCGCGATATAAAAGCTGAAATGATAGAGCATCGCGGAAAGAAACAAAAAAAATGAAACTTCTGCCCTGCAGGTGAGTCCACATTGACCCCTGTATATAATCCACGGGCACAAACGAAAAGGGAACCACATTTTCCCATCAAGATCTATCAGGTCTCGACGGCAGCATCTACAACCTAGAGACTACCTCGGAGCCACGGCAAAGCCCCCTAGTTCCAAATCTCGACGGTTCACAGATATCCTAGAGACTGCCTCGGAGCCACGACAAAGTCCCCTAGTTCCAAATCTCGACGGTTCACAGACAGCCTAGAGACTACCTCGGAGCCACAGCAAAGTCCCCTAGTTCCAAATCTCGACGGTTCACAGACAACCTAGAGACTACCTCGGAGCCACGGCAAAGTCCTCTAGTTCCAAATCTCGACGGTTCATAGACAACCTAGAGACTACCTCGGAGCCATGGCAAAGTCCTCTAGTTCCAAATCTTGACGGTTCACAGACAACCTAGAGATTACCTCGGGGCCATGGCAAAGTCCCTAGTTCCAAATCTCGACGGCAGCATCCCCAGCTTAGAGATCAACAACAACGTTCTTCCTCCCTCCAACAGGATGCAGACGCGACATTAACAAACGGAGCCATGGCAAAGTTCCCTAGTTCCAAATCTCGACGGTTCACAGAAAACCCAGAGACAACAGCGACATTTGTTGCAATATTGCAGACACAATGTCAACAAACAAAGCAAAGGAAGATCCTAAACTTCAGGGTCTTGACGGCAACTCAAATGAGACCTGAAAGACTATCGGAGATCATCCCACTCCAGCGCGGAGTGGTCATGACTCATCGGGGCTCCCAAACTGAGCCTAACCTCAAGTAAAAAGCGATATGGAATATCCCTAACGCTTGCTCTTTCGACGGTAATATCACCTGGAAGATTACTTGAAGATGTCTTGTTCAGCTCCCGAAGGGATCAGAGACACGACAGTCGCGGGGCTACTCGAACAGCAAGATTGCGTATCGAGGAGTACACCGGCCAACGCGGCGGTACGACGGGTAAAAAACCCTAGTACCACAGACCCTAACGGACCTCTATTACCAGGAGTTAACTATGACGTTAGGACATCCTTGTGAGAACTTCTCGATTCATCTCGACTCGTGGGGAAAATAATGTTCCTGTGAGAACTTCTCGACTCGTAAAGAAAAGCCTTAGGCAATGAGGATAAGGACCTGTTTCCTAAGCACTGGGGCCCTGCTAGTCAGTCTAAGATGGACTATTGCATACTATTCACGGGCCACACTCTCCAAAGTCGAATATCGACAAGGAGGGAAACAACCACCTACGAGTCCTCTCGACTTGTAAGAGGAAAAATTCTCTTGTGAGATCCTTACGACTCTCAAGAGAAAACATATATTTAGGAGTCCTCACGACTCTTAAGGAGAAAATACACATACGGGATCTTCTCGACTCATCAGGAGAAAAGTCTTTATGAGACCCTCACGGCTCATAAAGTTGAAAAGTCTTAGGCGGCAGATCCGAACCTGTTTTCTAAGTCATCGCTGCCTTGCAAGGAGATCAAGATAGACTATCTACAAGACGCATTAGCTAAAGGGACATGCCAGTATGAAATAAAATATGTCTTTTATTCATGAATCCAAATGAATACAAGGTACATTTCATAAAAGAATCAAAATGAATACAAGATAATTTCATTCAGGAGTAAATACAAAAAAGGAGAATATACAAAAAAAAAAATCTTTATGCCGGCGGATGGTGCAATAAGCTCGTCAGTTCATCGTTTTTCCGCTGGACCTCAGCTTCAAGCTTTGTTATTGCTACAAGACGGGTCTCCGCCTGAGACTGTTGGGTCTGATACGAAGCGAACCGACTTTCAAGCTCCTTTTCAGAAACTTTATGAGTTTCAACCATCTCACGGGTAAAGATAACGGCTTTATCAAGAGCTATCACCTCTGTGATAGCTTCTTGAAGCACCCGCCAAATTTCGTACGCATGGGTGGTCTTGATAGTGAGTTGAGCTTGGAGTTCCCCAAAAGCATTTGAGGCTAGCTCCCTCTCTGAAAATTTTCGGTTGAGCTTCTTCTCGCAAGACTGTAGATTAGCGGCACCGCTCAATCCACCCCCGTAGGCTCACCGTTGCAGTTAGGAGCTCGGAAGGAAGGCATATGCACTCAAGATCATGTAAGCAATCCTCCACTCAACGACAATACTCAATCCAAACATGCACCAATGTTTCGTCATGATAAGTGGTAAGGAAGAGCAAAGATGTATTGGCTTCGGCAGCAAATTCTTCGGCCGTAACAGAACTACCAGCATGAAGATCTTCAATGAGGGCCCACAAGGAGTGAATGCTTTGTCTCGCCATCCTTTCAGACGCACGTTGGGCATATGGGCCCGGTGGCATAGAGATTCGGGTCTCTAACGGATCCAGAGCTGGCAAACCTGTCAAGATTTATGAATAGTCAGCGAGACTGGCAAACATGGAATAAATAAAACAATGCCAAGGGTAAAGCTTTACTTACCCACAGTCATGCAAGGGGGGTTTGAAAGATCCCCAGGCCCATCAAAGATTTCCACTTCGTCATCAGCTTCCAGAACTGCAGAGGGTATATTATCATCGTTATAAAAAATGATAATAAAGCAAAGGGGTCAAAAAATACAGACATTGCCCGGAAGAAAGGACGATATTTTGGGGGGATATCGCCTGTAGGGCAGCCATATCAAGTAGGCGCTGGAAGGACTTCCTGGGAGATAGGTCCACTATAGAAGCCGCCAATTCCCGCAATTTTGAAGAAAAGAAGAGTTCAGATAACGAGGGGATCATTTAAATAAAATGTAAAAGATTATCTTCGATGCTCCGCTCGCCTTGAACTGGAGGGATAGCAGCTTCGGCAGCCTCCTCCGTGCCCTCAGGCACATCACCGGTGATATTTGCTGGCGTAGCAGCTTCCAGTTGTGGGACAACAGCCGCCACTTCAGGCTCCAAAGAGGGAACAGTGGTCTTGGCGGTCCTTCCTACAATCTTCAAGATGCCACCAGAAAGATCTATTGGGTCTACCACCGGCAAGGTCGCCTCTGTGGAAAGTACAGACGCTGAAGAAGTGGAGGTCATCACCGGGAACTCCAAGATAGAACTAACAGCTTCGACAATCTCTTCTACACCTTTCGGTGTGTCATTAGAGACATCCATAAGGTCCGCGGCCAATAGGGTCACCTCTGCTAGTGGAATGGAAACCGAAGGAACAAGAGTTACCACCGAAAGTTCCACAACAGGTACGGCGGCTGTAGTGATCTCTTCTGCACCTGCCGATGCATCTTGTGAGACATCTATAGAATCTGCGGTCATGACACGACCTGGGCTCAAATCCTCTTTCGTTGCTGAAGTCCCTGCAAAGTTTTCGCAAAGATAAGAAGATATAAAAAGCGATACAAATTACTTACCAAAAGAAAAATACGGAAAACACGCATACCGATACGCCAGGATTCTTCTAGTATGGATTTTTCGAGCGGTCGTTCCTTCCTGAGGAAATGTGCTCGTCGGGCTTCAAATGCGGATTCATGCCCACCGGTCTTCAGTGCTAGCTCATCTTCAGAAGCAGCCGAGATGGGCTGCTTGAAAGCTCTTTCGTCTTCCATTCACAGAGGACCCATATGTACTCTCCGTAGTGATAGGGGATCTTCGTAGAAGATAACCGAGGGGTAGGGCTTTTTCGGGATGTGCAGATTCTCGGTCTCATCCTGTGAGCGCCTTAAAGCTTCAGCCAACTGCGCGGCTTCCTCAGCGGACGAGCCAGGGTAAATAAGACCATCATCCGGCTCTTGCATGGATAAGGGTTCGTCTTGAACAACAGGATCAAATTCCAGCAAGAGGTCAAGCAAGCTAGCAACTGTTTTCTTCCTCCATTTTGAGCTGGAGCTAACACTAGAAGAGGATCGCTTCCTTTCCCTCGGCGCTTTGGCGCGATGTTAGCCAACCTCGCTTCCGGTATCCCCTTTTAGCGATACCACCGCTGATGACACCGCTATTGATAGCGCCACTGCTGATGACACCTCCACTGATGGAACTGCCGCTGGCGCTTCATTGGAAACCTTTGCTTAGGCTCTAGTGCGCACTGGCATACCAGCAGTGCGGGGAGTCGATTCTGTTTCTACGGCCTTGGGGATAAGCACCACACCGCTATCCCTCAATAGAGGACGAACCACTATCTGCGGCCGCAACGGAACACCAGTGGCTTAGACCGGAGCTGAAGATTGACATTCAAAGAGTACCCGCCTCTCCTCGACAATGACGGGACCGACTCGATGACGATACCAACCCATGAAAGACCCCACACACCTTAGAATATAGTCAGCCTTGGGGATTATGAAATGGGAGCCGGTGTTCAGCCGCATAAAGTGATGGACGACGTCACGCGTGACTTCCAGAGATGGAGTGGGCTCAACTAAGAACGTCTCGAAAGGGACCCTGGTTATAGCCTAATTTCTAGGCGAAGCGGTGCAGATTGTACCGCATAAAAAGGGCCGCGTTATTCAGACGGAATACCAAGTAGCCCGGCCTAATCGAGTACAGGTGCATGATCTCCTTAGGATTTAAAGACGACGCTCCACCTTTCGACATATCAAACAGCTGCTGGATAAGCCCCGAGGGAGAAGAGAGGACTCGGTCGCTAAAAACCATCCCGCCCTTATTGGAGTACGGGTTAAGCAGCACGCGGAGGGCTCCTAGCTGGGTTGGATCGGGAGCAGAAGCATCCACCAAACTCATAACCCGTGGGAAGGTGTAGGAGTCATAGAAATCTGGCCGCCGATGCACTGCGAACGCTCCCAATACATGCATCTCGATCCATGACGTGATGAAGTGGAGGGAGGAATTCACGACATCTGTACCTGGGGTTGAAGTGTTGGCCGCAACACTTAATCCATGATAAAGATGCGACAGTCCCGCAATGGCAAGGGCCAACCGTGTCCCTTCGGCTACGCGATGAGCGGGGTAGAAGACGAAGGCTCTCATGAAGCGTCGATGCATCGGCATGGCAAACCAATTGAGCCAAAGACTGATGAAGCCGACGAAGAAGGTCTCTTCGTCCATGCTAGGGGCCGCAATTGCATCGAAGGGCATGTCCGACGAGGACGAAATATAAAACTGCGGCTTGTCCTCTTCCTTGGCCGGCAGCTTATTCAGCCCAAACCCAAAAGGGTTGTTAATGTTCGCAAACTTTGGAGCCTCTTTTGATAAATATCTTCACGGAGAAAACAGGCGATGAAGCTCTTAAAGGTGACGCCCTGTCCTTTTGACTCCGCGAACAGGGTCTCGAAAATACCCAGAGCCTTGATTAGACTGGGGTACTTATGACGGACGGCGTTTTCAGTCGTCAAGTTGTCAAGCGTAGCAGGCACGGTCGTGAACACATACTCATCGGGAGGAAGAAACTCTTTATAATCCTCTCCCCTGATCGGCAACCCGGAGATCTCGCGGAACTCTTCCAGTGAAATCGAGACCTCACGATTCCCTAGCAAGAAGGAATTGGTAGGAAGATTCCATTGGTTCAGGAAAGCTTTAACCCACCAGACGTGAGGAGCCAGGTAATAAAAAAGAGTCGCATACTCTGCTTGATATAACACAACCTTCTGCAACCGTGCACGGTGGGCGGAGAGAACATATCGAGCCCAAGGAAGATAGCCGACTGGGTGGCGAAGGGTAAGCCCTACCTTATAAACTTGTCCTCAGGATTGGGCTTCACCTTGACAGATGCGGCATCCCAAGATATCTATGGCTGGCAAGAGCTGGTTGGGTATCCCAGTTGTTGACGGCTCAAGCCGGCCTGTAAGAGTCCAATTAGCCACCTCCACCGCATAAGCGGTCTGCGGATGCTCCATCAGCGATATTGGGCGGAGAGGCTCTGTTGGCATCTCATAAGTAAAGCTGCGGCAGCCCCGGATGATGTGCCCATACCAAACTAGGCTGTTTGGTGCCTTCGGGCTGCCAAAATCTCTGTAAGTCCTCCTTTCCTCTCTCCCACTCCTCTGGACTCCAATAAACTGTGTTTTCTGCAGCATTCTTTGCGCAAATTCTCTTCCCCCTTCCAATAAACTGTTCTTGTGCAGGATTCTTTGCGCCGCGCTAAAAATAAAAATTGTTTGCAGTTGATTTGTTACCGCTTTGCATTCATTAATACGGACTTAAGGGGCTTGAAACCAATTCAGATTGGGTGGGGATTTCATCACCCTTCCCAGGATCCCAGAAATCATAAAAAGCATATGCATTGACCATTATTAATTAAAAAATACTAGACTCAGCCCTAAGGACTTCGCGCTCAATAGGATAGAGGACTAATTACAGGCATCAGCCGTTTATCCTATCCTGACTTTGCGGTGTCTAGGCAAGTGTGACGAAGGCAAGTGGTTATTTAATTAAGGAACTTCGCGAAAGCGTTGGACAACCTCCCACTTACCTGGCACTTATCTGGCCGCAATTGGCGGAGAAGAGGCGGTTTGAGGTCCTGTTTCTAGTTCTTTGGAACAGTTAGGAGCTGTCTAGCTAACCTAGGTGACCCTATATCTAGGTGTGATTGTGCATATCTTGTTTGTGATTGCTTAAAGCCGTAAATCCGTACATATTTCTGTAAAGCTCTTCCTAAAAAAAAAAAAAAAAGAAAAATCAAAAACTTTTATAAAAACTTGCCCTTTGTCGCCAAATCCATTTTTCACCCACCACCCATCGCCTTTCTCCATTGACGTTTTCTTACCCTCACCTTCTCCGCTTTGACTATACTAAACTCGTTTAGTGTATGTCCGCTTGGACTCGGGACACTAGCACCCGCCTAGTCCGCGTTCCGTTAGTCGCTACCGACTATGCGATCGACTCAGACGTCGAAACTCCGTCCACTCCTCTTTCACCTTTACCTTTGCTGGCCAACTCCGACGTTGACCGGAATTCTGTTCATACATCTTCACCTTCACCATCACCAACCTCTTCTTCCGCGATGTCAGGATTTAATCTGAACATCTCTTTGACTACCCCTGGATTGGCTCCACCTCCTACGGAGACCAATAACCCACCACCACCGCCTATTGTAGTGCCGCAGCGAATCGCGCTCCAGGATCGTTTCTATCCCACCCGTTCTGCACTTCCCACCTGCCTTTCTCTTCCACCGGCCAATGGGGATAATTTTGAAATTAAGCCCCACTTCATCAACATGCTTCCACGATTTCATGGGCTTGAATCTGAAGATGCCTATATCTTCATCAATAAATTTCAAAATGTTTGTGCCATGATGAAAACCACCCAATTGTCGGACGATGCTATACGTCTACGGGTCATTCCGTTCACTTTATGCGATCTTGCTGAAAAATGGCTGTATAGCACCGCTTCCCACTCAATAACCAGTTGGGACGAGTTTGTTAAAGCGTTTCTAAAAAAATTCTATCCGAATCATAAAACCGCAAGGATCCGCAATGAAATCAACCAATTCTCTCAGCTTCCTTCTGAACCCTTCTGGAAGTGCTTTGACCGGTACAAAGACCTTCTTGTTCAGTGTCCTCACCACGGTATAGAGAAATGGCAACTTTGCCAAACCTTATACGAGGGCATGAACCCAGCAACGAAGCAGTTGTTGGAAACCATCTGTCAGGGCCACTTCCTATCAAAATCTGACGAGGAAGCGTGGCAATTCTTTGACGACCTTGCGGAGCAAACGCTACAATGGGAGAGCATCAGACCGACTTCTTCTTCTTCTACCTCCACTTCTATCGGTCAGTCTAGGGCAGGAACAACTTGATGTCTCTATTGCGATGAAAGCTGAAATGGTTGCAATAACAAGAAAGCTTGAAGCGATAGAGAGCAAATTTTCTTCTCCTGCTCCTACCCCTGTTCTCCCCCTTCGCACCATTTGCGATTGTTGTTCCGATTCTTCTCACTTAACCGAAGAGTGTCCTTACAATCCACCATCGCAAGAACAGGATCAGGTTAATGCTGCATTCCAGCAAAGACCGAGGAATGATCCATACTCTTCCACCTACAATCCCGGTTGGAGGAACCACCCCAATTTTGCCTGGAATCAGAATCAGAATCAATTCCAAGGCAACAATTTCCAAAGGCCCCCTCCGCCGCAACAACAAGCACAACAACAGACTCAATTTCAGCAGCCCTTCCAACCCCAACCTTTTCAAAATCAGACGAACAACTTTGCACCCAACAATTCTTTTCCCCAAAACAACTTTGTTCCGTCAAACAACGATAAGGTTTCCTCGCTTGAACGAAGTCTGGAGGCGTTCGTCAAACAATCGACTCAATCCACCGCAAACATCCAATCTTCCATTCAGTCCTTAGTGCAACACACTGCCGCTCACGGGCAAAGCATCAAAACCATCGAGGCCCAGATTGCACAACTGAATGCGGCCTTAAGCGAGCGAGAGAAGGGGAAGCTCCCGTCCCAACCACTCCCAAATCCCGGTCATCCACAGAATGAACATGTTGCTCTTGAACAACAGAATCATAATGTGAGTGCCGTGACCACATTGAGATCGGGAAGGATGCTGCAAAACAACATCGGCACACGGATCAATGATGACACCCCGGCCGCTTCTTCTTCTACTTCTTCTTCTTCTTCGTCTCCTGCTTCTTCGTCTTCTGAGCCTATTCTCCGTTCTTCACAAGGCTCTCCTTCCTCTTCTTCTATTTTGAATGGACCCACTTCTCACTCCACGAAAACACCTGTTCTGGGATCTGTTCCTACTCCACAATCTCCTCCACAAGCATTAGACTCAACCAATTTTAAAAACGTCCCATTTCCAAACCGGTTGAGGTCTAATAAACAAAATCCTCAAATGGAGAAGATTCTGGAGTTATTTAAGCAGGTTAACATTAACATTCCTCTTTTAGATGCCGTCCAACAAGTCCCATCCTACGCAAAAATCTTAAAGGACTTGTGCACGAAAAAGAGGAAGTCTCAGGTACCAAAGAAAGTTTTCTTGGCTAGTGCTGTGAGTGATGCTCTTACCCAATCTTTACCACAAAAACGGAAGGACCCTGGCTGTCCTACGATTTCCATTACCATTGGGGATAAGAACATCAACCGCGCACTATTAGATCTTGGTGCCAGTGTTAACCTGCTTCCGTACTCAGTATACGAGCAATTAGGCGTATGAGAGCTGAAACCCACACACTGTACTCTCCAAATGGCCGACCGATCGATCACCCATCCTAGGGGTGAGCTAGAGGATGTGTTAATCAAAGTCGGGGACTTCATATTCCCCGTTGACTTCATTGTATTAGACACACAACCTGTAGCTAACCCCTGGAATCAAATTCCGGTGATACTCGGTCGCCCATTCCTTGCAACCTCAAATGCTGTGATCAATTGTCGCAATGGTTCGATGAACCTCTCTTTTGGAAACATGACAATTGAACTCAACATTTTTAGGTTGGGGAATCAGCCCTCTGAACCTAATGCTCATATACTGGACGTCTGATCGATCCAGGAGATCACCCCTGAAGAGTGTGAATTCGAGGAGTTTCTGTTCGATCATGCTAACCTTAACGCCACTAGTGCGTTCCTCCTCGAACCTGCTGCTGTTTCTGCGCCCGACAACGACTATGAGTGTTTCATGTTCTTGAACGATCTTAGCCGCTCGCAACCCGAGTTTGAATCCTTTGAATTTCCGGATGAGTTACCTGAACCATCCGACTCGGTCGCTTACACTCGTTTTGAACCTTTGCTGGAGTCCTTTGAGTTCGAGACCTCTGCACCAATCTTGCCTTCAATCGTTTCACCTCCGACGCTCGAACTCAAGCCTTTGCCGTCTCACCTTAAGTACGCTTACTTAGGTGAGAACGAGACCCTCCCTGTCATCATCTCGGCTTCTCTAGCTCCAGAGCAAGAGAAAGCCCTTCTCACGGTCTTGCACAGCAACAGGCAAGCTTTTGGCTGGTCCATGGCGGACATCAAGGGGATTAGTCCCCTGATCGTTGAGCATCACATTCATCTGATGGATGATGCCAAACCAGCCCGGGATCCACAAAGACGGCTCAATCCAGTCATGAAAGAGGCTGTGAAGAAGGAGATCGTAAAATGTCTAGATAGTGGTATCATTTACCCTATCTCTGATAGCCAGTGGGTGAGCCCCATTCATGTTGTCCCCAAGAAGTCGGGCATCACGGTCATAACCAACGAGGCGAACGAGTTAATCCCTACTCGCACCCAAACTGGGTGGCGAGTATGCATTGATTACAGAAAACTCAACGCCGCAACGCAGAAAGACCACTTTCCGCTACCTTTCATTGACCAGATGCTTGAACGATTGGCCGGACACGAGTACTACTGCTTTCTTGATGGCTACTCTGGCTATAATCAAATTCCCATCGCCGAAAAAGACCAGGACAAGACCACTTTCACTTTTCCTTTCGGCACGTTTGCATATCGTCGCATGCCCTTTGGGTTATGCAATGCGCCCGCTACCTTCCAGCGGTGTATGATGGGAATCTTCTCAGACATGGTGGAAAAATTTCTGGAGATCTTCATGGATGATTTCTCCATCTTCGGCGATTCCTTCAACGAGTGTTTGCTGCATCTTGACGCTGTCCTTACCCGATGTAAGGACAAGAATCTCACTTTGAATTGGGAGAAGTGCCACTTCATGGTGCGCGAAGGTATTGTCTTAGGACATATCATCTCGCAAAATGGCATAGAGGTTGACAAAGCGAAGATTGAGGTCATTTCCAATCTCCCTCCTCCCCGATGCGTCAGAGATATCCGAGCCTTCCTTGGCCATGCCGGTTTCTATAGACGGTTCATCAAGGACTTTAGCAAGATTGCTAGGCTCTTGACTCTTTTACTGGCCAAGGATACGCCATTCGACTTCAACTCGAGCTGTGTGGCTGCATTCGAGTCATTGAAAAGCTCACTCACTTCTGCTCCCGTTATTTCTTCGCCTGACTGGACGCACCCATTTGAGATTATGTGCGATGCATCCGACTTTGCCATTGGTGCTTGTTTACCCCAATCAGAGCAAAGCTCTGTTCAAATTCCAAGATGGGAAAAGAAGCAATGATTCTGTTTTTCTCCAATCAGAGCAAAGCTCTGTCTTGAAAATAAAAGTTAAAATAAATGAAGTAACGCTTCATTTCTCCTGCGCTGCACGCAGAGCGCCACGTGTCAAAATCGGACACGTTAGCGCAAGGAGCGCAGCGCCCAAGGTAGCGTACTCAATCAGAGCAAATCTCTATAAAAAAAAAAAAAAAAAAAGCAGTGCGCTGCGCGACACGTGTCAGCGCAGCTGCGCAGTGCGCTGCGCGACACGTGTCAGCGCACGCAGTACGCAACTGCGCAGTGCTCAACTGCGCAGCTGCGCAACTTAAAAAAAAAAAAAAGAAAAGAAAAAAAGTTGCGCAGTGCGCAGCTGCGCAGTGCGCTGCGCGACACGTGTCAGCGCGCGCAGTGCGCAGCGCGACACGTGTCACGCGCTGGAGAGTTGCGCAAAAACAGAATAAATCTTTCCTGTTCTTATTAAAACAAGAAGATTTTCTTCTGTAAAGCAGGGGCCTTTGGATCAAAAATCCAACGGTGGGGAAGATTACCCAAATCACTCAGAAAAATATTTATGTAACAAATTTAACTAATTTATGAGCACTATAAAAAGGACCTCAGACCTCATTTAAAAATCATCAACACCTTGCTAAAAAAAAGAGAGAGAAGAGAACCCTTGAGAATTCTTGAAGAATAAAAAAAAGGTAAAAACCTTTGAAAGAAGAGAAATTTCTCTTGTGAACAAGATCATGGATCTTCAATAAATAAATAAAAAAATAAAATAAAAATAAAAATAGTGCCTTGCACTTGTTTTATGAACCATCGGTTCTTGAACCTAAAAGGTTCTTAAATTAATAGTGCTTTGCATTTTCATGAACCTTTGGTTCTCTGAGATAAGAAAAACAAGAAAAACTTGTTTTTTCTTAGATCTAAATTAAATAGTGCCTTGCACTTGTTTTATGAACTATCGGTTCTTGAACCTAAAAGGTTCTTAAATTAATAGTGCTTTGCACTTTCATGAACCTTTGGTTCTCTGAAAGAAGAAAAATAAGAAAAAGCTTTTTTTTTAAGATCTAAATCAAATACTGCTTTGCACTTCTTTTATGAACCATCGGTTCTTTAATATAAAAGATTCTCAGTGCTTTGCAAAAATGCAATGCATTGCTTGAAGGGCCAGGCCCAAATAAAAAAGGCTTAATAGGCCAAAATAAATTGCAAAGCAATAAAAGGGCAGAGCCCAAATGAAATTGATGCTCTGCATCATTTATAAAGGGCAGGGCCCAAAACAAAATTGATGCTCTGCATCCTTTCTGGGCAAGGCCCAAATAAAAATAAAAAGAAATGCAATGCAAAAGCAAATAAAATGTTGGACATTTTCAACTGGACTTAGCCCAATCGTGGCCATAAGTCCTTAAATTAAATTGACTGAGCAAAATGGCTCTCCTAAATCAATCTACATCCGGTTCGAGGGTACATCTCCGAACTCCTTTGACATCCATCGTTGTAATTCCTCAACGACGTCAAAGAGGTGATGGGTCCCAACGACCACACACCCATATGGATTGCGGGGTCCTTAAACTCGTGGACCGAAACGTCCCTAAACTAATGACGGACTTAAACGTCCCTAAACTAATAGCGGACCGAAACGTCCCTAAACTAATGACGAACCGAAACGTCCTTAAACTAACGATGGACCACCACGTCCCTAAATTGGCACAATAGAGCCCACATGCTCTTTTGTCGGATCTAAACGATCCCGTTAAGTCGATCTTAGTCCCAAACTGGGCTAATGTATCCTTAACAACCGTTTAAGTTGGTCTTAGCCCCAAACACGGCTAACGTATCCTAAAACACTCAAATGGACTATAAAACTCCAAATCAACTTTGGTTCGAGGGTACATCTCTGAACTCCTCTGACACCTATCGTTGTAATCCTTCAACGATGTCAGAGAGGCGATGAGTCCCGACGGCCCTATATTAAATGGATCACCACGTTAAGTAGATCTTAGTCTCAAACAGGACTAACGTATCCTTAACGAACGTTTAAGTTGATCTTAGCCGCAACGCGCCTAATGCATTCTTAAACTAAAAATACCAAACCCAAATCTAATTAAATACGGATTTGGACTAATTCACGTCCTACGGGCGACGGCATTACTCAGTCTCCGTATACAATCCACGGGCAACCACAAACAAAACAAACATACATGACACGAAGTGAAATTCTGGAGAAGGAGAAAGTGGTTAACGCGATGCGGTAGCGTAATTAACTGCAGGGGCTTGCGCCTGCAGGGAAGAGCGTTCCCACAATCAAAAACCCCTCAATCGAGGGGGAATCTGACGAAGTCTGCTACATCGGCCGCATCCGTCTAAACCTCCGATACATGGTGCCATAAATCAACTTAGCATCTTCTGAGAGGTAGATGGATAAAACCAAATAGCATCTGCCCCGAATCTCAGCGTCAGGCCATCGCGGTCCTGTGCGCCGCCTTTCGGAGGGGAACAGATTCTGGCACGCCCGGTGGGACCTCTTCCTCTTTCCACTCCACATTTCGTGTGTCGTGTTCGCGAACAAATCGCGGTTTGCTGTGATTGCCTGTGGATTCAAGGTACTAAGATTTGGTGTCTTGCTTTATGCAGAAAACAGAAAATCGATGGCTTCGAACTGCACCGCCCGCAGCGATAACTCTCGCTCCGTCATTGCTGGAGGAGTGACTTATGGGCCCCAAGCGGCCTCCCTTTTCAAAATGCCGGTGGAGCAGATGGCTTAAGCCACCACTGGACTATTTTTTGGGACCATGCTCCCACCAATGAGCTTCAACGCCCCAATGACATTGCAAGAAGCTCCAAAGAAGTCGGTCTTCGATCGACTTACCACTGCCGCGACCCCTCTCAACGGGTCGTCCAACTCCACTGCTTCAGTTTTTAACGGACTCGGCCAGAGCTCTAACAGGCTTATGAAGAAGCCTGCCATACCAGAAGGCGTTATCCCGAAGCGGATAGCCATTCCAACTCACGTTCCTGGCAAAATCACCAAGGTTGCTTCCCATGTTCAGAAGTCCGCTTCTGACAAGTTGGCCGTCCCCGTTCAACGGACGTCGATCTTTAAAAAGCTGGTACCAGTAAATTCTGACCAACACAAGGGGCATGAGAAGGTCACCCTATAGCTGAAACAACTCCATCAGCACGACACGCTCGACGTCGCGACTGGCGTCGAGTAAGGAAGGCTGGGGGCAACTCCCCCTCTGGGATAACTCCGTCAGCTCCGATGGTGAGGATCGACGCCGCTGTTCCAACCAAGAACAGCTTTGAACTGCTCAACAAGGTGCGCAGAAACTCTCCTACTGCGATGTTGAAACGAACTCCTTCACCTGTGGAGAATACTCCAGAGAAGAAGCTAGAGCAGCCCCCTCAACGGCTGTCCTCTAAAATTTACAAAGTCTGGCGACAGGTCCAAGAGTCGGTGATCGATCAAGACTGCCTCCGACGACAGAAAAAGATGAAGGCTCGGCAGGGGAAAGATTACTCTGTCAAACCACAAAAAGCAAAAGCTACTTGGGTGCCCACTACAACGGCTCTCTTAACTCCAATCACTCAAAAAAGGAGGCCACAAAAAGCCCCTGTGAGCACGGCGAAGCATAAAAGCGCTGAACACAAACGCCCCAAGTCTGGGGGCATGGTGGTGCATACTGTTTTTATGGCTTCTGGAAAGGAGGAAAGCCGCACTTCTACGGGCCACCGACCGCTCACCCGATCCGTGACGAAAGCCTAGGAGCAACAACAAAAGCTTCAGGAAATGATGACTACAATGGCTGCACTCACTGAGCCAAAAGAAAGCTCTGAAACGTCTTCGGATGAGCGTCAAGAACAAGAAACCGACGCTGACTTTTTACGCAGAGTCCTCGAAAAGAGGGACAAAGAAGCTGCAGAGTAAGCGGCTAACATAAAACAGATGGCGCTCCTCTTCCAAGATATGGTAGGGATGGTGTTACAGCCGGACCCTCCTGCTGAAGATCCACCAGTCATCCTTGAAGACGACAGGGGAGAAACGTCAAATCCTCCGCCGGCTCTGTCAACAGCCAAGGAGGAGGCAATCTCCAAAGTTGACCTAGACGAATATATAGCTCAGCAGATCCGGATTCATCAGGCGAATGAAGCGGCTGGGCAAATTGTTAGAACTGGACGATCGTATCCGAGCTGGTATGACTAAATCAGTTACCCGTCAGGATATGCGATCCCTAAATTCCACGTATATAAAGGGACAGGGAATCCGCATCAGCATGTCGCTCAATTCAGGGCCTTATGCGGCAATACTGGAGGAGATGACAAATTGTTGCTACGTCAATTCGTCGGAAGCTTAGCAGAAACAGCCTTTGAATGGTATTCGGAGCTACCTAACGACTCTGTCAAAACATTTGCAGAGATGGAACTGCTGTTTACACAAAGATTCGCGAGTGCTAGTGAACGCACCCCGATAACAGCACTAATAAATGCCAGGATAAGGCCAAGCGAAACGTGGGTTCAATACGCAACACGATGGCGGAACCTATGGTCGAAATACGAACAACGCATAGAAGAGGCACCTGCGGTAGGCATGTTTGTGGGAACTCTCGATCCGCAAGCGACCATCTCGCAATTCATGATGTTCTTCAGGCCGACCACCTTCCAGGCCTTGATCAACAAATTAGCCCAAATGGACCAGATGGGCCATAAGCCGTCTCCTTCAAGACCCGATCCCCGAAATGAGAAAGGAAAAGCGATCATCGTCGCCAATGCTCAACAACAGTCGAGCAACTCAAAGCCGGTCGTTCGCCAAAACAACGTGCGTCCACGCCCATCTCTCGAAGAGAGGCTAGGACGTCCTTACTCGTTTCCTCAGAATAAAACGAGAAGACTGTTTGAGCTGGCAGTGCGTAACAGACTCATCAATCTGCCGAGTCCAAAGCGTCTGTCGCAGCCAGGCGATCTTAATAATCCCAATTATTGCCCTTACCACCAAACGGTAAGTCACCCGATTGAGGATTGTTTCGTCATTAAGGGATGGATCGAGGATCAATACCTGCAAGGCAAGTTCGCGCTGTCTGAAAGCTGGAAGGTAAATCCACCACAGCCGCACTCTCCAAAGAAGACGGACACGCCGGGGGCAACTTGTTCTTTCGTCGAGGATGAAAACGATGGAAAAAACTTATTGGATGAATCCGAAGACTACGTAGCGACTTGTCATATGATTTCTCATTCACTGACGGATGATAAAGAGGCTCCTTGCGCTGAGAAATCAACGGCGGACCCTGAAACAGAAATTCCGCGGCCGTCAGGCAAGTTGATCGATGCCTTCCTAAATGAAATTCTTCTGAAAGCAAAAGCCAATCAAGAGCATGAAATGGCCATACTGGAAAGAACCAAGGTATTCCCGTCAAATCAAAAGCCATACACTGCGGGTAAAAACAAATTCAAGACGAGGAAACGGTTCGCCAAAGCTCTATCAGTAGGAATGAAGCTACCGCCCTCCGAAGAAAATTCTTTCTCTGAGGTAGAGATGCACCCTAACTTCTGTTTATATCATCAGAAGATCATACATCCTACCGAAGACTGCGAATCCTTTAACTGTTGGTGTTAAGGGTATGTCGCTCAAAAGCGACACTTCGACAGGACAAAGTGTGAAGCTTGTGGACATCGGAAAAATGCGATAGATGAGCGCAAAGGAGCCGCCGCAAACTGTCATATAGCCGACTTCAAGGGATCACAAATTGTCACCTTTGGAAGCGACTCTGACGAAGAAGCTATCCCCAACTTTTCCCTCGGGAAATCTATTTCGAAAATAAAGAAATTGAGAAGCTGCGAGAACGTTCAGCCATGTAATCGCACGCTATTCGAAAAAAATCTCGGCCCCTTAAACAAGGGACCGAACAAGAAGAACAAAGGAAAAGGAAAAACGGCCCTCGTCGCCAGCGCTCAACAACAATCGGTGACTCTAGACCGGTTGCTCGCCAAAGCAACAAGCGGCAATCCCTCCAAGAAAAGTTGAAACGTCCTTACTCGTTTCCGCAAGATAAAACAAGGGGACTGTTCGAGCTGGCAGTGTGCAACAGACTTATCAATCTGCCGGCTCCAAAACGCCCGTTGCGGCCAGGCGATGTTAATAATCCTAACTATTGCCCTTACCACCAAACAGTAGGTCACCTGATCGAGGACTGCTACGTCTTCAAAAACTGGGTTGAAGACCAATACCAACAGGGCAAGTTTGCGCTGTCTGAGAACTGGAAGGTTAGTCCGCCACAACCGCACGCTCCGAAGAAGATGGATACGCCGGGGGCATCATGTTCATTCATGGAGAAAGACTCATAGACCGAAAAGTCAATAAACTAGATATTCGCCTCAAATACGGCGACAACGGACCGAAACGTCCTTAAACTAACAACGGACCAAGATGTCCTTAAACTAATGATGGACCGCAATGTCCTAAAACTTGCAAATGACCGAAATATTTTTAAACTACTACCGCAGCATTCTCAGGCTGACGAGAATATAAAAAAAACAAAAAAAACGGTATGTCCATAAGCAAAATGGGCACGGATGAAAACCCGAAAGGGCTCCGTGAGTAAAAACAGCAGGACTACCGGCGAGTGTTCGTGAAAACCCGAAAGGGCGCGACCTCGTTAAAAAAAAAAAGAAAAAAAAAGAGAAGAAGAAAATAAAGAAAAAAAAAACGGTATGTCCATAAGCAAAACGGGTATGGAGGAAAACCCGAAAGGGCTCCATGAGTAAAAACAGCAGGGATACCGGCGAGTGTTCGTGAAAACCCGAAAGGGCGCGACCTCGTAAAAAAAAAGAATAAAAAAAAATGTATGTCCATAAGCAAAATGGGCACGGATGAAAACCCGAAAGGGCTCCGTGAGTAAAAACAGCAGAGCTATCGGCGAGTGTTTGTGAAAACCTGAAAGGGCGCAACCTCGTTAAGAAACACTTATAGGGTCCTCTCGACCCTGTAAGGAGAAACCACCTGCATGAGATCCTTACGACTCACAAAGGAATAACACACTTAGGGATCCCCACGATTCCGAAGGAGAAAATACACTTGCGAGATCCTCACGACTCGTAAGGAGAACTCTCTTGTGGGACCCTTACGGCTCATAAGATTTGAAAGTCTTAAGTTGCAGAAACCTTAACCTGTTCTTAAGAAGCCCCACAACCTTCGATATTGCCCTACAAGCGGCTCATAATGACCCTTGTATACAATCCACGGGCACGAATAAATATTTCCCTAATAAAGTCCCATCCGTGACTAGGGATATGCTTGTACAGCAAACATCACTTGTAAGTCCTCTCGACTTATAAGGAGAAAACCCTTTTGTAAGATCCTTACGACTTACAAGAGAACATGCACTTAGGAATCCTCACGATTCCCAAGGAGAAAACACACCTACAAGATCCTCACGACTTGTAGGGAGAAATAATTTTGTGAGACCCTTACGGCTCATGAAGTCAAAAGCCTTAGCCGACAGGACCCTTAATCCTGTTTACTAAGCCACGTTTGTTCGGGATCGACAGAGGCAAATGATGATTCGCTCCTGGCAATATTCCAGTTGTAGCGATGCTGATGCCTAAATCGGTATCAAATTCCAAGTCCTTTCATGGCAGATGATACTGATGCCTAAATCGGTATCAAATTCCAAGTCCTTTCATGGCAGATGATGATTCGCTTCTGACAATATCCCAGTTGCAGCGATGCTGATGCCTAGACCGGTATCAAATTCCAAGTCCTTTTACGGTAGATGATGATTCGCTCCTGGCAATATTCCAGTCGCAGCGATGCTGATGCCAAGATTGGTATCAGATCCCAAATCCCCTACTCGCAAAAAAAAAAAAATTCAGCGAGCCAAATATATATATATATATATATATGCATACGAAATAGCCGAAATGATGGGGCAGCTTGCAAACAAAATCAGCAAGTAAAAATATATGCATGCAAAATAGCCGAAATGGTTGGGCAACTCGCAATAAAATGTAGCGAGTAAAAAGAAAAATAGCCGAAATGATTGGGCACCGCGAAAAATAGCCGAAATGATTGGGCAATCGCGATTTTCGCGATATAAAAAGCTGAAATGATATAGCATCACGGAAAGAAGAAAAAAAATGAAACTTTTTGCCCTACAGGTGAAATCACATCGATCCCTGTATACAATCCAGGGGCACAGATAAAAAGGGAACAATACCTTCCCAACAGGCTCCACCAGAAAGCGAAGCCAAATCTCGACGGTTCATAGATAACCTAGAGACCATCTCGACATTTGTCGCAATATTACAGACACGATGTCAACAAATGAAGCAAAGGAAGGTCCCTAACTTCAGGGTCTCGACGTCAATATCGACAACTTAAAGATCACCAACGGCGTTTCTCCTCACTCCAACTAGATGCAGACATGATGTCAACAACTGACCTCAGAATCGCAACGAAATGGAACCATGACAAAGTCCCTAGTTCCAAATCTCAATGGCCACGTCTACATCCTGGAGACCAACAACGGTGTGCCTCCTCATTCCAACAGGACACAGATGTTACACCATCAAGCGGAGCGATGGCAAAATCCCAGCTTCACCTCAGCATTCGTCTCGATACAGTAGACGCAATGTCAACAACAGCGTTCCTCCGCAGTCCAGCTGGAGGCAGATGCAACGTCAACAAAAGACCTCACGGTCGAAACAAAGCGGAGTAACGGCAAAATCCCAACTCCACCTTAGCATTCGTCTCGTTACAACAGACGCAATGTCAACAACGGCGTTCCTTCGCAGCCCAGCGGGGTGTACATGCAAAGTTAACAAAAGACCCCATGGTCGAAACAAAGCGGAGTGATGGCAAAATCCCAGCTCCACCTCAGCATTCGTCTCAATACACCAGACGCAGTGTAAGCAAACGAAGCGAAGGCCACATTCCTAGCTTCAACGTCTTTACGGTAACTCACATAAAACCGGAAAGACAATCGGAGACCATCTCACATAAAGTGGTCACCTCCTTGACGTTCGTCTCGATACAGTAGACGAAATGTCAACCTCAGCGTTCTTCCTCCAGCAGGGATTCAGACATGACAAAGCAAATGAAGCGAAGGCCACATTCCTAGCTTCAACGTCTTTACGGTAACTCACATAAAACCGGAAAGACAATCGGAGATCATCTCGCATCAGCACAGAGTGGTCACCACCTTGACGTTCGTCTCGATACAGCAGACGAGATGTCACCCCAATGTTCGTCTCGACACAGCAGGCGCAACGTCATCAAACGAATGGAGCCATGGCAAAATCCCTAGTTCCAAATCTCGGCGGTTCACCAGCAACCTAGAGACAACCTCGACGTCCGTCTCGATACAGCAGACGAGATGTCACTCCAACGTTCGTCTCGACACAGCAGACGCAACGTCATCAAACAAACGGAGCCACGGCAAAATCCCTAGTTCCCACCGCAACATTCGTCTCGATACAGCAGACGCAATGCCAGCAAACGAAGCAAAGGCCAAATTCCTAGCTTCAGGGTCTTGACGGCAACTCATATGAAACCCGAAAGACTATCGGAGATCATCCCACACCAGCGCGGAGTGGTTATGACTCATCGGGGCTCTCCAAAATGAGCCTAACCTCAAGTAAAAAGCGGTATGGCAAATTCCTAGCGCTTGCTCTTCCGACGGTCAAACTGCCAAGGAGGATTGCTTGAAGACGTCTTGTCCAGCCCCCGAAGGGATCAGAGACACGGCAGTCGCAGGGCTACTCGAACAGCATGATTGCCTATCGAGGACTATATCAGCTTATGCGACGGTACGATGGCCAAAACCCTAAGTACCACCAACCTTAACGGGCTTCTGGCGTAAAGAGCAGAGGTTAAATACAACGTTAAGATGTTCTTGCGAGAAACGTTCGATTCGTCTCGACTTGTGAAAAATTGTCGAGGCGGCTCGACTCGTGAGATAAAGCCTTAGGCAGTGGGCATAAAAGAAGCCTGTTTCCTAAGCATTGGGACCCTGCGAGTTGGCCCAAAACGGTCTCTTGCATACCATCCACGGGTCTCACTCTCCAACGTCGAACTTCGACAAGGAGGGAAGCAACCGCTTACAAGTCCTCTCGACTCGTAAGAGGGAAAAATTCTCTTGTAGGATCCTTACGACTTACAAGAGAAAACCACACTTAGGAATCCTCACGATTCCTAAGGAGAAAAACCCGCCTACGAGATCCTCTCGATCCGCAGGGAGAAAAGTCTCTATGAGACCCTCACGGCTCATAGAGTTGAAAAGTCTTAGGCAGCAGATCTGAACCTGCGGCCTAAGCCATCGCTATCTCATGAAGAAATCAAGAACCTTACTCTATTACCTGCTAATTGTGACGACATGCTGAGAAAGAGGAAAATCAACAGAAAGAGTACCCGATTTACGTTTGATCAAGCGTTCAAGACACAATCATTCATGCATGGGCAAAAAGACTCAGGACAAAAGATATATAATAAAGACAAGCTGGGATATAAAAATTTTTTCCATTAATATTGCCCGAAGTTCTTACAGTCATAAAAATAATAAATGAAAGTTACAATGGAATAACCTCAGATCCAGGGCATGGATTGAGGAATTCAAAAGCGACCCTATCTATGACTTTCCAAGTCTCGCGGACCATCCTAGTGTGCTTCCTTTCGCGAGCACAAGCGTCAGGGTCCCTTCCGATGTCTTCCACCCTCCGATAAGCAGCGAGTATGGCAGACTGTTGAAAGATCTCGTGCAAGAGGTCAATAAGACTGTCTCGCCGTCTCTTCGAGATAAAGTTCAATAGGTACACAGAGTGCACCTTGTCCTCAGCGGCATCCAACGCCTTAAGCGGCACACCGGAACAGAATAGGGGAAGCGCTTCCCAGATAGCTCCCACGATAAGTTTAAGAAGAAAGGAACGTCGGGGATGCAGTGGACCGTTGTATGCGTCGAAGCGACTCATTATTTCAGCACACTCCTCGTTTGTGAACTCCCGATTTTAAGAGCGGCCAAATCGGCGGATGCCCTCATGAGAGATGATCTCGTTAAGAGCATACATGTGGGCGTTCATTGTTCCTGTGAAAGAGGATCAACAAAATTATCAGAAAGACTAATTAAGTAAAATGATATAATGCACTGAGGAATAAAATGTCATCTTTAACTTCCAAGATCCATGAAAAATTCTTAAGAGTTCTTCTATATGATTTGGGAGGAGCAAAGCTCCATTAATGAAATGAGAAAATACAGGGAAAATCTTTTAGAGAGCAAAACTCTATTAATGGAACTCTAATAGGGCTCTCCATAGTCTTCTATAGACCCCCTTAGAGCAAAGCTCTACTAAGTGAAATCCTAAATGGGTCTTCTTTAGATCTGGGATCTATTGAGAGCAATGCTCTTAAAATTGATTTAATTTAATTAAAATTAATATTTTTACCTAAAATTCTCTAAAATTTTGAACTTTTAAAAGTGTTTAAACAAGAGAGCAGGGCTCCAAGTTCTGAAAGTAAAATTTTAAGAGATGAGAATCATCTAAGGGACCAAAGGTCCTATTTATAAGCATCAAGTGCCCTTTCAGCTTCTAAGGGATGGCGCGACGGTTCGGAGTCTGCCACCGCTGCGCTCACGTTAGGAGGTCACGTAAGCGCAACGGTGGGGGGGCATCTGTTTACCCCAATCAGAGCAAAGCTCTGTTCAAATTCCAAGGTGGGAAAAGAAGCAATGCTTCTGTTTTTCTCCAATCAGAGCAAAGCTCTGTCTTGAAAATAAAAGTTAAAATAAATGAAGTAACGCTTCATTTCTCCTGCGCTGCACGCAGAGCGCCACGTATCAAAATCGGACACGTTAGCGCAAGGAGCGCAGCGCCCAAGGTAGCGTACTCAATCAGAGCAAATCTCTAAAAAAAAAAAAAAAAAAAAAAGGTTGCGCAGCTGCGCAGTGCGCTGCGCGACACAAGTCAGCGCGCGCAGTACGCAACTGCGCAGTGCTCAATGCGCAGCTGCGCAACTTAAAAAAAAAAAAGGTTGCGCAGTGCGCAGCTGCGCAGTGCGCTGCGCGACACGTGTCACGCGCTGGAGAGTTGCGCAAAAACAGAATAAATCTTTTCTGTTCTTGTTAAAACAAGAAGATTTTCTTCTGTAAAGCAGGGGCCTTTGGATCAAAAATCCAACGGTGGGGAAGATTACCCAAATCACTCAGAAAAATATTTATGTAACAAATTTAACTAATTTATGAGCACTATAAAAAGGACCCCAGACCTCATTTAAAAATCATCAACACCTTGCTAAAAAAAAAGAGAGAGAAGAGAACTTTTGAGAACTCTTGAAGAATAAAAAAAAGGTAAAAACCTTTGAAAGAAGAGAAATTTCTCTTGTGAACAAGATCATGGATCTTCAATAAATAAATAAAAAAATAAAATAAAAATAAAAATAGTGCCTTGCACTTGTTTTATGAACCATCGGTTCTTGAACCTAAAAGGTTCTTAAATTAATAGTGCTTTGCACTTTCATGAACCTTTGGTTCTCTGAGATAAGAAAAACAAGAAAAACTTGTTTTTTCTTAGATCTAAATTAAATAGTGCCTTGCACTTGTTTTATGAACTATCGGTTCTTGAACCTAAAAGGTTCTTAAATTAATAGTGCTTTGCACTTTCATGAACCTTTGGTTCTCTGAAAGAAGAAAAATAAGAAAAAGCTTTTTTTTTTAGATCTAAATCAAATACTGCTTTGCACTTCTTTTATGAACCATCGGTTCTTTAATATAAAAGATTCTCAGTGCTTTGCAAAAATGCAATGCATTGCTTGAAGGGCCAGGCCCAAATAAAAAAGGCTTAATAGGCCAAAATAAATTGCAAAGCAATAAAAGGGCAGAGCCCAAATGAAATTGATGCTCTGCATCATTTATAAAGGGCAGGGCCCAAAACAAAATTGATGCTCTGCATCCTTTCTGGGCAAGGCCCAAATAAAAATAAAAAGAAATGCAATGCAAAAGCAAATAAAATGTTGGACATTTTCAACTGGACTTAGCCCAATCGTGGCCATAAGTCCTTAAATTAAATTGACTGAGCAAAATGGCTCTCCTAAATCAATCTACATCCGGTTCGAGGGTACATCTCCGAACTCCTTTGACATCCATCGTTGTAATTCCTCAACGACGTCAAAGAGGTGACGGGTCCCAACGACCACACACCCATATAGACTGCGGGGTCCTTAAACTCGTGGACCGAAACGTCCCTAAACTAATGACGGACCGAAACGTCCCTAAACTAATGACGGACCGAAACGTCCCTAAACTAATGACGAACCGAAACGTCCTTAAACTAACGATGGACCACCACGTCCCTAAATTGGCACAATAGAGCCCACATGCTCTTTTGTCGGATCTAAACGATCCCGTTAAGTCGATCTTAGTCCCAAACTGGGCTAATGTATCCTTAACAACCGTTTAAGTTGGTCTTAGCCCCAAACACGGCTAACGTATCCTTAAACACTCAAATGGATTATAAAACTCCAAATCAACTTTGGTTCGAGGGTACATCTCTGAACTCCTCTGACACCTATCGTTGTAATCCTTCAACGATGTCAGAGAGGCGACGAGTCCCGACGGCCCTATATTAAATGGATCACCACGTTAAGTAGATCTTAGTCTCAAACAGGACTAATGTATCCTTAACGAACGTTTAAGTTGATCTTAGCCGCAACTCGCCTAATGCATCCTTAAACTAAAAATACCAAACCCAAATCTAATTAAATACGGATTTGGACTAATCCACGTCCTACGGGCGACGGCATTACTCAGTCTCCGTATACAATCCACGGGCAACCACAAACAAAACAAACACACATGACACGAAGTGAAATTCTGGAGAAGGAGAAAGTGGTTACCGCGATGCGGTAGCGTAATTAACTGCAGGGGCTTGCGCCTGCAGGGAAGAGCGTCCCCACAATCAAAAACCCCTCAATCGAGGGGGAATCTGACGAAGTCTGCTACATCGGCCGCATCCGTCTAAACCTCCGATACATGGTGCCATAAATCAACATGGCATCTTCGGAGAGGTAGACGGATAAAACCAAATAGCATCTGCCCCGAATCTCAGCGTCAGGCCATCGCGGTCCTGTGCGCCGCCTTTCGGAGGGGAACAGTGCTGTCCTTGGACAACACATAAACAAGATGCCGGACGTAATCTATTATGCGAGCCGAACCCTGAACGACGCCCAACTCAATTATACAACAACTGAGAAGGAATTCTTAGCTGTTGTATTTGCTTTAGAGAAGTTCAGGCCCTACCTCATCGGCTCTCCAGTCATTGTCTACACAGACCATTCTACTCTGCGCCATCTTTTTGCGAAGAAAGATGCAAAATCTCGGTTAATACGTTGGATCCTCTTACTTCAAGAGTTTGACCTTGTCATTAAGGACAAACGAGGATGTGAAAACGTAGTTGCCGACCATCTCTCACGACTTCCTTCTTCGCCTTCGCTTCCAATTCCGATCAATGACGTTTTCCCGGATGAACAGTTCTTGACAGTATCTTGCGAACCCTGGTTCGCAGATATTGTGAACTATTTGGCCACGGGATTACTACCGACTGAATGGTCAAGTCAGGACAGACTTCGCTTCTTATCCCAAGTAAAACACTTTTACTGGGATGAACCTTATTTGTTCAAGTACTGTCCCGACCAGATTATTCGTCGGTGTGTCCCTGACGAGGAATTCAAGAGTGTGCTGTCATTTTGCCATGATCAAGCGTGTGGCGGGCATTTTGGCCCCAGAAAGACAGCTGAGAAGATCTTGCAATGTGGTTTCTACTGGCCACAACTCTTCAAAGACGCTCATGACTATTGCAAGACTTGCTCCCGGTGCCAACACTTGGGCCGGATATCCCGGAGGAACGAGATGCCGCTCCAACCGATCTTGGTTGTGGAGATTTTCGATGTTTGGGGGATAGATTTCATGGGGCCGTTTCCCAGCTCTTTCGGGAACTTGTACATTCTTCTCGCTGTTGATTATGTCTCTAAATGGGTCGAGGCTGTGCCCAGCCGGACTCGTTAAGTTTCTTAAAGAAAACATTTTCTCCCGGTTTGGGCACCCCCGAGCGATCATTAGCGACAATGGAAGTCATTTCTGCAATAAGACTTTCGAGGCCTTGATACGGAAATATTCCATTAATCATAAGCTCTCTACGCCCTACCACCCCCAAACCTGCGGGCAGGCCGAAGTTTCAAATCGGCAAATCAAGCAGATACTGGAGAAGACGGTTTCCAAGAACCGTAAGGATTGGTCGTTGAAACTCAATGATGCCCTTTGGGCCTTTCGAACCGCTTATAAGACCAACCTTGGCATGTCTCCCTATCGGCTTGTGTACGGAAAAGCCTGCCACCTACCTGTCGAAATAGAGCATCGCACATTTTGGGCGATAAAGGAGCTGAATCTGTCTTTCAAGGATGCGGGCAGCCATCGGAAGCTGCAGTTGAATGAATTGAGCGAGCTTAGGGTTGAAGCTTACGATAACGCGGTTGTCGTTAAGAATCGAACGAAGGTGTTTCACGATAAACACCTTTTGCGCAAAACCTTCATACCTGGTCAGCAGGTACTGCTTTACGACACCCGACTACACTTCCATCCAGGAAAGCTCAGATCTCGCTGGAAAGGGCCGTATTTTGTGCGGAATGTGTATCCGCATGGCGCTGTGGATTTGGAAAATCCAAAGGACGGTTCATTTTTCAAAGTGAACGGACACCTATTTAAACCGTACCTTAGCGCGGAACCAACAGAGGAGCTCCTATTCTTACAGGAGCCGGTTTACCCTGCATAATCTTCCTCTGCCTACCTCCAAACTTCGGTTATCCAGCCAAGAACAGTGGACACTGTTCCAAATAAGTTTGGGGGTATGTATATACCATTTTGTACATTTTTGTGGATATTCTTTTTCTTTTTATTTTTCTTAAAAACAAAAACAATAAACAAAAAAAAAAAAAAAAATTGTATCGCTAACCGACAATTTTGACCCTGCAAATGATCTCTTCATGTAATGACAGTGAGGACACTGTCCAGTTTAAGTTTGGGGGTACGCTCGGTACGCATTTCTTACCTTCGCATTCATATGTATATTTTGCATCTGCATATTAAAATCCATAAAATCCATAAAAATCTGAAAAATTCCTAAAAACATAAAAACTTTTTTGTCAAGTTAGCTAGTGGGAGGACTCTGATTCAACATTTCGACGGTTTTGTTTGATAAGATAAGAATAACTAAATCTTATGTTTAGATTTTGAAAACCTGAAAGATAACTCTCTTTTGAAGTTAACTATAGCTGATATACGTCTTTACATCACACTACACGTGTCGCGAGTTTTGGAAATTAGATGACAAGTCTTTTTATGTCTAAAAACTTTTAAATGGATAAATGATTTTCTGAGGATCAAATAGGTTTGTTCGGAAATAAGTAATATCAAGAATAGTTTATGAAGTGAGTGAATATGAAGGAATGTTATTGATGCCTTAATTGGAACTAAGTCTGAAAAATAACCCATCTGGAACTTGATTGGAATGATTACACACCAAAACCCACTAAACACGTCTTTTATCCAAAAAATAATTGAACTGCCGGTTATGTCTCCGTTCGTATTGAATCATCATGATTTTCACGCCAAACTGTCTTTTGTTTTTGGACCTAGGTAACTTGAGTAATTAAGTCCGCTGGGGTGTTTTTACACCTAATGCCCTAAAACCAACTGGTTTGGGTGCATTGGCCCAAAGCTCGCTAAGAAGCCTAGAAAGTCCAGATTAAAACAAAGTCAAGCAAGTGTTCTCTCCGAGTTAAAATTCCTAACGGTTCTTTGTGTGAGAATAATCTTGATAAAAGACAGGCTTTTATAAAAATTTTAGCGGAGATATGAAGGTCTTATTCTATGATAAAGACTATTGCACGTTCACAGAGGTGTATATGAAATGAAAACAAGAAAAAGGTGGAGTGAAAAATAAGACCTAGTTTCCTGTTAGGGAAGATAGAAATTCTGAAGTTGAAACCTTACTGGAAAACGAAACTTGAAAAATGCTTAACTCTTTATAAAACTTATGTGATCCTTTCAAAATTCTTATCTAGGCTTTATTGTGTGATATGATGACTTTATTCGATCCTTCTGAAACTTAATGACACTATTTGCACTACACGTAAAGACATATAAAATCTGTAGTTAAATAAGAAGCGAGGTGTGAAAAATAAAGGTTCGATAGTCTAGACTTAGGATAATAGAATTGTTATTTTCTGAAACAAAACTTTAGGGTTTGAATCTTAGTTATTTTACAAAACTAACTTGACCGGATTTTGTGGGAGTAATCCGCTGAAAACCCTCAGGAGACAACACTCCTCCTACTAGGGACACCTAGAGGTTTAACGGCTTGTTGCACATGCTCAGTGCAATCGCGTTCCCTGCGAAAGTGAGGTTAGGAAATTTTTTGTGAATAAATTGGCTTTGCTCGGGACGAGCAAATGATAAGTTTGGGGGTATTTGTTCATATCAGATTTTTGCATTTTTATACCGCCCAATTTTTATCACATTGCATAACGGTAGGTACTCTTGAGCCGTGTTTGCTAGTCAATTGCAGGATACAGGTTCTCGGCTCTAAACGGTGAAATTCATGGAAAAACACGACAAAAATCCGGGTTCCTGCCATTCACAGATAAAACACGGGTCTCCGCTCTTTATCCGTCTGTTGCCATACACCAGTTTAAGAGACAAAATGGCAAATCAGTGTCATTTTCATGCACAAGGCTCAATGGCAACACAAGATCCAAGAAATCTACGCGGTGCTCAAGAAAATCAAGACAAAAGATCCATGTCCAATCACCTTTTAATCCACTAGAATTCTGGAAGAAATGTGGAAAGATTATCAGAAAAAACATGTACCAGACAAAAGGGGACAGCAAAACAGGAAAAGCCACCAAATACTAGGAACCAATTCCCCTAAAGTGCCGTGGTTCCGCGGCAATAGCAGGCTTAGGCCGCGGAACCGCGGCCGTATAGTGGAGACAGAAGATGGGCTTTTAGGGTTATTTTGGTCTTTTTATAATGCTGCAGAATTTTGCCCTAGATTTCCAGTTCCCTGCCTATAAATAGCCCAGAACCTTGTGAAGCCAAGGGTGCATAATCTTGTATTTTTTCTAGGTTTTAGAATACTTGTTCTTCTTCCTCTTCTCATCTCTTCTCCATTGAAAAACTTGTAGTGAGCTTTTGTGAGTGAAGAATGATGAATAAAGAAGTTCCTTTTGTTATTATACTTGTCTTGTTCTCTTATTATTGCTTGTAATTTTCATTTGTTAAGTAGTTGTTGTTATTTCTTGTTGTTTCTTTCTTTCTCTTTTTCTTTATCCTTAAAACAACCATGATGCTTACGCTTGATCCTTGCCAAGGTGAGGTCGCAAATAGCTAGTTGTTATCTTCTAATCTCTTGCTTTCTATCTTCCTCTTTGTTTTGTTTTCTTTTCATTATGATGTGTGAGTAGTTTCCATACTTGTTAGGGTAGGATAAGGGAAGTTTGAGAGAAGGAAATCTCTCTCACTCTTTCCTTGCCCAACATCTTAAATCGACTCCCGTTAATTGAACCACAATCCGCTCCCTACGGCACCCTATCCTACATGATAGCGGTGATTCCGTAGTGAGACCGGTTGTGGTTGAATTAACTGGAGGTTATGGCTAAGAGCCAAGAACGGACGGACAAGCACCAAAAGGAAGAACTTAAGCGTTGGAAAGCCTAGCTTATACTCGCAA
Source organism: Agapanthus africanus (assembly GCA_030015575.1). Classification (NCBI taxonomy): domain Eukaryota; kingdom Viridiplantae; phylum Streptophyta; class Magnoliopsida; order Asparagales; family Amaryllidaceae; genus Agapanthus; species Agapanthus africanus. The sequence continues at coordinate 142,977,695 of CM057337.1, forward strand.
GTTCCTTCCTAGTCGTGCTAATCCCCGTTGTTGCCGATTACCGTAACACCGATATTAAGAGTGGCAACGAAAGAAGTGAGTGACTCCTAACTCAAACTAACCTAATCCTAACCCTAACAAGCTCTCTTTACATATTATTTTAACGCTTAGATAATCACAAACAAATCTGGACTTTCGGACTTAACTCGTTAAAGCACATAGAAAAAGATTCCCATCTCCCTGCGGACGACCCGTACTCAACCGGCTAGCTACAAGCGAAACCGTTTTGATTGCGGTAATTAACTAAACTTGAACACGCAGAATTTCTACCAATCATTGCCCTACAGGCGGTCCAATATCGGCCCTTGTATACAATCCACGGGCATAAATAAACGTTTCCCCCACCAAGTCCCACCAACGACGAGGAATGTCCTCATGTGGTGAACGACACTTGTAAGTCCTCTCGACTTATAAGGAGAAAACACTCTTGTAAGATTCTTATAACTTATAAGAGAACACACACTTAGTAATCCTCATGACTCCTAAGGAGAAAACACACATACGATATCCTCACGACTCGTAAGGAGAAACACCTTTATGAGACCCTTATGGCTTAGGAAGTCAAAAGACGTAGTCGGCAGGATCCTAACCAAGTTTGCTAAGCCACCTTTGTTCAAATCAGCAAAGGCAAATGATGATCCATTCATGGCAATGTCCCAGTTGTAGCGATGCTGATGCCTAAATCGGTGTCAAATTCCAAGTTCTTTCACGACAAATGATCATTCGCTCCTGGCCATATTCCAGTCGCAGCGATGCTGATGCCAAGATTGGTATCAGATCTTAAGTTCCAAACTCGCAATAAGAATCAGCGAGCAAAAATGCATATGAAATAGCCAAAATGATAGGGCAACTCGCAGTAAGAATCAGCGAGCAAAATGTATGCATATAAAATAGCCAAAATGTTTGGGCAACTCACAATAAAAAGCTGGGAGTAAAAAGAAAAAATAGTCGAAATGAGTGGGCACCGCGAAAAATAGCCGAAATGATTGTGCAATCACGAATTTCGCGATATAAAAGCTGAAATGTTAGAGCATCGCGGAAAGAAACAAAAAAAATGAAACTTCTGCCCTGCAGGTGAGTCCACATTGACCCCTGTATATAATCCACGGGCACAAACGAAAAGGGAACCATATTTTCCCATCAAGATCTATCAGGTCTCGACGGCAGCATCTACAACCTAGAGACTACCTCGGAGCCACGGCAAAGCCCCCTAGTTCCAAATCTCGACGGTTCACAGATATCCTAGAGACTGCCTCGGAGCCACGACAAAGTCCCCTAGTTCCAAATCTCGACGGTTCACAGACAGCCTAGAGACTACCTCGGAGCCACAGCAAAGTCCCCTAGTTCCAAATCTCGACGGTTCACAGACAACCTAGAGACTACCTCGGAGCCACGGCAAAGTCCTCTAGTTCCAAATCTCGACGGTTCATAGACAACATAGAGACTACCTCGGAGCCATGGCAAAGTCCTCTAGTTCCAAATCTTGACGGTTCACAGACAACCTAGAGATTACCTCGGGGCCATGGCAAAGTCCCTAGTTCCAAATCTCGACGGCAGCATCCCCAGCTTAGAGATCAACAACAACGTTCTTCCTCCCTCCAACAGGATGCAGACGCGACATTAACAAACGGAGCCATGGCAAAGTTCCTTAGTTCCAAATCTCGACGGTTCACAGAAAACCCAGAGACAACAGCGACATTTGTTGCAATATTGCAGACACAATGTCAACGAACAAAGCAAAAGAAGATCCTAAACTTCAGGGTCTTGACGGCAACTCAAATGAGACCTGAAAGACTATCGGAGATCATCCCACTCCAGCGCGGAGTGGTCATGACTCATCGGGGCTGCCAAACTGAGCGTAACCTCAAGTAAAAAGCGATATGGAATATCCCTAACGCTTGCTCTTTCGACGGTAATATCACCTGGAAGATTACTTGAAGATGTCTTGTTCAGCTCCCGAAGGGATCAGAGACACGACAGTCGCGGGGCTACTCGAACAGCAAGATTGCGTATCGAGGAGTACACCGGCCAACGCGGCGGTACGACGGGTAAAAAACCCTAGTACCACAGACCCTAACGGACCTCTATTACCAGGAGTTAACTATGACGTTAGGACATCCTTGTGAGAACTTCTCGATTCATCTCGACTCGTGGGGAAAATAATGTTCCTGTGAGAACTTCTCGACTCGTAAAGAAAAGCCTTAGGCAATGAGGATAAGGACCTGTTTCCTAAGCACTGGGGCCCTGCGAGTCAGTCTAAGATGGACTATTGCATACTATTCACGGGCCACACTCTCCAAAGTCGAATATCGACAAGGAGGGAAACAACCACCTACGAGTCCTCTCGACTTGTAAGAGGAAAAATTCTCTTGTGAGATCCTTACGACTCTCAAGAGAAAACATATATTTAGGAGTCCTCACGACTATTAAGGAGAAAATACACATACGGGATCTTCTCGACTCATCAGGAGAAAAGTCTTTATGAGACCCTCACGGCTCATAAAGTTGAAAAGTCTTAGGCGGCAGATCCGAACCTGTTTTCTAAGTCATCGCTGCCTTGCAAGGAGATCAAGATAGACTATCTACAAGACGCATTAGCTAAAGGGATACGCCAGTATGAAATAAAATATGTCTTTTATTCATGAATCCAAATGAATACAAGGTACATTTCATAAAAGAATCAAAATGAATACAAGATAATTTCATTCAGGAGTAAATACAAAAAAGGAGAATATACAAAAAAAAAATCTTTATGCCGGCGGATGGTGCAATAAGCTCGTCAGTTCATCGTTTTTCCGCTGGACCTCAGCTTCAAGCTTTGTTATTGCTACAAGACGGGTCTCCGCCTGAGACTGTTGGGTCTGATACGAAGCGAACCGACTTTCAAGCTCCTTTTCAGCAACTTTATGAGTTTCAACCATCTCACGGGTAAAGATAACGGCTTTATCAAGAGCTATCACCTCTGTGATAGCTTCTTGAAGCACCCACCAAATTTCGTACGCATGGGTGGTCTTGATAGTGAGTTGAGCTTGGAGTTCCCCAAAAGCATTTGAGGCTAGCTCCCTCTCTGAAAATTTCCGGTTGAGCTTCTTCTCGCAAGACTGTAGATTAGCGGCACACCGCTCAATCCACCCCCATAGGCTCACCGTTGCAGTTAGGAGCTCGGAAGGAAGGCGTATGCACTCAAGATCATGTAAGCAATCCTCCACTCAACGACAATACTCAATCCAAACATGCACCAATGTTTCGTCATGATAAGTGGTAAGGAAGAGCAAAGATGTATTGGCTTCGGCAGCAAATTCTTCGGCCGTAACAGAACTACCAGCATGAAGATCTTCAATGAGGGCCCACAAGGAGTGAATGCTTTGTCTTGCCATCCTTTCAGACGCACGTTGGGCATATGGGCCCGGTGGCATAGAGATTCGGGTCTCTAACGGATCCAGAGCTGGCAAACCTGTCAAGATTTATGAATAGTCAGCGAGACTGGCAAACATGGAATAAACAAAACAATGCCAAGGGTAAAGCTTTACTTACCCACAGTCATGCAAGGGGGGTTTGAAAGATCCCCAGGCCCATCAAAGATTTCCACTTCGTCATCAGCTTCCAGAACTGCAGAGGGTATATTATCATCGTTATAAAAAATGATAATAAAGCAAAGGGGTCAAAAAATACCGACATTGCCCGGAAGAAAGGACGATATTTTGGGGGGATATCGCCTGTAGGGCAGCCATATCAAGTAGGCGCTGGAAGGACTTCCTGGGAGATAGGTCCACTATAGAAGCCGCCAATTCCCGCAATTTTGAAGAAAAGAAGAGTTCAGATAACTAGGGGATCATTTAAATAAAATGTAAAAGATTATCTTCGATGCTCCGCTCGCCTTGAACTGGAGGGATAGCAGCTTCGGCAGCCTCCTCCGTGCCCTCAGGCACATCACCGGTGATATTTGCTGGCGTAGCAGCTTCCAGTTGTGGGACAACAGCCGCCACTTCAGGCTCCAAAGAGGGAACATTGGTCTTGGCGGTCCTTCCTACAATCTTCAAGATGCCACCAGAAAGATCTATTGGGTCTACCACCGGCAAGGTCGCCTCTGTGGAAAGTACAGACGCTGAAGAAGTGGAGGTCATCACCGGGAACTCCAAGATAGAACTAACAGCTTCGACAATCTCTTCTACACCTTTCGGTGTGTCATTAGAGACATCCATAAGGTCCGCGGCCAATAGGGTCACCTCTGCTAGTGGAATGGAAACCGAAGGAACAAGAGTTACCACCGAAAGTTCCACAACAGGTACGGCGGCTGTAGTGATCTCTTCTGCACCTGCCGATGCATCTTGTGAGACATCTATAGAATCTGCGGTCATGACACGACCTGGGCTCAAATCCTCTTTCGTTGCTGAAGTCCCTGCAAAGTTTTCGCAAAGATAAGAAGATATAAAAAGCGATACAAATTACTTACCAAAAGAAAAATACGGAAAACACGCATACCGATACGCCAGGATTCTTCTAGTATGGATTTTTCGAGCGGTCGTTCCTTCCTGAGGAAATGTGCTCGTCGGGCTTCAAATGCGGATTCATGCCCACCGGTCTTCAGTGCTAGCTCATCTTCAGAAGCAGCCGAGATGGGCTGCTTGAAAGCTCTTTCGTCTTCCATTCACAGAGGACCCATATGTACTCTCCGTAGTGATAGGGGATCTTCGTAGAAGATAACCGGGGGGTAGGGCTTTTTCGGGATGTGCAGATTCTCGGTCTCATCCTGTGAGCGCCTTAAAGGTTCAGCCAACTGCGCGGCTTCCTCAGCGGACGAGCCAGGGTAAATAAGACCATCATCCGGCTCTTGCATGGATAAGGGTTCGTCTTGAACAACAGGATCAAATTCCAGCAAGAGGTCAAGCAAGCTAGCAACTGTTTTCTTCCTCCATTTTGAGCTGGAGCTAACACTAGAAGAGGATCGCTTCCTTTCCCTCGGCGCTTTGGCGCGATGTTAGCCAACCTCGCTTCCGGTATCCCCTTTTAGCGATACCACCGCTGATGACACCGCTATTGATAGCGCCACTGCTGATGACACCTCCACTGATGGAACTGCCGCTGGCGCTTCATTGGAAGCCTTTGCTTAGGCTTTAGTGCGCACTGGCATACTAGCAGTGCGGGGAGTCGATTCTGTTTCTACGGCCTTGGGGATAAGCACCACACCGCTATCCCTCAATAGAGGACGAACCACTATCCGCGGCCGCAACGGAACACCAGTGGCTTAGACCGGAGCTGAAGATTGACATTCAAAGAGTACCCGCCTCTCCTCGACAATGACGGGACCGACTCGATGACGATACCAACCCATGAAAGACCCCACACACCTTAGAATATAGTCAGCCTTGGGGATTATGAAATGGGAGCCGGTGTTCAGCCGCATAAAGTGATGGACGACGTCACGCGTGACTTCCAGAGATGGAGTGGGCTCAACTAAGAACGTCTCGAAAGGGACCCTGGTTATAGCCTAATTTCTAGGCGAAGCGGTGCAGATTGTACCGCATAAAAAGGGCCGCGTTATTCAGACGGAATACCAAGTAGCCCGGCCTAATCGAGTACAGGTGCATGATCTCCTTAGGATTTAAAGACGATGCTCCACCTTTCGACATATCAAACAGCTGCTGGATAAGCTCCGCGGGAGAAGAGAGGACTCGGTCGCTAAAAACCATCCCGCCCTTATTGGAGTACGGGTTAAGCAGCACGCGGAGGGCTCCTAGCTGGGTTGGATCGGGAGCAGAAGCATCCACCAAACTCATAACCCGTGGGAAGGTGTAGGAGTCATAGAAATCTGGCCGCCGATGCACTGCGAACGCTCCCAATACATGCATCTCGATCCATGACGTGATGAAGTGGAGGGAGGAATTCACGACATCTGTACCTGGGGTTGAAGTGTTGGCCGCAACACTTAATCCATGATAAAGATGCGACAGTCCCGCAATGGCAAGGGCCAACCGTGTCCCTTCGGCTACGCGATGAGCGGGGTAGAAGACGAAGGCTCTCATGAAGCGTCGATGCATCGGCATGGCAAACCAATTGAGCCAAAGACTGATGAAGCCGACGAAGAAGGTCTCTTCGTCCATGCTAGGGGCCGCAATTGCATCGAAGGGCATGTCCGATGAGGACGAAATATAAAACTGCGGCATGTCCTTTTCCTTGGCCGGCAGCTTATTCAGCCCAAACCCAAAAGGGTTGTTAATGTTCGCAAACTTTGGAGCCTCTTTTGATAAATATCTTCACGGAGAAAACAGGCGATGAAGCTCTTAAAGGTGACGCCCTGTCCTTTTGACTCCGCGAACAGGGTCTCTAAAATACCCAGAGCCTTGATTAGACTGGGGTACTTATGACGGACGGCGTTTTCAGTCGTCAAGTTGTCAAGCGTAGCAGGCACGGTCGTGAACACATACTCATCGGGAGGAAGAAACTCTTTATAATCCTCTCCCGTGATCGGCAACCCGGAGATCTCGCGGAACTCTTCCAGTGAAATCGAGACCTCACGATTCCCTAGCAAGAAGGTGTTGGTAGGAAGATTCCATTGGTTCAGGAAAGCTTTAACCCACCAGACGTGAGGAGCCAGGTAATAAAAAAGAGTCGCATACTCTGCTTGATATAACACAACCTTCTGCAACCGTGCACGGTGGGCGGAGAGAACATATCGAGCCCAAGGAAGATAGCCGACTGGGTGGCGAAGGGTAAGCCCTACCTTATAAACTTGTCCTCAGGATTGGGCTTCACCTTGACAGATGCGGCGTCCCAAGATATCTATGGCTGGCAAGAGCTGGTTGGGTATCCCAGTTGTTGACGGCTCAAGCCGGCCTGTAAGAGTCCAATTAGCCACCTCCACCGCATAAGCGGTCTGCGGATGCTCCATCAGCGATATTGGGAGGAGAGGCTCTGTTGGCATCTCATAAGTAAAGCTGCGGCAGCCCCGGATGATGTGCCCATACCAAACTTCCTATAGGAGCAAACTAGTACAGTCCCTGACATGGGCCCTGATCATCGCCATGGCCTCTTCATCCGACGGCGCTTGCGGAAAAGCGGCGTCCGAGTAAATAAAAGGAAAGTAAGGAAGAGAAACCATTGTTCCTGAAAAAAGGGAAAGAAAAGCCGTTAATGAAACCTATATATATATATAACAATAGAGGGAAACGACAGGAAGTTTGTTCCATGGGACCACTGATTGCAAAACTAATGGACCCCATAAAATCAATATGGTGGACAATCATTGTGAGAATCAAAAAAGATTCTCATTAAACGGACACGGGAGTTTAAACAAACTCTTGACATCCTCATAAAGAAAGCAAGTTATGTTAAAATACCCAACGAATTTAAATTCGTGCAAATAAAAAAAAACCCCATGAAAATGTTCTTAAGAACACCAGGGAATGAAATTCCTGAAGGGCCTTTTTGATCTTTCAGAGCTAAGCTCTTCGGTGAGGAATTAAATTCCTTTTATGCGGTGGAATTAAATTCCAGAAACCCCCATGATGAGGAAACGAAAAATAAAAATGCCATGAATCTTTAAAGATCAGAGGGGGAATGCCTAAGACATTGAGGTTTACTACTCAAAGATCACGTCTTTGGATCTCTAAGAGATGGGTTTCAGAAGAGAGCAAAGCTCTTATGGTGGATTTAAAATCCAGGAATTTTTTTAAGGAAAAGGGTTTCTTTGTTGTTCAAGATCTTTACCTAAAAAGGGTTTCTTTTTCTGACAGAGTTTAACTCTGGAATTGCAATGGGCAGAGAACTAAGCTCTGAAGAAAAGAATTAAATTCTCGAAGAAGACAAGGAAGGAAGAAGATAAAAGAATAGTGGCTTCCCAGAGACAAAACCTTTGCATTTATAAGACGTGACAAGGGCGGTTCATCTCCCTATCCCCCTAGGCAATCCAACGGCTATAAAGGTGACAGCGTTGCACTCACGTGCAAGCCACGTGAGAACAATGCTGTGGGGGCATTTGTTCCCTTATAAAAAATAAATAATAAATAAAAAGCGATGGGAAAAATTCCCCAAATGGAGTATCACATGCCCACACGTGATGCGCCTTGGAGCAAAGATTATAGGCATTGCGCTTAACAATTATGGTTGAAATTGAGCCTCACGTGTAAACACGTAAGCATTTATATACAAAGTATATAGACACCTTCCTAAAACAAATAACAGTCCAGAGAAGCTCACGCGCTGACACGTGATGCTCTTTGTTGGGCTTAACTTCGTGGGGGTCATGTGCCACACATGACATTTCTGAACATCAGCTCACGTGCCAACACGTGACGCCTTTTCTCTGGGACTGCTGCATATACGTAAACCAGTTTAATGCTATAGAGTTCACGTGCTACACGTGAGGGTTCCTAATCACCTTCTAAACTGATAGAATTAAATTCTAAATAAAAGGGATCAAAACCCTATTTGGGAAATATTTCCTTAGATCTTTCTAAATAAGAAAGATTACGCTCTGTAAAACAGAGCACCGTTTGGATTAAAAATCCAATGGTGATTAAAAGTCACCAAGCTACAGAATAAGCTCTGTATGGGAAAATATTTCCCCAATCTTTCTAAACAATAAAAATTACGCTCTGTAAAACAGAGCACCGTTGGATTAAAGATCCAATGGTGATTAAAAATCACCAAGCTACAGAATAAGCTCTGTATGGGAAAATATTTTCCCAATCTTGTTAAAAAGAAGAAAAATATCTTTTGTAAAACAGAAGTCCTTGGATCAAAAATCCAACGGTGGGTAAAATCCCCGAATCAATTAAAAAATCTCTCAATGAGAGATTTCTTTAACTAAATCAACAAACTTGCCTCTACTATATAAAGGACCCAAGACTTCAAGTCTTGTAGAGGGGCGACCCCCCGATAAGATTTGAGAAACAAGAGGAAAAAAGAAGAAGAAGAGTTCTCTTTGAAGAAAGAAACCCTAGGTAAAAAAAAAGACCTAGAGATCATTTTATCTCCTCTTACAAGAGTTTAACTCTTCCAAAAAAAACTTAGTTCTTCCTCTGGTTGAGATCTGCAGAAGCAGATCTCCCCAAAAATTGAGAATTTAATTCTCATCGGGGAGATTCTGTCATACGGTCCTAAAACTTAGAGGAAAGAACTAAGTTTGAAGAATTTAATTCTTCCAAAAAAATATAGGAATTCAATTCCTCTGATAAAACTAGGGTTTAACCCTTATATAAGAGTTTAATTCTTATCAAAAAATAAGGGACTTGAAATGCTCAAAACTCGGATCATGATTTCCATGCACGTAAAAGAAATGAGCCGCGTTCAACGCTATAGCAACAAATCACGTGTTCCCACGTGAGCACTTCTGAAGAACAAAAGGAACAACTAACATCGAGTCACGTGATCTCACGTGACCCCCTAATAGTGCTTAGCATTTTTAAAAGGAAAAGGGAATAAATCAAAGATAGTTTCCATTCTGGGGCGCCTCACGTGATCACACGTGACCCTCAATACTGCTTAGTGCTTATAATGGAAAAAGAGGAATAAATCAAAGACAGTTCCCATTCTGGGACGCCTTACGTGACCACGCATGACCCCCAAATAATGCTTAGCACTTTTATATATAAAAGAAGGAATAAACTTAAGGAACAACGCCCACTTTAGGGCCCATCACGTGTTCACACGTGAACGCCTCCAAAGTCCATTGTTTAACACTGATTCAGTGCTTAGCACTGTGGAGTAACTAGGGGAAATCAACCTTAACCCAAATTATCCAAGTCTCCCGAGGCCAAGACCTTTTTGGTCACCAATCAATTGAGCCCCCATGCTCAACTCTCCCCAAACCAATCCTAGTCCCAAAGATGACTAATGATCTCCTAACATATGGCATCTAAAATGACGTTCGTCCCACATCTCCCCTTGATCTGGAAATTGGTTCAAGGGTACATCTCTCCACACCTCTGATATATGTCGTTGTAATTCTTCAACGTCGTGAGAGAGGTGGAGGGTCCCGACAACCAACAACTTATGGTGCACTCCCAAACCGATGAGCACATCCCAACGGACCGCAACGTCCTCAAACTAGCTATGGACCGTAACGTCCTTAAACTACAACGGACCGCAACGTCCTTAAACTAGCTATGGACCGTAACGTTCTTAAACTACAACGAACCGCAACGTACTTAAACTAGCTATGGACCGAAACGTCTTTAAACTAACAACGGACCGAAACGTCCTTAAACTAAAGCAATAAAGCCCAAATGCTCTTTTGTTGGATCTGAATGATCCAAAACCCTGTTGAGTAGATCTTAGTCAAAAATTAGACTAACCTGTCATCAACAAACATTTAAGTTGATCTTAATCTCAAATGAGATTAACGATCCTTAAACCAACCCAAACCCAAATCTAAGAACATACGGATTTGGACTAATCCACGCCCTACGGGTGGCAACATAAAATAGTCTCCGTATATAATCCACGGGCAACCAAAAAAATAAAACAAACACACACGATATGAAGTGACCTTTTGGAGCAGGAGAAAGTGGTTATCGCTACGCAGTAACGTAATTAATTTCAGAGGCTTGCGCCTGCAGGAAAGAGCATCCCCACAATCAAATACCCCTCGCCAACAAGGGGGAATCTGATGAAGTCTGCTACAACGACCGCATCCGTCCAAACCTCTGATATACGGTGCCATAAATCAACTTGTCATCTACGGAGAGGTGGACGGATAAACACAAATAGCATCTGCCCCTAAATTCAGGAAAGACGTTCGTCTTTCCCGGCTTTCGGCGGTAAATATTTCTACTGCCACAAGTCGGGACACTGGAAGCAAAACTGCACTGTGTACCTCGTCGATCTCAAGAAGAAGAAGCATGCTGATGCTTCCGCTCCAGGTGTGTTTGTTACCGAAAACTGTTTTCAATAAACTCTGCATCCTGGGTATTAGATATCGGTTCAGAATCTCACATCTACAATTGTGTGCAGGGATTGTGAAATAGCAAGGTTTTGAGAAAAGGTGACCATACTTTCCGTGTTGGAAATGGATCAAATGTTCATACTGTATCCGTAGGAGAGTATCATCTGGGGTTTCCTTCAGGGTGTATATTGGTTTTGAACCTATGTTATTTTATGCCATCTATGTTATGTAAAATAATATCTGTATCTTTGTTGGTTGATGAAAGATATAATTTTGTGTTACAAAATGATGTTATGAACATTAACCTAAATCAACAGTTGATTAGATATAGTACATTAAATAACGGAATTTACGTCCTGAATCAACACACAGTTTTTAACATACAACACACAAACAAAAAGAAGTTTTCAGAAATAAATGAAGCTTTTTTTGGTATTGTAGACTTGTTCATATTAACGAAACAAGACTAACTAAGTTACATAAAGCAGGATATTTAAATCCGTTTGAATATAAATTTTATGCAACTTGTCAGTCTTGCATCAAAGGTAAAATGACCAAAACTCCGTTTACTGGACACAGAGAGAGAGCGCTACCGAACTCTTAGGCCTCATACATAGTGATATATGTGGACCAAAGTCTACACATGCTAGAAGCGATTATTCATACTTCATAACTTTTACTGATGATTTCTCGAGATTTGGACACGTGTTCTTATTGAAACATAAGTCTAAAGCTTTCGAAAAATTTAAGGAGTAGAAAATTGAAGTAGAAAAACAAACTGGATTGAGAATCAAGAAACTTCGATCAGTTCGAGGAGAAGAGTACTTAAGTACAGAGTTTCTAGATTTCCTAAAAGAGAATGGGATTCTCTCTCAGCTCACTCATCTGTACACACCACAACACAATGGTGTCTCAGAACGGAGAATCGTACCCTATTTGATATGGTACGTTCAATGATGAGTAATGCTGAGTTACCACTTTTCTTTTGGGGATATGCATTGGAGACTGCAATATATCTATTGAACAGGGTTCCAACCAAATCTGTGCCTACCACTCCATATGAGTTAGGGTATGGAAAGAGACCATCTCTTAAAAGAGTTAAGATATGCGGTTGTCCTACTTTTATTAAAAAGCAGAATCCAGAAAAACTCGAGACACTATCGGATTTGTGTAAATTTGTGGGATATCCCAAATATTCATATGGATATCTTTTTTACCATAAGGAGGAACAAAGAGTGTTTGTTTCTCAATATGCCACATTTTTGGAGAATGAATTTTTACAAATGATATTATTGGCAATGCGGTAGAACTGGATGAAATTCCAGAGCCACAAACAACTACTGATGATTTGGTTGAACCTGAAGTTGCGATAGAACCCAACAAGTCTCAGTTACTCCATAGATCTAGTAGGACTTCCCACCCACCAAAGAGATACTATGGTTTCCTCATTGATGGTGATAGAGAAGATTGCATCATGGATGATGATGACCCTACTAGTTTTCAGTAAGCAATCACGAGTAGTGACTCAGTGAAATGGTTGGATGCCATGCGATCCGAAATGGAATCCATGCATACTAACAAAGTATGGACTTTGGATGTTGCACCTTCTAGAGTAAACCCGTAGGATGCAAATAGATCTTTAAGAAAAAGATCAGTGTGGATGGACATGCAGAGACCTATAAAGCTAGACTTGTAGCGAAAAGATTTCGTCAAAGACCAGGACTGGACTATGATGGGACTTTTTCTCCAGTTGCAATGCTTAAATTCATTAGGATCCTACCTGCTATTGCTGCTTACTACGACTATGAAATCTGGCAGATGGACGTCAAAACAATATTTCTAAATGGTGATTTGGAAGAATGCGTTTTTATGGATCAGCCGGAAGGCTTCATTAACTGTAGGAGCAGCGAAAAGGCATGTTGGTTGCTTAAATCTATCTATGGATTAAAGCAGACATCACGGAGTTGGAACATCTGATTTGATGATACAATCAAAGAGTTTGATTTTATCAAAAATATAGATGAACCTTGCATTTAGTACAGTCACATTCCTCGTATTGTACGTGGATGACATTCTCTTGATAGAAAATGACGTTCATATGCTACAATCGGTCAAACTATTCTTATCACAAAGGTTCTCCATGAAGGACCTGCATGATTCCTCATACATTCTAGGCATAAAGATCTATAGAGATAGATCTAAGTGATTATTAGGATTGTCCCAATTTAGGTATATTAACACCCTACTAAAGAGGTTTAGTATGGAAGATTCTAAGCGAGGTAATTTACCCGCTTGTCATGGAATCGCCCTCTCCAAAGACTTTTGTCCAAAGTCTGATGAAAAAGGGCGCATGAGTGTTATACCCTATGCTTCTGCTGTAGGGTCTATCATGTATGCGATGTTGTGTACTCGTCCATATGTAGCTTATAAACTAAGTGCAGTAAGAAGGTATCAATCCAATCCAGGAAAAAGACACTGGACAGCTGTGAAGAACAACATTAAGTACTTACGAAGGACTAACGAAATGTTCTTGGTGTATGGTAGCGGGAATCTCCGAATGGATGCCTTTACCGATTCCAGCTTCCAAAGTGATAAGGATGACATCAAATCTATCTCGGGTTTTGCATTTACCCTCAATGGAGGGGCGGTGTGTTGGAAAAGTTCCAAACAAGACACCTTTGCAGACTCAACAATGAAAGCTGAGTACAGTGCTGCAAATGACGCTGCCAAGGAAGCTTTCTGGATGCGGAAGTTCATCACAGAGCTTGGAGTAGTTCTGACCATTATTGATCCAATACCCTTGTATTGTGATAATAATGGTGCTATGGCGTTGGCTAAGGAACGCAGGTCCCATCAACGTTCCAGATATATCCTGAGGCGATATCATCTGATCCGGGAGATAATTGATCGCCGTGAGATCAAAGTTCGGAGAGTAGACACAAAGAACAATACCGCGGACCCACTCACCAAGGCCCTTCCACAGGCGCAACATGAGTGACTTTTTGAGATGTTGGTTATGAGATACGCCAATAATTGGCCTTAGTGCAAGTGGGAGATTGTTAGATATATGTATGCACTAGAAGCCATTATTGTATATTATAGTGGATGCTTGGACATATATATAGGACTTTCTTGCTCGACATGATAGTATGCTATTTGGTTGTTCTTTATCCTGACATGTTCAATTGATTATGTTTTCTGTCTATTTGATGCATATTGATAAAGCCCTTAGTATATTTGCTTGACTAACATGACTATGATGCAGATCATACTAGTAGGGCATGTGTAGTCCACAAGCACATCCTTAAAAGTTCCTAGTCAATGGAGTGTCGAGACATGTCATCGATATTCCAGAGTAGACTAGTGTAGACGTTTCTTGACCCTGTTTAGGGGCAATGAATGATCCCATATCCATTGGTGTTTGACATCATAGATTGTATACAAGTGCTCATTAAAGACTGAGTACACTGAGCAGACTCGCTGAGAACTCCTATATACTATTATACCTATCGTCAATTAGCAGTTCTCCAGTGACACTTGTACAGGTTAGTCTGTAGACCCGAGATCGTCATAGTGTCTTGTGTGCTTCCCACTGTGCTTTGATTTACACCCTACTACAGCTCTATTGAGTCGTGCAAACAGGTGGATTTTGGGTATAGTCTCGAAACACATGGAGGCAGTGAGCGATAGGAAGGGTTTCTTCTCTCCCGGTTTTGAGAGTTGATGTTGTACTATGCACGATTGGCAATAACCGCAAGTCCCCGGCCATGGCTGATGAGATTTACTAATAAGTGTTGTCAGTAGTTTCTCGATTGGTTATAGGACACACATCGGCATGACTTATTGAGTTATTGTGGCTTGACGATTCCAACCCCAGACTCGATATGCAACATATCAGACGAAGAGACCGGACTGTACGGTAAGTGTTGCTTGTTGGCTCTACGGGAGTTTGAAAAAGTTTTCTTGTTGTTCTTATGTTTGTACAATACCTGTGTAGCAGTTACGTCCAGCTAATACCGCTGATGACTTGTGGGTATCTGATATGATCATTACCTACTGCTAGCGTATTGACGAGTCTTAAGAGTCCCACATAGGGGTTTCCAAGCCCAAGCAAAAAGAAGTGGGGCACATATAAAGATATGCATGGGAGCTTGATTAACTACGAGTATCTGATACCGTATTTTAATCTAGCGTTTTTATTAATTGGGTTATATGTGATATGAACGGATTATTAAATCAAGTGTTGATTTAATAAAACGCCTAATCACTCATTTATTATTCCTTTCTTTGTTTATATGTGTGTGTGTGTGCGCGCGCACGCGTGTCATGGTTGATGATACATGGAACATGGCTATGCTAGAATCACATTGAAGATATATTGGGTATTTAGTTAAATTAAAAGAAAATGATAATGCTTTATGATGAGTCATTGCTTCCACACTCTTCCTAAAATATTTTGCACCATGGCTCATTATTTTATTATCTATCTCATCTTTAAATATCCAAGATATCACCATAGTTCATTTAACCTAAGCCATAGTTCATCATCTTTTCTCTTATCTCTCTAGATATTTTTCTAGCCTAGAAAAAGAACAGAAAAAGAAAGGTTTTTAGTGAGAAAAATCCCACTTCATCAACCTATATTAGCTTAGAAAACTAGTGTAGGTCGTTTGCTTCACTTCTTCTTTATTTAGTGAAGTAAGAATTTGAGTGTTAGGAGTTCCGTGGTGGATCATCATAGATAACGAAGGCCTCAAGCAAAGGTGTTCCAACTTCAAGTGAAGCCAAAGAGGAGCTCAAGGACTTCTACACGGAGCTATTGAAGAGAAGGAGTGGTCTACAAAGGTTGTAGTTCTTTTCACTTAGAAAAATACATCCTTTTCTTTTGCTTGTAACCCTAATCGCTAGTTTGATTCATGGTTTAGTTAACTAAGCACTCAATAAAATTAAAATTACTCACCTCAGGTTGAAACCCTTGATTTTGGTGCTAAGATTGACTTACAGGAACCACTTCAAGTTCGGTAATGAACTTCCTTATCCACACCGCTTCTTTTGTAGCATCGTTGGCAGCAATGTATTCATTCTCCATCGTCGAATCTGAAAGTCTACCCTAGCACCACTATGAGGTTTAAACGAGCATCAAGCATGCAATTTTAAAAATTTCTAGGTGCTAAGCTAGACTAACTGAGGATCAAACTAGAATATTAGGGTTAACTATGATGATATCATAAAAACTAGCTAAAAGAAGGATGTTACAACCTTTGTAGACCATGTCCTTCTCTTCTAAAGCTCCATGTAGTAGTTTACGCGACTCCACTAAGCTCCACTTGAAGTTGGATCGAGCTTCCTTTGCGATCTTCGTGCCGAAGATGATCCACCCGAAGCTCCGCTAATCCAAACTACCTCTTCACTAAACTCTTTAGTGAAAGGGAACACACTACACTTAATTGCTAATCAAGTGTAGGATGGTGAAGTAGAGGTTCTAAGCTCACTAGGATTTATCACAAAACCCTATGATTCACATCTCATGTGAGGGTTAGGGTTTTGTAGAAAAGGAAGAAGAAGATGGAGAGAGCTTAAGAGAGTGAAGCAAAATGAACTCAAGAAAAAATGGCTAAGGCCAAAACCACAAAAGTGTAGAATGCAATACTCTTGACCTCACTTATTCAATCATGGAATAAATAGCAATAATAAATTGCAAGCATACTTGAGTAGTGAGTCAAGACTAATAAAGAAATGATAAAAGCCATGCATTGCCCATCCCTCAAAAGTCTCCCCATTTTTCACTTTATTTTCTATTTTTCACAGAATAGAAAATCCAACCATGCTTTATATAATATATATATATATATATATATATATATATATGGGTTAATGGAGGAAAGAGGCCATAGGAGGGAAATTCCTCCTATGGCGTCGAAAAAATACATCCTCCCTCATTTTTTCCGGCGATCGGTACCCATCATCTTCATCATTACCATCTAAGAAGTGGGTACACCAAATTTCATGTGATTCTACAACCTTTTCACCGTTGATTTAGTGGATTCAAAATTAACGGTTTACCGACAATTAAACTTTTTACATTGCTAAATCAACGGTGAAAAAGTTGTAGAATTACATGAAATTTGGTGTATCCACATCTTAGATGATAACGGTGAAGATGGTGGGTGCCGATCGGCGGAAAAATGAGGGAGGAGGTATTTTTTCGACGCCATAAGAGGAAATTTCCTCCTATGGCATCTTTCCTCAATTATTCTCATATATATATCATATAAATATATTAATATATATATTATGAAGAAAATAATTAGTGAGCATAATATTAGTTAACATATAATTATATCAAATATAAATATATATATCAAATTATTAAATCAACACTTGATTTAATAATCCTATTATATCACATATAACCGACTAATATCATTTATCTGTATATCATATTATCAAATCAACACTTGATTCAATAATCCGGTTATATCATATATAACCTAACCGATAAAAAATAACCGCCAGATTAGAATACGGTATCACATACTCGTATTTAATCTGGCCTCCGCACATATCAGCATATGTGCCCTACTTCGTTTCACCTGAACTAGGAAACTTCTGTGTGGGACTCTAAAGACTCGTTAATACACCAGCAATAGGTAATGATCATATAAGTTACCCATAAGCTGTCAGCGGTAATAGCTAGACGTAATGGATACCCAGGTATTGAGCGAATAGAAGATCAATAAGCAAGCTTGTCCAAACTCCCATGAAGTCTATAAGTAACACTTACTGTACAGTCCGGTCTCTTCGTGTGATATGTCGTATATCGAGTTTGGGGGTGGAATTGTTAGACCCCAATAACTTGATAAGTCATGCCGATGTGTGGCCTATAATGGTACGAGAAACTACTGATAACTCTTACCAGTAAATCTCATCAACAACCATGGCCAGGGACTTCCTGTTATAGCCAATCGAGCATAGTGTAACATCAACTCTCTATACCGGTTGAGACGAAACCTCTCCTATCGCTCATTGCCTCCATGTGACTCGGGGCTGTACCCAAAATTTACCTGTTTACATGACTCCTTCGAGCCGTGGCAGGGAGGAAATCAAAGTACAGTGGGAACCACACAAGACTCTATGACGATCTTGGGTTTACAAACTAACATGTACCAGTGTCACCAGAGAACTGCTATCTGACGATTGGTATAGTACTATCTAGGAGTTCTCGGCGAGTCCTGTTCGGTGTACCCATTCTTTAATAAGCACATGTATACAATCTTTGATGTCAAATACCAATGGATATGGGATCAACCATCGCCTCCTACAGGATCATGAAACATACACACTAGTCTACTCTGGAATATCGATGCCCTGTCTCAATATTCCCTCGACTAGCAACTGTTAAAGGATGTGCTTGTAGACTACACAAGTTCTAGTAGTATGATCTGCATCATAGTCCTGGTAGTCAAGCAAACATCCTAAGGGATTTATCAACATGTATTAGAGAGACAGTATAAAAATACAGGTGTACATATTAAGATAAAGAGCAACCAGATAGCATACTATCATGTCGAGCAAGAAATTCCTCTATATATATCCAACCATCCACTATATCATACAATAATGGCCTCTAAGCATACATATTCCTAACAATCTCCCACTTGCACTAAGGCCAGTTGTTATGGTATCTCATACCCAGCATCCCAAAATGTTTCTCAAACTGTGTCTGGGGGAGGGCCTTTATGAGTGGATCCGCTGTTTTATCCTTCGTGCTAATTCTCCTGACCTCGATCTCCCGACGATCTACTATCTCCCAGATCAGGTGATACCACCTAAGATTATGTCTAGATCACTGATGGGACCAGGGTTCCTTGGCCAAAGCCACAGCTCCATTGTTATCACAATATACAGGTATTTGATGCTCAATGGATGGAAGCACACCAAGTTCAGCTATGGACTTCTTCATCCGGACAGCCTCGTTGGCAGCGATGTATTTAGCCTCCATCATCGATTCTGCTACGGTATCTTGCTTGGAACTCTTCCAACATACCGCCCCTCCATTGAGGGTGAAGACAAAACCCAAGACCGACATACTATCGTCCTTATCACTCTGGAAGCTCGAATTGGTAAAGGACTCCATCTGGAGTTCACTGTTACCATACACCAAGAACATCTCTTTAGTCCTTCTCAAGTACTTAAGAATGTTCTTCACAGCTGTCCAGTGTTTTTCCCCAGGATCTGATTGATACCTACTCACTACACCCAGTGAGTAAGCTACAACTAGTGTGGTACATAACATCGCATACATGATTTACCCGACTGCCGAAGCATAGGGTATCCCTTGCATGCAAGCCCTCTCCATATTAGTCTTGGGAGACATCTTGTTGGAGAGAGTGATTCCTGAGTAAGTGGGAAAATCACCACGCTTAGAATCTTCCATACTAAATCTCTTTAGTATGGTGTCTATGCACCTGGATTGGGACAATCCCAACATCCGTTTAGATATATCTCTATAGATCTTTATCCCCAGGATGTAGGAGGCATTACCTAGATCTTTCATGGGGAACTTGTGTGATAAGAAGAGCTTGACCGAGTGTAGCATAGGAACATTGTCTCCTATCAAGAGTATGTCATCCACGTACAATACGAGGAAGACTACCTTACTCTTTACAACCTTTTTTTATATTCTTGGTTCATCTACATTTCTTATGAGGTCAAACTCTTTGACAGCTTCATCGAAACAGATGCTCCAGCTTCGTGATGTCTGCTTTAATCTGTAAATTGATTTAAGCAGTTTGCATACGCTTCCGCTGCTCCCACTGTCTACGAGGCCCTCTGGCTATGTCATGTACACGCTCTCTTCTAAATCACAATTTAGAAAAGCGGTCTTGACGTCCATCTGACAGTTTTCGTAGTCATGGTATGAAGCAATGGCAAGTAGGATCCTGATAGACTTAAGCATGGAGACAGGAGAAAAAGTTTCATCATAGTCGACACATGATCGTTGAAGAAAACCTTTTGCTACAAGTCTAGCTTTGAAGGTCTCAACCATACCAATTTTCTTCTTAAACATCCACTTGCTCCCGATGGGTTTTAACCCTTCAGGAGCCACTTTCAAAGTCCATACTTTGCTAGTGTACATGGATACCATCTCAGATCGCATAGCATCCAGCCATTTCACAGAGTCTCCACTTGTGATGGCCTGCTCGAAACTAGTTGGGTCATCATCTTCCATAATACAATTCTCGCTCCCACCGTCTATGAGAAAACCATAGTATCTCTCAGGTGGATGAGAAACCCTACTAGATCTGCGGAGTGGCCGAGGTTCGTTGGGTACTATTGGATCCTCCGGTTCTACCAAATCGTCAGTAATAATTTGTGTAGCTGGAGCTTCTTTCAGTTCTATCTCATTGCCACTAATTTCTTTTACAAGAAATTTCTTTTCTAAAAAGGTGGCATGCTGAGAAACAAACTCTTTTTGTTCCTCAGAATGGTATAAGATATATCCATAAGAATCTTTGTGTTACCATTGTGTTACCACTTATCCATAAGAATATATTTGGTACGAAATAACAGTCGCTCAGAATCATTGTGTTACCACTTGGTAATACAAGGTGATATTCGCCAACTGTTTTGGCTGCAAAAATTGCACCATTCCCTTCTCTGAAGGACATATCACCTTTTCCCAGTTCTCTACCTCTACTTAACCCATGTAACAAATTACATACATGGGATCCTGATTCGGTATCCAATACCAAGACGTAGATCAAATTGAGAAACAGTTCTCGGAAATGAACACACCCGAAGAAGATACATCAGCATGCTCCTTCTTCGTTCGGGTGGCATGGGAATCCGGGTATTCCCCCATTCCTTGCTCAAATTTATGACAATCATAAGAAAAAGCAGAACCTAGCCCAGTATAATAAGTGGGTTCGGTCAATACATCTATATTATTATCTTGATTAAGGCGTGTCATTCGTCTCTACCAGGAGAGAGAGAAGGATAATCACTTTTGCGTGCGCTCTTTGCAAGATTAGATTGGTTATTATCTTATCTAATCATGATGTCTCCCACTGTTTTTATCAAATCTTCTTTCAAACCCTAAAAGGTAAGATTAGTCGCGATTAATTACACCCTATAAGTTCGCCAATCGTTCGTCCATGCAGGTATTGGTACTCCGAGAGAGTCTCCCCATGCTTTCGTATGGAACTAATTAAATAACCTCGTTTTCACGGGGAATCACCCCGTTAACACCTTTCTTAGACACCTAATGGATCGGCTAATTGTAAAGTGGAAAACTCTCCCAGGAGTAACTCTTACTCGCAGTGGGTATCGGGATCCAACTATCATATAGAAGGTATGCAATCTTATTGAAAATTCCAACACTTGAAATTCCCGATATCTATTTCTACCCTAACGACCTATGACCTTGAGGCAGGCCAACAAACCATAGGCCGCTAGTCAAGTTCAACCCGTTCATTTCATGATTGAATTAAACCCACCCGCACGACCTTTGACGCAGGCCAAACAACGTCGTACGACTACCTTAATCCAATCGCATCAAATGCGGCAGATAAGCACTAATCAGCTACCGTACACTACGCCTTAACGCAGGCCAACAAATACAGCACGAATACTAAATAGTAATTATCTGAAATGACGGAGGGTTACGACTAGTTTTTAAGAAAACCTTTAACGTAATGAACTTGATATCGTTGTAGAATCTAGTGTTTTGAAAATGAGTGTTTTTTGTAGCTTTTGTTAGTTTTGCTAAAGAGGTCACTCGCGGTGAAGAGATCTTGGCTCTTTCCTCATCAAATGAACCGCTGGATATTCTTCAAGGAATACCACTATGCAAAGCAAGAACTAAAGAAGCTATAAAAAACAAAACCGAGTGGGTTGTAGCATTTGCTAGTTTTGCTAAAGAGGTCACTTCCGGTGAAGGGATCCCGGCTCTTTTCTCATCGAATGAGGTGTTGGATATTCATCAAGGAATACCACTATGTAAAGTAAGAACTAGAGCTACCTTTTTTAAAATTTCGATTCTACAACATCTTTAGGTTTATTTTCTTTTTATTAATCTCATTAATGAAATCCGATCATTTATGTTTCCCTAAACATCACAGAAAAGAACCGAAAATAGAACGTTCGCTTATACCTTCTGCATTCGCCATGGGGCCCCATCATGCACTGTTAGGTTACTTAACTAACGGCAGAGCGGGGGCTGGACTAGCGCGGGTGCAAAACATAAACAACGTTTATTATATATATCATATATATATAGTATTCGTCTCACGCAGTTATATGATCACATCACAGAACCATGTAGCAGAAGTCAACATATGAAATATTGGATATATTAGGGGGTCCGTGTTTTAAATTAAGCCAATAATGAAAACATGGATTTCACGGTCATGATGAATAGCCAAACCCACATCCCTAAACCCCTACGAGAGCGACAAGCAATCCTGCCAATTCTAGAGTTAGGAGACCCGGTCTCGACTCCTCGAGATGGTCTCCTACTGGACTCTAGAACCCAGTTACTTGTGCTCCCGGTCTTGGGTCTATCCTAATGCGGAAAAGTAAATAATATACATAAATGGTGATATCATCCTCGACCCGGAAGTCCCCCAATAAAAGAATATTACATACAAATTTTTACATGAATGAAAATTGAAAAAATCTCATCACACATAAAAAAAACCCAGCTATCCAATATAACATATCTCAGCAACACATAACATCACATGTCATCAACGTAAATAAATATGCGTATCCCAAATTCTGTTGACATATAGCAACGAGATTTGGGATACACCACATATTACACTTACGGTCCCAGAAAAGAAATGAAAAACTACAATATTTAGAATCCGCAAATACCTTAGACATCATAAACCCGGAATATCTCATATTCCGAATTTCATGCCTAACCCTATAAACCTTGCATTTTAGTCTCAAACTGAAAACTCTTTTCAATAAGCAGTCGTATAATTCAACAAGATTCCCGACTAAGTGATCGCGTACAATACGTGATTGCGATGGAGTTTTGATCCGAATCAAAACTCCGTGGCAATCGATCAATCGAGATTAAAACGCTAGATTTATAAAACGCTAGTTTTCTCAAAACTAATTATTGTGGATTCCAAATATTGTATCACATATGATAATAATCTATACGACGCTGAACATTTCGGTTGATTTCTCAAACACCTACAAATTCCAGAGACCTCAACAACTTGAGTCTCATTAAAAACATCCAGAGAGTGCAAAATTACAAAATGGAGCAGCACAAGAAAAGAAAATCCTAGAACACCCACAACATGCGGCGGAACCGTGGTCAAACTAGGGTTTGGGCCGCGGTTCCGAGGCGCTTTATAGGAGTTAGGGCATCAAATTTCTTGGGTTTCCATTAAAAAGCCTGCACGATTTTCTGCACATTTTTAATCACAAAAATTTTAACTTTTGAAAAACGGACAGAAACTTGAGAAAATCCAGGTTCGAAAATTCGATCGAACACTTTAGCATCGTAAAGACCTTCCCTAATGTTCTAGCTTGGCTCTGATACCAAGAAAGTCAGGCAGCCACCCTATCCAATGGGGTTCCCATGGTACCTACAGGTCCCTCGACAGCTACTTTTTACACATGCCCCCTCGCGAGAACTACAACCCGCCGGAACACCTTCCGGTCTGGGGACATCCCGGGGGTAAGAGCCTATGCTTCGCCACACTGTCACATTGTGAGAACCCCCCATAGGTTGACATCCAATGCCTAGTAGCTCTGATACCATGAAAGTTTACCCTAGCAACACTATGTGGTTTAAACGGACATCAATCAAGCAATTTTAAAAATTTCTAGGTGCTAAGCTAGACTAACTAAGGATCAAACTAGAATATTAGGGTTAACTATAATGATATCATAAAAACTAGCTAAGAGAAGGATGCTACTACCTTTATATACCGTGTCCTTCTCTTCTAAAGCTCCGTGTAATAGTCCACGCGACTCCACTAGGCTTCACTTGAAGTTGGATCGAGCTTCCATTGTGATCTTCATGCCGAAAATGATCCACCCGAAGCTCCGCTAATCCAAGCTACCATTTCACTAAACTCTTTAGTGAAGGAAACACACTACACTTAATTGCTAATTAAGTGTAGGATGGTGAAGTAGGGATTCTAAGCTCACTAGGATTTATCACAAAACCCTATGATTCACATCTCATGTGAGGGTTAGGGTTTTGTAGAAAAGGAAGAAGAAGATGGAGAGAACTCAAGAGAGTGAAGCAAAATGTACTCAAGAAAAAATGGCTGAGGCCAAAATCACACAAGTGTAGAATGGCAATACTCTTGACCTCACTTATTCAAGTATGGTATAAATTGCAATAATAAATTGCAAGCATGCTTGAACAGTGAGTCAAGAATAATAAAGAAATGATAAAAGCATGCATTGCCCATCCCTTAAAAGTCATCCTATTTTTCGCTTTATTTTCTATTTTCACAAAATAGAAAATCCAACCATGCTTCATATATATATATATATATATATATATATATTATGATGAGAATTATTAGTGAGCATAATATTAGTTAATATATAATTATATCAAATATAAATATATATCAAATTATTAAATCAACACTTAATTTAATACTCCGGTTATATCATCCTGTATTGTTGAATATAGCACCTACCCTGCATAGATTGGGCCATTCTTACCACAAGCTTTTAATAATATGGCAGAATACAATTTTGACTCTGCGCCATTGATTCAACTATGATTATTAATCAATAATAGAATAATTCCATCATAGAAATAGGGGACATTCGATTGATTGGTCCAAGGCTATCAACAAACAAGATTTGTCCAACAAGATCCAGTTGGTAAGGATAAAAATCTCGTTTAACCGACTAATATCATTTATCTATATATCACATTATCAAATCAACACTTGATTCAATAATCCGGTTATATAACATATAACCTAACCGATAACAAATAACCGCCAGATTAGAATACGACATCACATACTCGTATTTAATCTGGCCTCCGCACATATCAGCATATGTGTCCTACTTCGTTTCCCCTGAACTAGGAAACTTCTGTTTAAGACTTTAAAGACTCGTCAATATGCCAGCAGTAGGTAATGATCATATCAGTGACCCATAAGCCGTCAGCGATACTAGCTGGACGTAACGGCTACCCAGGTATTGAGCAAATAGAAGATCAACAAGCAAGCTTGTCCAAACTCCCATGAAGCCTATAAGTAACACTTACCGTACAGTCCGGTCTTTTCGTGTGATATGTCGCATATCGAGTCTGGGGTTGGAATCATCAGACCCCATTAACTTGATAAGTCATGCCGATGTGTGGCCTATAATGGTACGAGAAACCACTGATAACTCTTACTAGTAAATCTCATCAACAGCCGTGGACAGGGACTTCCTGTTATAACCAATCGAGCATAGCACAACATCAACTCCTTATACCGGGAGAGACCAAACCCCTCCTATCGCTCATTGCCTCCATGTGACTCGGGACTGTACCTAAAATCCATATGTTTGCATGACTCCTTTGAGCCGTGGTAGGGAGGAAATCAAAGCACTGTAGGAACCACACAAGACTCTATGACGATCTCGGGTCTACAGACTAATCTGTACCAGTATCACCAGAGAACTGCTATCTGACGATAGGTATAGTACCATCTAGAAGTTCTCGACGAGTCATGTTCGGTGTACCCATTCTCAAATGAGCACCTATGTACAATCTTTGATGTCAAACACTAATGGATATGAGATCAACCATTTCCCCTACAGGGTCAAGAAATGTACACACTAGTCTACTCTGGAATATCGATGCCCTGTCTCGATACTCCCTCGACTAGGAACTGTTAAAGCATATTCTTGTAGACTATACAAGTTCCAGTATTATGATCTGCATCATAGTCCTGGTAGTCAAGCAAACATCCTAAGGGTTTTATCAACATGTATCAGAGAGACAGTATAAAAATACAAGTGTACATGTTAAGATAAAGAGCAACCAGATAGCATGCTATCATGTCGAGCAAGAAAGTCCTCTATATATATGTCCAAGCATCCACTATATCATACAATAATGGCCTCTAGGACATACATATTCCTAACAAAGTCTGCGACAGTGTTCTGTTTGGAGCTTTTCCAATAGACCGCCCCTCCGTTGAGGGTAAATACAATACCCGAGACAAACTTGCTGTCATCCTTGTCATTTGGAAGCTCGAGTTGGTAAAAGACTCCACCTGTTGGTCCCCATTACCGTAACAAAGAATAGTTCCTTAGTCCTTTTTAGGTACTTAAGAATGTTCTTCACTGCTGTCCAGTGGTTCTTTCCTGGGATCGACTGATACCGGCTCACCATGTTAAGTGCGTATGGTATATTTGGTCTGGTACATAGTATCACATACATTATAGATCCTACCGCCGAAGCATAGGGTATAATGCTCATGCGAATCCTCTCCTCATCAGTCTTGGAAGGCATCTCTTTAGAGAGAGTGATTCCGTGCAATGCGGGTATATTACCGCGCTTAGAATCTTCCATACTAAATCTCTTTAGTATAGCCTTTATGTACCTGGACTGTGAAAATCCCAACAATCTCTTGGATCTATCTCTATAGATCTTAATCCCCAGAATGTACGAGGCATCACCCAGGTCTTTCATGGAAAATCTTTGTGACAAAAACAGCTTGACCGATTGTAGCATAAGGATGTCATTTCCTATCAAGAAAATGTCATCCACGTATAAGACTAGAAATATGACAGTTCTTCCTACAATCTTCTTATATTTATAAGGCTCATCCTCGTTTTTGATGAAGTCAAATTTCTTGACTGTCTCATCAAAACAGTTGTTCCATCTCTGCGATACCTGCTTTAATTCATAAACTGCATCCAATGACTTTTACCCTAGGAGGAGCAATATCCAAGGTCCAAACTATATTGGTGTACATGGACTCTATTTCAGATCGCATAGCATCCAGCCATTTATCAAAGTCCCTATTGGTAATGGTCTGCTTAAAACTAGTAGGATCATCTTCTTCTAAATTGCAATCCTCCCGATCCCCGTCTATGAGAAAACCGTAATATCTTTCGGGCGAATATGAAATCCTACTTGATCTGCGGAGTGGCTGAGGTTCGTCCAGGATTATTGAATCCTGAGGTTCCACCAACTCTTCATTTTCAGTTTGTGGTTCCTGAATTTCTTCCAGTTTTACCATGCTCCCACTAATGTTTTTTGCAAAAAATTCCTTCTCTAAAAAGACGGCATGGCGAGCAAAAAACACCTTCTGTTTCTCGATGTGGTAGAACAGATATCCATGCGAATGCTTAGGATATCCCACAAACTTACATAGAAATGATCGTGCCTGAAGTTTATCCGGATTTTATAATTTTACATAGGCCGGACAACCCTATATTTTAATACGTTTAAGAAATTATTTCTTTCCACTCCATATTTCATATGGAGTCTTAAGAACTGATTTGATAGAACTTGATTCAATAGGAATGCTGCTGTCTGAAGCGCATGTCCCCAAAATGAAAGAGGCAGCTCAACATTGCTCATCATGGAGCGAACCTTATCCAATAAGGTACGATTCCTCCACTCCGATACACCGTTGTGTTGTGGTTTATACGGAGGAGTAAGCTGAGAGAGAATTCCATTCTATTTTAAGTAGTCGAGAAATTCTGTGCTTAAGTACTCCCCTCCTCTATTAGATTGGAGGATCTTGATACTTTTACCTGTGTGGTTCTCCACGTCGTTCTTATATTCCTTGAATTTCTCAAAAGCTTTGAATTTGTGTTTTATGATAAATACATATCCGAATCTAGAGAGATCATCAGTGAATATAATGAAGTACGAGAATCTACCCCTTGCATGTATAGACATTGGACCACACACATCACTGCGTATGAGTCCCAAGAGCTCTATCGCTCTTTCTCCATGTCCGGTGAACGGAGATTTGGTCATTTTCCCTTTGAGACAAGACTGACAAGTTTTATAGGATGAAAATTCGAACGGATTCAGATATCTATCCTTATGTAACTTACTTAGTTTTTTCTCATCGATATGACCAAGTCTACAATACCACAAGTAGGTTTCGTTCGTATCCGAACTTTTCCTCTTCCGTATGTTTTGTATATTGTAAACCGTGTTTTAATTTAGAACGTAGGTACCATTACACAGTGTACCTTCTGTAACCAATACCTGATTTAGGCAAATGTTCATGATATTTTTATCTAGAAAAAGTTATATCCATATTTATCAAGTAAAGAAACTGATATTATGTTGCAAAGTATGAAAGGTACATAGTAGCAGTTGTTCAAAATCATAGTAATATTGCTTGGCAATACTGGGTGATATTCACCGACGGCAGCAGTATCAACTTGTGCTCCGTTTCCTACTCTGGGGAACATATCACCAGGTCCAACCATCCTACATTTTCTCAGTCCCTATAATAAATTACAGGTATGAGATCCTGATCAGGTATCTAGTACCCAGGAGGTAGGACTGGCCGAAAAACAGTTCTCAATAACAAGAACGCCTGAAGGAGACGCAATGCTATTCTTCTTCTTCACCGGGGTCATCAAGGAATTCATGTAATCCTCTTTCATTTGCTCATACTTGTGACAGTTGTCATAAGTTAGAGCCGAACCGACGTTCTCCAGCCCTGAATAAGAATTCGGGTCGATAAAGTCATACATTTTATTATCTTGATTAAGGTGTGAATTGGTTATTACCTGGAGAGAGAGAAAAGAAACACTTACTGTGCACCCTTGAAAGTTTAGATTGGTTATATTTTATTTAAACAGGATGGCTCCTACTGTTTCTTCAAATTCTCCTTCAAACCTTAAAAAAAAGAACTAGTCGGGATCATTAACACCTTACAAGTTCTCTAACCGTTCATCAAGTTCGGTGTTGGTACTTCGAAGGAAGTTCCCTGTGCTCTCGCACGGACCTAATTAGAATAAACCTCGTTTCCATAGAGGCACAGCCCCGTTAACACTTTTCTAGACACCTAATAGGTTAGCTAATTATGAAGTGAAAAATATCTCCCAAGAGTAATCGTACTGATTGGTGGATTGGGATCCAACCATCATCGCGTGATAACCTAGATGGAAGCCACTCTAGTCACCACACTCCAGAAGGAATGCAACACTAGCAAGTTTCCTGTATATTTGAAACTCTCGATATGGTTTTTGCCCCCAGTGGTTTATGAACTTGACAAAGGCCAACAAACTATAAACCACTAGTCAAGTTTAATCTATCATTATCCTGAATTAATTTAGACCCACCTATATAAACCCTTGACAAAGGCCAACAAGGCTATACGACTGTCCTAGATAATTGCATTTCTATGCAATAGATAAGCAATATCTAGCAACCGTACACTACACCTTGACAAAGGCCAACAAACGTAGCGTGAATACTAGGTATTACTCATCCGAAATGACGGAGGGCTACGGCCGGGTTTTTGGCGAAAAACCCTTTAACGTAATGAACTTGATATTGTTGAAGGAACCGAGCAGTTTTGAAAAGGAGTGGTTTAGGCTCCGCTTTTGAAAACCAGTAGTTTTGAAGAAAACTGAGTAAGCTATAGTAATATAAACTTTTTCTCAAAAGGTCACTCCCCGTGAAGGGATCTAGGCTCTTACCTCCTCAAATGAGGTGCGGGATATTCCTAAGTGATACCACTATGCAAAGCGAAAGAATACGACTATAGTTTTTCGAAAATTTATTCCGACAATATCTTTTAGATTTATTTTTCCCTACATTAATCAAAATTAATGCGGTCACATCAATTAATTCCTATCATACCAGAAAAAAACGAAAAAACAATGTATGCTTATTCCATCTGCATTTGCCACGGGGCCTCGTCATGCACCGTTAGGTTACTTAACTAACGGCAGAGCGAGGGCTGGACTAGCATGGATGCAAAACATATACAACATATACTAGTATGCGTGTGTGTATAACCATTCGTCTCAGGCATGATATAAGGAACATCACAGAAAAGCGATAACCAAAATGGAATAGCTGATAATCTAGGAGCCCTGAGTTTCATTTGAGCTGTAAATGAAACCCGACGTTCTTTGGTCGTGTGGATAGCCTATACAATGTAGAACTAAGACGCCTATTAGTGTGTCAAGTTACCCGCCAATCCCGGAAGCGAGGCAACCCCTATCAATGAAGTGAATGGTCCACCCAGTACTTCACGGAATCTGGTAACTTGCGTACTCCACCGTGGGTCATCCTATACCCCCAACGAGTGCGGCGAGTAGCCCACCAATTCTAAAGAAGGCGCCTCGGTCTCAACACCATGAGATGGAGGCCCATTGACGTCTAGAACCCGGCTACTCGAGAACTCCGCCGTGGGGTAATCCTAGTACAGAAATATATATATACACACACACACACACACAACGGTGACATCGACCTCATCCCGGCCATGCCCCAATAATAGAATATACAAACAGGAAGAAACGGCAGTTCACGTGTCGGGTGCTTGCCCTGCAATAATGAATATACAAATGAATAAAAACTGTACAACAAATATTGCACTAGGGGCTATCCCACACGACAATCTGAATAAACCATCACAGAGATAAATATCACAGCAGCATAAGCAAGTATTTGCAACCCCATCTAAATGACATATAGCAATTAGACGACGTTTGAAAATACATACACAACATTACAGAAATCAACGATGCAAAAGTTTCGAGTTTTAAAACTTTCCAAATTGCCCAAATACAAAGATAACACTAAGTGAAATCTAGGGTAAATCAAACAAGACCAAAATTCGAATTCTCAAAACCCAAGACACTGGATGAAAACGAGGATCAGAAGAATCTAAAAAAAACTGCTAGTAGCGGGGTATAGGGAAAAACCAGCGGTTTTTCTTTGGCGAAACTTCCTCGTTTTCATTGTGTGTCACTATTATATCATGAGTAAGTCTCTGCACTTATTTAAAAAAAATTCAGAGACCATAAAATTTTTGAACGGAAAGCGGGTTTTGAAAATCAGAATTTTTCGGTTTTGAAACTAAAGTATCGTCTACTACTAGTTTATAATGTTTGGGTGGATCTGATACCATAATGCGGTTCGTAGCGCCCTAGTCGCTAACCGCGGCTGTTACAGAATGAAAAACTTTAACTTTTAAAAAACTTGGCGCTAGAAACAACTACTTAGAATCTAACGAAACATTAAACTAGTAAACTAGACGACTTCTAACTACTCTGTAAAGAGGGTTATACCAAATGATCCGTGTCCTTCGATCATCTACCCTCTTCCTTAGCTCCTTGAGGTTTTCTTGATCGAGCTTGACCATTGATCTTCCTCCATCGAAGATGATCCATCCGAGAGATGTGGTTCATGGCTCTAACTCCACACTAAGAGTTAAGTGGAGCAACTAAAGATCCTATCTTGCTACACTAGGATATCTACCCTTAATTCGCAACTCATGAGAGGATTGGGAGGAAGATGAAGGAGGAGCTCAAGAAATGCAGAGAAAAAGAGAATGGTGAAAATGGAAAAAAAATCTCACCACAATAATCAAGAAAGCATGGTTTTGTCAAAATGATATTTGCATATATAAAAAAACCAACCATACTTGAATAGTGTAGGCAAATGAATTATAAATTCATTTGTCTACCCTATTCAACCATGCTTAACACCATTCTCTTGCCACCTCACCCCTCCATCTTATTTGTAATTTCTAGAAAACAAAAACAAAGGAAATGAGGTATACTCCTTCTAGAATGTTTTCCGTATAAATACGGAATACACTCTACCGTATATATATACCTTTATTCGTATCAAAATACGAATACCCAAAGAGATAGGATAACATAAAGAACATAATACTAGAATATACATATCGAAATATGTATATTTAAATTATTAAATCAATACCTGATTTAATAATCCGGCTCAATCCTTACCTGGCTAGTATTATCAACCGTCCGATCGAAAGTCCGGGTAGCTAGTACAATCATTCGATCGGAATCCTGCATATATCAAAATACGGCTACTACATCATTTCGCCTGAACTATGGAGACCCTCTATATGGGACTCTAAAGACTCGACAGTACGCCGGCAGTGAGTTACTGAATAAATCCATAATCACAAGCAAATCAGCAGCACTAGCTGTACGTAACGGCTACCCGGGTACCTGTTGAAAAGAACGGCCGACAAGAAAGCTCATCCGAACCCTTACCGAGACTATCTGTGACAATCTTCGTACAGTCTAGTCTCTTTGTCTAAATGTATCGCATACCGGGTCTAGGGGTGGTAAACGTCAGACCCTAATAACCCGATAATTCGTGCCGATATAGCTCAGGACCAATCCGGGAAACTACCGATCTAACTATCAGTAAATCTCAACTGCCTTGGCCAAGGTCTTAAGGTGCTGGCCAACTGAACACGGTGCAATATTGACTCCCTATACTGGGAGAGATGAATCCCCAACAATCGCTCATTGCCTCCATGTGGCTCAGGACTGTACCCAATTAAAACCTATTTGCATGACTCAGTAGGGCCATGGTAGGGTAGTAATCTAAGTACAGTGGGAACTCACATGAGACAAATGACGATCTCAGGTCTAAAGACTAACTTATACTCATGTCATCTGAGAACTGCTATTTGACAATAGGTATAGTACCATCTAGTAGTTCTCGGCGAGTCCGTCCAGTATACTCACCCCCAAGGAGCACCTGTATATGATCTTAGGTGCGAAAGACCAATGGCTGTAGGACCAACCATCGCCCCTTGTCGGGGTCTAGAAACGTATACACCAGTTTACTTTGGAATATCGATGCCCAGTCTGGATACTCCCACGACTAGGGACATTTAAGGATGTGCTTATGGACTACCCAGCCCCTATATGTATGATCGCCATCATAATGCTGGTAGTCAAGAAATAATCCTACGGGCTTTATCAACATGTATTAATGATATGTAATAACAAGTAAAATTTATATACATGAAGACAAATCAAATAGCATACTATCATATTGAGCAAGATTTTCCTGTGCATACATATGTTTAAGCATTCACTATAAATACATATACAATAATGGCCTTTAGGGCATACATATCCAACACAGACTGTTCGTCAGGCCCAGTATTTCAAAAGAATCTGAGAAGTGTCAGGGACCCGTCAACCAGCGTCCCATGGAAAGTTCGATACCACTAGTTTGGGTTATGTCCGACCGAAGAAAAAGAAGCGAGCTCATACCTGCTATGCCCTGAGCGAAAGGGAAGATACTTGGATGGCAAGCAACTTAGCCGAGTGATTGTTAAGCTTTTATGCTAGTTCTATTCACCGCAATCAAGTCGGTTTCGTTTGGTAGCTAGCCGGTTGAGTACGGGTCGATCCACGGAGAGATAGGAATTTTTTTCTCAGTGTTTTAACGAGTTAAGTCCAAATTGTCCAAGTTTGTTCAAAGTTAACTATATGCTTAGATATATATGTTAAAGGAAGCTTGTTAGGGTTAGGATTAGGTTAGTTTGAGTTAGGAGTTCGCTCACTTCTTTCGTTTGCCACTCTTGATATCGATGTTATGGTAATCGACAACAACGAGGATTAGCATGACTAGGAAGGAAACTTGTGAGTATAAGTTAGGCTTTCCAATGCTTAGTTCCTTCCTTTTGGTCCTTTTCTGTCCGTTCTTGGCTCTTAGCCATAACCTCCAGTCAATTCAACCACAATCGGTCTAACTAGGGTGTCACCGCTATCATATAGGATACGGTGCCATAGGGAGCGGATTGTGGTTGCTTTGACAGGAGTTCGAATCAAGTTATTGGGTAAAAGAAAGAATGAGGGAGATTTTCTTCTCTCAAACTTTTCTTATCCTACCCTAACAAGTGAGAAACTACTCACTCATTATGAAAAAAAGAAAATAAAAACAAGTAAAGATGATAGAAAGAAATGAGGTAGAAAATTACAACTAGCTATTTAGAACCTCACCTAGACAAGGATCACATTTGAGTATCATGGTTGCAAGGATAAAAGAAATAAGAAGAAAAAAAGAACAAGAAAACCAACAACTACTTAAGAAAGAAAAGAACACGCAATATAAAAACTAGTTAACAATTTTACAAGAAATGCATATAAAAACTCCGCTCTTCATTGATCATCCACTCAAAAGCTCTCACTATAATTTTAATAGAGGAAAGATGAAGAAGAAGTTACACTAAATTCTAACAAAAAACTAGTGAAAATATATATCCTTGATATGGCTCGGATCTGGAGTATTTATAGGCAGTGAAGTGAAGACCTAGGGTCTTTTTCTGAGCCCTTACAAAAATTCAAAACTACCCCTGAAAATTTGGTGCGAGACGCCACGTAATGGCCGCGGATCCATCGCCTATATGGTGTTTAGACCGCGGAACCATGGCTGTTATGGGGAGTTGAAACTCCAAATTTCTCCGTCTTCCTTGTTGTGCTCTATTACTCTGTTTAGTACACTTGGTTTTCTAGAATTATTCCAAAATACTCCCAGATTTACAACAACTCCCAAACATGAAAATGAGTGGACTTTTTCCTTGATTTTTCTCGAGCTTCGCGTTACCTTCTTGATTCTTATGCTTCCTCTCTCGTGCTCTGTGCTTGTTTGAGACATGAATGACCCTCGCTTGATCTTGTCTCTTGAACTGGTAAGCGGCACCTAACGAATGGTGGGTGGAACCTGTATTTTTATCCTTTGTTGGCAATTGTCCTGAATTTGTCGTGACTATTCATGATTTTCATTGTTTTGAACCAAGAATCTGTAACATGCAATTATATAGCAAACACGGATCAAAAGTACCTACTTATATGCAATGCGATCAAGAATGAGTGGTATAAAAATGCAAAATTCTGATATGAACAAATACCCATAAACTTATCTTTTGCTCGTCCCGAGCAAAACCATTTTATTTCCAAAAAACTCACTTTCATAGGCATCACGGTTGCACTTAGTGTATGCAACAAGTCGTTAAACCCCTAGGTTACTCTAGAGGAGGAGTTTTGTCTCCTGAGGGTTTTCACCGGATACTACCCAAAAAATCCTGTCAAGTTGGCCGTCGACTCTAATCCTACAGTTCAACATTCTAGCTAGAAACTCTATCATCCTGAGTTAGAAATAACCACCCTTTATTTTTCATACCTCCTATTCATTTAACTTAATATCCTATACGTTTTGTCAGTTTATAAAGATCTCGGTTTCTCTTGGGTTTTGCTTCTAAAGCATAGTCTCCAATCCGGAATTTCTATCATCTTTAAGAAAGATATAAGCCATGTTCTTCATTCCTAGCTCTCCTCCAAACATCAATCATATACCCCTACGTGTATGTAATTCCACCCCTACACTTAGGAATTCAATTCAAGCTATAGTGCTCTTGCCCTAATACTCAGTATTACTTCTTTTTATTAATGATGGGCGGATTTGCTCACACTCCTTTCATGCGACTATTACTGCTTCCTGAGGCACTAATCAGCCGATTACCGAGTGTGTGAGCTTATTAAGGAGTAAATACCAGTTTTCAGGTCTTGTAATATTCACAAATTTTTTCTTTTATTTTCTTCCTTTTTTTTAACAAGACCGGATATATTTTTCAACGACGCTCTTTTGGTGGTTAGTTACAAATACCATTTTTTCTTTTATACTAAGCTTTCAGGCAAGAGTATTTCTAGGTATCCTCTACTATCCCAAGTTTTAAGGTGTGTGTAAGTGCAGTTTGTAGGGTATATACTTTCTGAATTTGGACTTGAGAATAGAAACTATTTTTCAGACTTATTCTTCAATAAAGCTTTCAATACTTTCCTTTCATTTCAACTTAACTCAAGAACTGAACTCAAGATTACGTACTTCTAAACAAACTGCAAGGACGTATATTTACTACAGTTATACTTCAAGGAGGGTTATTTTTAGGGTTCTCAAGTACTAAGCCTAGGATTTAGTTATTTCTAACTACTCAACCAGCATGTCGAACTCGAGTCGAAATAGCCAACTTTGAAACCTTTTTTTTTAAGTTTTAAATTTTTATGGGTTTTAGGAATAACAATGCAATGCAGAAATATAAACATAATGCGATGCAGAATTTAAACATGCAAACAAAAGAACAAATATTTTCAAAAAAACGTGCAGATGCAGAATGCATGGATAGCTATTTACAACAAACCCCACCCCAAACTTATTCACAGCTTTGCCCTCACTGCTGCCTACTACGTCGCCTAAAACTAGACGCGGTACCACTCATGCCAGCATTAGTCGTGCTAGCTCCACTAGTGTTAGCACCACGACCCCTCGATCTCGCTCTCTCATCCCGTGCCAACAGGGTAGACATCTCCTGCTCTAGACTCATAATACACTGATCAAAAGTCGTCAACATCTCTAACACTCTCTCGACACCCTATGAGTGCGCTGCAGCAAGCGTGCTTGCTCGGCAGGGGTCAACTCCTCATCGCTTGTTGTGGAACTCGAGCTGGGGGTCTCTGCCAGCACATCCTCGGCCGGCTCGGTGTGCGACTATAACTCGTGAAGTCTAGTGTATGACGTGGACACACCCTAAACTAGGGGTCGAATAGGAACCCCCATATGCATAAAAGCATCGAACTCCTCTACAGTAAGAAAATAGCGACACAATTATGTCATTAAAATTGGACACGGATAATTGGCCGCCCTTTTGCCGGCGCCAATCAAGTGTAACAGTACGGTGCATATGTCATAGCTTGGGTTTTTCATCATCAGTGTGCGCATAATGTGTAGGGATGGAGTGAAAAAGGTGGTGTTATGCGAACTACCAAATATTTTATTTTGTGCCCAACGACATACGCTTAATACATTCGCATATAGCGTACGTCCAAGAATTCCTTTCTTGGGTTCTCTAGAACAACCATCACCCATCAATGGCATGTAATTCTCAAATCGGAGGGATTGGTCGTGAGCGGGGATACAGGGTATCAAAGTTACTTCATGAATCAAGTTCCTATCTACCACAATTTCCCAATCCCCCAAAACAAGCGTATATACCCATAATTGGCTAAACATCCCTCCTCCACGCTCTCAAAAAAATGATCAACGAGATCTGAAAGCGTGAATGCATTTGGTTGGTTGTACAATAAGTAATTCCATCCATGTTTCCGGATTTCATCGCCAAAATAACTACCATACAGGTCGTGGGCAAAAATTACAGAGAAATCCCTCTCAAATTGAAAACTGTGAGCCATTGAATAGAGAATACAGGTTTAACAATTCTAGAGAGAAAGGATCAAGAAACCAAACCTCCTCTGAAATTTTCAGAGGGTGACGTGGCGAATCGGCGGTGGATGTGCGGTTAATGGAGCTTCAGGCAGCGATTCCACGGCCGTGTTGTCAGATATTTGGTGGAGCTTCTAGTGGCTGCTAGGGATTTCTGAGAAATGGTCGCTGAAGAATCGGGTTGGGGAAAAAAGAAGAGGAGGGATTTTTAAAGGGGGAGTCAAAGGTTGGTCAAAAAGGACCTTATTTGCACTAAAACCCCTCAAAAATTTGGAATTTATTATTTTAATTTATTTATTCCTTTTATTTTTACCTTTTTACAAAAAAGAATTTCACCAAGCAAGAAATATCCCGACACACAAAACCGAGCATTTATAAGACAAGGATGCTCATCAGAAGAACAAAACAAAATAGACATGCACAAGACAAGAATATCCATATATATATATATATATATATATA
This sequence comes from Agapanthus africanus, assembly GCA_030015575.1. NCBI lineage: Eukaryota > Viridiplantae > Streptophyta > Magnoliopsida > Asparagales > Amaryllidaceae > Agapanthus > Agapanthus africanus. Next base: position 143,015,344 of record CM057337.1, read on the forward strand.
TTTGTTGGATATAGCGCCCTCATGTAAATTATTGTAATCGCAGGCACGCGATTGTGATGATTGAGGGAGGACCTATACAGGTAGAACAGTCTTATTCGAGACGATAGTATACTATCTGGTTTGTTTTTATCATCATGTACATGCATTATGTAGTAGTACATATCACTATTACATGTTGATAGAGCCCATATGATTCTTTCTTGACTACCAGCATTATGATGGTGATCATATACGTGGGAGCTGGGTGGTCTATAAGCACATCCTTAAATGTCCCTAGTGGAGTATCGAGACTGAGCATCGATACTCCGGAGTAGACTAGTGTATACTTTTCGAGACCCCAACGAGGGGCGGTGGCCGGTCTCACAAGCTATTGGTGTCAGCTAGTCACCTAAGATAGTATACAGGTGCTCATTGGGTTATAAGTTACACTGGATGGACTCGCCGGGAACATGCTAGATGGTATTATACCTATTGTCAAATAGCAGTTCTCAAGTGACATGAGTACAGGTTAGTCTATCGACCTGAGATCGTCATTTGTCTCGTGTGAGTTCCTACCATGCTTTGATTACTATCCTACCACGGCTCAAAGGAGTCATGCAAATAGGTTTTAGGTGGGTACAGTCCCGAGCCACATGGAGGAAACGAGGGGATCGTCGGGGATTCGTCTCTCCTAGTATTGGGGGTTGGTATCGCGCTGTGCACGGGTGGCCATCACCAGAAATCCTTGGCCAAGGGAGACGAGAATTACTGATTTGGATCAGTAGTTTCTCAGTGGGTGATGGGCTCCACACCGACATGAAATATCGCGTTATTAGGAGTCTGACTTTATCTACCCCCTAGACCCGATATGTGATACTCTTAGATGAACAGACCAAACTGTATGGAGATTGTCACAGACAGGCTCAGTAGGGGTTCAGGTGAGTTTGCTCGCCGACCTTCCTTTCGCTCAATAGCTGGGTAGCCGTTACGTACAGCTAGTGCCCTGACATGCTTGTGGTTAAACCCACTACCAGCGTATTGATGAGTCTTTAGAGTCCTACACAAAGGGTTTCCTTGGTTCAGGCGAAATGATGTAGTAGCCATATTTTGAAACGTGCAGAGCTCCGATCGAATGATTGTACTAGTTACCCGGACTTTCGATCGGACGGTTGATAATACTAGCCGGCTCGGGTTTGAGCTGGATTATTAAATCAGGTATTGATTTAATAATTTACATATATGTATTTTGATATGTATATTCTAGTATTATGTTCTTTGTGTTATTCTATCTCTTTGGGTATTCGTATTTTGGTACGAATACGGGTATGTATATACAGTTGAGTGTAATCCGTATTTATACGGAAAATATTCTAGAAGGTGGACACCTCATTTTGGTTTATCCATTTATTAAATTAAATGGAAATAAGGTGTAAAGGTGAATAAGAGAGAATGGTGAGAACCATACTTGAATAGTGTTGACAAATGAATTGTTAATTCATTTGTGCAAACTATTCAAGTATGGTTGCAATTTTTTATTTGGAAATTGAGTTTTACAAAACCATGCTTGTGATTTCTCTCTCTCTAGTTTTATATCACTTGAGTTTTTCACTTGTGGTTTTTGCATGGTTGGTTTTGGAAAAGACTCTCACCATTTTGCTTCCTCTCTCTTCACTACCTTTCTTGAGCCCCTTCTTCTTCTTCTTCATCTTCTACCCTACCATCTCATGTATTGAGAATCAAGGGTAGAAGAGAGATAGATATTCACTTAGAGCAACTCACTAGATCCCTAGGCACTCTAGATTAGCAACCTAGAGTCCCTAGTTGCTTCACTAGATTTTTAGTGTGGAGCAAGAGCCTTGAGCTACATCCTTCGGATGGTTCATCTTCGACGGAGGAGGACCGGCGGCTAAGCTCGATCGAGGAGACCTCAAGGAGCCAAAGAAAATGGTAGAAGACCAAAGGACACGAATCATTCGGTATAAAACTTCTATCTTTTGTAGCTAGTTTTAAATTTATGGTTCGATTCTAGGATGGGTTTTTTAGCACCAAAATTTTTAAACACCATTTTTTGTTCCGCATCAGCCATGGTAGATGGCCAGGGCGCTAGCAAAGCCCAACATGGTATCAGAGCCACCCCATAAAGCTTTACTAGATAGTTTACACAAATTTAAAGTATCGATCGACGAAATTTTCTGAATCGTGTTTCCATTTTCGTTGCCCGCTGCCGATTTTAAAAGTTGTTCAAAAAATATTTCAGATTGCCTTAAAAATACATGCAGGCATTTTTAGAGCATCTCAAGAAATTTGGGCACATAAGCCTAATATACGGCCGCGGAACCACCGCCTAACATGCTTGTTGGCCGCAGTTCCGCAGTCGATATATGGCCGTTGTGCTCTAAAATTCTTCTGGCACTCTAAAATATGGAAATATGATTTTTGGGATGTATGTTTCTGGCCCAGATTTGTTTGAGTGCCGATTTGCATTTGGGTCCAATGTGGAAAAGTTTTTGTCGATCGAAATTTTGGATATGTGTTTATCAGTGCATATGTTAATATCTGCAATCGTTAATATTATTGAGCGGTACAACTCGACTAGTTGCTATATATTCAACTAGATGGGTTTGCAAACATAATATTCGAATTGGTGTTCTATGTTGGGCTGAATATTATGGATGAATTGTCGTGTTGGATAGCTTGGGTGCACTGGTAGTAGTACAGTTCAGATTCATTTATATATTCATTATTGCGGGACGAGCGTCTGACATGTGGACAGCCATTTCTTCTAGATTGTATATTCTATTATTGGGGCATGACCGGGTTGAGGTCGATATTGCCATTGTATATATACTTTTATTTTCTGTACTAGGATTACCCCGTGGTGGAGTGCTCGAGTAGCCGGGTTCTAGAGGGAAACGGGCTTGCATCTCATGGCGTTGAGACGGAGGGGGCCTTACTCTAGAATTAGCAGGCTATTCGCCGCACTCGTAGGGGGTGTAGGATGACCCGCGGAGGGGTGCTCAAGTTACCGGATTCCGTGAAGTACTGGGTGGCCATTCACTTTGTTGATTGGGGTTGCCTCACTTCTAGGATTGGCGGGTAACTTTCCACACTCGTAAGGGTCTTGGTTATACATTGCACAGGCTATCCACATGATCGGGGAACGTCGGGTTTCATTTGCGGCTCAAAGGAAACCCTGGACTCCTAGATTATCCGTTATTCTGTGTTGCTTATCGCTTTTCTGTGATGTTGTATATACTAGTAGATGCTGTATATGTTTTGCATCCGTGCTAGTCCAGCCCCCGCTCTGCCGTTAGTTAAGTAACCTAACGGTGCATGACGGGGCCCCATGGCGAATGCGGATGGCATATATGTACATTGTATTTTCGTTCTTTTCTGGTATGATATGGATTAATTGATGGGACCACATTAATTATAATTAATGCAAGGAAAACAAACCTAAAAGATGTTGTTGGAACCAATTTTTGAAAACTGTTATTACAGACGTTTCATTTTGCTTTGCACAGCGGTATTCGGTTATGACTATCCAGCACCTCATTCGACGAGGTAAGAGCAGAGATCCTTTTCTGGGGAGTGACCTCTTGGGAAAAAGTTTGCATCATTGTAATAACTTCACTATAGTCATTTCTTTTGCTTTGCATCGTGGTATTCAGTTAGGAATATCCTACACCACACTCGACGAGGAAAGAGCCTAGATTCCTTCACAGGTAGTGACCCTTTAACAAAAGTTTACGCCACTATATATTTGTAAAACCATTCGGGTTCCTTCAATGATATCAAGTTCATTACATTAAAAGTTTTTTGCCAAAAACCATCCATAGCCCTCCGTCATTTCCTACGAGTAGTGCTCAGTATTCGTGTTGCGTTTGTTGACCCTATCAAGGCATAGTGTACAGTAGCTGAGTGGTGCTTGTTTGTAGCATATGATGCGATTAACTAGGACAGTCACATAGCCTTGTTGACCTTGTGGGCTTATGCGGGTGGGTTTAGGATAATCAAGATAATGACGGGTTGAACTTGACTAGAGACTTATGATTTGCTGACCTTGTCAAGGTCATAGGTCGTTAGGAGTAAAAACTATATCCGGAGTTTCAAATATAAAGAAAACTTGCCAGGCATGCGCATACCTTCTGGAGTGTGGTGACTTGAGTGGCTTCCATCAAGTTATCATGCGATGATAGTTGTGTCCCGATTCCCACTGATGAGTAGGTGTTACTCCTCGAGTAATTTTCAGATGATCCCGACTAATTCTCTATTTAGGGTTTGAAGGAGAATTTGAGGAAACCGTGGGAGCCATCTTGATTAGATAAATTGATTAACCAATCTAATCTAGGTTAGAGTGCACGCTGAGTGTTTCTTTTCTCTCTCTCTCTTTGGCAGCGACCATGGCCTGACCTTAAACTAAAACTCATTAACCAAGTTAACCGAACCTTCTTAAAACACTTTGGTTTTTGGATTGTCATTAATTCGCATATATCCCTGCCGCTCCTACTTCCCCTTTGCATTTCTCCTGAACACTCCGTATCATTAGGAAGATCCAAATTTCTTGGGTATGCCATCGTATAGTTACATACGAACTCGAAGAAACTTATTTATGTTCGAGGATGGATTCCGGTTCTGAAGAAATTGAATAGGATCATTCGGTTGTTTTTTCTCTTTACCTTCTCTCAGGTTGCGAGAGCTCCTAGAGGAGAGTACAACTATTACCCTTATTGGATAGTCTTCTTCCAAACCATAGGAAGGTGCCGCAAGGTAAGGAAGGAAGAAAACCAATTAGCCTAAGTGTGGTGTACAGAAGGTAACAAGTAAAGACATATAAAGGGATTAGAGTGAGGGCAAAAGAAATTGCGACTACTATCATTCACGACGAAGCCACGTATATCCCTGCCACTCCTACTTCCCCTTTGAAGTTCTCCAGAACACTCCGTATCACTACGAAGATCCATATTGCTTGGATATTCCATCGTATAGTTACATACGAACTCGAAGAAACTTGTTTCGGTTCGAGGTGGATTCTGGTTCTGGAGAAAATGAATAGGATTATTCGGTTGTCTTTTTTCTTTACCTTCTCTTAGGTTGCGAGGGCTCCTTATATTAGGAGAGTAAACCTATTACGCTTATTGGATAGTATTCTTCCAAAGCTTAGGCTGGTGTCAAAAGGTAGGGAAGGAAGTAAACCAATTAGCCTAAGTAAGGTATACAGAAGGTAAGAAGTAAAGACATATAAAGGGATTAGAGTGAGGGCAAGAAAATTGCGACTATTATCATGAATCTGGATAGTGGAAGAGGCATTACTAGGAATACCCGGGCACCCCTTCGAAATATTTTCGTGTTTTAGTTTTACTGTGCGGTGTTAATTGAAAACTGTTTTCCCAATTAAATTCTGACTCCAGGGTATGTATTTACCAGACTTGATTCTCACGTCTGTATGGCGTTACAGATGCTGAATGGGAGTAAGATATTGGGAATTAGGTGATTAGATCCTCAATATATCAGAATTTTTTTAATTGGTGATATTTGAGAAAATCACCTGGGTTTTGCCTAACAACAAATATTTGGTTTTGAATATATTTTCAAACTGATATATCTGTACGTTTATTTTATAAAGTGAGATATAACTTTTTGAAATTATGCTTATGAAATTTACATATATCAGTTGATAGTTAGGTAAGGTACATTCAACAACGGTGTAATTCTTCTTAACCATAACACAGTTTTCAACCTACGACGCACAAAGTTTGATTATTAAAATCAGAAGACTTATACAAAGTATTGTATGTTGTCTGATGTCCATTAGGACGAAGGGGTTGGTACTCGTACTATATTCTGTTTACTTATGACTTCTCTAGTTTTAGACAAGTATTTCATTGAAATACAAGGTCCAAATTTTGAGAAGTTATAGGTATAAGAATAAAGTAGAGAACCATACGTTGCAAGTATCAGGATTCTTCGAGGTGATCGAAAGTGTAGATTCTTATGCTAGGTATTCTGTTGTAAGTAATATATTTGAGAACTTGCTTCTCTCTTTGGTTACTCATCAATGAGTACGTTCCTTGATGAGTAATGCTGTTTGGCCTTCTTCCATTTAGTTGATATACACTGGAAACAGCTGTTTGATTTTTGAATGTGGTTCTAATTAAATTAGTGCCTTTGTTTCTATATTGGATATAGAATGTAATCATATCTTAACGATGTTAAGGTATATGGAGTTGTTCGGCTTATGCTTAAAACCAGAATCCGGATAAAGTCAAGGCACATTTCAGTAATGGCAGTTTGTGGGTTTTCCCGGGTTTTGACGAGGGTTAACATTCTTCTATTTAGAAGATCAATAGTTATATTGTTCTTGACACGCCACCTGTTTTAGTAAAATGAATTCTTTTCAGAAAAACATTAGTGGGAGTATGGTAGAACTGGAAGTGATTCCAGAACCAAAAACGATTACTAAAAATTTAGTAGAACCTAAAGATTCAATTGGTTTCGACAATCCATTAGCCACTCCGCAGATTTGGTGGGTAAGCTTAGCCATCCGAGAGATACTTTGGGCTTCTCAAAGACAGTGACAGAGAGGTTTTGATGACCCTGGCTTGCCACTACTGCTGTCCTAGATTATGAGATATGGCAGGTGGATGTGTATAACATCGTTCTAAATTAGCTTTAGAAGTGCACGTGTATATGACTCTGCCAGAGGGTTGTTGTGGTCGGTGGGAGCAGCGGAAGAGTGGTGGGCAAGTAACTTATGTCAATCTACAGACTAAAGCAAGTAGAGCGGAGATATATCATCTATTTTTGATGTGACAGTCATAGAGTTTGACTTCATCAGAATAACAGATGGACCTGGAAAAAGGTAGTAGGGAGTGATGTCCTGGTATTTGGATGACATACACTTGATCAGAAGTGATCTTCCTATACTACGATCGGTTATACTGTGGTTGTCATAAGTTGATTCTCCACATAGGATCTGGATAAAATATCAGGGATTCTGGTGACTAGATCTTTGGTTTTAGATCTAGATTTGGGAAGTGTCCCAATTCGGGTATTTTGACACTATTCCAAAGTGTTTTAGAATGGACGACTCCTGGTGTGGTGGTATACCCGCAGGTGAGGGAGTCACCTTCTCTAAAGAGATGTCTTCTAGACTGATGAAGAGAGAGATTTCTATGATTGCCATATTACTTGCATAGGCAATTGACTCAATCATGAGATGTCAAGTACCACACCAGATATTGCTTTTGCACTGGCTACAATAAGAATATATTAATCTAATCCTGGAGAAACATTGGGAAGCAGTTATGAACATAATTGGATGTTCTTGGTATATGGTAACGGCAGCCTCCTTCAGGAGGCGGTTATCGTTTCAGGCTTCCAAGGTGACCTGGATGACAGAGTGACTGTCAGAGTTATCTTTTTCTCTCTTTTAAGGGGCAGTATGTTGGACAGGTGGTCTAAGCGGATACTGTGGAATGCATGGTGCATGGTACTGATTAAATTCCATGGAAGATATGGTCTAAGAAGTTTGTTGGATTTGGTGTTCATTTGTGAACTGGGTCCCATCAGATATCCAGACAAATTCTAAGACATGTATCGCTCATTTCGAGAGATAGTCTTTCTTCACGAAGTTGAGATATAGAGAGATAAAGATAGAAACATTGGAGCGGATCCACTCACTGAGGCTATTTCTCGAACGCAATAGTTTCACAAACGTGCTTTACGAGACTGATTAGTAGAGAAGTTGGGTGTTCGGTATCACACAGGCTGTGAGTATGCGGCACCGCAATAATTAGCCTTAAGTGCAAGTGGGAGATCGTTGGATATAGTTCCCTTAAGTCAATTATTGTAATCGCAGGCACGCGATTGTGATGATTGAGGGAGGACCTATATGGGTAGAACAGTCTTACTCGAGATGATAATATGCTATCTGGTTTTTCTTTATCATCATGTACATGCATCATATGGTATTACAGATCACTATTACATGTTGATAGAGCCCATAGGATTCTTGCTTGACTACTAGCATTATAATGGCGATCATATACATGGGAGCTGGGTGGTCCATAAGCATATCCTTAAATGCCCCTAGTCGAGGGAGTATCGAGACTGGGCATCGATACTCCGGAGTAGACGAGTGTATATATTTGGAGACCCGGACGAGGGGCAGTGGCCGGTCTTACAAGCCATTGGTGTCAGTTGGTCACCTAAGATAGTATACAGGTGCTCATTGGGTTATGAGTTACAATGGACGGACTTGCCGGGAACATGCTAGATGGTATTATACCTATTGTCATATATCAGTTGTCAAGCGATATGAGTACAGGTTAGTCTATCGACCTGAGATCGTCATTTGTCTCTTGTGAGTTTCCACTGTGCTTTGATTACTACCCTACCACGGCTCAAAAGAGTCGTGCAAACAGGTTTTAGTTGGGTACAATTCAGAGCCACATGGAGGTGGTAAGTGGATCGTCGGGGATTCATCTCTCCCGGTATTGGGGGTTGATTTCACGCTGTGCACGGGTGGCCATCACCAGAAATCCTTGGCCAAAGTAGGCGAGAATTACTGATTTGGATCAGTAGTTTTTCAGTGGGTGATGGGCTTCACACCGACACGAAATACCGTGTTATTAAGGTTCAGACTTTATCCACCCCTAGACCTGATATGCGATACTCTTAGATGAACAGACAGGACTATATGGAGATTATCACAGACAGGATTAGTAGGGGTTCGGATGAGTTTTCTCGTCGGCCTTCCTTTCGCTCAATACCTGGGTAGCCGTTACGTACAGCTAGTGCCGCTAACGTGCTTGTGTTTAAACCCACTGCCAGCGTATTGACGAGTCTTTAGAGTCCCACACAGAGGGTTTTCCTAGTTCAGGAGAAATGATGTAGTAGCCGTATTGTGATACGTGCAGGGCTCCGATCGAATGATTGTACTAGTTACCCGGACTTTCGATCGGACGGTTGATAATACTAGCTGGCTCGGGTTTGAGCCGGATTATTAAATCAGGTATTGATTTAATAATCTATGTATATGTATTTCGATATGTATATTCTAATATTATGTTTGTGTTATTCTATATCTTTGGGTATTTGTATTTTGGTACGAATACGGGTATGTATATACAGTTGAGTGTAATCCATATTTATATGGAAAACATTCTAGAAGGTGGACATCTCATTTTGGTTTATCCATTTATTAAATTAAATGGAAATGAGGTGGAAAGATGATGAAGAGAGAATGGTGAGAACCATACTTGAATAGTGTTGACAAATGAATTGTTAATTCATTTGTGTAAACTATTCAAGTATGGTTGCAATTTTATATTTGGAAATTGAGTATTACAAAACCATGCTTGAGGTTTTTCTCTCTCTAGTTTTTTCTCACTTGAGTTTTTCAATTGTGGTTTTTGCATGGTTGGTTTTGAAAAATACTTTCACCATATTGCTTCCTCTCTCTTCACTACCTTTCTTGAGCCCTTCCACCTTCTTCTTCATCTTCTACTCTACCATCTCATGTATTGAGGATCAAGGGTAGAAGAGAGATAGATATTCACTTAGAGCAACTCACTACATCTCTAGGCACTCTAGATTAGCAACCTAGATTCCCTAGTTGCTTCACTAGATTCTTAGTGTGGAGCAAGAGCCTTGAGCTTCATCTCTCGGGTGGATCATCTTTGATGGAGGAGGACCGGTGGCTAAGCTCGATCGAGGAGACCTCAAGGAGCCAAAGAAGAGGGTAGAAGACCGAAGGACATGAATTATTTGGTATAACACTTCTATCTTTTGTAGCTAGTTTTAGGCTTATGGTTCGATTCTAGGACGAGTTTTTTAGCGCCAAAATTTTTAAACACCATTTTTTGTTCCGCATCGGCCACGGTAGATGGCCAGGGCACTAGAAAACCCCAATAATACACACACACACAAGATGGTATACACATAACCCAAAACTTATTTGAAATAGTGTTTCCACTGTTTATGACTGGATAACCGAAGTTTGGTGGTAAAACGAGGAAGATCAGGCAATGTAAACTGGCTCCTGCAACATCAGGAGCTCCTCCGATGGTTCTGCAGTAAGGACCGGTTTTACTCTGTTTCTGTTCACTTTGAATATTAAACCGTCCTTTAATTCTCCAAATCCACCATGTCGTGCGGGTATACACATCGCACAAGAAAATGTCCCTTCCAGCGAGATCGAAGCTTACCAGGATGGAAATTGAGTCTGGTGTCGTAAAGAAGTAGCTGTTGTCCAAGCGTGAAAGTTTTGCGCATAAAGTGTTTATCATGAAACACCTTCGTTCGGTTCTTTATAACTACCACATTTTCATAAGCCTCATCCCGAAGCTCATTCAATTCGTTAAGTTGCAGCTTCCGATAGCTTCCCGCATCTTCAAGGTTGAAGTTCAACTCTTTGATCGCCCAAAATGCGCGATGCTCGATTTCCACAGAGAGGTGGCAAGCCTTTCCGTACACAAGCCGATAGGGAGACATGCCAAGATCAGTCTTGTACGCGGATCGAAATGCCCAAAGGGCATCGGTTAATTTCAAAGACTAATCTTTACGGTTCCTAGAAACCGTTTTCTTCAATATTTGCTTGATTTGCCGATTTAAAACTTCAGCTTGTCCAGATGTTTGGGGGTGGTAGGACATGGATAGCTTGTGATTAATCGAGTATTTCCATATCAAGGCCTCAAAAGACCTATTGCAGAAATGTGTCCCATTGTCGCTAATGATAGCGTGAAGGTGCTCGAATCGGGTAAAGATGTTTTCTTTCAGGAATCTAACGACAACCTTGTTGTCGTTCATCCGGCTTGGCACTGCCTCGACCCATTTGGAGACATAATCAACAGCTAAAAGAATGCACAGGTTCCCAAAAGAGTTGGAAAACGGGCCCATGAAATCTAGCCAACAAACATTGAACATCTCAACAATCAGAATGGGTTGGAGCGGCATCTCATTTCTCCTAGAAATCCAGCCCAAATGTTGGCACCAGGAGCAAGTCTTGCAGTAATCATATGCATCTTTGAAAAGTTTTGGCCAGTAAAATCCACACTGTAAGACTTTCTCAGCTATCTTTCTTGGGCCAAAATGTCCGCCACACGCTTGATCGTGGAAAAACAACAACACACTCTTGAACTCATTATCAGGGACACCTCGGCAAATGATTTGGTCTTGAAAATACTTAAACATGTAGGGTTCGTCCCAGGAAAAGTTTTTTACTTGGGATAAAAATCTAAGTTTGTCCTGATTCGACCATTCTCTTGGTATGAGTCCTGTCGCCAAATAGTTCACAATATCTATGAACCACGGTTCGCAAGATATTGTCAAGAGTTGTTCATCAGGAAAAACATCATTAATCGGGATTGGAAGTGTCGGCGAAGAAGGAAGTCCTGAAAGATGATCGGCCACTATGTTTTCACATCCTCTTTTTTCCTTAATGGCAAGATAAAACTCTTGAAGTAAGAGGATCCAACATATTAGCCGAGATTTGGCATCCTTTTTCGCAAAAAGATGTCTCAGAGCGGAATGATCAGTGTAGATAACAACTGGGGAGCCAATGAGATATGGCCTGAATATCTCCAAAGCGAATACAACTACTAAGAACTCTTTCTCGGTTGTCGTATAGTTCATTTGTACGTCATTTAAGGTCCGGCTCGTATAGTAGATCACGTGTGGCATCTTATCGATGTGCTGTCTTAAGACCGCACCGATAGCAAAATCGAATGCATCACACATAATCTCGAAAGGATGCATCCAGTCGGGAGAAGAAAGAACGGGAGCAAAGTGAGCTTCTCAGTGATTCAAAAGCTGTCAAATAGCTCGAGTCGAAATTGAACGTGGTATCCTTGGCCAGAAAAAGAGTCAAGGGTCTAGCAATCTTGCTAAAGTCCTTGATGAACCGTCTATAGAAACCGGTATGGCAAAGAAAAGATCTGATATCTCTGATACATTTGGGAGGAGGGGGGTTGGAAATGACATCAATCTTTGCTTTGTCAACCTCGATGTCGTTTCGCGAAATGATATGTCCTAAGATAATACCATCGCACACCATGAAGTGGCATTTCTCCCAGTTTAAAGTGAGATTTTTATCCTTACATCGGGTAAAGAAAGCGTCAAGATGTTGTAGACACTCGTCAAATGAATCGCCAAAGATGGAGAAATTATTCATGAATATCTCCAGAAATTTCTCAACCATGTCAGAGAATATTCCCATCATACACTGCTGAAAAGTAGCGGGAGCATTACATAACCCAAAAGGCATGCGGCGATATGCGAACATGCCGAAAGGAAAAGTGAACGTGGTTTTGTCATGGTCTTTCTCGGCGATGGGAATCTGGTTGTAGCCTTAGTAACCATCCAAAAAATAGTAGAACTCATATCCAGCTAATCTTTCAAGTATTTGGTAAAAGAATGGTAGTGGAAAGTGATCCTTCTGCGTTGCAGCATTGAGTTTTCGATAATCAATGCATACTCGCCACCCGGTTTGGGTGGGAGTGGGGATTAACTCGTTTGCCTCATTTGTGATGACCGTAATGCCCAACCTTTTAGGGAAAACGTGTATAGGACTGACCCATTGGCTATTTGAAATAGGGTAAATAATACCACTATCCAGACATTTGACAATCTCCTTTTTCATAGCCTTCTTCATGAATGGATTCAATCGCCTCTGTGGATCCCTAGCTGGTTTGGCATCATTCATCATATGAATGTGATGTTCAACAATTAGGGGACTAATCCCCTTAATGTCCGCAATCGTCCAGCCGAATGCTTGCCAATTTGATTACAAAACCGTGAGAAGGCTTTCTCTTGCTCTAAAGTTAGAGAAGCAGAAATGATCACCGGAAGAGTTTCATTTTCACCTAAGTAAACATACTTGAGGTAAGACGGCAGAGGCTTGAGTTCGAGCGTCGGAGGAGAAAAAACTAAAGGCAAGATCGGAGAAAGTGTCTCGAACTCAAAAGATTCAAAGAGGGGCTCAAAGCAAGTGTATGCAACAGAGTCGGATGCTTCAACTAACGCATCCGAAAATTCAAAAGACTCCAACTCGGATGATAACATGTCAATATCATTTAGAAACATGAAGCACTCATATTCTTTGTCGGAATCGAAAGCAGTAGGTTCAAAAAGGAACGCACTAGTGGCATCAAGATCACTATGATCAAACAGAAATTCTTCAAATTCACAGTCCGGCGATCTCCTGAATGGAACAGATATCCAGTATATGAGCGTTCGGTTTGGATTGATGATTCTCTAACCTAAAAATGTTGAGTTCAATTTTCATGTTTCCAAAAGATAGGTTCATGGAACCATTTCGACAATTGATCACCGCATTTTAGGTTGCAAGGAATGGGTGACTGAGAATCACCGGAATTTGATTCCGGGGGTTAGCTGCAGGTTGTGTATCTAAAACAATGAAATGTATAGGGAATATGAAGTCCCCAACCTTGATCAACACATCCTCTAGCTCACCCTAGGATAGGTGATAGATTGGTCAGCCATTTGAAGAGTACAATGTGTAGCTTTCAGTTCTCCTACACAAAATTGCTCATAAACTGAATAAGATAGAAGGTTAACACTGGCACCAAGATCCAAAAGAGCGCGATTGATGTTCTTATCCCCAATGGTTATTGAAATCGTAAGACAACCAGGGTCCTTCCGTTTTTGTGGTAAATCTTGGGTAAGAGCATCATTCATGTTACCAGCCAAGAAAACTTTTTTTGGTACATGAAATTTCCTCTTCTTAGAGTACCAGTCTTTCTAGATTTTTGTGTAAGACGGGACTTACTGAATTGCATCTAAGAGGGGAATGTTGATGTTAACTTGTTTGAACAAATCCACAATCTTCTCCATTTGTGGATTTTGTTTATTGGATCTCAACCGGTTTGGAAATAGAGCTTTGTTGAAATTTATTGAGTCCAATACTTGTGGAGGAGATTGTGGAGATGGAACGGAACCAAAACTGGAGTTTGAGTGGAGTGAGATATGGATCCGTTTAAAGCGGCAGTTGAAGAAGAAGAGCCCTGTGAAGAATGGAGAATAGGCTCAGAAGAAAAAGAAAAAGGAGAGGAAGAAGCGGCCGGGGTGTCATCATCATTAATTCGTGCGCCAATGTTGTTGTTCAGCATTCTTCCAGATCTTAACGTTGTCACGACACTCACATTATGGTTCTGTTGTTCAAAACCAACATGTACATTATGTGAGTGACCAGGATTTGGGAGTGGTTGAGATGGAAGCTTTCCTTTCTCTCGCTCTCTCGAGGCCGCATTCAGCTATGCAATCTGGGCTTCGATGGTCTTGATGCTTTGTCCGTATGCAGTGGTGTGTTGGACCAGAGACAGAATAGAAGACTGGATATTGGCGGTGAATTGAGTCGATTGCTTTACAAAAGCCTCTAGACTCCGTTCTAGTCAGGAAATCTTATCGTTCTTTGACGGAACAAAGTTGTTGTTTTGAGGAAAAGAATTGTTGTAAGGTGCAAAGTTGTTCGTCGGGGTTGGAAAGGTTACTGAAATTGTTGCTGAGCTTGTTGTTGAGGAGGAGGAGGCCTTTCAAAGTTGTTCTGTCCTTGGATTTGGTGCTGGTTTTGATTCCAGGCGAAATTAGGGTGGTTCCTCCAACTGGGATTATAGGTAGAAAAGTATGGATCATTTCTTGGTCTTTGCTGAAATGCAGCATTGACCTGATCCTGTCCTTAAGATGGTGAATTATAAGGACACTCTTCGATCAAATGAGATGGATCCGAACAACAAGTGCAAAAGGTGCGAGGGGGAGGAGCAGGGTTAGGAGAAGGAGATGAGAATTTGCTCTCAATTGCCTCAAGTTTCCGTGGGATTGCAGCCATCTCGGCCTTCATTGCAATTGAGATATCGAGTTGGTGAACTCCTATCCTAGAGAGACATGAAGAAGAAGAAGTTGAAGTGTTCGGCCGGATGCCCTCCCACTGCAGCTTTTGTTTTGCAAGATCATCAAAGAATTGCCAAGCTTTCTCGTCAGATTTGGGACAGGAAGTGGTCTTGAGAGATAGTCTCCATCAACTGTCTTGTTGCTGGATTTAGGCCCTCGTACAGAGTTTGGCAAATTAGTCATTTCTCGATACCGTGATGAGGACACTAAACAAGGATGTCTTTATACCAGTCAAAGCACTTACAAAAAGGTTCAGTTGGAAGCTGGGTAAATTGGTTTATCTCGTTTTGGATCCGTGTGGTCTTGTGATTCAGGTAGAATTTCTTTAGAAATGCTTTCACAAACTTATCCCAACTGGTTATCAAATGAGATGCGATACTATACAGCCACTTTCCAGCAAGGTCACAAAGATTGAAAGGTATAACTCACAGTCGTATAGCATCATCAGACAGTTGGGTTGTCTTCATCATCGCTCACACGTTTTGGAATTTTTTGATGAAGATGTAGGCATCTTCGGATTCAAGCCAGTGAAATTTAGGCAGCATGTTGATGAAGTGGGGATTAATTTTGAAATTATCCCTATTGGCCGATGGAAAAGAAAGACAAGTACGGAGCGCAGCACGGGTAGGATAGAAACGATCTTAGAGCGTGATTCGTTGTAGCGCTTGTGCTTGTGGTGGGGGGTTATTCGCACCAAGTGGAGGTGGAATTATTCCCCGGGGGGTAAAGTGATGTTAAGGGGACATCTCGGAAGAAGAGTTGGATGAAAGTGAAGGTGAAGATGTATGAACAGAATCACGGTCAACATCGGAGTTGGCCGACAAAGGTAAGGGTGAAAGAGGCGTGGAAGGAGTTTCGACGTCGGAGTCGATCGCGTAGTCGGCAGCGACTAACGTAATGAAGACTAAGCGGGCACTAGTATCCTGAGTCCAAACGGACACACACTAAACGAGTTTAGTGTAGTCAAAGCATAGAAAGTGAGGGTCAGAAAACGTCAATGGAGAAAAATAGGTGGAATGGAAATTTGGCGGCAAATGGCAAGTTTTTTATGAAAGTTTTAGGTTTTTTTTACAGAGTTTTGCAAAATATATACAGATTTATGGACACAACTTCAAACAATCATAGTCACAATATGCACAATCACATCTAGAGCTATAGTCTTCAAAGTCTACTAGACTGCTCCTAACTGTTCCAAAGTGACAAATTATGAGATAACCCTCAAATCGCCTCTTCACTGCTAATTGTGGCAAGGTAAGCACAAGTGAGATAAGGAGGGTTCCGCTCACGAATCACCGTGAGACGGGCCTTTTAAAATTACCTCCTCACTTGTCTAGCCTAGGAACCACAAAGTCAAGTTTAGATAAACGACCGAATGCCCACAACTTTCCTCTGTCCTATTGAGCATGGCAAGTCCTTAGTTGGCCGAGTTTAGATATTTTTTAATTAAGCTCAAGGCTAATGCGTATACTTTTTATGATTTTTGGGGTCTTAGGAAGGGTGATGAAATCCCCACCCAATCTGAATTTGTGTTATAGCCCCTTAAAACCCGTATTATTTATGCAAAACGATAACAAACAAAAATCTAAAACATTTGCAAAAATTTTATTTAGCGGCGGCGCAAAGAATCATACACAAAAAACAATTTATTGAAGAGGGGGAGGGAGTTTGTGCAAAGAATACTGCAGGAAAAAAAGTTCAGTGGAGTGCAGAGAGGGTAAACAGAAGAAAGAAATACTCACAAAAAGTTTGAAGCTCTGAGAACTACTTTGACCGCGGTTCCGCAGTCAAACTCACTCTTTGGCGGCGGTTCCGAGGTGATTTGAACAATCTATACCTCCAAATTTCTTCTGTGTACTAAATTTGATCTCCTCTTATAGTTTGGAGCCTCTGAGTTTTGAATGGGTCACTAAATTTGCTCCAGAATTTTTACTGTTGGTCGCAGTTTCATTTTGGTCCGCCGCAGTGTAGCCGCGAGATGTAGGTCTAACTCCCCACGACTTTGACACTGAATTTTCTCTTCTCCCTATCCTGCACACTTGCACAAAAGGAATAAAAAATAATAAGATGATTTTTATAATTTTGTTTAGATTTTTTATATATTTATTCACAAATTAACCCGAAACTACACAAAGAAATAAGCTACCGTCTCCCATTTAATCGTTGAGGTTTTATGCTAGTTCTATTTACCGCAATCAAGTCGGTTTCGCTTGGTAGCTAGCCGGTTGAGTACGGGTCGATCTACAGAGAGGTGAGAATCTTTTTCTTAGTATTTTAACGAGTTAAGTCTAAATTTTCCAAGTTTGTTCAAAATTAACTATGTGCTTAGATATGTATGTTAAAAGAAACTTGTTAGGGTTAGGATTAGGTTAGTTTGAGTTAAGGGTTCGCTCACTTCTTTCGTTTGCCACACTTGATATCGATGTTACGGTAATCGGCAACAATGGGGATTAACATGACTAGGAAGGAATCTTGCAAGTATAAGCTAGACTTTCCAACTCTTAGTTCCTTCCTTTTGGTCCTTGTCCATCCATTCTTGGCTCTTAGCCATAAGCTCCGGTCAATTCAATTATAACCGGTCTCGCTAGGGTGTCACCACTATCATATAGGATAGGGTGCCGTAGGAAACGGATTGTGTTTGCATTGAAGGGAGTTTGAATCAAGTTGTTAGGCAAAGGAAAGAATGAGGGAGATTTTCTTCTCTCAAACTTTCCTTATCCTACCCTAACAAGTGAGAAAACTACTCACTCATTATGAAAAAAAGAAAATAAAAACAAGGAAAGAAGGTAAAAATAAATGAGGTAGAAAATTACAACTAGCTACTTGGGACCCCACCTAGGCAAGGATCACACATGAGTATCATGGTTGCAAGGATAAAAGAAAAGAGAAAAGAAAAAGAACAAGAAAACCAACAACTACTTAACAAAGAAAAGAACAAGCAATATATAAAAACGAATTAGCAATTTTACAAGACATGCATATAAAAACTCTGCTCTTCATTTATCATCCAGTCAAAGTCAGGCAGGCAAACAATATAGTCCAGGCCAGGCCCAGGCAGTGAGCTGTAAACGATGTCAGGGCCCCAGGTCATCATAAGAAAAGACTGAGAAATCAAGCTCTCACTACAATTTTAATGGAGGAAAGATGACGAAGAAGAAGAAGTTACACTAAATTCTAACAAAAAACTAGTGCAAATATACATCCTTGATATGGCTCTGATCTAGAGTATTTATAAGCAGTGAAATGAAGCACTAGGGTCTTTTTCTAAGCCCTTATAAAATGTCAAAACCACCCCTGAAATTTGGCGCGAGACGCCATGTAATGGCCGCAGATCCGCCTCCTATTTGGTGTTTAGACCGCGGAACCACGGCTGTTATGGAGAGTTGAAATTCCAAATTTCTCTGGCCGCCTTATGTTGCTTTATTACTCTGTTTAGTACACTTGGTTTTGCAGAATCATTCCAAAATACTCCTAGATTTACAACAGTACCCAAACATGAAAATGAGTGGACTTTTGTCTTGATTTTTCTCGAGCTTCGTGTTGCTTTCTTGATTCTTGTGCTGCCTTTCTCGGGCTCTGTGCTTGTTTGAGACACGAATGACCCTCGCTTGATCTTGTTTCCTGAACTGGTAAGCGGCGCCTGACGGATGGTGAGTGGAACCCGTATTTATATTCGTTGTTGGCAGTTGTCCTGAATTTGTCATGACTGTTCATGATTTATATTGTTTTGGACTAAGAACCTGTAACCTACAATTATGTAGCAATCAAGGATCAAAAGTGTTGGAGATAGTGCCCTTAGAGTCAATTATTAGGTCACAGGTACGTGATTGCAATGATTGATGGAGGACCTATCCCGGTAGGACAGTCTTACTCGAGATGATAGTATGCTATCTGGTTTACCTTTATCATCGTGTACTGTTTTAAGTGACCTGACACGTCGCTATTACACGTTGATAGAGCCCCTAGGATTCTTGCTTGACCACCAGCAGTATGAGGGCGATCATATAAGTGGGAGCTGGGGGTCTATAAGCATATCCTTAAAAGGTCCCTAGTCGTGAGAGTTTCGAGACAGGGCATCGATTCTCCATAGTAGACTAGTGTATACAGTCGAGACCCCGACGAGGGGCGGTGGCCGGTCTCACAAGCCACTGGTGTCAGTTGGATCACCTAAGATGTATACAGGTGCTCATTGGGTTATGAGTACACCGGACAGGACTCGCCGGGAACATGCTAGTTGGTCATATACCAAACGTCAGATGGCAGTTCCCTGGTGACATGTGTACAGGTTAGTTCATCGACTTGGGGATCGTCATTTGTCTCGTGTGAGTTCCCACTGTACTTTGATTACTATCCTACCACGGCTCAAAGGAGTCGTGCAAACAGGTTTTAGTTGGGTACAATCCCGAGCCACATGGAGGCAGTGAGCGTATCTTCAGGGGTTCGTCTCTCCCGGTATTGGGGGTGAGGTCATGCTGTGTCTAGGAGAGCCATTACACGAAGCCCTCGGCCGAGGCAAGGAGATTTACTGGTAGGTATTCCAGTAGTATCTCAGGGTGTTCTGGGCTACACTCCGACACGACTTGTACCGCTTTTGGGGGTCTGACTTTTACCAACCCCCTAGGCCCGCCATGCGATGCTCATAGACGAACGGACCGGACTGTACGGATATTGTCACTGACAGGCTCAGTAGGGTTGTCAGGATGAGTTCGCTCATCGACGTCCCTTTTGGTCAATAGCTGGTGGCCCGTCACGTATTGGCTTATACCTCTGACGTGCTAGTGGTTAAATCCACAGCCATAGTATTGACGAGTCTTTAGAGTCCACCACATTTTCAGTTACTCAGGCTTTCGGGCGAAACGCTGTAGATGCCGTATGGAGATATGGCAGGGTTCGATCAGATACGTGCGGTATTGCACGGATCATGATCGGACGGTTTTTACTAGCCGGCTTTGGCTTAAGCCGGATCTTAGTATTTGATTGTGTAGTTTTGTCTCATTGCATTTTGTATTTCGGTCGAAATACAGATGCGGGTGTGTATGCACAGTATCGGGGGTTTTCCTGTAATTTATTACGGGACCAGTTTTATGGAGTTGCCAGTTTGCTTTCCGTTTCGGCCGATTTCCATTGTTCCGTTCATTGGCCGAAGTTTGGTGGAGGAGGGCTTATTTGCATTGTTGCAAATAAGTATTTGTGGAGGGGGCTTTTGCTTTTTGTTGCATCATGATGAGAGCTCCATACCTTGACCTTTTTGACTTGACTCCTTCATGATGGCTTGACTTTGTAAGCATCATGGTTGTTGATGATTTGTGTGTTGAGTGTGGGTTTTGTGATTTGGTGATGGCAATTGGATTTGGCCGGCCACTGTTTTGGGCATGGAGTGAGTTTTTAATTTGAGTGGATTAATTCTTTTCATGCATTTTAGTGGACCCCCCCACACATGTTTGTGCTGGAGATTTGTTGGTTGTGATGAGGTTTTAATTTGCTTTGGAAATGAATGAGTTTTAATGGGCTCATTTTCTTTTCACAGCAAGTGAGAGAGAGCTTGCTTCATAATTCTTTATTTTCCAGTGAGCTTTCTCAGTAGTGGCCGAGCTCAATCTTTGATGGAGGCTCCATTTTCATTTCCTTTGCATGCTCAATTTCTCCATCATGGCAACTCCTCATAAACCCCAAAGAGACCCGCTTGCTACACTATTCTACAGCAAATCTTGGACGCGTCGGGCAGCCAACTTCGCGCCCGAGTTGCCTCGGTATAGAGGCGGGAGCCCGTAAAAGACGCAGGCAATGTGGTGCCCTTCCGGCGAGGAGGCGACGACCGGAGTTTCCGCAGGAGATCGGGACGACGACGAGAAGACCGGAGGACTCGGATCACTCGGTATATCTCTATTCCCTTTCTTGTAGTTAGCTAGGACTAGATAATGGCTCGATCCGGGTTATAGTGCGAGGCGGTGCCGGTTTGTTAAGTCCGCAAAATTTAAGTTTATCACCGCTTCCGCTTTTGGCCGTCGGGTTGACGGCCGGGGCGCCGCCGTGCACTTACAGTGGTATCAGAGCCTCACCATTAACTTAGTCTAGCTTTCCTTAATGTGTTTTACAATTCCGATCGAAGAAATGTTCCGAAAACCCAATATCACCCACGACAGTTTTCTGTTGTTTTTTTTTCAGTCTCGAAAATTTTTTCAGGTTGTATAAAAGTACTGTGTAGGAAGTTATAAGGCTTCTGGAAAAATTCGGGTCATTGATCCATCAAGGGGAGCACGGAACCGCGGCCAAAACCCACCTTGGGCCGCGGTTCCGCCGCACAATGAAAAGATCAATGGGCCAAATTTCTCCAATGGGCTTCTGGGGTGATTTTAGGGGTTTTGGAATGTTAATATTGGGCCCAGATTTTCTTGATGTGCTACAGTAGTACTTGGGGCCCACTTGTTATATTTTGATCGATCAGATATTTTTAAACACATTATTTCACAGTATTTACATTATATCTGCGACCGTGAATGTCACTCGATCGGTAAATCCGGTCTAACTGCTATAGCCCGGTTAGACGGATTTGCGAACGTGATTTTCACGTTGATGTTCTGTTTTTGCTGTGTTGTTGCGGATCGGTCGTGGGGGATAGCCTGGATGCAATGCTAGTACAGTTGTGGTTGTATTATGTACATTTGATATTGCGGGGCGAGCGTCCGACATGTGGACTGCCGTCACTGCCTGTTTGTATTATTTTTTTTGGGGCACGACCTGGTTGCGGTCGATGTACCCGTTGTATGTATATTTTACTTTCTGTACTAGGATTGCCCCGCGGAGGGGTGCACGGATAGCCGGGTTCTAGAGGGCAACAAGCCCGCATCTCATGGCATTGAGACGGAGGGGGCTTCACTCTAGATTTGGCGGGCTATTCGCCGCACTCGTAGGGGGTACAGGTTGACCCAGGAGGGGTGCCCAAGTTACCAGATTCCGTGAAGTGCTGGGTGGTCCATTCACGGCGCTGAAGGGGGCTGCCTCGCTTCAGGTTTTGGCGGGTAACTTGCCGCGCCCGTAGGGGTCTAGGATCTCATTGCACAGGCTATCCACACGACCAGGGGAACGTCGGGTTTCAGCAGTGGCTCTGTGAAACCCGGGGATCCCAGATATCTGTATTGTTCTGTGATGCTGTACATTTCTGTGATGTTGCATTTTATTCACGCCTTGAGCGAATATAATATTTCGGTATATATATTAGTAGATGTTGTATATGTTTTACATCCGCGCTAGTCCAGTCCCCGCTCTGTCGTTAGTTAGCTAACCTAACGGGTAATGACGGGACCCAGTGGCGAATGCGGATGGCATATACGTACATCAGTATATTTTCGTTCTTTGTGGTGTGATCAATTGATGGGATTGCATTGATTCGGATCAATGCAAGTTAAAAACAAACCTAATCTGATGTTGTTGGAACACTTTTCAAAAAGCTGTTATTGCAAGGACGTTCACTTTTGTTTTGCATCGCGGTATTCATTTAGAATATCCTGCTCCTCAATCGACGAGGCAAGGGCCGAGATCCCTTCACCGGGAGTGACCCCTTGGACAGAAGTTTGCGTCAGGGCATTAACTTCACTATAGCCGATTACTTTTGCTTTGCACCGTGGTATTCAGTTGGAATATCCTGCACCCCATTCTACGGGGAAAGAGCCGAGATCCCTTCACCGGGAGTGACCTCTTTAGCGAAGGTTTTCGTCACTATATTTTTAAAAGCTATCAGTTCCTTCAACGATATCAAGTTCTTTACGTTAAAGGTTTTCGCCAGAAACCATTCGTAGCCCTCCGTCGTTTCATATGGGTGGTCAATAGTATTCAAGCTGTGTATGTTGGCCAAAGTCAAGGCACAGTGATTGGTAGCTATTGGGTATTCATATGCAGCATAGATAGATGCGTTGGTTTGGAACAGTCGTACTGCCATGTTGGCCAAAGTCAAGGGTATGTACGGGTGGATTCAAATTAACCTGGAGAATGACGGGTAGAACTTGACATGTGACTTATGATATGTTGGCCAAAGTCAAGGTCATAAGAGCATGGGGCAGAAATCACATCGGTAGTTTCAAAAGAACTGAAACTTGCTAGATATGCGCATACCTTCTGGAGTGTGATACCGTGAGCGGATTCCGTCACGTTATCATGCGATGATAGTTGGATCCCGATTCCCACTGATGAGTTAGTTTACTCCTCGGGTGACCCCGACTAATTCTTCTTTCAGGTTTGGAGGAGAATTTGAGGTACAGTGGGAGGATTCCAAATTAGATAAATTGGTAACCATTCTGATCTAGGTTAGAGTGCACGCTGAGTGTTTCTTTTCTCTCTCTCTGGCAGCGACCATTGACCCGACCCTAAGACTATGACTCAGTGACCAAGTTAACCGAACCTTCTTAAACACTGGCTTTTGGATTGTCAGAGTTGCGAACCTCATTGCCACTCCTACTTTTACCCTTTTCTCCAGGACACCCCGCGTTACTACGAACGTCCACTTCCATTGGACAAAACCATCGTATGGTTATATACGAACTCGAAGGGATTTATTCGAGGATGGTTTCCGGTTCTGGAGAAAACGAATAGGACTATTCAGTTGTCTTTTCATTTTACCTTCTCTCAGGTTGCGAGTACTCCTTAGTTTAGGAGATAGTACACCTATTACGCAAATTGGATAGTCTTCTTCCAAACCTTAGGCTGGTGCCGACCGGTAGGGAATGAAGAAAACCAATTAGCATAACGATGGTGTGCAGAAGGTATTAAGTTCAGACAAAGCAAGGGATTAGTAAGAGGGCAAAGTAAATTGCAACTGATATTCACGACCAAACCAGGTATTTCGTTACCACTCCCACGTCACCTTTGTATTTCTCCAGGACACTCCGTATCACTACGAAGATCCACAGTTTATTGGATACTCCATCGTATGGTTATATACGAACTCGAAGGGAACTTGTTCCAGTTCGGGGATGGATTCTGGTTCAGGAGAAATAGGAATAAGGTTTATTCAGGTGTCTTTTATCTTCACCTCCTCTCGCATTGCGAGTGTTCCTAGGATTGGGACAGTACACCCATTATGCTTATTGGATAGTCTTCTTCCAAACCATAGGCTGGTGCCGAACGGTAGGGAAGGAAGAAAACCATTTGGCCTAAAAGGGTGTGCAGAAGGTAAAGACTAAAGACATATGAAGGGATTTGGAGAGGTGGCAAAGAACTATACGGTTATAGTTGTGAATCTGGATAATGGAAGAGGCATTACTAGGAATACCCAGATACCCCATCGAAACATTTCAATGTTTCAGTTTCACTGTGTAATGTTAAAGGAAAACTGATTTCCCAATTAGTCCTTACTCCAGGGTATGTATTTACAAGGTATGATTCTCACATCTGTATGGTTTTACAGATGATGAGTGGGAGTAAGTTATTGGGAATTAGGTGATCATCCTCATTATATCGGGATTCGTTGTAATCGGTGATATTTGAGGAAATCACCTGGGCTGTTTGCCGGTCGGCAAATATTTGGTTTTGAATATCCGCAGTTATGCACCAATTTCAAATTGATATATCTGTACATCTATTTTCATAGAGTGAGATATACCTTTTTGAAATTATGTCTACGACATTTACCTATATCAGTGGATGGTTAGGTAAGGAGCATTAAACAGCGGTGTAATTCTTCTTAACCATAAGTTCAGTTTTCAACCTACGACACACAGTGAATGAGTTATCAGACTCAAGGGACTTATACAGAGTATTGTATGTTGTCCAGGGTCCATCAGGACAGAGGGGTTGGTCCTCGTACTATATTCGGTTTACTTATGACTTCTCTAGTTTTTAGATAGGTGTTTCGTAGGAAACACAGGGTCCGAATTTTGAGAAGTTATAGGTATTTGAATGGAGTAGAGAACCAGGTGTAGCAAGTATCGGGATTCTTCAAAGTGATCGAAGATGTAGATACTTGTATTTGGTATTCAGTTGATAGTAATGATTAAGAGAACTTGCTTCTTTTTCAGGTTACTCATAATTGGAAGCATTCCTAAGTTGAGTAACGCTGATCGGCCTCCTTCCATTTAGTTGACATGCACTGGAGACAGTTGCATGATTTGAATCTGGTTCAATTAAATCAGTGCCTCTGGTCCTATATGGGATATAGAACAGTTCGTATCTTAACGATGTTAAGGTACGGGGAGTTGTCCGGCTTATGATTAAAACCAGACTCTGGATAACTCAAGGCACGTTTCTGTAATGGCTGTTTGTGGATTGACCCAGGCTATGACGTGGGTTGACTTTCTACCATCTGGATGAACAATAGCGATATTGTTCTAGACTCGCCACAGTTTTATTAAAAATGGATTTTTTCAGAAAACAGTAGTGGGAGTATGGTAGAACTGGAAGTGATTCCAGAACCACAAACGATTACTGAAGATTTGACAAGGAACCTAAAGATTCAATCTGGATTGACATTCCATTGGCCACTCCGCAGATAAGGTGGGTAACTTCAGGCACCCGAAAGGTACTACGGTAGCCTCAAGGACGGTGACAGGGAAGTTCTTGTTTACCCACAATTACCATTGCTGTTGTTCCAGGCTGCGAGACCCGGTGGGAGGATGAGTATAGCGTCGTTCTAAACTAGTTTTAGAAGTGTACGTCTATATGACTCTGCCAGAGGGTTGTCGTAGTCAGTGGGAGCAGCGGAAGCATTGGTGAACAGGTAGCTTATGTCTATTTATAGACTAAAGCAGATGTAGCGGAGATAGATCATCTATTTCTGACGTGACAGTCATAGGTTTGACTTCATCAGAATAGGGGATGGATCTGTTGAGAAGGTAGTAGGGTGTGATATCCTGATATTTGGATGACATACACAAAGTAGGAAAGGAAACTCCTATACTACAATCGGTTATATTTTGGTCGTCACACAGTGGTTTCTCCACAAAGGAAATGGATTTTATATCAGACATACTGGTTACTAGATCTACGGTTTTAGATCTAGATTTGGGTGTTTTCCTAATCTGGGTACTTAGACAGCATTCTAAGGGTATTTAGAATGGACAACTCCATGCACGGTAGTGTACCTGCAGAAGATGGAGTCACCCTCTCTCAAGGTGTCTTATAGACTAAAGGGGAGAGGGATGTGCATGATTGACAGATCACTTGCTTAGGCAATTGAGTCAATCATGAGATGTCAAGTACCACACCAGATGTTGTTCTTGCACTAGATGCAATAAGTTGACATTGATCCAATCCTGGAGAAACAGTCGGAAGCAGTTTTAGAACATAAGTGGATGTTCTAGGGATATGATAACGACAGCCTCATTCGGGAGACAGTTATCATTCCAGGCTTCCAAGGTGACATGGACGACAAGGAGGTTGTCAGAGTTATAGTTTTTCCTTCTGACGAGGGGCAGTATTTTGGACAGTTGGTCCAAGGCAATACTGAGGGAGGCATGGCGCAGGATACTGATTAAGTTCAGTTGACGATACAGTCTAAGAAGTTTGGATTTGGAGTTCATTTATGAGCTATTTCCCATCAGACATCCAGACACATTCTAAGACAGGTATTGCTCATTTCGAGAGATGGCTTTCTCCGCGAACTTGAGATATAGAGAGACATAGAAAGAAACATCAAGGCGGATCCACTCACTGAGGCTATTCCTCGAACGCAATAGTTTCGCAAACGAGCTTTGTGAGACTGACTAGTAGAGGAGTTGGGTGTTCGGTATCACACGGGCTGTGAGTATGCGACATCGCAATAATTAGCCTTGAGTGCAAGTGGGAGATTGTTGGAGATAGTGCCCTCAGAGTCAATTATTAGGTCACAGGTACGTGATTGCAATGATTGATGGAGGACCTATCCCGGTAGGACAGTCTTACTCGAGATGATAGTATGCTATCTGGTTTACCTTTATCATCGTGTACTGTTTTAAGTGACCTGACACGTCGCTATTACACGTTGATAGAGCCCCTAGGATTCTTGCTTGACCACCAGCAGTATGAGGGCGATCATATAAGTGGGAGCTGGGGGTCTATAAGCATATCCTTAAAAGGTCCCTAGTCGTGAGAGTTTCGAGACAGGGCATCGATTCTCCATAGTAGACTAGTGTATACAGTCGAGACCCCGACGAGGGGCGGTGGCCGGTCTCACAAGCCACTGGTGTCAGTTGGATCACCTAAGATGTATACAGGTGCTCATTGGGTTATGAGTACACCGGACAGGACTCGCTGGGAACATGCTAGTTGGTCATATACCAGACGTCAGATGGCAGTTCCCTGGTGACATGTGTACAGGTTAGTTCATCAACCTGGGGATCGTCATTTGTCTCGTGTGAGTTCCCACTGTACTTTGATTACTACCCTACCACGGCTCAAAGGAGTCGTGCAAACAGGTTTTAGTTGGGTACAGTCCCGAGCCACATGGAGGCAGTGAGCGTATCTTCAGGGGTTCGTCTCTCCCGGTATTGGGGGTGAGGTCGTGCTATGTCTAGGAGAGCCATTACACGAAGCCCTCGGCCGAGGCAAGGAGATTTACTGGTAGGTATTCCAG
Organism: Agapanthus africanus; assembly: GCA_030015575.1. NCBI lineage: Eukaryota > Viridiplantae > Streptophyta > Magnoliopsida > Asparagales > Amaryllidaceae > Agapanthus > Agapanthus africanus. Next base: position 143,042,771 of record CM057337.1, read on the forward strand.
TAGTATCTCAGGGTGTTCTGGGCTACACTCCGACACGACTTGTACCGCTTTTGGGGGTCTGACTTTTACCAACCCCCTAGGCCCGCCATGCGATGCTCATAGACGAACGGACCGGACTGTACGGATATTGTCACTGACAGGCTCAGTAGGGTTGTCAGGATGAGTTTGCTCATCGACGTCCCTTTTGGTCAATAGCTGGTGGCCCGTCACATATTGGCTTATACCTCTGACGTGCTAGTGGTTAAATCCACAGCCATAGTATTGACGAGTCTTTAGAGTCCACCACATTTTCAGTTACTCAGGCTTTCGGGCGAAACGCTGTAGATGCCGTATGGAGATATGGCAGGGTTCGATCAGATACGTGCGGTATTGCACGGATCATGATCGGACGGTTTTTACTAGCCGGCTTTGGCTTAAGCCGGATCTTAGTATTTGATTGTGTAGTTTTGTCTCATTGCATTTTGTATTTCGGTCGAAATACAGATGCGGGTGTATATGCACAGTATCGGGGTTTTTCCTGTAATTTATTACGGGACCAGTTTTATGGAGTTGCCAGTTTGCTTTCCGTTTCGGCCGATTTCCATTGTTCCGTTCCTTGGCCGAAGTTTGGTGGAGGAGGGCTTATTTGCATTGTTGCAAATAAGTATTTGTGGAGGGGGCTTTTGCTTTTTGTTGCATCATGATGAGAGCTCCATACCTTGACCTTTTTGACTTGACTACTTCATGATGGCTTGACTTTGTAAGCATCATGGTTGTTGATGATTTGTGTGTTGAGTGTGGGTTTTGTGATTTGGTGATGGCAATTGGATTTGGCCGGCCACTGTTTTGGGCATGGAGTGAGTTTTTAATTTGAGTGGATTAATTCTTTTCATGCATTTTAGTGGACCCCCCCACACACATGTTTGTGCTGGAGATTTGTTGGTTGTGATGAGGTTTTAATTTGCTTTGGAAATGAATGAGTTTTAATGGGCTCATTTTCTTTTCACAGCAAGTGAGAGAGAGCTTGCTTCATAATTCTTTATTTTCCAGTGAGCTTTCTCAGTAGTGGCCGAGCTCAATCTTTGATGGAGGCTCCATTTTCATTTCCTTTGCATGCTCAATTTCTCCATCATGGCAACTCCTCATAAACCCCAAAGAGACCCGCTTGCTACACTATTCTACAGCAAATCTTGGACGCGTCGGGCAGCCAACTTCGCGCCCGAGTTGCCTCGGTATAGAGGCGGGAGCCCGTAAAAGACGCAGGCAATGTGGTGCCCTTCCGGCGAGGAGGCGACGACCGGAGTTTTCGCAGGAGATCGGGACGACGACGAGAAGACCGGAGGACTCGGATCACTCGGTATATCTCTATTCCCTTTCTTGTAGTTAGTTAGGACTAGTTAATGGTTCGATCCGGGTTATAGTGCGAGGCGGTGCCGGTTTGTTAAGTCCGCAAAATTTAAGTTTATCACCGCTTCCGCTTTTGGCCGTCGGGTTGACGGCCGGGGCGCCGCCGTGCACTTACAAAAAGTACCTACTTATATGCAATGTGATCAAGAATAGGTGGTATAAAAGTACAAAATTCTAATATGAACTCCTAGCAAGGTGATGAAAGCTCGCAAAGTACTCCGACCGGATCATCTGAAGCACCGATTATATTGCTGATGAAAGAAATGATTCATGAATTTGATGAACTCGGAGAAAACATAATGGCCTTACATAAAAAGGTCATGCAATTACCCCCTAGTAGGGGATCTAATGAAGCAATGAGTTGCAATAACTTAGCTCCGCAAAACACCGTGACTCTGCCACCAGAGTTCTCGACTAAGAAGCTAATCAAAGAAGCCTAACGAATGGGTGAGATGATCGCACGCTCTTGGCGTGTCAAGTTTTAAGAGTTCTAAAGTTTAACCGCGATCAGGACGATGTCGCTTTGCAGCTAGCCGCGATGAGCACGGGTCGTTCCACAAGGAGACGGAGTGTTTTAAGTTCTTGTTTTGACGAGTTAATGCGCGAGGGTAGATTGTTCTTTATCTAACCTATGTGTTATATGCAAGGTAACCGTTTGTTAGGATTAAATAGGATGGTGTAAGTTAAGGAAATCCGTATTCAAGTCCTTTGATCCGAACTCAACCAATGAAGTTAGAGGAATCGGCAAAAACGTGGATTAGGGTGCTTAAGCACGGTATTCATGGAATCTGGCTTATTGACCCTTGTCCTTCCGTTCTTGTCTCTTGCTTTCGCCTCCAGCCAAACCGAACGCAACCGGTCGCGGTTAGGAATCACCGTTACCTTGGTAGGGTAGGGTGCCTAACAGAGCGCTTGCGTAAGGTTTGGGCGGAGATTCAATTGGAAAAATACGGGAAAAGGAAATGGGAAATGAAACCTTAACTTACAATATCTTTCTCTATTCCTAACAACACATATTCACAAACATCATATTAACAACACCATATTAACAAACCAAAAAAAGCAAAGAAAAGAAAAGAAAACGTTACAAGTAAGTAAGTGCATAAAATTTAAAGTGCAAGTAAGTAAAGAGCATGATAATAAATTGCAAGTAATGAAAAGCAAGTAATAAAAGAGCAAGAAAGAAAGAACTAGGAACCATGGAACAAGTTACAGACCGTGGGTTTAATAACACAAACTTAAACTTGCAAACTCAATTAAGAGGTTTCAAGATCAAGAGAGAGCTAAAAACCCAGCGCAAAATGATAGCACAAAAGAGAAGAGCTTTATCGATTCCATAAGAAGATAAAACCCTTGAGATCAAATACCAAAACTTAAACTTGCAAGCTCAATTAAGAGGTTGCAAGATCAAGAGAAGGAAAGGATCTCAAGGGGACTAAGCTATATACAAGAACAAAGAGAAACAAAAAAACTTGAGAGTAACAAAATCTTAACAAAGAATGACCCTTCTCCTTGCTGCCTAGTTCTGTATTTATAGGCTCAAAAGAAAATTTTACAAACAATAAAAATGAGCTGACGTGGTGGCAAGGGGGGCCCACAGAAGTCTGGGAGCAATCTGGCACTATTGGGCCGGCCACAATGGGGGTGATCTCGGGTCAATTCTGAGCTCTCTGGCTCGTACTTGGTGTGTGGGTTTGTGTGCTTCCCAATATCACTTTGGTCCAGTTGGTTTTATCAAATTTGACTTTGGATGCACCGGGATATTGGAAAGAAACTTGAATCTTTTGATCACATCACACCATTAGCATTTATTGCACTTGTCCCCCAACTTGTGTGCATTGGGCAGCCCTCTAGGTCCATGGTCCAAGCTCCAAGAGTTAGTGTGTACACATGTTATGTGTTGGACCAAAATGTGTACACTTTATTTGTTTGCAAAATAACTCTTGGAATATCGGTTTGCAGTTCTGGTTGCAGTGTCGGCTCGCAAATGATATATCCGTGATTTTAACTGTATTTCCAGTATTTTGTCATGGATACCTGTAATCTGTATTACTGAGCAAACACCGGTTAATAGTACCGATATAAAACAAAATAGATAAAGAATGAGCAGTATTAAAATGCAGTTTTTTGATATGAACAAATAACCCCAAACTTATTTTTTTCTCGTTCCAAGCAAAACAAAATCCTAGCCTCACTTTCGCAGGGAACGCGATTGCACTGAGCGCGTGCAACAAGCCGTTAAACCTCTAGGTGTCCCTAGTAGGAGGAGTGTTGTCTCCTGTGGGTTTTCAGCGGATTACACCCACAAAATCCCTTTAAACTAGTTCATAAGTAAACGTTGATTCTACTCCTACTGTTTAGTATCTACGTTAGAAACTCTATCATCTTAAGTTAGAAATATCCAACCCTTATACTTCACGCCTCTTATCTATTTAACCTTAGATCCTATACGTTCCAAAAAAGTTTAGAAAGATGTTGGTATCTCCTGAATTTTCCTTCTAAAGTACGGTCTCAAATCAGGGATTTTTATCAACTTTACAGAAAACATAAGTCTTATTCTTCATTTCTATCTTTCCTCCAAATATCGATCGTATACCCTTACGTGTGTGTAAATTTTCACCCCTACACTCAAGAATTCAATTCAAGCTATAGTACCCTTTCTCTAATACCTAATATTACTTCTTTTCATTAATGATGGACGGTGTTGCTCACACACCTTTCATGCGACTATTAATCCTTCTTGAGACACTAACGGCCGATTACTGAATGTGTGAGCTTAAAGCGTAAATAGCAGTTTCTAAGTCTTGACTTTATTTATTTATTTTTCTTTTCTTTATTTTTCTTTTTCAAGACTGGATATATTTTTCAATATGCTCTTTAGGTGTTTAGCTTTAAATACCGTTTTTTCTTTCATACTGGGTTTTCAGGCAAGAGTATTTCTAGGTATCCTCTACTATCCCAAGTTTCAAGGTGCATGTATGTGCAGTTTGTAGGATATATACTTTCTAAATTTGAATTCAAGAATAGAAACTATTTTTCGGACTTATCGTTCAGTAAAGCTTCAATACTTTCCCTTCATCTTGACTTAACTCATGAACCGAACTCAAGATTAGCTACTTCTATAAAAAAAAACTGTAAGAACATATACTTACCAAGGTTAAATAGAAAGAGAGTTATTTTTTGGGTTTTCAATTCTTAAGCCTAGAATTTAGTTATTTCCTAACGTATCCACTAAACTTTCTGAATAAAATATCAGTTACCATATTAGCTAACTTGGGGACAGTTTTTATATGTTTGTAAAATTTTTTGAATTTTTTTTTGGGTTTTTAATAAGGTATGCAAATGCAGAATATACAAATGAATGCGGAGGCAGAAAGCTTACCGAGCACAACCCCAAACTTAAACTTGACAGTGCCCTCACTGTCAGGCTACAACAAGAGGGTTAAAATTGTCGGCGCTCCCCAAAAACAAATTATATACAAAACAAAAATAAACCAAAAATATATACACAAAAAGGATCCTCCCAAACTTAAGTAAAACAGTGTTTCTACTGTTAAGCTTTTAAGTCCAGGATTAGCGGGAAAGAGAACAGTATCAAGCTATACAAGGCCTTACACAGTCCAAAAGTGAGCACCAATCATTCAAAAAAATCTATCTCTGTAGTGTGCTGGTTGGTGAAAGAATGCGGAGAGGTAAGAAATGGAGAATACGCGAGACCGTACGGGGATAGAAGTGGTATACGGTCCCGGTATATGAGGAGAAGAATGGCGGAAGGGAAAAAGAAACGGAGTATGAACTTGAGGGTCAAAATGGAGTGAATAGATTAGCACAATTTGTGAGGACCGATGTGTGAAAAGCGATTGTGCTAATCTATCAATCCATCGAGAGATGGGGTCAAACCCCTCAAGATTCTTAGAAAACATGGGTACGCCGAACTTGGTAAACCAGACATAAGAAATGAAATCGATACGGTGCCTTGCAAGGTCGGAACGATGGAAAGGATGGAGGGAAGTGATCGAGGAAGGGTATCAGTTAAAGGTTTAGGAGAGTGTACACAGTCAATGAAAGGGATAGGATGAATTGGAAAATCCGACTCATCAATTAAAACTGGTTCATCCTTAAGGCTATCCTCAAAATTCTCCTCAAAATTTAGCTTATCCATGCAAATTTCATCAAAATCAAGACGCATATGAAGTTCATGAAAAACAGTTAATGACTCAGGATGATGAATTGGAGAGAAAAACTCATCCAAAGCAGCGGGTTCATCATCCAAAATATTCCCAGCGTCAATATCCTCGATCAAGTGAAAATCAATTTTCTCAGACACCTCATCAAAAGCATGGATATCTATCAATTGTGGTTCTAATATGGAGGTGCAGAGGTTAAAAGGATTGGGTGTTGTTTCACTCGAAAGGGACCATTCACAATCGGGTAAATCAAACACTACAAAGTCGCATAACTTATTAAACATTCTATCTTTACTTGGTAAATCTTTTGGGACACTTGATAGACATTTAAAACTGGAGTTGTGTGATTCAATTTCGGATGGGTAGGTTTGATATGGAAGGGTATACAGCTCACTCTCTCCACTCAAATTCTCAACCTGTCCTACCGCCGCATCATACATTAGAAAATTTGGAGCTAGTTAGAAACTAGCTACCGGGTCACTAGGTTGTATGAGGGCGGCCATAGACGCATTCAAATCCAACATTTGTTGGTACGATGCTACCCTAAAGTCTTCCAACGACTATTCTAGACTATACATGGGCTGTGAAGGAGTTTCAATAAAAGATTCAAAGTTTTTTGGATACTGAAAACTCCCAAATGGCGGTTTAGAAGCAATGTCTAGGGAAGGTGCAAAAGTCGGGTAGGACTGGTAGGAATTGAATGGTTGGATAGGAGTAGGATCAACATTTTGATAAGAAGGTGAATGGAATTGTTGATCCCAAGAATTGAAAGTGGTGAAAGGAGTGAAAGATCAGTTGCGGGATTGTTCAATACGTTCAGCAATAGACACAGGTCTTGGAGTTACAACTGGATTTGAAAAAGGAGAATCAACGTAAGAAGGTGTTGAAGGTTGAAATGGTTGATACAAGGTGGATTGCGGAGTCCAATTGGTTGTCCTAGACACGTTTAAGCGATCTTTCAAAGAAATTTTAGGCATGTAGTGATCGTTCGACGTTCGACCAAAGCAAGACCCGTAGGAAGCAATGTCTGGTTGTGGGTACCAAAATTCGACAAGAGTTTTTCGACGTGGGGTACCCAAGATATGAAGAGAGGAAGAAGAATAAGAGAAAAGGAGGGGAAAAGAATGTGGGTTTTTTAAAATTATTTTTAAGTTAGTTATTAACAGAAGAATGAAATATACACACAAAAAGAATCTGGACAAAAACAATCACGACACAAAACTACCACGTACCTAATCGGTCTAGGGTTCACCTAGGTCAACTAGACTTGCTTAAGAACTTGATTGTCGAAGTAAAACTATGTCGAGAAACGGGCTCAAGATATACTGATCACGAGGCCAGGTAAGTGGAGAGATAAGGGGAGATTTTCCGACGCTTTCGCGAAGGTCCTTAATTAAATAACCATTTCTCTTTTGGCGGTTTCGCTGTGAACACTTTCCTAGACACCCCATAAACATTATACCATTAAGCGGTGTTCTAAACACAGTTAATTTCTTCTAGTGAGCGCGAAGTCCTTAAGGCTTAAAGTCTCATTTCTTTTAAAAATTTGTGTGGGTACACGTTATGCTCAATTTCGTGATTTGTGGGCCACGGAAAAGGGGATGAAATCCTTTACCGTATGTTGTGGGGTTCGCTTGCCCTTAAGTCCGTATTAATATATGCAATGCGCAATTCAATAAAAATTCAAAGAATCAAACAATCGTTTTTTTACTTTAAGCACGGCACTGCAAAAAATACGGGTTAGTTAATTTGAGCATTTAGAAGCGAACTTGCAAAGAATCCTGCAAAGAATAGTATATTGGATACATCGGATTTGACAAGAAGGTGTTAGTAAAGTATATACCGATAAATTTTTCGGGTTAGGAAACCACCGTTGAATCAAATCCGGTAAGCTTAAAAAGTTCGCTTGCGTGGGTCAAACTACCCGGATCTTTGGCACTGTACTTCGCAATCACCTTGGCCTTGAATGTACACTTTGCTCCCACGATCGCAGTTTGCAAATCCGTAAAATCTGAAAATGTCGAAAAATGGATATTAGTGCGAAAAAGCGATACGAATGCCCAAATACCTGCACACACAAAATTATAAGAAACAAACAATAAAAATGGGAAAAAGACAGAACACTGGAGAACAGGAAAAAAATTTGGAGGCAGAATGTGGTGATAAGGCCGGCGAGCTCGGAAATTGAGGAATTGTCGCCGGTCCAATTGTGGCAGATAGGCTCCAAGCTTCTTCTAGTGTCTTAATGTTCCATTAGTGTCTCACTGGTATTGTTTGAATTTTCAATTTAGTTCCAGAGAGTGAGCAGGTAAGAATTCCAGAGAGCAAAATTAAGTTAGCAAAGTTAGTTTTTTTTTTTTTTGGTTTTGGTTTTTGAAATTTTTATGTTGTTTTGAAAATAGGGTTAGTTGTATAGATGAAATGTACAGAGATTAACCCGGAATAATAAAAACTAAAACGTTACCGTTTCCCCGGCAACGACGCCATTTGATCGCACGCTCTTGGCGTGTCGAGTTTTAAGAGTTCTAAAGTTTAACCGCGATCAAGACGGTGTCGCTTTGCAGCTGGCCGCGATGACCACGGGTCGATCCACAGGGAGATGGAGCATTTTATGTTCTTGTTTTGACGAGTTAATGCGCGTGAGCGGAATGTTCTATATCTAACCTATGTGTTATATGGAAGGTAACTGTTTGTTAGGATTAGATAGGATGGTGTAAGTTAAGAAAATCCGTATTCAAGTCCTTTGATCCGAACTCAACTAATAAAGCTAGAGAAATCGGCAACAAAGTGGATTAGGGTGCTTAAGCACGGTATTCGTGGAATCCGGCTTATTGACCCTTATCCTTCCGTTCTTGTCTCTTGCTTTCGCCTCCGGCTAAACCGAATGCAACCGGTTGCGGTTAGGAATCACCGTTACCTTGGTAGGGTAGGATGCCTAACAGAGCGATTGCGTAAGGTTTGGGCGGAGTTTCAAATGGAAAAATACGGGAAAAGGAAATGGGAAACGAAACCTTAACTTATAATATCTTTCTCTATTCCTAACAACACATATTCACAAACATCATATTAACAACACCATATTAACAAACCAAAAAGAGCAAAGAAAAGAACAAAGAAAAGAAAAGAAAACATTACAAGTAAGTAAGTGCATGGAATTTAAAGTGCAAGTAAGTAAAGAGCATGATAATAAATTGCAAGTAATGAAAAGCAAGTAATAAAAGAGCAAGAAAGAAAGAACTCGGAACCATGGAACAAGTTACAAACCATGGGTTTAATAACCCAAACTTAAACTTGCAAACTCAATTAAGAGGTTGCAAGATCAAGAGAGAGCTAAAAACCCAACGCAAAATGATAGCACAAAAGATAAGAGCTTTATCGATTCCATATGAAGATACAACCCTTGAGATCAAATACCAAAACTTAAACTTGCAAGCTCAATTAATAGGTTGCAAGATAAAGAGAAGGCAAGGATCTCAAGGGGACTAAGCTATATACAAGAATAAAGAGAAACAAAAAAACTTCAGACTAACAAAATATGAACAAAGAATGACCCTTCTCCTTGCTGCCTAGTTCTATATTTATAGGCTCAAAAGAAAATTTTACAAACAATAAAAATAAGCTGACGTGGTGGCAAGGGGGGCCCACAGATGTCTTGGAGCAATCTGGCACTGTAGGGCAGGCCAAAATAAGGGTGATCTCGGGTCAATTCCGAGCTCTCTGGCTCGTACTTGGTGTGTGGGTTTGTGTGCTTCCCAATATCACTTTGGTCCAGTTGGTTTTCTCAAATTTGACTTTGGATGCACCACGGTATTGGAGGGAAACTTGAATCTTTTGATCACATCACACCATTAGCATTTATTGCACTTGTCCCCCTACTTGTGTGCATTGGGTAGCCCCCTAGGTCCATGGTCTAAGCTCCAAGAGTTAGTGTGTACACATGTTATGTGTTGGACCAAAATGTGTACACTTTATTTGTTTGCAAAATAACTCTTGGGATATCGGTTTGCAGTTCCGGTTGCAGTGTCGGCTCGCAAATGATATATCCATGATTTTAAGTGTATTTCCAGTATTTTGTCATGGATACCTATAATCTGTATTACTGAGCAGACACCGGTTAATAGTACCGATATAAAACAAAATAGATAAAGAATGAGCAGTATTAAAATGCAGTTTTCTGATATGAACATGAGACAACCTTGTATGAAGCAGCCAGAAGATCACACCTAAGTAGGCAATCTATGGGAGAGACAAGCCATAATTCTCATCATCGACAGTTGCCTTTACCTTCCTTCAAAAATAAAGAAATTTAAGGCGGCCACATTGAAAATAGGGCATCACCCACATCCAAGCCGCAAGGCCGCTCAGCCCCACCTCCTACGGAGAGGATAGGACGTGGATATTCTTTTCTCCGGGATATAACGAGGAAAATATTTAACCACATTATGAAGCATCAGATGTTAATACTGCCCAAGTGCAAGCGGCCTTATGAAGCTAATGCTTTTGATCATCCCGACTATTGTCCCTACCATCGGATCATCAGTCATCTAATAGAGGATTTCTTTCCCTTCAAGGACTGGGTAGAAGAGCAGTACTAGCAAGGCAAGTTCAGACTGAGCGACAACTAGAAAATGGAACTTCCGCAAAAGCATGAGCCAATGCGAGAAAACCCCGCCAAGTCAGAGCGTAACCAGCCTAAAAAGCAGAAACTCACCCACACTTGCCACATGATAAGACTCTTCAATGAAAAGGGTGATGAAGATACGCTTCAGTGTCTCGACTACTTCTCAAATGAAGAAGAGGAAATTTCGGAGTTGCCGCCAGTGCCAAAAGAACCGGAAGACGGGATCTATATCACCGCTAATGAATTGAAACAGATAAATTTGGGAACCAAAGAATATCCTCGACCCATGTTCGTTAGCGAGCTACTTTCAGATGAACAAGTAGCTGGTCTAAAAGTAGTACTCATGGGATACAAAGAATGCTTCGTGTGGAATTATTCCAAAATGCCAGGCCTTGATCCGAGGAGAATGTGTCTCGAACTCGAGATGAGTGTTTGCGTTGAACTCAAGAAACTTATAGATTCCGGTTTCATCCAGGAAGTCTAATACCCCGAATGAATTACCAATATCGTCCCCGTGAGGAAGAAGAATGGGACCGTTTGGATCTGCGTGGACTTTTGCGACCTTAACAAGGCGTGTCTGAAAGATGACTTTCCTGTACCAGTCATCGAACTGATGATTGACAACACCTCCACTCACGAGGTCTTCTCTTTCATGGACGGATCATCGGGATACAATCAAATAAAGATGGATCCGGAAGATCAGAAGCATATGGCCTTCCGCACACCATTAGACTTATACTGTTACCAAATCATGTCTTTCAGACTAAAGAATGCCGGGGCAGCATATTAAAGAGCAATGCCTAAGATATTTGACGACATGATACATGACATCATTGAGTGCTATATCGATGATTTAGTGGTCAAGAACATGTCACATGAAGAGCATTTGGAGCATCTAAGGACAATCTTCAAGAGCCTTTGAAAATTCAACCTAAAGATGAATCCGATAAAATGCGCCTTCGGAGTCTCATCAGGGAAGTTTCTGGGTTTTACAATCCGCTACCGAGGGATCGAAATTGACCCCTCCAAGATCAAAGCAATTATGGAAATGCCTCCTCTAAGGAATCTCCAACAACTGGGATCTCTCTAAGGAAAGCTCACTTATATCTGACGGTTCATCGCCAACGTTTCTGGGAAATGCGGTCCATACAGCCGTCCCCATTCATATGGGATCAAAAGTTTCAACAGAAATTGGAGGAGATCAAGCAATATTTGTATAATCCACCGGTCTTGGCCGCTCTGGTTAAGGGAAAGTCCCTTATCCTCTATATAACTGTTCTTGATGGTTCTCTAGACGCGCTGTGGGCACAAGAGAATGACCAAGGAAAGGAGAAGGCTCTATACTATCTAAGTCAATTCCTATTAGGAGCAGAAAGCAATTACTCTCATATCGAAAATTATTGCCTAACGTTAATCTTAATCGTCTCAAAGCTCAGAAATTATACCCTGGTGCATGAAGTTCATCTCATATCGAAGGTGGATCCCCTCAAGTACCTCATGACAAAAGCTATGTTAACCGGGAGGCTCGCTGAATGGCCCCTTCTGTTGATAGAGTTCACGATTATTTATTGGCCCCTCAAAGCGGTAAAAGGACAAGTCATTGCCGACTTCCTCGCGGAACACCCGATCCCAGCTTGCTCTCCATTAAATAGCGAGTTGTCGGATGAATATGCATTCAACACAAGGGAAGAGGTAGAAGAAACCGGAAAGTACCGGTGGGAACTATATTCGACTGAGCATCTTCAATGAAAGCATGGAAGAGGAACACGCCAATAATAAAATCCGGGGTAGGACTTATCTTTGTAACTCCACAAAGTGGTATACTCCGCTATGACTTCTCGTTGACAAAACTAAGAACCAACAACGAAATTGAATATGAAGCTTTCATTGTCGATCTCGAAATCGCAATCAACATGCACATCAAGGATCTCGTCATATACGATGACTCACGGTTTGTCTTCAATCAAGTGAATGGCGACTACAAGACATGCAAGCCGGAGCTAATAAGGTATAACGAAAAGGTACAACAATTACTGACGCAGATTCCTTTTTGTGTACTGAAAAGTGTGTCGCGAGAGGAAAACAATAAAGCAAACTCCTTTGCGAAACTTGCCAAAGAAATGGAAGATGAAAATACGACGATGTAAGGACCGGTGTCCGAAACCGCAAGATCCTATCTCCAGTTGAATTTCCTTCGGAGTCTCTAGTGGAAACACCGAAGAAGAAGAATAGATACTTAGAGAGAAAGTTCTCTAAGTCGAAAAGGAAGAAGAAGATGAAGATTGGAGGCAAGTCTTTATAAACTATTTCAAATCCCAACGGATGCCTGAAGATGCATCGCAAAGGCACCGGCTCATCAAACGAGCTTTTTCTTTCACCCTAATTGATGGAACTTTGTACAAAAGGTCCTTTGATCATATATGGCTGAGGTGTCTAGACCCGAAGGAAGCCAAAAGGGCCGTCCAAGAAATTCACGACGGTCTTTGTGGGTCCCATCAAGCCGGTCCTAAGATAAAGTTGAAGAACAACAGAATAGGCTACAACTGGCCCATAATGATTCAAGACTGCATCGAATATGCGTGTCATGTCTCGATTCCAAAAATACGTAAATATAGAACGTGATAAAGCCAACCATGCTTTCTATGGTGAGGAAATATCCTTCCATAGTCACATTACGGTTGTCAATCAGATATCAAGAACAGTAAATAAACATCTGCCTATCACATGTCTAAACTACCATAATAAGTAATAACGAAAGGTAGCGGAAACTAATAAAAATCCAATAAAATGAATAATATTCTATCCTCGTCCCTTATGCGATTACAACGACAAACCCATAACTAGAAAATAAGTTTAAAGCATCACTAAACTAAAATAAATGGAAAGCTCTTCACTGCTCGGCTTGCCTGTCAAAGTATTCTTGATCTTCCTACGATAAGATCAAAGGAACTAGGCCATACAAAACGCAGACGTCAGTGCGTCATAAATATCATCATAATAATAATAATAAACTGAAAAGTGTGCTATACAAGATGTCCCGTGCAAGAGTGAGATATAAGAATAAACAAAATCAATCACAGGTATTATAACAGTAGGTTATAAGTAGTTAAGCATGTCACATGTATCTTAAGGTCTCGGTTTCTTGGTTTACTATCCTACGGGTATTTTAAACCAATGAACATACCCTCCATGTAACTCAAAAGCATATATCCCGTTACCCCCCGGGACCACGGACACAAGATATATCCCGTTACCCCCCGGACCACGGATGCAAGATGTATAAATCAAGAATGAATCTGTTCTGTTACCCTCCGGAACTACGAAAACATGTAATATCCTTTTGAGTTACACTTCAGTTACACTTTTGATTTCCCCATTTCCCCAGATTTTGTTTTCCAAATCAGGTATGAATAATATCTACCTAATGCCAACACAGGAGCAGACAAGCACAGGTTATATCTATCTAGACAACATGTCACGTCTATCAGGACAATAAGTGAAACATCTTAAAAATTTATTAGTGTTAATTATAATTTAATTAGCGATAAATATGGGTTTTCAATAAAACTTAGTTAATAAGTATTTTCATATATATATACAACAACAACTGAGCCTTTTATCCTAAGCATATGAGGTAGGCTAGGCTACATGAAACAACATGAGATTCATGCCGGGTCCAGCACATGAATCCTTCGCCTCCACTCACTCCTATCAAACAATATACTTTCATTGAGGCCTTCGGAAACCATATCTTTTCGGATCACCTCCATCCATGTTTTCTTCGGTCTTCCTTTCGCCCTTTTGACATTTCCTATATCGAGAGTATACATTCATCGAACCGGTGCTTCCATAGGTCTGCGCCGCATATGACCAAACAATCTTAGCCGGTTTTCCCGCATCTTTTCCTTCACAGGTGCTACACCAACTATTGCACGAATATCCTCATTACTCACCTTATATATATATATATATATATATATATATATAGATATAGATATATATTATAGGGTTACTAGGCACTCTCACAAGGTTCTATAAGGCATCAACCATGCCCGATTTAAAATTTAGACGTGCCGAACAACCCTAACCAAGATCTTTAAACTAGAGATTAGGCGAAACAAAGCAAGTAAATAACTTTACTTTTAAGAGTTTGGGATCACAACCTTTGAAGTCCGGTCCGTCACTTCTAAAGCTCCGTGTTGAGGTCCCTTCGCTGCGATCATCGAGTATCCGGACTGTAGAGAGGCTCCACGAAGAGAAAGATGCAAGCTTGCTTCCGATCTTCGATAACAAAGATGATCCACCTTGAAGTTTCTTTAACACAAGCTCTCACTCACTAATGAAGTGAACACCCTAATCTAAATGGCTAGGATAGATTAGGATAATGAGGTAGGATTTTAGCTCTCATTTGTTTTCTATCATCACTAATGAAAAAGCTAGCAAGCTTTTCCATGAAAGAAGAAGGAAGAACAAGAACCATTCTCTTTGTGATGAATAATGAATTGTGAGGTTAGAAATGCAACCATGGGTTAAGTATGAAGACTTAACCCATGTAGAGATTTAACTACGGTTAAAGGGTTGGGTTGGGTTAAAGAAATATCATAAAATATCACAAAATTTCAAGGTCAAAGTCAAAGCTTCAAGAAGCTTCTTGAAAGCTTCATGAATATTAACCCTAATCTAAACCCTAACCACAATTAAACTCCACAAAACATGTTGCATTTATAATCCTAATATATTACAATATTCTATATCACATATACAATATGTATTGTAACAAAATAAAATAATACAATTAACATATATCGCATATATATATCAATGTATTACCCGAGTGAGAAAAAGAATCTTTTAGTGAGCTTATATTAGTTAATGTAATTTAATATATCAAATATATAATTATACATTAAATTATCGAATCAACACTTGATCTGATAATCCGACTATTTCACAAATAACCGACTAATATAATCTGTATCAGCTCATCGAATCAACACTTGATCCGATGACCTGGCTATATCACATATACCCGGCCGATATCTCATATCGCGAGAATTTAATACAGTATCACATACACGTATTGTTCTCGGTCCCGCACATATCATATATGTGCTCCTACTCCGTTTTGCCTGAGTCATGAAACCTCTGTGTAGGACTCTAAAGAATCGTCAATACGCCGATAGTAGGTGATGATCATATCAAACACCCACTAGCTGCAAGCGGACAGCTAAACATAACAGCCACCCAGGTATTGAGCGATCAGAAAATCAACAAGCAAGCCTGAACATTCTCCGGCGAATCCAATCAGTAACACTCCCGTACAGTCCGGTCTCTTCATCTGATATGTCGCATATCTCGCCTAGGGGTGGTAAACGTCAGACCCCAGTAGCTCGATAAGTCATGTCGATATGAGGTCCATAACAGTTCGAGAAACTACTGATAATACTTACCAGTAAATCTCAGGAACCCTGGCCAAGGATTTCCAGTTATAGCCAATCGAACACAGCGCAACATCAACTCCCTATACCGGGAGAGACGAATCCCCTCCTATCGCTCATTGCCTCCATGTGATTCGGGACTGTACCCAAAAGCCACGTTTTTGCATGCCCTCTTGGACATGGTATGATGGAAATCAAAGCACAGTGGGAATCACACAAGACTCTATGACGATCCCGGGTCTACAGACTAACCTGTACCAGTGTCACCAGAGAACTGCCATCTTACATGAGGTATAATACCATCTGGGAGTTCTCGGCGAGTCCGTCCAGTGTACCCAGTCTCCACTGAGCACCCGTATACCTTCTTTGATGTCAAACACCGATGGATATGGAATGATCCATCGCCCATCATATGGGTCAAGATGCGTATACGCTAGTCTACTCTGGTGTATCGATGCCCTGTCTCGATACACCCTCGACTAGGAACATTTGAAGGATGTACTTGGCGACTACGCTGTCCCCACTAGTATGATCCGCATCATAGTCCTGGTAGTCAAGTACTCATCCTAAGGTCTTTATCAACATGTAACATAGAGACAATCAGAGTACATGTTAAGGTAAAGAGCAACCAGATAGCGTACTATCATGTCGAGCAAGAAAGTCCTCCCTATATATGTCCAAGCATCCACTACAATATACATCGTATGTACAGTAATGACCTCTAGGGCATACATATAACTAACATATATATATATATATATATATATATATATATATATATATATATATATATATATATATATACATACATAGTTAACTTAGAATTGATAATATGTTAGTTTAGGCCAAAACACAAATTAGCAGCCATGACACTTACACATTTAACTAATTAAATGGTTTTAGAATAGAAAAAAAAAGAAAAAGAAAAGAGAAGAGAAGAAAATAATAATGCGTGAACATGATGGGATAGTGCAATAAATGATGAGGAAAATTGGTGCTTATCTATTATGAACCATTCTTTTCTTTCATATCTTCCTTCTTCTTAATTCTCTCTTCTTCTTTCTTTAACTCCCTTTCACAAAGCCTTCTCTACCTCCCAAATCAATCCCCACACACACCTAAAATTCATCACATTTATCACATCTTTTCTCTCTTGAAGACTATGGTGGAAGCCCAAACCCTTAATCTAGAGTCCATCTTGCAAGCTTAGGACCTCTTTCAAGCTAATTTAAAGGTAATGAGCCAATCTTAATCTTGTTTTTCTAACCTCTTGATTTAACAACTCCTATTTTAAATTAAAGTTTTTGTTTTGTGGTGTTTTAAATACTTAAAGATGGTTTTTGGGGTTATGAAAATTTTTGGGTTGACAACACCTTAATTTAGGTTAGATGAGAGTACTTTAGCGTTAATTATCCCTTATTAAACCCCAAGACTTCACTAATCTACCATGATATTTGAATCAGTGTCAAAACTGGTATTTAGTTAAAGGCTAGGGTTCCAAATTAAATCTGTTATTAAACCAGTGATCACAGAGTTAAATTGCAATTATTGGGAGATAGTTTTTGAACCCTGAGTGCACCCTTGAAACCTGAGCCCTCCCCTCCAAGCTTTGGCCTCCAAAAAATGCGTTTTGGCCGCAAATTGCAGATCGTATAGGGAGTTAGGGTGTAGGTTTTTGTCGGGGGCTCTCTAAGACTCTAAATAGACCTCTGGTATATGCAACTTTTTCCGATTTTGCATATACAGAAATCTGGGAGCATTTTACCTTACTTTTGGCGATATTTTAATGTACGATACGGATATCCCAACTCTCATTTTAGTGTTTTATTTGGTTAACGGCCCTTCGGGGGTAGTCCTAGGTGTTGTTGCACAAGTTTAGCACATTAGGTTCACACGCGTTAACTTGTGAGAGTTTAGTTCGTTTGTGTATTGAATATATGTATCGTATCGGAATTCTAGCCCCACGTGCTAAGGTTTTGTTCGATGCTAGGATCGGTTGCGGGGACTTATGATGCAGCAAAGAAAGGGAAGGAGGTGATCAGATTCAAGTAGCTTGAAGCTGTTCCGGTGAGTAGATTTAACATCTACGGAGGAATCGTTTGGATGGAGTTAAGCGCCCGAATGTCTAGATTCAAGTTATACAATCTTATATATACGTACAATCATATGTTGCATACTCGTTACCATACGCATTTTATTAAATGCTACGCATTGATACATCTTTGTTAGGACACTTGTACCATTACCAATAGGTTTTATGCCGCACGTGCACAACTTATATGTACACACACACCATTGGTAATTGCCATGCCACGTACATTGTAGAACTTTCCATGTTATCTTGCATTGTACTATATTCTTGTTGATAGTTAGATCTTCGCTTACTTCATACTATCATGCATCATGCCGATGTCATGTATGCTTGCCCTTATCACCATATTTTTATATGATGTTGTTTCATGGGATTTCTGATTCCATAAGATTGAAGAAACTGCCCGACACATTTCTAAAAACTTGGATTTATTTAAAAATGGGGTTTTCTCTTGATATGATATTTCGACGTCCACTATGAGATTTCTCAGTGCTGAGATATAATGATTATCTGAATCGAGGCAGGGGGAGGAACCGATTGCGGAAATATGGTGGACCCGGTATGGTACCCTGGGGCAAGAAGATCGTATAGAAAGGCGTTAAGCCTGGCAGGAGAACACTACCTACCGGTGATAGTATGGAAACTCGGTGAATACTCGGAGGATACCGACCGGAGTTATATAATTAGATGGATATGAGGGTCGATCCGAGTGATGGAGCTTGAGATATTGGGATTTCGAGTGTCGATATTTGACACAGGATTTATGATAATTTTATTGGTGGTACTTCTATTTTTACCTTATTAGAACTATTATGACATATTCATTTTCATATAGCTGCTACATCCCTATTACTATACTTCGCTTATTCATATATGTCGCATCTATACCATTATACATCGTTATAATCTCATACTTAGGATTGTCGTTGTTGCGTTCATGCATGCGATTGCCACTTATGATATTATTTACTACTCACGAGTTGGCAACTCACCCTCGTTGTGCCATAGTTTCTTGCAAGGCCAATCCTCTAGTGTAGTCACGGCGGGGGCATACTGCTACTACTACCTTTTGGGCATGATCTTTTGTTAGGTGGGTTGCGAGTATTCTTTTGTCCACTATCTTGTACATTTGTTCATTGTATCTAGTTTACCCCATCTACCATATGTATATTTGACTCAGAGACGAGACCGAGAAATTGTATTATATTTTACTCTGGGTGTCGTGCTCGTATGAGTCGACTTTTGTGATTATGTTTTGGTTATCATTTTCTTTTCTTATTTGCTTATTTCTACGCCTATGGCATCGTATATTTTTACTGGGTGGTTGTGTTCCACCAAGTAGACGTTGAGATTGCTCCTAAGTGGGGATGCTTATATATTTCTGCTTATGTATCGGTTTGGATCCAATTTTACTAAGGAGATGCTACCGAAAATTTTAACGATAACTCGATTTTTAAAAGGTTTTGAAATGACTTTTCTACTCTTAAAATTAACTCTTTAACAAAGTATTTCACCTCTTTACTTTTATTTGTGGTTTAGATTCTGGGTTTTTGGTTTAATTGAATGACGTTATGCCCTTAGACATTGCTTGATTTAAGTGCCGGTCACGTTCCTCATTTGGGTCATGACAACAAGTCAGAATTATTGGTATCAGTAAGTATTACTGGCAAATAGGTACAAAAAAGATAGCAATATCAGTAACAAGATGATGGGTTATAAGCATGTCAAAGATGGTAAATTAAACTAGATAAAGTGGTTATTTCACAATTATACCACGTACACAAGTTATGATGTAAGGAAAATAATCATATGAATTCATACAGTTCAATTTATCAACTTGACCATACTAGAATAGTTTATTAAAATTATCAGCTATTATTATTTAAGTAGACTTGCATAAACTGTATATTGTAAAACTGATTAATGTTAAATAACTACGGTATATAAATTACATAGATATAGTTGTATAATAATGATAATAATAATAATAATAATAATACAACTTATATAGATAAATTGCGTAAACTATAGCATGTAGCAAGTTATAAACTTGCCTCGGTTTCGACGAATGCGGATACGAACACGAACGAATATGGAACAACAGAAAACACGAAGAAACTTCAAGCTTGCTTTCGGTTGATGGTGAGAACTGGGATGAGGTGGCGTTAACTAGTGTTGATCGACGGCGACAAGGCGACCTGTGAGGTCTCTGCGAGAGGTGAAGCCGGAGAATGAATGTGACATCAACCGGAGTTGGTGGCTGCGGTGAGATCTCGAGGATGAGGGAGTCAGTAGTGGGAATAGTGGAACGTGCTTGGTTGTTTGGGTCAGTCGATAGTGGCGAAGGGAAGAAGGAGACGCCGGTGATGGAGATGGGTTCTCGAGTTGGCTTGGGAAGAAGAAGGAGGAGGTGGTCGACAGGGATGAAGCGGAGACGAAGGAGATGAAGGTGATGGATATGGAGATGATGAGGGATGATGGATTCTCGGGTGATGGAGTTGGGTTTGGTATCAAGAGGCACCGGAGATAGAGGAAGGGATCTGGGTGCTTGGGGAAGCGCAGGCGATGGGTTGAGAAGGATCGGTGGAGGAAGAGGGAGGTGATGACGATGCTGGTGGTCGGAGCTAGAGACGATGAAGGTGATTGATGGTGGTGAGGGGATCCCGACGAGGGTGTTGCGGGTAAGAGAAGAAGGCGACGACGAGGTGAGGAGTCGGGGACGAGAGAAAGAGACAGGGACGAGGGAGAGAAAAGAGAGATGAGGCAGAGAGAGAGAGTGTATGTGTGTGTTTTTATTTTTTTTAAAAGAATAAATAAATTATTATATATATATAACTAATAACTAAATAATATTATATAATAATATTAAGATCCCCGATCTGTCTCCGCTAAATCTCAAAACAAATAACAAGAAGTTATCTATACATACATAACCCACTTAAACTGTAAATATAGTGGTTAGACAGATATTGTAATCTAACATATCATACAAGATATCTTAAGATGCTTAGGATTACCTATAATAGATAACCGTTAATATAATATCATGATATATTTTAAATAGGATAAAGCATACTAACAATTAATATAAAATATCCATACGTATTGCTACCAGAATATATATATATATATATATATATATATATATGCAGTTTAAATATTATATATCCATTATATGAGATTCATATAGATTTAGTCTATAGATAATATCAATAAAATATACTCTATCTAATTATCAACCCATAACGGATTTCACGCAAGCGGGTCGTGTCCGATACACACACATATTATCCAAACACCAATCACAACCCAACAATAAATTCAAAATACTAATTAATATCATTAAATAACGTACGATTGTGCTAGGATATTATATTATACCCAACTACAAAAAGAATTTTGTCTTCAAAATTCATGAAAGCAGGAAAAAGACAAGAACAAGGAAAATAAGGATCTAAGGAAAAAGGTGTGGAAACTTTTGTCGAATTTCGTCTTCTTGTTCCCAAGTAGATTCTCCATGCGAACGATTTCCCTAAGAAATAAGCACTAGAGAGATCGCTTTATTCTTGAGAATCTTTTCTTGTCGGTCCACGATAGCCATCGGTTGCTCTTCATAATTCAAATCCTCCCTTACTGTCAATTCTGAGTGGTATAGGAAGTGCATCTTATCTTGAACATACTTGCGAAGTTGAGATGCATGAAACACGTCATGAACACCTGCCAAGGATGGTGGTAAAGCCAATTGACAAGCTACTTCTCTAATACGCTCAAAGATATCGAAAGACCCTACGAATCGAGGACTAAACTTGCCTTAAATACCAAACCGGATTACTCTCCTAGTCGGTGATATCTTCAAGAACATATAATCACAAAAAGTAAACTCTAAAGGTCTTTTCCCAGTATCTGCCCAACTTTTCTGTCGATCTTGTGCCACTTTCATATGCTCACGAATCAAGTTGACTTTCTCCACGGTTTGCACAATCAGTTTCGGTCCCAATAATCTTCTTTCTCCCACATCGTCCCGACATACTGGCGAGCGACACTTATAACCGTACAATACTTCAAATGGAGCTATCTGTATAGTCTCTTGAAAACTGTTATTCTACGAGAACTCCACCAAATGTAAATGATCCTCCTATGAACCTTTGAAGTCAAACATGCAAACTCTCAACATATCTTAAAGAGTTTGGATCGTTTTCTCGGACTGTCCGTCTGTCTGAGGGTGATAGGTCGTACTAAATTTTAAGCGAGTTCCCAAACTTTCTTGTAGACTCCTCAAAAAATAAGATAGGAACCAGGTGTCATGATCAGAAACAATACTCACTGGTACTCCATGCAATCTCACAATCTCCTGCATGTAGCGCTCTGCTAAAGCCTCCGTCGACTGACCGACTCGAAATGGTATAAAATGAGCTACCTTGGTCAGTCGATCGAAAATCACGCATACTGCGTTATTTCCCTTTGGTCTCCATGGTAATGCTGTCACGAAATCCATAGTTATATGTTCTCACTTCCTTTGAGGAATCAGAAGCGGTCGCAATAAACCAGCTATCTTTTGATGTTCAACCTTGACTTGCTGACACACCAAACACCTCGACACGTAACGAGCGATCTTTCTTTTCATACCTTCCCACCAAAAGTGCTGTCGCAAATCTCTAAATATCTTCATGCCTCCTGGATGTACCGAATATGCCGAACTATGAGTCTACTTCATGACTTCTTCATGAACTTCTCCTTTAGACACACACAAACGACTTCCGTACCTCAAAGAACCATCTTCATGAATCAATAAATCTGTTTGAAGTCCTGCCTCTACTTGTTCTCAAAATTTATGCAATCTAGGATCGTGCAATTGCGCTGCCTTAATACTATCAATCAACGATGATTATACTCGCAACTGCATCAACTGTCCAAAATAATCTGGTAGTACGAGCTCCAACTCGAATATCTGAAAATCTCCTATAATCTCCTTCTACGAAGTCAACATCCGTATTGCCAACAACCAACTTAAAGCATCTTGCACTATATTAACTTTTCCCGGATGCTACTTTAGATCAAGATCATAATCGGCCATCATCTCCAACCACCTACGCTGTCTCATGTTAAGCTCTTTCTATGTGAACACATATTTTAGGCTCTTATGATCGGTAAACACCCCGACCTTTTCGCCCAATAAATAGTGTCTCCAAATATTTAGCGCAAAGATAACCGTTGCTCGTTCTAAGTCGTGAGTTGGGTAGTTCTTCTCATAAGTCTTCAACTGCCTCAACGCATAAGCTACAACCTTTCCATGCTACATCAAGACACATCCCGAGCCTTTTCCAGATGCATCGATGTGAATAACTAATCCTCGGGCACCATCTGGCACGGTTAGAATAGGGGTGGTTGTCAACCTTTACTTTAGCGCTTCAAAACCTAATGCACACTTCTCAGACCAAACAAACGATATCTCCTTTCATGTTAGCTTATTTAAGGGTTATGGTATCCGAGCGAAGTTCTCCACAAACTTCGATAGTATCCAGTAAGCCTAAGGAAACTTCTGATCTTCCCTATATTTTTTGGAGTCGGCCAATCGTGAACAGCTGCAATCTTTTCAGGGTCAACTGCAATTCCGTCTCCGGATACAATATGACCTAAGAACTTCATTTCATCGAGCCAAAACTCGCACTTACACATCTTACCATACAGCTTTTCATGTCTCAACGTCTGCAGTGTGATCCTTAAGTGTTCTTCATGTTCTTCTTTTCTCCTCGAGTAATCCATAATATCATCGATGAATACCACCACGAACTGATCTAGAACGCCGTCTTGCAATTAGTAACTCCAAATGGCATAACTAAATACTCATAATGTCCATATCAAGTTTGGAACGCCATCTTACAGTTATCTTCTGTTTTTACCCGAACTTGGTGATAACCCGATCGTAAATCCAACTTTGAGAATACTATCGCGCCACTGAGTTGATCGAATAATTCGCCTATGAGAGGAATTGGGTTCTTATTCTTGATGGTCACTCGATTTAACTTTCGATAGTCGATGCACATTTTCCGCGTGCCATCCTTCTTCTTGAACAAAAGAACTGGAGCTCCCCACGGTGAACCGCTGCTGTGAATCCAACCCTTCTCTAATAATTCAGAAATTTGTCTCTTTATCTATTCCAGTTCTACCGGTGCCATTGGATAAGAAACCTTTGAGATTAGCGCTGCTCCAGGAATAAGATCAATCGTGAACTCCACATCTCATTTTGGCGATAAACCCGAGATGTCCTTGAACACATCCATGAAATCCCAAACTACTACTGGTGCTTCCTCCTTGATCACTTCCATCGATGAAAAACAGCATTTTTCGGCGTAGCCCTAAATTCGAGTGGCCCGACTGATTTGCTGCCCCCTAAGAATTCGAACTCCGGATGTCCGGGAATTTGGAAAATCACCTTATTTGCTCTACAGTCTATGTGAGTGTGGAAAATGCCAAGAAAGTCCATTCCCAAGACAACGTCATAACTGCCTAAATCTATTACCAAGAAATCTGCGAACAACTCCCATCCGCAAATAACAATAGAACAACCCTTGCATTCACTACTAGATATAATTCTTCCGTTCCCAGTGTGTATGTCCCAACTGCTAGATAGAGCCGTATGTGGAATAGAGTGCGCACTAAAAAAATTTGGACGACATAAAACAATGGGATCTACCAAAATCAAATAATGCTAATGCGGGAAAATTATAGACAAGTAGGATACCTGAAACAACATCGTCTGATGTTTTGGCCTCCTCGGCCATTAGGGTGAAAGCCCGTCCTTGATTAGGCCTCTCAGTAATTTGCTTCTGCCCATAAGTATGCTTTTGTGGTGTTTTCTAGACATCGTCTTTCAACTGTAATTTTGAAGGGAACGTACCAATCAAATGGTCAACCGATCTACAAACTAAACAGAGTTCAAGGTTCTTCCGACAATCCTTCTACATGTGGCCTTGTAGATAGAAGAAATCACAAACCACACTTCTTTTCTGATTTGATACGAAAGGCCTTTTCATAGGTACCGTCCCATGTCTGTTAACCGGAATGCCTTTACGTCCAGGAGCTCTGGTTGGTACATATCAGGTCTTCCGCACCATAACCTCTTGCTGTTGAGTACCCTTTTCTCTCACTGATAATCTCTGTTGTTTCTTAACCACCGTGAGAACTTGAGAGAAAGTGGTCAACCCCAATGATGCGATATGCCTCTGAATCACCACATATAAACTACACAAGAACCGCATTGCCCTATCTGCCTCGTTGGCAACCAAAGGCCCCGTAAATCGACTGAGTTAGGTCCACTCTGCCGGATGTGTATCAACAGATCCACCATTCTTCTTTAAGGTAATAAACTTCTCTTCCATTTCCTCCCGAGCAGATTGCAGAAAGAACTTCTCCAAGAAACTCCGTGTAAATTCGCCTAGCTGATCGGCTTTGCCAAGCAGGTCTTCTTAACAAGCCACCATTTGCGAGCATAATCCACCAACTCGATGCATACTACATCCACCCTTTTCTCGTCCAAGATCTGTGCAGCAACAAAAAGATTTTCTGTATCCACCAGCCACTGCTCTGCTTGTAATGGCTCCTCCAATCCTATAAACGTGGCCGGACTGAGCTTCCTGAATTCCGATATGTACCCTCACGCTAAGCTGGTCTTGGAACTGCCGCCCTCTCAGCTGCCGTGATAGCAGTCTGTTGGGCCGTCTTCAAGCCCTCTTTGAAAGCCTTAGCCTGTCGCTGGTTCAGCTCTATTTGACATTTCTGGTTCTCCAGCATACCGCATATGACCCCAAGTATTGCGGCGTCATCTACATGCCTCTGATATGCCCATGAATCTCTTCCCGCTCTGGTTCTGAAGTCAAGAACATTTGGAGAGGATTAGCAACGAAAAACAAAATTCAATAAAAGAAGGAATCAATAAACTATAGATTCAAGAATGGCAAGGTAGTGGCAGGACACGTTTCTAATTTCCAGGTTTTCAGGTCAGTGGATTGGGTACAATACCCAACTAAAAATTTAAACCAAACCCAGCTAACCTAAAACCTATGCTCTGATACCAACAAAACCTTATCACGCACAGCTTCCTAGAATACGTAAATACGAAACGTGACAAAACCAACCATGCTACCTATGATGAGGAAATATCCTTCCATAATCACATTACGGCTGCCAATTAGATATCAAGAATAATAAATAAACATCTACCTATCACATGTCTAAACTGCCAGAATAAATAATAACGAAAGATAACAGAAACAAATAAAGATTTAATAAAATAAATAATATCCTAGCCTCATCCTTATAGGATTACAACAACAAATCCATAACTGGAAAATAAATCTAAAGCATCACTAAACTAAAATAAGCGGAAAACTCTTCACTGCTCGGCTTGCCTATCAAAATATTCTTGATCTTCCTGTGATAAGATCAAAGGATCTGGGCCATGCAAAACCCAGGCGTCGGTACGTCATAAATATCATAATAATAATAATAAACTGAACAGTGTGCTATACAGGATGCCACGTTCAAGAGTGAGGTATGAGTATAAACAAAATCAATCACAGGTGTTATAACAATAGACTATAGGTAGTCAACCATGTCACGTGTATCCTAAGGACTGGGTTTCTAGATTAACTATCCTACAGGTATTTGAAACCAATGAATGTACTCTTCCATGTAACTCAAAAGTATATATCCCGTTACCACCGTGACCACAGACGCATGATATATCCCATTACCCCCCTCCCCTCCCCCCCCGAGGACCACGAATGCAAGATGTATGAATCAAGAATGATTCTATTCCGTTACCTCTCGGAACCACGGAAACAGGTAATATCCTTTTAATTTACACTTTAGTTACACTTTTGATTTCTCCATTTCCCCATGTTTCGTTCTCCAAGTCAGGTATGAATAATATCTACCTAATACCAACACAGGAGTGGATATGTACAGGTTATGTATATCTAGACAACAGCTCATGTCCATCAGGACAACAAGTCAAGATGGTTGACATCTGTAAGTATTACAGGTAAATAGGTACAAGCAAGATAGCAATATCAGTAACAAGATGACGGGTTATAAGCATGTCAAAGATAGTATATTAAACTAGATAAAGTGTTTATTTCGCAATAATACCACGTACACAAGTTATGATGTAAAGAAAATAATCATATGAATTCCTACAGTTCAATTTATCAACTTGACCATACTAGAGTAGTTTGTTATAATTATCAGGTATTACTATTTAAATAGACTTGCATAAACTGTATATTGTAAAACTGATTAATGATAAATAACTACGATATATAAATTATATAAATATAGTTGTATAATAATAATAATAATAATAACAACAACAACAATAATAATAATAATAATACGACACATATAGGTAAATTACGTAAACTATAGCATGTAGCAAGTTATAAACTTATCTAGGTCTCGACTAATGCGGATACGAACACGAACGAACACAGAACGATGGAAAACACGAAGCAACTCCAAGCTTGCTCTCGTTTGATGGTGAGAACTGGGATGAGGTCGCGTCGACTAGTGTTGATCGACGGCGACAAAGCGACCTGTGAGGTCTCTGCAAGAGGTGAAGCCGCAGAATGAAGGTGACGTCAACCAGAGTTGGTGGCTGCAGTGAGGTCTCGAAGAAGATCTCGATGGCGATGCTGGTGGTCGAAGGTGGAGATGGTGAAGGTGGTTGATGGTGGCGAGAGGATCCCGATGAGGGTGCTGCGGGTAAGAAAGGAGGGCGACGACGAGGTGAGGAGTTGAGGACGATAGAAAGAGAGAGACGAGGGGGAGAGAGAGAAAGTGAGTGTGTTTTTCTAAAGAATATATAAATTATTATATATATATATTTGTATATAACTAATAACTAAATAACATTATATAAAAATATTAAGATCCTCGATCCGTCTCCGCTAAATCTCAAAACAAATAACTAGAAGTTATCTATACATACGTAACCCACTTAAACAGTAAATATAGTGGTCAGAAAAATATATTGTAATCTAACATATCATACACAATATCTTAGGATGTTTAGGATTTACCTGCAATAGATAACCGTTAATATAATATCATGGGTTATTTTAAATAGGATAAAGTATACTAACAATTAATATAAAATACACATACGTATGGCTACCAGAATATATATATATATATATAGTTTAAATATTTTATATCCATTATATGAGATTCATTTAGTCTATAGATAATATCAATAAAAATATACTCTATCTAACTATCAACCCATAACGGATTTCACGCAAGTGGGCTGGGTCTGATACACACACATACTATCCAAACACCAATCACAATCCAATAATAATTAAAAATAAATTCAAAGTACTAATTAATATTCTTAAATAACGTACAATCGTGTTAAGGTGTTACAATGCGAAGCGGTGTCACTACACAGGGATTTCATTCATCAACATCCTAACTTACTACATCCCACCATGGCCAATTGGCCATTCGAGATGTTGGGGACAGATATCATAGGCCCCATTGAACCGGCGTCATTAAGAGGGCAACGATTTATCTTGGTGACAACCGATTATTTCTTCAAATGGGCAGAGGCGATTCCGCTGAGAGAAGTAAAAACGAAGAACTTTATCCACTTCTTCAAAACTCATGTGATATACCGTTTCGGAGTCCCACGGCGTATAATCTCGGACAACGGACCAGTATACAGAAGCCACAAAAAAAGCTGCTTCGCCAAGTAACACATGATAGACTGGAGATATTCCTCCGTCTATAACTCTCGAGCCAACGGTCGAGCCGAAGTCTTTAACAAGACGTTGACTAA
Source organism: Agapanthus africanus (assembly GCA_030015575.1). NCBI lineage: Eukaryota > Viridiplantae > Streptophyta > Magnoliopsida > Asparagales > Amaryllidaceae > Agapanthus > Agapanthus africanus. Next base: position 143,071,335 of record CM057337.1, read on the forward strand.
GATCATAAAGAAAATGGTGTCCAAGAATAAAAAGGATTGTCACGAAAGGTTGCATGAAGCTCTTTGTGCGTACCGAATGACGTTCAAGATGGCCATAAAAAACACCTTATGCCTTGGTGTTTGGAGCTGAGGCAGTGCTCCAGTTGGAGATAGAACTTCCCTCGCTAAGGCTGGTAGTTCACCATGTGCTTACGGATGAAGAGTAACGCCCACCTCCGACTCAAAGAGCTTGATGCACTCGACAAGACTCATCTCGCACCACAGCAAAGCCTGGAAGCTTATCGAGCAAGGATGACCCAAGCATATGAAAGATTGACCAGACCGAGGACATTCTGCCAAGTCTAACTCGTACTGGTTGTCAAAAGATCCATGATCCCTAACCGTGCAAAACATGGAAAGTTCGAGCCAAATTATGAGGGCACATATGTCATAGAGGAACTCTACCATGGTGGAGCTTGCCAACTCATAGATATGCACAGAGAAAGAATATATCGACCAATAAACGGTCGATTTCTCAAGAAATATTATGCTTAAGGGATTGCGACTTAAGTCAATGATAAATGATGACGCCTATGTCCGCCCTTTATCCTCCTGAGTCAGAACTCTGAGAGCCAAGCACTTCTCCCCGAACACGGGGATGTTGGACCGAAATGTCCTTAAACTAATATTTGTCCCAAACATGGGGATGTTGGACCAAAATGTCCCTAAACTAATATTTGTCCCAAACATAGGGATGTTGGAACGAAATATCTCTAAACTAATATTTGTCCCAAATAGGAGATATTGGACTAAAATTCCCCTAAACGAATATTTTTCCCAAAGACGGGGATGTTGGACCGAACTGTCCCTAAACTAGCATTTTGTTCCGAACACGGGGATGTTGGACCGCAATGTCCCTAAACTAGCTCTTCTCCCCAAACACGAGGATGTTGGACCGCGATGTCACTAAACTAATATGCTACTTGGGATCGATATTGCAACTGAATTCCCACCGGCGAAGATTGCAACTCAAGTCCCACCTGCGAGGCTCCAATTGAAGTCTCACTGGCGAAGATTGCAACTCAAGTCCTACCTGCGAGGTTGCAATTGAAGTCCCATCGGCGATGATGCAACTCAAGTCCCACCCATGAGGCTGGAACTCAGGCCCCACTGGCGAAGATTGCAACTCAAGTCCCACCTACGAGGCTGCACCAAAAGGCCCACCGGTTATGAAACTCCACCGATGATGCAGTCCTAAAAAAAGAATATTTGCTGTCCTACAAACAATCCCTATATTGACTACTGTATACAATCCACATGCACAAATAATCCATATCTTACCTAAGTCCTACTGGCAAACAGTTAGGTCACCTGCGGCGAAACTTCTTCTGAGAATCCTGCCGACAAGTGATATTGAACCATCATCTACGGAGCTTCCTTAAAAAATGGCATGTTTACAAGAAAAATGGGCATGGATGAAAACCCAAAAGTGCAACGTGAGTAAAAATAGCAGGACTGCTAACGAGTTTGTGAAAACCTGAAAAGGCACAAACTCGTGTAAAAAAACTTGTAAAGTCCTTTCAGCTTGCAAGGAGAACATCTAAGTGAGATCCTTACGACTCACAAAGGTGAAAGACACTTAGGAATCCCCACGATTTCCAAGAAGAATATACATTTACAAGATCCCTTTGACTCATAAGGAGAAAACACCCCTCTGGGAGACCATCAGGGCTTATAAAATTCAAAAGCCTTAGGTTACAGATCTAGATATGTTCCTAAGCCATCATATACCCCTCTAAAATAGCTCTACAGTTAGTTCGATCTCGACTCTTGTATACAATCCACGGGCATAAATAAAAATAAACAAACCCAACTTTCACATGGTGGACGACACTTGTAAGTCCCCTCGACTTGCAAGGAGAAAAGTACTTTTGTAAGATCCTTACGACTTAAATAATTCAGTTAAGAATCCTCACGATTTCTAGAGAGAAAATGCACCTATGGGATCCTCTCGACTCATAGGGAGAAGATAACTTTATGAGACCCTCATGGCTCGTAAATATTGAAAAGTCTTAGTTGATGGAATCCTAACCTCGTCTTCTAAACCACCTCTGCTTGAAAAAGGCAATGGTAAATGATGAATCGCTCCTCACATTATCCCAGCTGTAGGATGTCGATGCCAACTCAGGTATCAAACCCTAAGCCCTCTCACGGCATATGATAAGTCACTCCTGGCAGTATTCCAGTTGTAGCGATACTGATGCCAAAGTTGGTATCAGACTCCAAATTTCTAACTTGCAGAAAAAAGCAGGGAGTAAAAATAAATAAAACAACGAAAATGATTAGGCAACTCGCAATAAAAACCAGTGAATAAAAAAATGAAATAGCCAAAATGATTGGGAAACGCGAATAAATAACCGAAATGATTGGGCAATCATGACTTTCGTGATAAGAAAAGCAGAAATGATAGAGCATCGCAGAGAATAAAAAAAATTTAAAAATGATAAAAAAAATTCCTGCCCTATAGATAGTTCGAATCTCTACTTCTGTAGGCAGTTTATAGATGTAAAGGAGCAACACATTTCCACACGCTTCGTCAAATGAATAACTGAGTCTTGATGCCACTTATATAGCACAGAGACTACACCGACATCCGATTTACTCTGGTGAAGTACGATTACGGTGTCGTCAAGGACCCAAGGTATGAAATAAAGCGAAGCGATGGCATATTCCCGGCATCGGGTCTTGATAGCAATACATGCAAAGCCTAGAGACCATTGAATGTTAACCCATCTCAAATGGATGCGGCTTTGACTTCCCTGGGGCTCTTCAAAGAAGGGATCTGACCTCAAGGTAAAGAGCCATGATATCGCCTAACACTGAACCATCTAATGGCAATAAAGACACACCGGTCTAGAAAGGTTACATGAGACATTGTATCTTACAGCGGTAGAGTTAGATGATACAGAATGTATGCGGCTACTCAAATCAGGGACACGAGTGGACGCGGAGCGAGAATAAATTTGCTGACGTAACGGTGCGATGGAATAAACCCAGCACCACAAACCTAACGGACTCCAATATCGATAGGGGTTATGCATGTTTGACGTTAGCCTGAATTTATCTTTACCTAAGGGGTAAGATAAATTGAACGCTCCGGAGCGAGTAAATAAGCTAATCTAAGACATTTCAGCGCAAAAAGAAAAATGCAGATATAAAAGGAAAAGATACTTTTCATTCGTACTTTAGAAAGAGGAACTACATACTGTCAGCTGAGGACGACAATAAAGGAAACATGAGACAAAATTAAAAGCAAGCGCTACGATATCATTCAGGATCTACAGTGGAAAACTCTAAATTTTGGACATGGATTCCCGAACTTAAAAGCAAGTTTAATCAAGGCATCTTCGGCTTCATCGACTATCTTCTTATGAATCTTCTCTAGAATGCAAGCTACGGGATCACCGCTGATATCCTCTATCCTCTGGTACAAGGATATTATTGCTTTCTGTTGGAAGACGTGAAGTAAGATAGTGACGAGATTATCTCTTCGTTTCTTCGAGATCAGGCCTATTAAATATACTGAATGCACATTGTCTTCAGCATCATCGAGTGTCTAGAGCGGCAAAGCCTCAATAAGCCCATGTAAAGCTTCCTAGATCAAGCCAACGATAATCTTCAAAAGGGTAGAGCGACAATGGAGTAATCGACCATTATGATCATGGAAGTGACGTATCACATCAGCACACTGAGCTGCGGTGTACTCTTGACCTTGAAGGCGACCCTGAATGCGAATCTCTTCGTCAGAGAAAATTTCCAGGATAGAATACAAACGGGCGACCATACTACCTAAAAAGGAAACTAGGGAGCGTTATTTCACAAAAAAGAAATTATCGTGGGAAGAATCAAAACTTGAGTTATGCATCTTATGAAAAATCAAAAGGTTTTTCTAAGTATGGGATGCGTGACCCATAAAATGCGCTCTAAGAAAATGGAAGCAAAGGTTTCGCATCAAGGGCAGAGGTGCGCATCACACATACCAGTTGACGATTAAAGAAGAGAAGGCTTCTGAAGGAAGCAAAAGCTTCAATAAGTGCGTAAGCACTGAAGGGAAGGGTGCACGGTAAAGTTCTTAAAATTGCAAATGAGAAATAAGAAATGGCGCACTTTGATGAAGGGAGTAAGGCCCTATTTATAGGGGTCAATTTTCAGTCCAGTTCTCATGAATCTCGAGGCAATCTAGCGGCTGACATTTTGGCACCTGTTCAGTTGAAAATATTGCACATTTGATATAACATTTTCCTTAATTTTCATAAATATTTAAAGGTGTTTATTATAAATATAGAACATATTTGGGTTTATCTGCAAAATACTATTTACCATATGTTTATATATTATAATTAACATTATGAAGGAAAATATATGCATATAATATTTATATGATATTTGGTAATTAAAATATGCATATCATATCAAATAATCATAATTAAATTTCTTAAAGATTTATTACCATATAAAATGATTAAGATTATATCTCTAATATAACAAATATTACTAACATTATTTATGGAGATATTGTGCAGATTTAGCTCAGGTCAAGAGATCAAGATATTCAAGATGTCACGATCAAAAATCTGCCGATAAAGTTTAATTAAATCATAAAATCAATACTGGTAGAGACTCAGAGAGGATTTGAAGAATCCAGACATCACATGAATCTCCATTTGTCAACATGAGGAAGCACCAGAAATCACAAACCGTAATTCCTCCAATCCGCCGCCCAACCGGGGCCAAACTCTGCATATTGCGGCGGATCCGCGGCCGTTATATGGATTTGGGATTCAAGATTTGGTGGGTAGGATCACAATAGGAAATCACCATATCAGGTAACTAGGGTTTCTGCTTCTAATGCTATATAAAGGATCGAGAGCTAAATTTAAAATCATTACCTTTTACATGAAGCAAATCACTGTCAAAGAACAAGAGATCTACGACAGGTCCGCGATTCGACGTGATAGAGCGACGTAAATATCGACGGAGCAAATACTTCCTACGAGGCAGAGATCGAGAGAAACTTCTTCCTCTTATAATCTAAATTCGAAGGATTTGTACTTGTAACGTTGATTAATAAAGGTAGATCATTTGCTTAATTATTTCGCACTTATTTTCTGCATTTACATTATGATTTCCTTCTCTATCTTCTTCTTCTTCTCCAACCATGCGTGAGTAATTCCTAACTTGCTAGGGTTCGTAGGATTGTGGTAGATCAATGGATGAAAAAATCTCTTAACTTCTTTTACATCTTATAAAGTTTATAAACTTTATCAAAAGAATCGTTAACATCCTAATCGGGCACGCTATCAATTTATTGATAGTCTCGACCGCGATTTGAGATTAGATTAACAATTGTTTTGGTAAATGCTAGACATGAATAGAGATCAATGCAAGGATAAGAGTTAAGAGTGGGGAAACCCTAGTTTCTTCCAAAAGAACCCTAATCCACATTCATCACCATTGATCTAGTTTTAAATCTATTAAAATATAAAAAGAGTCATCTTTAATCAATCATCCATTGCTACTAAATTCTAACAAACCCTACAAGCCCCCTTCTTATATATTCTACATCCGTGTTCAATATAGATCTAGAATCACTCTCCTCTATTTCTAATTAACTCGTCTAAAGCAAGATTAAAAGTTCTACGCATCCCTGCGGACGATCCATACTCATCTCGGCTAGCTACTCGCGACACTGTTATTGATTGCGGTTACTACAAACACTTTTTTATATCAATCAAACGGCGCCGTTGCCGGGGATACGTGCATAATTTTTTTTCTTGCTATTCGGGTTGAATTCTTATTCGATCCATATCATAAAAATAAAACAAAACAGCAAATCGTGTATTTAACGATTAGTGTGTGATTTTTTCGAGGGAATCTGGAGTCACTTGAACGAGAAATTTGAGATTTAGAGACTTTCAGAGAGGACCAGAGGAGCAAAGGAGGCCACTGTAGAAAAATTGTCAACAGATCTCTCCATTGCACGGCGGAACCGCGGCTTAAGCATGGTTTTGGCGGCGGAAGGGCGGTGGCTTGGTAGAGTTTGGTCCCCAAACTCCTGTCACGCCCCGCTTCCCAGAGTACGCTAGATTGGGTACGTGACATAGCCAACCATGCTACCTGTGGGTAGGAAGTATCCATCCACAGTCACATTACGGCTGTAGAGATATCAAGAACAAGATAAAACTATCTAAAACATGTCCATAATCCAGAATAACAGGAGTGAATAATAAATAAATGCGGAAGCAAATGATCCAATACAAATAACTGAAAAGTGTGTCCCATAATGCGGGCTCACATCAGGAAATAAATGCAGGAAATAATACTAACTACTACTGAACTCACAGCTCAGCCTGCTGGCTGAAGTACTCCTGCTCGGACTGCAACAGCGGTACGGAATCTGGGCCATGAAAAACCCAGACGTCAGCGCGTCATGTCATCAAGTAATATAATATGAACAGTGTAGCAGGCAATGTAATATAAACATGAATACAGCAAGAATAACAATAATATGAATCATACCAGTACAGGGTAGCGTGCAGTGGGTAAACTAAACTGTTCTATCAGGTTTTCTATTCTAAAGTCTTTGAAATCAATTGATGAATCATCGATGTAACTCAATAGTATCCCGTACATACCCGGGACCACGGCCACAATATTCTCGGCTACAGCCGAGACATGCCGCTAGGCACAAAACAGGAATGTGTACACTCGATAGTATCCCGTACATACCCGGGACCACGGCCACAATATTCTCGGCCGAAACCGAGACATGCCGCTAGGCACAAAACAGGAATGTGTACACCCAGAGCAGGTAGTGAACTGTCGAGTTACAAGTCAGGTTTCAGCTTTGATTTCCCCATACCCCCAAATTATATATGTCAAGTCAGGTATTCAGTAGTCAAGAACTAATGCCAACACAGGATCAGGTAAAAGCAGGTTTGTCTGGATAGACAACAGGAACGGCCCATGAGGACTACATGTTATGTTTGTTGGCATTAGACACAAGATCAGGTAACAGGTAAAGCCATGGTACATCAGGTCCAGCCAGGTAATGTATAAAGGTGTCATGTCATGTCAAGAGTGTACGGTACCATGTCATGTCAAGTAGGAAGTGTAACAGGTCATGTCAGGAAGCACAAGATGTCATGTGGGTGCTCATAATCAAACTAACATAAGCATGTGTATAAATAAATAAGCATGAGTACTATCAGAACAATAAACTGGAACATGTAATATGATATGCAAATAGATATAATTTCAAGGATATGGATGCACAGTTATCGATTAGGGTTACATTTATAGTTTCAATATTAATTAGGATGTAATTTATTAAACATGGAGTGTTAATATCACATTATTATGTAGTAATGTGATCTATGGATGCAATTATATGTATCTTAAATGCGATGGATGCAAACGGGTATCCGAAAAGTTATAAAACTATAAAAATGGTAATGTGGGATGTACAACTAAGCAATATGTGATATAAATATTAATATAAAAATATTAATATGGATAGCATATTCAAAGCGATTAATAACTATAAAAGTGGTATTGATTAACCTTGCACAAGAAGGTTCCGTTCAAAAATTCAGCGTCACCCTAATTTATAAAATAGCTTAAAAATAACAAACGTTCTCCAAAAGGGACGTGTCTTATACCAAAACAAAGATAATTCAATAAGGTTTTCAGTTTTATAAGTATAAGCATCTCAGGTTGTCCCTACAAAAAGTTATGAATATTCGAAGTTGAAAGTTTGCTGCTGGAATTTCCCTGGACAGCAGTTTGGAGATATTTTCATTTGCATTTTACGTTATTTAAACAATTTATTTTGCCAGTAAATATTTCATAGAGTTATAGTATTCTGAGTTAGCTTCGTAATGAGCTAAAGAACGTATACTAATGATTTTTGTATGATTTATAATGAATTTTATAAGATAAGGTGTACAGTAAATTTCAGATTTGTTATATCCGATTTTTCAACGACGTTTCATGTGTAAACTATAAGATTTTCAAATGTATAACATTATAAAATGAAGATTATAAACTAATTAAAGATAATAATAATAAATATTACGATGATATATATTTTAAATGATATGGTTGCAGTATAATGTAATCTAGTATGTCACAAGATAAGTTTTCATGATCTAGATTTAATATGATATAAACGGATGCAAACGGAACATCGAAACGTTATAAAATTAAACATGGGGCACTAGATTTAAACTATAGGTAAGGTATTTATTTAAATAGGTATAAAATGAATTATATAGCATGTAGCAAGATTAACTTGCCTCGATAGGTCGCGAATCGGGAAAACGGAACGTTAACCGTCGGCGGGGAAAACTCGCGACGGGCGCACGGTTCACGGAATGTACCCAAACGATGAACAAAGGAACCACGCGGGTCGGGGTACCTCGCTGGAACGTCGAGAAGCGTCACCGGCACGATGGAATTCCGGCAACAAAAGAACAGTTAAAAAAATGAGAAACGAGACATGAAGCAAGAAGAGAAAGAATGATAAAGAGAAGTACGAGAGAATATATGAGAGAGAGAGAAAAAGTAGAGAGAGAGAGAGAGAGCTACAGGTGGGGGCCCACGGAATTAAAAGGAACGCGATTGGCTAAAGGGGAATCGTTAGTTAGGGATAAATATTAATTAAAGATTCAAAACATTTTAAGGAACAGTAGGATATATATATAGGTTAATTTAAAGATTTAAAAGATAGGTAATGAACAGTAAGATATCAGGTTAGTCAGAAAAATATGTGCGATGGTTTTAATAATATTAAAATTTGGGATTTTGGCGCCAAATAAAACATTTCCAAATCGCGCCCGGGTCGAGTCCAAAAATTTGAAATTGAAATAATAGGATTTTAAGCGGGATCCAAATTTTAAAATTAAGTGTTTTATGATTAAAAAGCATACCCCCAAAACGGACACATATACGCGCGCGTAGCCGTCCAAACTTGCCCGTTTCACTGAGCGGGATGAGAACACAATGCACGGACGCTACCACGAGGCTAGGGGTGTCAAGTAGGCCAAGATAAATATTTTCAATTTTATTTTAGATGCCAAAATTTGTTATATGTAGAAATGACTTTGCCGGGTAAATTTTACAGTAAGCAACAAACAAGCAAGTTAAATGAAATGAGTACCACATTTCTCAAACAGTAACTGAAAATAGTAGCATTGGGCTCGGGTGTTACAACTCCTCTGGTATCTTCCTCATATTCTTCTCTCTCCTCTGAAATCCAATAATATATTTTTCAGCAGGATTCTTTGTAAAATATCGCCGCTCAAAAATCATTTTGCGTGTTTTGATTTTCGGGTTGTTTTTGCATATTTTACAAAATGGACTTTAAGGGGAAATAACCCAAATTCAGATTAGGTGGAGATTTCGTCACCCTTCCTAGGTCCCACAAATCGCAAACGTGCATGCGCATGAACCTACATTAATAAAAATTATCTAGACCAAGCCCTAAGGACTGTCGCGCTCAAAGTAGGACAGAGGAGGGTTGTGAGTAATCTATCGCTTATCAGCATTTCTTTTGTAGTGTCTAAGGCTAGTATGACTAAGGAAAGTGGTTACTTAATTAGGCCCGCTATTTTCAGTGATTCGTATAGCGGATATCTCCCACTTATCTGGCACTTACCTGGCCACAAGAGTGATAAAGAGGTGGTAGAGGATTGATCCTGTGGCTTTTCCTTTGGAATTCTGGGAGCGGTCTGGTGCTTGACCTAGGTGACCATAGTTCTAGGTTTGCTTGTACATTTTGTGATTTGTAGAGTCAACCCTCAAGTCCTTCTTTCAAAGAAAAACAATCCAAATAGAGCTTAAACCTTTCCCCTTCCTCTTTTCTTTTCATCTTCTTATAATGGGTAACCTAAAAAGACGAACTCTTACCGAGCTTTGCAATCCAGAACCAGATATTTCTTGTTTTCGTAATTACTTCGGTATACCATCTGACTCTACCATGTCTTTGAGAGAGGAAAGAAACAGTTGGACTCCTCACCAAAATTCAACATCGGCTTATGTTGATAATTCATTTAAAGCAAGTGAGGCACCATCTAAACGCATGTCCATTATTGAGTATATTGTGAAGACTGAATCCCAAAGTTTCAATCCGGTCAAACCGTTAGGACAACAAACACCATCATTTCCTAAAGAAAGTATTGCTCCTCGTTTTGCGGCATATATAACCTCTGTTGCCAGTCGCCAACCAACCAACCAATCTCAATATTCTTCTTGTCATAATATTGATCCTACTCCTGTCCATTTTTCATAACCATTCAATTCTTATCAATCCTACCCGACTTTTACACCTTCTCTAGACATTTCTTCTAAACAGCCATTTGGGAGTTTCATCTCTCCACAAGAATTTCAATCTTTTACTAAAACCCCTTCACAACCCATGTCTAGTCTTGAACGGTCATTGGAAGAATTTCGGGTAGTGTCGTGCCGCCAGATAAAGGAATTGAATGCATCCATAGCCTCCACCCTCATACAACCCAACGAACGAGCAACTAGTTTCTAACTAGCTCAAAATTTTTCAATGTATGATACGGCAATAGGACGAATTGAGAATTTGAGTAGTGAGAGAACAGTGCACCCTTCCAAATCAAACCTCCCCATCCCAAATTGAAATCCATAACTCCAGTTTCATAAATCTATCGAGTACACCAAATTATTCACCAATTGAAGATAGAATGTTTGATGAGTTGTGCGACTTTATAGTGTTTGATTTACCCGATTGTGAAGGGCCCATTCCACGTGAAACCATACCCAATTCTTTTGATCTCTACACCTCCACTCTAGAACCAAAACTGATTGAAAACCATGCTTTTGATGAGGTGTCTGAGAATTTTAACTTTCACTTGATTGAGGATATTGACGCTGGGAAGATTTTGGATGATGAACCTACAGTTTTGGATGAGTTTTTCTCACCAGTTCATCAGGTCCTTTCACTTCCGTGTGGACATCATCTCGAACCATTAACTGTTTCTCCCGAACCCCATATGCATCTGGAAATTGATGATAAATGCATGACCGAAAAGCAGAACGATATTCAACCTTCATTTCCCACATCTGGTTCAGAAATGCTCGACACCCAAATTTGTCTGTCGCTCTAGAACCAAAGAAAGTGAGTGTTGACTTTTGGTCTTTGTAAAGCTTTACATAGACCGATAACTTTACCCTCCTCTTTATAATTTTAAATGCTTAATACGGTTTCACTCAAGTTTGGGGATGGAGAAAATATTTTGGCACTTGAAAGAAAATAAATTTTTACAAATTTATGAGCCAAAAATAAGTTTGGGGGAGGATTTCACTGTCATTTATTCATGTCCCCGTTACTAACTTTTCCTCCCAAGTCTACAGTTTTTTTTAGCTTAACAGATGATATCAATAAGGTCACTGCTACAAACATGTTTGGGAGAGATTTGTTCTTATTCACGCATTATTTTGCATTATCATAAATATAAGCATAAAAAAATTTGATAATGAAAGTTTGAAAGTGAAAAATTACATACGACAAGATTGGAAAAGTTTAAGAAAAGCAAAAAAGTTAGATGTTTTCTTAAACAAAGTTAGTAATAAGTAGTTATGAGCTGTTGTCCCAAGGGTTAGTAAGATAAAGGAAATTACTAATCTGAGGATAAAAATAAGTCTGAAAAATAGTCCCTATTCTTGAGTCCAAACATTTGAACGTTGATACCCTACTATACGCACTTGCACACATCTTGAAACTTGGAATAGTAGAGGATACCTTGAAATGCTCTTGTCTAAAAGCCTTGGTATGAAGCAAAATAAAAATATGAATAAAAAAATGGTGAAGAAAAATGAACACTGGTTTTGTAATTGCTTAAGGAAGCATAAAAAAATATAGCGAGGATGCTTTATCACCTAGTGCCTTAGACCAACTGGTTTGGGATCTACTGCTAAGCCTTAGGTGTTGCAAGATGAAGATGTTACGCCTAAATGAGCGAGCACATTTGGTAATCGGTCGGTTAGTACTTCAAGAAGTATTAACGGTCGCATGAAGGATGTGTGAGCAATTCCATCTGATAATGTTCACCGACTAAAAGGTACTAAGGAAGATGGACAAGAGTATGATATCTTGAATTGAATTCTCTAAGTGTAGGGATGTATTTTACACACACGGAGGAGTATATGATCGATGTTTGGAACAAAGGTAGGGAGGAAGACTAAAGGAGATGTTTTATTGAGGGATGATGTGATTTCCAATATCTTTTCATGACCATTAAGATATGGCTCATGGCAACTGAAAAGCTAGTGTCGTTGGAAACTCTTAGTTTCAATTTCTTTCTTTTATATGTTCTTTATCTTTGTACGTAACTTTCATATTCTTTCTTTTATTATGGGATTTTGTGGGTGTAATCCGCTGAAAACCCTCAAGAGACAACACTCCTCCTGCTAGTGACACCTAGAGTTTTAACGGCTTGTTGCACATGCTCAATGCAATCGTAATTGCCTATAAAAGTGTGCTAGGTTTTTCTTTTTCTTTTTCCTCCATCTCTTGAATAAATAGTTTTCCCGGGACGATCAAAGTTAAGTTTGGGGGTAATTGTTCAGTCGAAAATATTGCACATTTAATATAACATTTTCCTTAATTTTCGTAAATATTTAAAGGTGTTTATTATAAATATAGAACATATTTGGGTTTATCAGCAAAATACTATTTACCATATGTTTATATATTATAATTAACATTATGAAGGAAAATATATGCATATAATATTTATATGATATTTTGGTAATTAAAATATGCATATCATATCAAATAATCTTAATCAAATTTCTTAAAGATTTATTACCATATAAAATGATTAAGATTATATCTCTAATATAACAAATATTACTAACAGTATTCATAGAGATATTGTGCAGATTTAGATCAGGCCAAAAGATCAAGATATTCAAGATGTCAGGATCAAAAATCTGCCGATGAAGTTTAATTAAACCATAAAATCAATACTGGCAAAGACTCAGAGAGGATTTGAAGAATCCAGACATCACATAAATATCCACGTGTCAACATGAGGAGGCACCAGAAATCACAAACCGTAATTCCTCCAATCCGCCGCCCAACCACGGCCAAACTCTACATATTGCGGTGGATCCGCGGTCGTTATGTGGATTTAGGATTCAAGATTTGGTGGGTAGGATCACAATAGGAAATCACCATATTAGGTAACTAGGGTTTCTGCTTCTAGTGCTATATAAAGGACCGAGAACTAATGTTAAAATCATCACATTTTACATGAAGCAAATCACCGTCAAAGAACAAGAGATCCACGACAGGTCTACGATTCGATATGATAGAGCGACGTGAATATCGACAGAGCAAATACTTCCTATGAGGCAGAGATCGAGAGCAACTTCTTCCTCTTGTAATCTAAATTCGAAGGATTTGTACTTGTAACGTTGATTAATAAAGGTAGATCATTTTCTTAATCATTTCGCATTTATATTATGATTTCCTTCTCTATCTTCTTCTTCTTCTCCAACCATGCGTGTGTAATTCTTAGCTTTCTAGGGTTCGTAGGATTAGGGTAGATCAATGGATGAAAAAATCTCTTAACTTCTTTTACATCTTATAAAGTTTATAAACTTTATCAAAAGAATCGTTAACATCCTAATCGGGCGCGCTATCAATTTATTGATAGTCTCGACCGCGATTTGAGATTAGATTAACAATTGTTTTGGTAAAGGCTAGACATGAATAGAGATCAATACAAGGATAAGGGTTAAGAGTGGGAAAACCCTAGTTTCCTCCAAAAGAACCCTAATCCACATTCATCACTATCGATCTAGTTTTAAATCTATGGAAAGATAAAAGGAGTCATCTTTAATTAATCATCCATTACTACTAAATTCTAACGAACCCTACAAGCCCTCTTCTTATATATTCTACATCCGTGTTCAACATAAATGTAGAATCACTCTCCCCTATTTCTAATCAACTCGTCTAAAGTAAGATTAAAAATTCCACGCATCCCTGCGGACGACCCGTACTCCTTTAGGCTAGCTACTCGCGACACCGTTATTGATTGCGGTTACTACAAACACTTTTTTTACATCAATCAGCACCGATCGCACCCACGAGCAGGTCACGTGTGCACAATTGATGGAGGGATTTGTTCACACCTACTTAAGTGCGCATCAGTATCAACTGAGCATTTGATGAAAAACGACTCTGATGACTTGCGCACTTATAAACATGTGCATATGATGGCCGATGCATGACATTGGCAGTGACATGTGCGTATCCTTGCTATGCGCACTTGGTAAAATCACTAAATGCCATGCGCATGTGCAAAACACGTGCGAAGGTATGAGCCTAAGGGTAAACTCCGAAATGAGTAAATAAACTAAGCTAAGCCAATTCAGCACAAAAAGAAAAAGATGTGCGAATATAAAAGGAAAAATGTTACGCTCTGTTAATATTTCAAAAGTTGAATTACAAACTACCGGCCCAATATGAGCTTCGTAAAACAAAAAGAAAATACAAATCCTAACTCATTCAATAGTTACAGCAAGGGCAAGAGATCATTACAAGCACATTGGTTATGAAAATCAAAAACAAGATTTTGCAAGGCTTCCCAAGAAGCAGCCTCCCTCTCCTTGCGGTTTCATTCACGAACACGAGCACCAGGGTTGTCACCAACATCTTCAGCTCTAGCATGAAAGGATATGATCGTCTTTTGCCAGTAGATCTGATGCAAGTTATCTACAGAACGATCTCTCTGGTTCTTGGAGATTAAGCTTATCAGATAGACTGAATGTAATTTATCCTTAGCCTGATCCAGTGCACGTTGCGGCATTCACCCTAAAAAGCCCGGGTGTGGTCCTCCAGATTCCATGAAAGAGCAGCTGTAGAAGAGAAGACAGACGTGGGAGCAAACGCCCGTAGTGATCCTCCAAACGATGGAGTACGGCCTCGCGTTGAGTTGCGAAATAGCTGGGGTCGTACTAGTAAACATCATCATGAGAAACAATACCCCTGATGTTATACAAATGACCAGCCATGGTACTTAAAAGAAAAGGAAACATCAAACTCATCAGTCCGCAAATTTGAGAACTCCTATGAAGGGTTGGAATATCTAACTTTGGAGCTACAAGATAAAATTGGTCGATTAAGGCTAAAGTTAAGTCACATGTTTGAAGATTATCTTAAGTTAAGTCAAGTGCATAACCCAAAAGGTGTGCAACCTCAAGTGCGCAAAGGCAGAGGTGCGTATATGTACTTACCAAGTGAATAAAGAAGCAAATGCTTCTAATACGAAGTAAGGGCTTTAGAAAGGGTGTGGCTCTAAAAGAAATCAAATGAAGAATATGTCCCCTCTTTTTGGGTTTAAAAGATGGTTCGCATCCCCATGAATCTAGAGGAAAATCTGACGGATCACAGCTTGACACTTGGTCGCTACCACGAAAACATACGAAGGCACAAATACGCCTTCATAACAACGGCCTGACACAAATGCGCACCTATTAATGGATCAACAGGTGCGCACATAGCTTAAATCCATCTCCAAACAGGTGCACATATGAGCACGAGATAGCAGCGACACGTACAAGATCATCAGATGCTTCCAAAAGAAGAAATAAAATCTTCTTTGTTAAAAAAATTTAATAAATCAAACTAAATTGATACAAGATCATGAGATTCGACGGTGCACATGAACTAGGGATCAATCCAATGGTGCGCACGTGCCCCGAAAAAGATATGAATCGATTTAAACAAAATTAAATCAAAATCAGATTAAAATCAAATCAAAATAAAATCAAAACAAAGCTAATCTGTAGGGAACAAATTCCAACAAACCCTAATTTTCCCTCTCCTATAAATAGGAGTCTCATTCACAGAAATTTAAGACGACAGACCCCTCCATGAGCTTGAGAAAAATCTCATTTTCTTCCTCCTTAAACAAGATAAAAAAAAAAAGAAAATGAAAAACTTCTCCCATCTCCAAAAGCTATGGATTTAATACAAAAACAATAAAGCTTTTGTTTTACATAGGAGCCTTTGCTTCTTTAAATGAATCTATCGATTCACCATAAAAATATTATCAAAAGATCTTAGGGTTGATCCCTTTTATTACAAAAGTTTTAACTTTTGTGAGAGATTAATCCTAAGGTTTAAGAAAAAACCCATCAAAGATATCTAGCCACCATAAAACTAAAGTCTTTGCATCTGGAAAAGAAACGAAGGAGAAAAGAAAAGAAAAAAAAATCAAAGAACAGAAGCCATTGCCTCAGTTTGAAAGCTTTTGCCTTCTTGTCAAAACAAGTGTGTACCCAAACCACGTGCGCACGTGATAAAAGTCGTTTACACAGACATGCGCATCACGTAATATGCACATGTGCGCACTTAATGAATACCGTCTAAAAAGTCATGCGCGTCGCGTGATATGTACGTGAGCGCAGATGACAGATGTTGCCCAATGAGCGCTTGTGCGTCACGTGAAAAGCATGTGCGTGCAAGTCAAAGATGTTGATTTAGTCAGATGCGCGCGCGCGCGTACGCACACACACACACACATATATATGCGCACATGAAAGTTCGACCCGACAATGAGTGCGCAAACACGTGCGCACCCTTTTCAAAAAAATAAACATGTATGCGCATCTCACATGCACTTGCACACTTGGAACAACAAGCTTTTGCTTGATTACTTAGTCAAAAAATAAACTAAGTACAGAAGTTTTTGCTTCTTATTTATGACCCATTGATGAAAAA
This sequence comes from Agapanthus africanus, assembly GCA_030015575.1. NCBI lineage: Eukaryota > Viridiplantae > Streptophyta > Magnoliopsida > Asparagales > Amaryllidaceae > Agapanthus > Agapanthus africanus. The sequence continues at coordinate 143,088,139 of CM057337.1, forward strand.
TATCAATAAATATAAGTTGATCTTAGTCTCAAAGACGACTAATGGTCCTTATGACTATACTCTTTAAGTCAATCTTAATCTAAAACAAAATTAACAATTCTTAATCATATTTTAAATCGATCTTAATCTAAAACAAGATTAACAATCCTTAAACTCTTAAGCTGATGGCAGAAAATACCTAAGTTCATCCTAAATCTGAGATTTACGGATTTGGACTAATGCGCGCCCTAAGAGCGAAAAAATTAGTTTCTGTATATAATCCAAGAGAAACCCCAAAATAAACAATATATAACATGACACGAAATGAAATACTGAAGAAGAAAAAAGTTGTTATCTCTTCGCGATAATGTAATTAACTGCAGGGGTTTGTGCCTGCAGAAAAAAGCGTCCCCACAATCAAAAACCTCTCACAAATGAGAGGGAATCTGATAAGTCTGCTAAAACGGTCGCATCTATCCAAACCTTCGAATTCAGACAAGACATTCATCAGTCCAGTTTTTGGTGGTAAACAGTAACCAAGCATATAACATTAGCATAAACAGGATAGTATAGGTCAGAGATTTTGTTGGCTATAGTGCCCTCAAGTCAATTATTGAATCGCAGGCATGCGATTGAGATGATTGAGGGAGGACCTATACGGGTAGAAAAGTCTTACTCAAAATGATAGTATGCTATCTGTTTTTCTTTATCATCATATACATGCATTATGTGTTATTACAGATCACTATTACATGTTGATAGAGCCCATAGGATTCTTGCTTGACTACCAGCATTATGATGGCGATTATATACGTGCGAGCTGGGTGGTCTATAAGCACATCCTTAAATGTACCTAGTCAAGAGAGTATCAAGACTGGGCATTGATACTCCGGAGTAGTCTAGTGTGTACTTATCGAGACCCCGACGATGGGCGGTGGCCGGTCTCACAAGCCATTGGTGTCAGTTAGTCACCTAAGATAGTATACAGGTGCTCATTGGGTTATGAGTACACTGGACGGACTCGTCGAGAACATGCTAGATGGTATTATACCTATTGTCAGATAGCAGTTATCAGGTGACATGAATACAGGTTAGTCTGTCCACCTGAGATCGTCATTTGTCTCGTGTAAGTTCCCACTGTACTTTGATTACTACACTACCGCGGCTGAAAGGAGTCATGCAAACAGGTTTTAGTTGGGTACAGTCCCGAGCCACATGGAGGCAGTGAGCGGATCGTCGGGGATTCATCTCTCCCGGTATTAGGGGTTGATGTCGCGAGGTGCTCGGGTGGCCATCACCAGAAATCCTTGGCCAAGGTAGACGAGAATTACTGATTTGGATCAATTGTTTCTTAGTTGGTGATGGGCTTCATATCGACACGAAATATCGCGTTATTAGGGTTCTGACTTTATCCACCCCTAGACCCGATATACGATACTCTTAGACGAACAGACCGGACTGTACGGTGATTGTCACGGATAGGCTCAGTAGGGGTTCAGAAGAGTTTGCTCGTCGTCCTCCCTTTCGCTCAATACCTAGGTAGCCGTTATGTACAGCTAGTGTCGCTGACGTGCTTGTGGATAAACCCACTGCCAGCGTATTGACGAGTCTTTAGAGTCCCACACAGAGGGTTTCCCTGCTTCGGGAGAAACGATGTAGATGCCGTATGGTTTTACGGCAGGGTTCGATAATATACATGCACTTGTGCACGTATCATGATTCGGACGGTTAATACTAGTGGGCTTTGGTTTAAGCCGGATCCTAATATTAGATTATTTGATTATTTTCGTCTCTTTGTATTCGTATTTTTCGGAATATGGATACGGGTATGTATATACAGTGAGGGGTATTCTTGTAATTTATTACAAGGGTATTTCTAGAAGAAGACACTTCATTTGTTTATAACCATTTTGATTAAATTGTTAATGAGGTGGAGGGATGAGGTGTTCTTTGCATTAAATGAAGCATGGCTTTGTGGTGACTCGTGCGGTGACTCATGGAGTGACTCATGGTTGCATTATTGTATCATGCTTGATTTATTTGTGTTGTGAGATATTTTGGTATGCTTGAGAGTTATTATTCACAACACTTAGCCATTTTTTGATGGTTGCTTCACACAACACTCTCATCTACTCATGCTTGCTTCTTCTACCTCCATCCTAAAACTCTCTTGTGTTGAGAAACCTAGGGTGTTATGAGACATATTAATCCATCATTAAACTCTACATTCTCTAGGATATCTAGTTTAGCGAACTAGGTACCATAGTTACCTCGTCTTTGAGGTTGGAGCTCGAACTACAAATCCTCAGGTGGATCATCTTCGATCGAGGGAGACTGACGATAAATATTGATCATGGAGTCCTCCAGGAGCTTAGGAAAATGGTAGAAGACCGAAGGACTTGGATCATTCGGTATAACCAATCTAACTCCTTTTTAGTCTACTGGCTTATAGGTTTATGGGCTGGCTCTGATACCATGTTGAGTTACGTCAGCACCCTAGCCATCTACCATGGCCGGTGCGGAAAGAAAACTGGTGTTTAAAAACTTGGCGCTAACGAAACCCGCCGGACCGTACTATAAACCCTAAGCTAGCAGTTTAAATGATGTTAAAAATAGCGACTTCGAAATACTCCGTATTGCTCCAAAACCAAAGATAACATAATATGCAATCTGGGTAAAAATAAACAATACCTAAAAACCAATATTCAAGAGTCCAGAACAAAAACTTGGCGCTAACGAAACCCGCCGGACCGAACATAAACCCATAACTAGCTGTTTAGATGATGTTTAAAGTAACGAAACCGAAACAACTCCGAAACAATCCGTACAATATTCCAGTTTCTGTTGATTTTTTAAAGTCTTCTAAAAAAATTTTAAACAATTGCAAAAGGCTATTTATGTGACAACTAAAACACAATTTAAAAACGAGGCCCAAATACCAAGGTTTGGCCGGCGAGATTGGCAATATTCCCGGCGTTGCCGGTTTTTCTAAGAAGTTGGGTCTTAGGATTTTGGGTGTGTTCTGGACTCTTGAATATTGGTTTTTAGGTATTGTTTGTTTTGCCCAGATTGCATATTATGTTATCTTTGGTTTGGGAGCAATACGGAGTATTTCGAGGTCTCTATTTTTAACACCGTTTATAAGTTTTCAGCACATACATTACTATCTACAACCGTGAATGTCATTAGAGCGGTATAACTCGTCTAACTACTATATATTCTTTTAAACGGGTTTGCGAACATGACATTCACATTGATGTTCTATGTTGTGTTGAAATTGTGGTTGGATTGTCGTGGTGGATAGCTTGCGGTGCAATGGTAGTAGTACAGTTCAGATTCATTTGTACATTTGATATTGTGGGACGAGCGTCCGATATGTAGACTGCCGTCTCTGCCAGTTTGCATATTATTTGTTTGGGGCACGACCGGGTTGAGGTCGATATCGCCATTGTATATACTTTTCTTTTCTATACTAGGATTACCCCGCGGAGGAGTGCTTGAATAGACGGGTCTAGAGGGCAAATGGCCCGCATCTTATGGCGTTGAGACAGAGGGGGCCTTACTCTAGAATTGGCGGGCTATTCGCCGCACTCATAGGGGGTATAGGATGACCCACAGAGGGGTGCTCAAGTTACCGGATTCCCTGAAGTGCTGGGTGGCCCATTCACTTTGTTAATTGGGGTTGCTTCACTTCTGGGATTGGCGGGTAACTTGTCGCGCTCGCAGGGATCCAGGTTTTCATTGCACACAAGCTATCCATATGACAGGGAACGTCGGGTCTCATTTGCGGCTCAAATGAAACCCGAGGCTCCAAGATTATCCACCATTCAGTGTTGCTTGGTGAGATTCTGTGATGTTGCTTATATCATGCCTGGGACGAATGTATATTTATATATATACTAGTAGATGCTGTATATGTTTTTTGCACCCGCGCTAGTCCAACCCCCGCTCTGCCGTTAGTTAAGCAACCTAACGATGCATGACAGGGTCCCGTGGCGAATGCGGATGGCATATACGTACATTTTATTTTCGTTCCTTTTTCTGGTGTGATATGGATTAATTGATGGGACTGCATTAATTCTGATTAATACAAGGAAAACAAATGTATATGATATTGTTGGAACTAATTTTTTTTTTAAAACTGACATTACAGACGTTTCCTTTTGCTTTGCACAACGGTATTCGGTTCTGAATATCTGGCACCTCATTCAACGAAGCAAATCCGAGATCCCTTCATAGGGAGTGACCTCTTGGGCAAAAGTTTACGTAAGAGTAATAACTTCTCTATAGTTGATTCTTTTGCTTTGCATCATGGTATTCGGTTAGGAATATCATGTACCTCTTTCGATGAGGAAAGAGCTGAGATCCCTTCACAGGGAGTGACCTCTTTAGGAAAAGTTTGCGCCGCTATATATTTGTAAAACCACTCGGTTCTTTTAACGATATCAAGTTCATTACGTTAATGGTTTTTCGCCAAAAACCAGTCGTAGCCCTCCGTCATTTTGGATTGGTAGTGCATAGTATTCGTGCTACTCACTTCGAGCTTTAGTCGAGGCGTAGTGTTCGGTAGCTATGTAATGCTTTTCCGTTGCATGATAATGCGATTGGTTAGGACAGTCATGCGATCATTTTGTTTTTTAGTCAAAGCTCGTACGGGTGGGTCTAATGCAATCAAGAAAATGACGGGTAAAACTTGACTAGGAGCTTTTGAAATTTTGATCTTTAGTCAAGGTCACTTAGGTCCTAGGGGCAAAAACCACATCGGGAGTTTCAAACATACAGGAAACTTGCCAGGCATGCGCATACCTTCTGGAGTGTGGTGACTTGAGTGGCTTCCATCAAGTTATCATGCGATGATAGTTGAATCCCGATTTCCACTGATGAGTAGGTGTTACTCCTCGGGTGATTTTAGATGATCCCAACTAATTCTCCTTTTAGGGTTTGAAGGAGAATTCGAGGAAACAGTGGGAGCCATCCTGATTAGATAAAGTGATTAACCAATTTAATCTTGGTTAGAGTGCATGCTGAGTGTTTCTTCTCTCTCTCTCTCTCTCTCTCTCTCTGGCAGCAACCATGGCCTGCCACTAGACTAAAACTCATGAACCAACTCAACCGAACCTTCTTAAAATACTTTGGCTTTTGGATTGTCAAAATCGCATATATCCCTACCGCTCCTACTTTCCTTTGCATTTCTCCGAAACACTCCGTATGATTACGAAGATCCACATTTATTGGATATGCCATCGTATAGTTACATACGAACTCGAAGAAACTTGTTTCAGTTCGAGGATGGTTTCCTGTTCTGGAGAATTTGAATAGGATTATTCAGTTGTCTTTTCTCTTTACCTTCTCTCAGGTTGCGAGGGCTCCTGGTATTAGGAGAGTACACCTATTGCGCTTATTGGATAGTCTTCTTCCAAACCATAGGCAGGTGCCGAAAGGTAGGGAAGGAAGAAAACCAATTAGCCTAAGTGTGATGTACAGAAGGTAATAAGTAAAGACATATAAAGAGATTAGATTAAGAGCAAAGGAAATTGCGACTGCTATCATTCACGACGAAACAACGTATACCCTGCCATTCCTATATCACCTTTGCATTTCTCCAGAACACTCCGTATCACTATGAAGATCCACATTTCTTGGATATTCCATTGTATAGTTACATACAAACTTGAAGGAACTTGTTTCAGTTCGAGGATGGATTCCGGTTCTGGAGAAATTGAATAGGATTATTCGGTTGTCTTTTATATTTAACTTCTCTCAGGTTGCGAGGGCTCCTAGTATTAGGAGAGTACACCAATTGCACTTATTGGATAGACTTCTTCTAAACCATAGGCAGGTGCCAATAGGTAGGAAAGGAAGAAAACCAATTAGCCTAAGTGTGGTGTACAGAAGGTAAGAAGTAAAGACATATAAAGGGATTGGAGTGAGGGCAAGAAAATATATGGTTACTGTCATGAATCTGGATAGTGGAAGAGGCATTACTAGGAATACACAGGCATCCCTTCGAAACATTTTCATATTTCAGATTTTCTGTGCGGAGTTAAGTGAAAACTATTTTCCCAATTAGATTCTAACTCCAGGGTATATATTTACCAAATTTGATTCTCACATCTGTATGGCATTACGGATGGTGAGTGGGAGTAAGATATTGGGAATTGAGTGATTAGATCCTCAATATATATCAGAATTCTTTGTAATTGGTGATATTTGAGAAAATCACCTTGGTTTTGCCTAATGGCAAATATTTGGTTTTGAATATCCGTTGTTATGCACCAATTTCAAACTGATATATCTGTACGTTTATTTTATAAAGTGAGATTTAACCTTTTGAAATTATGTTTATAACATTTACCAATATCAGTTGATGGTTTGGTAAGGAGCATTCAACAGCGGTGTAATTCTTCTTAACCATAGTACAGTTTTCAACCTACGACGCACAGGGTTTGAGTTATTGAACTCATAGGACTTATACAAAGAATTGTATGTTTTCCGATGTCTGTTAGGACAAAGGGGTTGGTACTCTTACTATATTCTGTTTATTCATGACTTCTCTGGTTTTAGATAAGTATTTTGTTGAAATACAGGGTCCATATTTTGAGAAGTTATAGATATAAGAATAAAGTAGAAAACCATATGTTGCAAGTATCAAGATTCTTCAAGGTGATCGAAAATATAGATACTTGTGTTATATATTCCGTTATAATAGTTATGAGAACTTGTTTCTCTTTCAGGTTACTCATACGTGGGTGCATTCCTTGATGAGTAATGATGTTTGGCCTTCTTCCATTTTGTTGATATGCAATAGAAACGATTGCATGATATTTAAATCTGGTTCCAATTAAATTAGTGCCTTTGTTTCTATATTGGATATATAGAATGGATTCATATCTTAACGATGTTAAGGTATATGGAGTTGTTCAGCCGATGCTTAAAACCAGAATCTGGAAAAACTCAAGGCACGTTTTAGTAATGGCAGTTTGTGGGTTATCCCGTACTTTGACGAGGGATAATATTCTACCATCTGGAAGATCAATAGTTATATTGTTCTTGACTCGCCACAGTTTTAGTAAAATGGATTCTTTTCAGAAAACATTAGTGGGAGTATGGTAAAACTGGAAGTGATTCCAGAACCATAAACGATTACTGAAAATTTAGAAGAACCTAAAGATTCAAATGGTTTCGACGATCCATAAGCCACTCCGCAGATTTGGTGGGTAACCTCAGCCACCCGAGAGGTACTTTGGTCTCCTCAAAAATGGTGATAGGGAGGTTTTTGATTACCCAAACTTGCCACTAGTGCTGTTCTAGATTATGAGATCTGGAAGGAGGATAAGTATAATGTCATTCTAAATTAGCTTTAGAAATGTTCGTGTATATAACTCTGACAGAGGGTTGTTGTAGTCAGTGGGAGCAGCGGAAGCATGGTGGGCAAGTAGCTTATGTCTATTTATAGACTAAAGCAGGTATAGCGGAGATAGATCATCTATTTTGATGTGACAGTCATAGAGTTTGACTTCGTCAGAATAACAGATGGATCTGGTAAGAAGATAGTAGGGAGTGATGTCCTGATATTTGGATGACATGCTCTTGATAGGAAATGATCTTCCTATACAACGATCAGTTATACTGTGGTTATCATAAGGTGGTTTCTCCACATAGGATATGGATAAAATATTAGGGATTCTGGTGACTAGATCTATGGTTTTAAATCTAGATTTGGGAAGTGTCCTAACTCGGGTACTTTGACACTATTCTTAAGTGTTTTAGAATTGATGACTCCTGGCGTGGTGGTGTACCCGCAAGAGAAGGTGTCGCCCTCTCTAAAGAGATGTCTTCTAAACTGATGAGAGGAGGGATTTGCATGATTGCCATATATCTTGCTCAGGCAATTGAGTCAATCATGAGATGTCAAATACCACACCAGATATTGATTTTGAACAGGCTGCAATAAGTATATATTAATCCAATCCTGGAGAAACATTGGGAAGCAGTTATGAACATAAGTGGATGTTCTTGGTACATGGTAATGACAGCTTCCTTTAGGAGGCGGTTATCATTTTTGGCTTCCAAGGTGACTTGGATGACAGAGTGACTGTCAGAGTTATAGTTTTTCCTCTTTTGAGGGACAGTATATTGGACAGGTGGTCCAAGCGGATACTGAGGAAGGCATGGCGCAGGATACTGATTAAATTCAGTGGCTGATACAGTCTAAGAAGTTTGTTGGATTTGGAGTTCATTTGTGAATTGGGTCCAATCAGATTTCCAGACAAATTCTAAGACGGGTATTGCTCATTTCGGGAGATAGTCTTTCTCCGCGAAGTTGAGATATAGAGATAAAGATAGAAACATTAGAGAGGATCCACTCACTAAGGCTATTTTTCGAACACAATAGTTTCACAAGCGTGCTTTGCGAGACTGATTAGTAGAGAAGTTGGGTGTTCGGTATCACACGGGCTGTGAGTATGCGAAACCGCAATAATTAGCCTTAAGTGCAAGTGGGAGATTGTTGGCTATAGTGCCCTCAAATCAATTATTGAATCGCAGGCACGCGATTGAGATGATTGAGGGAGGACCTATACGGGTAGAACAGTCTTAGTATGCTATCTGGTTTGTCTTTATCATCATGTACATGCATTATGTGGTATTACAGATCACTATTACATGTTGATAAAGCGCATATGATTCTTACTTGACTACCAGCATTATGATGGCGATTATATACATGGGAGCTGGGTGGTTTATAAGCACATTCTTAAATTTCCCTAGTCAAGGGAGTATCGAGACTGGGCATTGATACTCCGGAGTAGATTAGTGTATACTTATCGAGACCCCGACGAGAGGCGGTGGCCGGTCTCACAAGCCATTGGTGTCAGTTAGTCACCTAAGATAGTATACAGGTGCCCATTGGGTTATGAGTACACTGGACGGACTCGTCGGGAACATGCTAGATGGTATTATACCTATTGTCATATAGTAATTTTCAGATGACATGTGTACAGGTTAGTCTGTCGACCTGAGATCTTCTTTTTTCTCGTGTGAGTTCCCACTGTGTTTTGATTACTACCTTACCACATCTCAAAGGAGTCGTGCAAACAGGTTTTAGTTAGGTAAAGTCCCGAGCCACATGGAGGCAGTGAGGGGATCGTCGGAGATTCGTCTCTCCCGGTATTGGGGGTTGATGTCGTGAGGTGCAAGGGTAGCCATCACCAGAAATCCTTAGCCAAGGTAGATGAGAATTACTGATTTGGATCAGTAGCTTCTCGGTTGGTGATGGGCTTCATAACGACATGAAATATCATGTTATTAGGGGTCTGACTTTATCCACTCCCTAGAATCGATATGCGATACTCATAGACGAACAGACCGGACTGTACGGAGATTGTCACGGACAGGCTCAATAGGAGTTCAGATGAGTTTGCTCGTCGGCCTCCTTTTCGCTCAATACCTGGATAGCCGTTACGCACAGCTAGTGCCGCTGACGTGCTTGTGGTTAAACCCACTGTAGCGTATTGAAGAGTTTTTAGAGTCCCACACAAAGGGTTTCTCTGTTTCGGGCGAAACGATGTAGAGGTCGTATGGTTTTACGGCAGGGTTCGATAATATATGTGCACTTGTGCACGTATCATGATTCGGATTGTTAATACTAGTGTGGTTTGGTTTAAGCCGGATCTTAGTATTAGATTATTGGATTATTTTTGTCTCTTTGTATTCGTATTTTTCGGAATACGGATACGGGGATGTATATACGGTGATGGGTATTCTTGTAATTTATTACAAGGGTGCTTCTAGAAGAAGACACCTCATTTGTTTACAACCATTTTGATTAAATGGTTAATGAGGTGGAGGGATGAGGTGTTCTTTGCATGAAATGAAGCATGGCTTTGTGGTGACTCAAGGGGTGACTCATGGAGTGACTCATGGTTGCATTATTTTTGCATGCTTGATTTATTTGTGTTGTGAGATATTTTGGTATGCTTGAGAATTATTGTTCACAACATTTAGCCATTTTTTTATGGTTGCTTTACACAACACTCTCATCTCCTCATGCTTGCTTCTTCTACCTCCACCCTAAAAGTCTTATTTGTTAAGAAATCTAGGGTGTTATGAGACATATTAATCCATCATTAGACTCTACATTCTCTAGGCTATCTAGTTTAGCGAACTAGGTACCCTAGTTACCTCGGCTTTAAAGTTGGTGCTCGAACTACAAATCCTCATATTGATCATCTTCGACCAAGGAAGACCGATGATCAAGCTTGATCATGGAGGCCTCCAGGAGCTTAGGAAAATGGTAGAAGACCGAAGGACTCGAATCATTCGGTATAACCATTCTAACTCCTCTTTAGTTTGCTAGCTTATAGGTTTATGGTAAATCCGGGTTATCGGGTTGTTCTAGCGCCAGTTTATAAAATTTTTGTTCTGCAAACGATCACGGTAGATGACCAGGGCGCTGGCATAACCCAACAGATTTAACATACAAGTAAGGAAAAGAATAGATCACAACGAATAACAATGGTATGGTAACCAATCATATGACAGTACATGTAAAAAATTATAATAGATGTCAGGGAATTCATATACAAACATAGGGAGAACATATCGGGAATAAATAAAGATGGTAGTGTCATTAATGTGTAGGTTCCTTATTCTAACGCAAGTTAAGGCATGGTGTTCAACCTCTTCATGAGATTTTATACAGAATGTACCTTTTAGGCTAGGCACCACAGCTATAAGAATACATGACTACATGATTACATGTAGGGGACTCCGAAGCAATTGAACGACTCATCTTCAACTACCACAACACCCCCGGCAAACATTTGGTCAAAACTATTTGTAGTTAATACATGTTCTTGGATACATGCAATTTATTCATGTTCACAGGGGATTCACTAGTTCATGGATTCATGTATACACGGAGTTATGTCAAGTTCAAAGTATAATGCAAAAATTTATATATTCACGTAGCATGGAATTACAACCATCACAATCAAGTTTCTGACCATAATTAAATCATAAGTTCACATACAGAAAGAATTGGTACTGGATTGGAATTTGAAAATATTGTACAAAGAATAAATTGTAGTTCAGGGTGTCATGTAAATTACAAGACTAAGTATGCCTCGATCAGGTTTCAGGTGAGAGAGTTATGGTTATTTTCATTACGCTGCGTAGAGCAGGCCAATGCAGATTTTAGAATGCATGTACTGGTGGTATTTTGCATTTTCGAAACGATTATGTTCGGTATATGTTTTCGGGTATAAAATAATATTTAAGCGTCTATCTGTTATGAAAGGTTTCCCACAAGAATTATCACATTTCGATAACTAGGTAGGGTGTTATGCCTATTTTACGACAGCTGCGCAGAGGATTTATGCATCTATCCAGATTTGTCACATTTTATTAAAACACAATTTAAATTAGTTTTCGTCAGTTTTCAAGGAATCTAACCTGAGAGAAATTGTAGCTATCTCACTGTAGATCTTTCAAAAACTTGAATTTGCTCGATTTGGATTTCAGGGCAAGGAGTTATGTCTATTTGAAAACATGTATAAAACAATTTTCAACATATAAGGAAAACACATATTTCAACCTTAAGAGAAAACAACGTAAAAATTCGAATCAACTTAAATTGTGGATTTCGTACTAACCATGGGAAGACATCAATCACTCAAAGGTTAGATAACTACGATAGAGTGATCTCTGGATCATTGTGAAACATAATTTCAGGTTAAGTTGAAAATATAGGGCGCGCTTGTGTGTGTGTGTTGCGCTCCATTGAAAATCGTCCGAGAGTTTTAAAAATGGGAACTTTCGGTCCAAGACATATTTGATCGATCTGAACCTTTCAAGTTGATCACTCTACCATCAAGTTTATGTGTATGAAAAATCAAAGGGTTTGAAGACCTCTAGCCTATGTATCAGATTGAGTTTATGTTTCTATATTGAAAGACGTTTATTTTGCACTCATTTGATGCATTGGTCAGACGTCTTCAAACCCTTTGATTTTTGATACACATATAATTGATGATAGGGTGATCAACTTGAACGATTCGGATAGTTCAAATATATTGTGAATCGAGTGTTCTCATTTTTAAAAAAAAAACGCGAACCATTTTGCAATAGATCACTCCCTATATATATATATATATATATATATATATATATATATATATATATATATATATATATATATATATATGCTCACTTTGTTACAATTTAAAACGTAGCGGAAGAAATAATTTTGAAATGTAAGATAGCAATACCAAGCAAACAAAGAATCATGAACAACAACTATAACTTGAAGCAAACCAAGAGAGCTAAGGTTTTTCGTGCTACAACCTTTGTAGCGCATTAACCACTTCTCCTTGTACTCCAGCTAGTCTCCACTAGGTCCAGAACAAGCTCACTCGGTGATCTTCTCGCCAAAAATGATCCACCTTGAAATAACTCCAATACAAGTTTTAGTTTCAAATAATCTTATCATAATGAAGCAACTCACTAATCGAACTTGCTAAGAATGATTAGTAAGTGATGTAGAATTATTTTGCTCACTAATTTCTTCTCATTTATTTTCTCTCATCACTTAAGAAAAACTCAAGAGAGAGGATGAAGGTATAGAATGGCTAAGGATTCAACTATGAGAACTAAAAATATGTATGCTTATTTTTCAAAGTAAAACAAGAATGAGTCATATGATTCTACACAAAACTAAAGAATGACTCATTTTTTTTATTCATAAAAATAAATAAATATTTTTGTTCTCATCTTTAATCATATATGATTCTTATACATACAACTTGTATGTGTAAATACACATGACAAAGTGTATAAATAATATTTATATCAAATATAAATATTATTAAAGAGAAGAAATAATAAAGTGAACATGATATTAGTTTAATATATATCTATATCATATATAAATATATATCTAATTACTAAATCAACACTTGATTTAATAATCTAGTTATATCATATACGAACCGGATAATACCATTAAACATTCGATAATACGTGTATCACATATACATATTTAATCGAACTTTTGTACGTATCCCTATACGTGCCCTACATCGTTTCGCCTTTGTCGGGAAACCTCTGGGACTCTAAAGACTCGATAATAAGCTGGCAGTAGGTTAGGATCATATCCATAGCCCACATACACGTCAGCGTTACTAGCTGCATGTAAGGCTACCCAAGTATTGATCAAAAGAAGGTCAACGAGCAAGCTCATCCGAACCCTGCAAAGTCTATCAGTGACAATCACCGTACAGTCTGATATATTTGTCTAAGAATGTCGTATACCGGGTCTGGGAGGTGGAAACCGTCAGACTCCCAATAACCCGATAAGTCGTGTCGATCATAAACTCATAACCAACCGAGAAACTACTGATAACACTTATCAGTAAATCTCAATTTCCTTCGCCAAGAACTTATGGTTACAGTTGATCTGGTATAGCACGACCTCGACTCAATATACCGGAAGAGACGAAATCCCTTCGATCACTCACTACCTCATGTGCTTAGGGACTGTACCCAACTAAAACCTGTTTGCTTGACTCAGTAGAGCCATGGTAGGGTTGTAATCTAAGTACAGTAGGAACACACACTAGACACTATAACGATCTCGGGTCTATAAACTACCATGTACTGATGTCACATGAGAACTGCTATCTGATGATAGGTACAATACCATCTAAGATATCTCAGGTGAGTTATTCCAGTATAACTTATTCATCTAATGAGCACATGTATACAATCTTTGGTGTCAAACACCAATGGCTATGCGATAAAGCATTGCCATGGTCGGGGTCAAGAAACGTATACATTAGTCTACTGGAGTATCGATGCTCAGTCTCAATACTCCCGCGACTAGACTTTTAAGGATGTGCTTATAGACTACCCAGACCCCACTAGTATAATCCATATCATAATCCTGGTAGTCAAGCAATGATCCTACGGGTTTTATCATTATGTATTAGCGATACGTGATAATGAGTAAAACGTATTCACATGAATGATAAAGACAAACCAGATAGTATACTATCATCTCGAGTAAGATTGTTCTCTCATATAGGTCCTCCTTCAATTACAATAATTGCATTGAGGGCACCTATATCCAACAATTTCTCACTTGTACTTAAGGCCAATTATTTTGGTATCGCATACCTAACTTCTCTACTAACTGTTTCACAAACTGTATTCGTGAAACAACCTCATTGATTAGATCCGCTGTAATGAATCTATCTTAATCTCTGTATATCTCAATTCCGTGAAGATCAACTATCTTCCGAATTGAGTGATGCCTGCCATAGAATTTGCCTGGATAGATGATAGGACAAAGTTCATAAATGAACAATTTTATCCAGCAACTTCTTAGGTTGTATCCACAGCTGATTCATAATCAGCATCCAGCGCCATGACTACCCCAGTATCCTGTTTGGAACTCTTTCCAATATACTGCTCCCATTAAAGAGAGTAAACATATAACTCGTGATAGATACTCTATCATTCATGTCACTTAGGAAACCAAAATCGGTAACTACCTCCTACTAAAGGCTGCCATTACCTTACACCAAGAACATCCACATATGTTCTTCACTAGTTTTCTTTGTCTCTCTAGGATTGGATTAATATCTGCTTACTACATCAATTGCAAAAGCAACATCTGGTCTGGTACATAACATTGCATGATTGACCCAACTGCCGAAGCAAGTGAAAAGGCATTCATGCTAGTCGCTCTTCTCATCAGTCCAAAAGACATCTCTTTAGAGAGGGTGACTCGTCTACAGACGGGTACACTACAACGCTATGAGTTATCCATTCTAAAACACTTTTAGAATGGAGGCATCATACCTAAGTTAGGACAATCCCAACAACTCCTACTAGATTTATCTATATAGACCTAGTTACCGAATCGGTTGATATATTATCCAAAACCTTTATGGATAAACATTTTTGACTGCCATAGTTTTAACCGTACTGTAGTATAGGGATTTCACTTCCTATCAAGAGTTTGTCATCTACATACAATATGAGGAATATGACAGTACTCCCTACACCCTTCTTACAAATACCAGGTTCATCTATCATTTTGATGAAGTCAAACACTTTGACCGTGATATCAAAATGGATGATCCAGCTCCGCTATGCCTGCTTTAGTCTATAAATTGACCTAAGCTTCTTGCACACCTTCTGTTTCTCCCACTGATTATGATAACCCTCTGGCAGAGTCATATACATGTTCACTTCTAAATCCCTATTTAGAAAGACATTATATTCATCCGCCTGCCAGATATCATAGTCATGGAAAACGACAATGGCAAGTAATATCCGTATGGACTTCAGCATAGATACTGAAGGAAAAGTTTCATCACAATCCTTATCGGGTGATTTGATGAAATCTTTTACTACAAGTCTTGCTTTATTAGGTTACTACCTTTCCATTTGCACTGATCTCGAAATATCTATTTGCTCCTGATGAGTTTTACCCATTCGGGAGCACCCAACAAAGACCATACTTTGGTGTAGTGCATAGAGTCTAACTTGTATAACTCGGCATCTAGCTATCAGTCGGATATCACCACTTCTTATGGCCTGTTGATATAGTAGGGTCATCATCACATGATTCAAGCCTCCCTGTCACCGTCTACGAGGGAACGGAAGTATCTCTCAAGTGGCTGCGGTCACCTATTAAATCTATGGAGTGGCTAAGATTTGTCACAGCTAATTGAATCTTCATCTTCTACTAAATTTTCAGTAACCGTTCGTAATTCTAGAATCACTTCCAGTTCTACCATACTCTCACTAATTTCTTTTACAAGAAATTCCTTTTCTAAAAAAATGGCATGTCGAGAATAAAATAACTTTTGATCCTAAAAATGGTAGAAGTTAAACCCTTGCTAAAACTTAGGATAACTCACAAACTGCCCATTATCGAAATGTGCCTTGAGTTTATCTGGATTGTGTTTTTAAGCATAAGCCGGATAACTCCATATCTTAACAACTTTAAGATATGTTCTATATCACATATTGAATCACATACACTGATTTAGATGGAACCATATTCAATTGATATGCAACTGTTTTCAGTGCATATCCTGATTGATCAAAAATATCTAGTAACCGCAATCAAGAACGGCGTCGCTTGGTAGCTAGACGGTGAGTACGGGTCGGTCCACAAGGATGTTATGAATTTCCTAATCGCTCTTATGAGTTAATTTCGATGGACGTCGGATTGATTTAATCTAAAAACTGAATTAATCTAGATATAAATCTTGCTAGGGTTAGGTCTAGGTTAAGTTTGGAAAGTCTATAAATCTCACCGCTTTCTATACACATATTAAGATCTTATTAGGAGTTATGGTAATTATTAATAAAGGGGATTAGAATCATTTGGAAAGATGTTTCTTCCTCTAGGTTCTTGTCCTTCCTTTATCAATCCTTACCCTAACCTCCATGGAAAACAATCACAACCGGGCCTTTATACTACGGTATCACCGCTACCTCGTGGGATAGGATGCCGTAGAGAGCGGTATGTGCATGTATGCATGGAGTCCTATTAATTATATATGATGGGCAAGAAAGGGGTGAGAGATCTTCATCTCTCAAACCTTCCCCAAATCTAACCCTAACAAGTGAGGAGACTACTCGCTCATTAGGGAATTGAAAAACATTTATCTATGGCAGAGAATAAAAGATCTAACTATCTAACTAGGGCAAGGAATTAAATTTAAACTAGGGTAAGAATAGAAATTACATAGGGCAAGATAAGAAAACTTTACTCCTAAATTGATGCTCTCCAAAAGAAATCTGAATTTTATTAACGAAGGGAGGCATAAACTAATACAAGGAATTAGGCTTCTATTTATAGGACATAGAAAACCCTAGGTTTACAATTGCCTCACGTCTACATTTACCAAAATACCCCTAGGTTGACTAGTCAGAGCAGACTTGAATTATGGTAAAAAATATTTCATCTCCGGGCTTTAGATGGCCGCGGAACCGCGGCCGCAGCAAGGGTTGGGCCATGGTTCCGCAGCCCAATAGCAGGCTTATCTGCTGAAAACTTTTGTGCTTGTTCTGGGCTTTTTATTCTTCCTACTTCTTTAGTACTTTTATCAAAATGGCTTCTAGGTTTCTTCCAGATCTCCCAGTGAACAATTGCAGTGGACTTTTAACCGTTCGCTTTGTAATCTTGGACCTTGCGTTGCCTTGTACTTTGTGAACTAATCTTTTGTGTAGGCTTGATCAAGATCCTTCTATTTGTTGGTCGTAGTCTCACTTTTGCATCGTCTTTTATCTTTTTCACTGTTTTTGCTCCAAGAACCTGTAACATGTACTATGTAGCAGACATGGGTCAAAAGCACCTGTTTATTTGTAAAATGCATAAGAATGGGGAATATAATAATCCAATATTATGATATGAACATATCCCTGAATGAAAAAGGCCACTCAGCATTACTCTTCAAGGAGTGCATCCACGGATGAGTAATCTGAAAGAGAATCAAATTCTCAATAACAGAATACTTAGCATAAGTATCCACAACTTCAAAAAGTTCGAAGTATCTTGATACTTCCGATGTTAGGTTCTCTACTTTATTCTTATATCCTATAAACTTCTCAAAATATTTAGACTTTGCATTTCAATAAGAATGCGTGTCTAAAACCAGAGAACTCGTAGGAAAACGAAACTAAGTAATAGTATCAACCCCTTTTCCATATAGACACTGGATAACATACATCACTATGTATAAGTCATATGAGTTCACCAACTTATACTCTATATGTTGTAATTTGAAAACTGTATTTTGGTTAAGAATGTTTATCCCGTTATTCAATGCACCTTACCTAATCATCAAATGATAAAGACAAATATTCATAACATGTTTTTCAAAATTTATATCCTACTTTATCAAATAAATAGACGGATATATGATTTTTAAAAATTGGTGCATTATAACGGTTATTCAAAACCAAAAGTTTGCATATATGCAAAACCAGGTGATTTCTCCAATAGCAACAATTGCTTCGATTTCCGACATTAAGGATCAAATCACCTTTCCCAATACTCAAATCATTCTCAACATCTGTAACAACTTATAGATATGAGATATTAATCCGGTATCAATATACTCAGGAGTCAGAGTTAATTGGAAAACAATTCTCGATTACAATCATATACAAAATATGAAACATCAAAATTTTTCGAGGGGCGGCCTAATATTCCTAATAATGCCTCTTTCACTGCCCAGAGTCATAACAATAGTTGCATTTTCCTTTCCGCTCATTTCGACCCCTTTTGATATCTCTCCATCTTACCTTTTATATATCGAACTTAGGCTAGTTGGTTTTCTTCCTTCCCTATCTTTCAGCACCATCCTAAGGTTTGGAAGAAAAATATCCAACAAGCATAACTGGTATATTCTCCTTATTTAAGTAGCTCTCGAACTTGAGATGAGAAAGAATGGATAGACAAATGAACA
Organism: Agapanthus africanus; assembly: GCA_030015575.1. Taxonomy (NCBI): domain Eukaryota; kingdom Viridiplantae; phylum Streptophyta; class Magnoliopsida; order Asparagales; family Amaryllidaceae; genus Agapanthus; species Agapanthus africanus. The sequence goes on from CM057337.1 coordinate 143,106,609, forward strand.
GTTCAACTATTCCAAAACCAGTGTCTATTCTCGGACTGAAACAATTTCTTCAAGTTCGTATCTAGCTATACGATAGCCTTCCAAGCAATATGGATCTCTGTATCGGATACAGAGGGTTCTGGAGTAACAAAGTGGAAGTATGAGCGGCAAAGACATATGCGACTTTGTTATGAGTTAGGGCAATCATGACATTCCAAAGCCGTTGATTATAACAAGAGGGTTGGTTAACTTGGTTTATGAGTTTTAGTTTAAAGTCGGTCATGGGTCGCTGCCAATGAGAGAGAAAAGAAACACTCAGCGAGCACTCTATCCTAAATTATATTGGTTAATTAATTTATCTAATCTAGTCTCCTACTATTTTGTCAAACTCTCCTTCAAACTATAAAAAGAGAACTAAGTGGGATCATATCCCGAGAGTAACTATTGCTCACAGTGAGAATCGAGACCCAAACTATCACGGAGTGGTAAGCTTAACATAGTCAACAAGTCACCCCACACTATAGAAGGCCCGCAACTCTATAAGTTTCAGCACTTGATACTCCCGATATTGGGTTTTACCCCTAGCGACTTATGATCTTAACACAGTCAATAAATCATAAGTCGCAAGTCAAGTTCAACCCGTTATTTCGTGATTAAATTAGATCAACCCGCACGACCCTTAACATAATCAACAAAATCGTACGATCCTCCTAACCAATCGCATCAATATGCTAACAGGAAGCATCACTTAGCTACCGTACACTACGCCATAACATAGTCATCAAACGTAGCACGAATACTAAGTACTCTACTTTCTGAAATGACATAGGGCTACAACTGGTTTTTAAGAAAACCATTAACGTATTGAACTTGATATCATTGAAGGAACCATATGGTTTTGCAAATTTATAGTAACATACACTTTTTCTTAAGAGCGAACTCCGAGTGAAAGGATCAAGACTCTTCCCTCATCGAATGAGGTGCGGGATATTCCTAACCGAATATCACTATGCAAAGAAGAAGAATTGTTAGTGTATATGCCCTAGAGGCCATTACTGTATCATACTAGTATGTATATTACTTGATGGAAGCTTGGGATATTCACAGTTGTATATACAATCTTGCTCGAAATGGTAGTATGCTACTTGGTTTGTCTCTGCTTTAATATGTGCATGTGTTTCTTTTAGCATTTCGCTTATATACATATTAGTAGAGCCCTTAGGATCTTTGCTTGATTACCAGCGTTGTGATGGCGCTCACACTCGTGGGGGCTGGGTAATCCATAAGCACATCCTTATACAGGTCCCTAGTCGTTGGACCATCGAGACAGGGCATCGATACTCCGGAGTAGACTGGCGTATGCGCTTCTCATCCCAGCGTGGGAGACGGTCTGTCCCACAGCCGTCAGTACGTCGTACTTGAGATAGTATGCGGGTGCTCGTTAGGTTACGAGTACACTGGACAGGACTCGTCGGGAACTGTTGGTTGGTATTATACCTATCGTCAGTTATCAGTTCCTAGGTGATATGAGTACAGCTTAGTCCGCTGACTTGACACTGTCACTTCGCCTCGAGTGTGTTCCCACTGTACTTTGATTACTACCCTACCACGGCTCAAAGGAGTCGTGCAAACAGGTAGTAGTTGGGTGCAATCCCGAAGCACTTGGAGGCAGTGACGGTTAGACAGGATTCGTCACTCCCGGTATTGGGGGTTGACATCGCGCTGTGTCTAGGAGAGCCATTACACGAGTAGTCTCTGGCCAGGGCAAGCGAGATATACAGGTAGGTTTCCAGTGTTATCTCAGGGTGTTTTGGGCTACACTCCGACACGACTTGTACCGCTATTAGGGGACTGACGTTCACCGCCCCCTAGGCCCGCCATGCGATGTATCAGACGAACAGACCGGACTGTACGGAGACTGTCACATACAGGCTCAGTAGGAGTTCAGATGGGGTCACCTCGTCAGTCTTTTTATCGGCATCTACCTGGGGACCGTTACGTACAGCTAGTGCCGCTTGCGGTCTGTGGTTAAACCCACTGCCAGCGTAGTGTCGAGTCTTTAGAGTCCCACACAGAGAGCTATTCGCCTTTAGGCAAAATGGGTAGAGGTCGCATGGTTTTGCGACAGGGTTCGTTCACATCCGCGCACTTGTGCACGTTTGTTGTCCGAACAGCTTATACTAGCGGGCTTTGGTTTAAGCCGGATCCTAGTATATGATCTGGGATTGGTTTTATCTCTTTGTGTTCGTGTTCCTCGGAACATGAACGCGGGTGTGTATGCACAGTTGATTGAGGCAGAGGAAGAGGTTTTTCATTGGGGTTTTGGAACGGGTGTGTATGCACAGTTGACAGTCGTCTTTTTCCAAACCCTAATGATCTTGTGATTTATCAATTAATAATATTAATTAAATGAAATTGTGTCATCGTTGGGCTTGTTGACTTGTTGACCAAGGTTGACTAGTTGACTAGGTTTGAAACTTTGACCATCATCATTACCTTTTTAGATGCTCTTTGATCTTTGCAAAATCATTTATGGTGATATGATAATGGTCTATTCAAACTAACCATCACCTTTTCATTTTTGGATTAATATTATTATTTGAAAATCACATATATTTTGTTATGGTTGTAAAAACCATTTGATTCTATCATATTGACTCTATCTCCTCTTCTTCCTCTTCCTCAAGCTCTCCCCTCTCATGTGTTGAGAAACACTTGAGCTTGAGAAAAACCAATCCAAAACAATCTCTACTCTTATCTAAGGTTCTAGGATTAGCACTTCTAGCATCTTAGTTACTTCTAGCTTGAAGTTGAAGCCAAAGGTTGAGGCTCTCGGGTGGATCCTTCTTCGACGAGAGAAGACGACAAGGAGATCACTTCCGTTCACTCTAAGGAGCAAGGAGAGAAGGACGTAAAGCCCTAGGTATAACCTCTTTTCCAAGTAGCTAACTCTCTTTAGCTTGTTAGTGAGTTTTGTTTAGAAAAGATCCCGCCTTTAGTTAGTCCATGTTGCCTTGGGTGCTAAAAATCCGTTTTTTATACCGTTTCCGCCTCCCCGCAAGCACCGGGGTGGGCAACGTGGACTTACAGTGGTATCAGAGCCTAACTAAACATAAACTAGCTAGGTTAGTAAAGTGTATGGAAGTTTGATCGGAAAAATCGCAAAACCTAAACATCAAAACCCTAAGTTTCTGTTGAATTTTTTTCTGCTCTAAAAATAAAAAATCATACGTCGAAAATCATCTCAGGGTTTTGTGAAGAAAGCCACCAAAAACGATCCAGTGAATCGCTCAAAGCGCGGCGGTTCCGCGGCAAAAGCATGCCTATTGCCGCGGAACCACGGCCGTTTTGACTCGGTTCTGGTCCGAGTTTGGTGCAGTGTTCTTCTGACATGGTTTTGGGATTTTTAAGATGGTTTATTTGTGCCCAGGTTTTCCAGAAAAGAAATTTGTTATTAGGGGCCTATAAATCCGTATTTTTGATCAAACTTCACTACACTTTGACTAAAGGGTTATATCTGTGATGTTTATATGTATTGAACGTCCGCTAATCGCTATACGTCGATTAGTGGGGGTTATACGTATATGTGATCTGTGTTTGTTGATGGTATGTGTATATGAATGCGTTGGATTATCGTGGGTGAATAGCCGGGGTGGATGTGAGATGAGTGTTTCTTTTTCTTTCATTCATGTAATATGTAAATTGATGTATTATTATTTGTATGGCCGCACAACCGGGTCGGGGTTGTAGCCGTCATTGTATAATTCTTTTTATTGTTTTTGCTCCTAAGATAGACCCATGGAGGGGGTGCACAAACTACCGGGTATCTCAAAGTGCCGAGTGGCCTACTCACGGTGTTGAGGGAGGTTGCTTCGCTTCGGGTACTTGGCGGGTAGTTTGCCGCACCCGTAGGGGTCTTGGGTGGGGTATTGGTTATTCACCGCGACCGTGTAATCCTCTTTTCGTTGCAGGATCGAACGGATTGCGGATTCCTAGTATATCCAATGTATTCATCTATGATCTGTAATGTCTATCATTGCTATATATCTATATACGATAACTATTTAGGCGTTGCTTATGTTTTACAGCCGCGCTAGCCCAGCCCCCGCTCTGTCGTTAGTTAAGTAACCTAACGGGTGATGACGGGGTCTCGTGGCGAATGCGAATGGCATAAGCGTACGTCATATTTTGGTTGTTTTCTGCAATGGTAGGATTAAATGATGGGACGCATTAAAAGAACTAATGCAAGAATATAAACCAAGTAAAATTCGATTGGAACACTTTGAAAACCACTCGGTTCTTTTCAAAACTAAACTTTTAAACGCGGAGCTTGAACCACTCCTTTTAAAAGCTATCTCGTTCCATCGATTATATCAAGTTCACTACGTTCACGGTTTCGCCAAAACCATTCGTAGCCCTCCGTCATTCCACATGAATGGTCAAAAAGTATTCAAGCTATGTATTTTGGCCAAAGTCAAGGCATAGTGATTGGTAGCTATTGGGTATTCATGTGCAGCATCGATAGATGCGTTGGTTTGGGACAGTCGTGCTGCCATTTTGGCCAAAGTCAAGGGTAGGTATGGATGGTTCCAAATTAACTAGGAGAATGACGGGTAGAACTTGACATGTGACTTATGATATTTTGGCCAAAGTCAAGGTCATAAGAGCATGGTGCAAAAATCCACATCGGGAGTTTCATAAGTACTGAAATTTGCTAGCGCTGCATACCATTTGGAGTGTGATGATTCTGGTAGGATTCCTTCGGTTTTATCACACGATGATATTTGGATCCCGATCCTACTGTGAGTATATGCTACTCTTCGGGAAAACTCTCACTTAACGATCAATGCTATAAACCTAGTAGGTGTCTAGAAAGGTGTTAGCGGGGCTACACCCACAGGGAAAAGAGATTACTTAATTAAGGAACTTCGCGAAAGCGTTGGAAAACCTCCCTCGAAGTACCGACACTGGCCTGGCTGAACGGTTAAGCAAGTATTGTACGGTGAGATTGATCCCGACTAATTCTTTCTTTATGGTTTGAGAAGGGATTCGAGAGACAGTGGGAGCCATCCTGTTTAGACAAACTAAAAACCACTCTAAACTTGCAAGAGTATCATGCTAAAGTGTTTCTTTTCTCTCTCCTAATTGCAGCGACCATTCAACATGACCGGACTTAAATTATTACTAGATAAAAACATACTGACGGGGCCAAACTACAAAGATTGGCTCAGGAATGTCAAGATGGCAATCACTTACGACAAGTTGGGGTATCTCCATACCACCAAAGCTCCCCCTGTCCCAGGTCCCAAAACCAGTGTCGCGGATAGGGAAATCCGTAAGAGCTGGGAAATAGATTGCGCGAATGCCAAATGCCTCGTACTTGCCTCGATGGACAACGAACATCAGAGGAGGCATGAGAATATGGACCTAGAGTCCATATTTCTTCATACAAAAGAACTGTATGGAGAGTAGTCTCGTATCGCCAGATACGAAGTGTCGAAGAAGTTGTTTTCGGTAAGGTTAGTCGTCGGATCATCGGTAGCGGAACACGTGCTTAAGATGATTGGCTACATAGAGGAGCTCGCGGAACTTGGGACCACGTTGGAGAATGAGCTCTATACGGACTTGATTCTTCAGTCCCTTCCTTCCACTTACGCCCAGTTCATCCTGAACTTCAACTTACAGGAAAAGGAAGTTGAACTTTCAGAGCTCCTCAACATGCTGAGGAGTGCAGAGGGCACCCTATAGAAAGGTAGGGAGACATCCACTTTGTTTGTAGGAGGATCTTCCTCTTCTAGGTCCAGGGCGAAAGCCAAGGGCAAGAAGAAGAAAGCCCCCGCCAAACCAAGAGGCGGTGTCAGTAAAGTGGATACGAAGGGAAAAAGAAAGGCAACAAAGGTAGCGGGAAAGCTGGTGGGGAAGGAAGAATGCTTCTACTGTCACAAAAGTGGACACTGGAAACAGGATTGCAAGGCTTGGAAGGCCAGAACCCAGGATCTGAAGCAAGTTGCGGCTTCAGCTTCAGGTGTGTTTGTTATTGAAAACTGTCTATCAATAAACTCTACAACCTGGGTATTGGATACCGGATCAGGATCTCATATCTGTAATTCTTTGCAGGCGTTGAGAAAGCGTAGAGTTTTGAAGGCAGGTGACATGACCCTCAGAGTTGCAAACGGAGCTAGCATGGATGCTGAGGCCGTGGGGGACTATCACCTGGGATGGTCAGATGGACACTTTTTGGTCTTTCGTAGTTGTTATTTTGTACCAAATGCAACCTGTAATATCATTTCTGTATCTTTATTATCTAAAGAAGGCTATGAATTTGCATTTGTAAGTAATGTAGTGAACATTCACCTTAATCAAGTTTTGATTGGGTCAGGTACATTAAACAACGGTATATACGTATTGAACCAACCACAGATTTTCAATGTCCAGAATACACACAAAAGAAAGTCTCCAGAAATCAATAAAACTTTCTTATGGTATTGTAGACTGGATCACATCAATGAGAGAAGGTTGACTAAGTTACATACAGAAGGATATTTGGATTCGTTCGAATATCAATCGTATGCAACTTGTCAATCCTGCCTCAAAGGGAAGATGACAAAGACTCCGTTCACTGGACACGGAGTAAGAGCGAGCAAGCTCTTAGGGCTCGTACACAGCGACGTGTGCGGTCCAATGTCTATGCATGCACGAAGCGGTTATTCTTACTTCATTACTTTTACGGATGACTTTTCAAGGTACGGTTATGTCTTCTTAATGAAACATAAATCCGAGGCTTTTGAAAAATTCCAGGAATATAAGAATGAAGTAGAAAAACAAACAGGCAAAAGTATCAAGGCACTAAGATCTGATCGAGGTGGTGAATACTTGAGTGCCGAGTTCCTGGGTTACTTAAAAGAGAATGGAATTCTCTCTCAGCTTACTCCTCCATACACTCCGCAACATAACGGTGTATCGGAGAGACGGAACCGAACCCTATTGGATATGGTACGGTCCATGATGAGTAACGCTGAGTTGCCGCGATCGTTCTGGGGATATGCGCTAGAATCAGCTGCATACCTTTTGAACCGAGTTCCAACTAAGACTGTGCCTACTACACCATATCAGATGTGGTGTGGGAAGAGACCCTATCTTAATCACATTAAGACATGGGGATGTCCAGCTTTTGTAAAAAAGCAGCATGCGGATAAGCTCGAGGCACGCTCAGTACAGTGCAAATTTGTGGGATGTCCAAAGAACTCCAAGGGATATTTCTTCTATTGCGAAGAGGAACAAAAGGATTTTGTTTCTCGCCATGCCCACTTTCTAGAACACCAGTTCATAGAAAAAGAAATAAGTGGGAGCGTAATAGAACTGGAAGAAATTCCAGAACCACGAGCTATTACTGAAAGGTTAGTAGAACCAGAGGGTTCGAAGGATCAGGACATTCCCACGCCACTCCGCAGGAGTATTAGGCAGTCTCATCCGCCCGAGAGATACTACGGTTTTCTCATTGACGGGGATAGAGAGGATTGCATCATAGATTGTGATGAGCCTACTAGCTTCCAGCAAGCCATTCAGAGCGTCGACTCGGTAAAATGGCTGAATGCAATGCGGAACGAAATGGAGTCCATGTACAGCAACAAAGTATGGACGTTGGACATTGCTCCAGATGGGGTAAAACCCGTAGGATGCAAGTGGATCTTCAAAAGGAAGATTGGTGTAGATGGACAGGTTGAGACCTATAAAGCTAGACTGGTTGCAAAGGGTTTTCGTCAGCGACCTGGTTTGGACTATGACGAAACCTTTTCTCCAGTAGCTATGCTGAAATCCATTCGGATCCTTCTTGCCATTGCTTCCTTCCACAATTATGAGATTTGGCAGATGGACGTAAAAACCGCTTTTATAAATCGACATTTAGAGGAGTGTGTCTATATGGACCAGCCAGAGGGTTTCATTCAGAGTGGGAGCAGCGGAAAGGTGTGCAAGTTTCTTAAGTCCATTTATGGACTAAAGCAGGCATCGCGGAGTTGGAACATCTGTTTTGATGAGACGGTCAAGGAATTTGGCTTTATCAAAAATCCAGATGAACCATGCATCTATTGTAGATTTGTAGCGAGAACTGTAGTATTCCTCGTTTTATACGTGGATGACATTCTCTTAATAGAAAATGACATTCCTATGCTACAATCTGTCAAGGGGCTCTTGTCACACAGGTTCTCCATGAAAGACCTGGGCAATGCCTCGTACATTCTGGGGATCCGGATCTACCGTGACAGATCCAAGAGGATTTTAGGACTCTCACAGTCCAGGTACATCGACACCATACTGAAAAGATTCAGTATGGAAGATTCCAAGCGCGGTAATTTACCGGCTTGTCACGGGATCACCCTCTCCAAAGAGATGTCTCCCAAGACTGATTTGGAGAGGGATCACATGTCTATTATACCCTACGCTTCTGCGGTAGGCTCTATAATGTATGCGATGTTGTGTACCAGACCAGATGTGGCTTATGCACTGAGTGTGGTAAGCAGGTATCAGTCAAACCCTGGGGAGAAATATTGGATAGCGGTAAAGAACATTCTCAAGTACCTGAGAAGGACTAAGGAGATGTTCTTGGTGTATGGCGGAAAAGACCTCCAGATTGAGGCCTTTGCTGACTCCAGCTTCCAGAGTGACAAGGATGATTCCAAGTCCATGTCGGGTTTTGTCTTTACCCTCAATGGAGGGGCGGTGTGTTGGAAGAGCTCCAAACAGGAAACCGTTGCTGACTCGACTATGGAAGCGGAATATATCGCTGCATCTGATGCCGTAAAAGAAGCTGTCTGGATGAGGAAGTTCTTGAAAGAACTTCAGGTGGTTCCGTCCATTGTTGATCCAATACCTCTGTATTGCGACAACAACGGGGCTATAGCTTTAGCGAAGGAACCCAGGTCCCATCAGAAATCCAGACACATCTTGAGGCGGTATCACCTGATCAGGGAGATCGTGGATCGCCAGGAGATCGAGGTTCGGAGGGTTGCTTTAGAAGATAACACCGCAGATCCATTCACGAAGGCCTTACCCCAGACTCAGTTCGAGCGGCTGATCGAGATGATAGGTCTTCGATACGCCAGTACATAGCCTCAGTGCAAGTGGGAGATTGTTAGTGTATATGCCCTAGAGGCCATTACTGTATCATACTAGTATGTATATTACTTAATGGAAGCTTGGGATATTCACAGTTGTATATACAATCTTGCTCGAAATGGTAGTATGCTACTTGGTTTGTCTCTGCTTTAATATGTGCATGTGTTTCTTTTAGCATATCGCTTATATACATATTAGTAGAGCCCTTAGGATCTATGCTTGATTACCAGCGTTGTGATGGCGCTCACACTCGTGGGGGCTGGGTAATCCATAAGCACATCCTTATACAGGTCCCTAGTCATTGGACTATCGAGACAGGGCATCGATACTCCGGAGTAGACTAGCGTATGCGCTTCTCATCCCAGCTTGGGAGACGGTCTGTCCTACAGCTGTCAGTACGTCGTACTTGAGATAGTATGCGGGTGCTCGTTAGGTTACGAGTACACTGGACAGGACTCGTCGGGAACTGTTGGTTGGTATTATACCTATCGTCAGTTATCAGTTCCCAGGTGACATGAGTACAGCGTAGTCCGCTGACTTGACACTGTCACTTCGCCTCGAGTGTGTTCCCACTGTACTTTGATTACTACCCTACCACGGCTCAAAGGAGTCGTGCAAACGGGTAGTAGTTGGGTGCAGTCCCGAAGCTCTTGGAGGCAGTGACGGTTAGACAGGATTCGTCTCTCCCGGTATTGGGGGTTGACATCGCGCTGTGTCTAGGAGAGCCATTACACGAGTAGTCCCTAGCCAGGGCAAGCGAGATATACTGGTAGGTTTCCAGTGTTATCTCGGGGTGTTCTTGGCTACACTCCGACACGACTTGTACCTCTATTAGGGGACTGACGTTCACCGCCCCCCTAAGCCCGCCATGCGATGTATCAGACGAACAGACCGGACTGTACGGAGACTGTCACATACAGGCTCAGTAGGAGTTCAGATGGGGTCACCTCGTCAGTCTTCTTATCGGCATCTACCTGGGGACCGTTACGTACATCTAGTGCCGCTTACGGTCTGTGGTTAAACCCACTGCCAGCGTAGTGTCGAGTATTTAGAGTCCCACACAGTGAGCTATTCGCCTTCAGGCGAAATGGGTAGAGGTCGCATGGTTTTGCGACAGGGTTCGTTCACATCCGCGCACTTGTGCACGTTTGTTGTCCGGACAGCTTATACTAGCGGGCTTTGGTTTAAGCCGGATCCTAGTATATGATCTGGGATTGGTTTTATCTCTTTGTGTTCGTGTTCCTCGGAACATGAACGCGGGTGTGTATGCACAGTTGATTGAGGAAGAGGAAGAGGTTTTTCATTGGGGTTTTGGAACGGGTGTGTATGCACAGTTGACAGTCGTCTTTTTCCAAACCCTAATGATCTTGTGATTTATCAATTAATAATATTAATTAAATGAAATTGTGTCATCGTTGGGCTTGTTGACTTGTTGACCAAGGTTGACTAGTTGACTAGGTTTGAAACTTTGACCATCATCATTACCTTTTTAGATGCTCTTTGATCTTTGCAAAATCATTTATGGTGATATGATAATGGTCTATTCAAACTAACCATCACCTTTTCATTTTTGGATTAATATTATTATTTGAAAATCACATATATTTTGTTATGGTTGTAAAAACCATTTGATTCTATCATATTGACTCTCTCTCCTCTTCTTCCTCTTCCTCAAGCTCTCCCCTCTCATGTGTTGAGAAACACTTGAGCTTGAGAAAAACCACTCCAAAACAATCTCTACTCTCATCTAAGGTTCTAGGATTAGCACTTCTAGCATCTTAGTTACTTCTAGCTTGAAGTTGAAGCCAAAGGTTGAGGCTCTCGGGTGGATCCTTCTTCGACGAGAGAAGACGACAAGGAGATCACTTCCGTTCACTCCAAGGAGCATGGAGAGAAGGACGTAAAGACCTAGGTATAACCTCTTTTCCGAGTAGCTAACTCTCTTTAGCTTGTTAGTTAGTTTTGTTTAGAAAAGATCCCGCCTTTAGTTAGTCCATGTTGCCTTGGGTGCTAAAAATCCGTTTTTTATACCATTTCCGCCTCCCCGCAAGCACCGGAGTGGGCAACGTGGACTTACAAGAATATGGCTATAATTTTCTTTTGTAAAAAGTTGGTTCCATCAACGTATTTTAGGTTTGTTTTCTTTTCATTAATCCGAATTAATGCAATCCCTTCAATTAGATAATCTCAAATTATCTAGCATCTCCTCACACCATTACAGAAAAAGCATGATATGAAAAGAAAAATAGAATGCTTATATATGCCATCCGCATTCTCCACGGGGCCCCGGGTCTTCACTATAAAGTTACATAACTTACAGCAGGACGGGGGCAGGGCTAGCACGGGTGCAAAATGTATATAGCATTTATTTATATATCATAGCAGGCATATAATCAGCATTACAAGAAAGCGATAAATATCATCGCAGGCAGGTAAACACATTACAGACATGCAATGAACATCACAGAATATGGAAAAGCGGATATACTAGGAATAACGCTTTTAAATTGAGCCAATCATGAAACACGAAATTCCACGGTCGTGTGAATAGCCCGTACATTTTCGATCCCTGACCCCTACGAGCATGATAAGCCACCCGCCAATCCTAGTAGTGAGGCAACATGCACTCGATATCATGAGCAGGACACCTATTGCTATCTAAAACCCGATAAGTTGGGCGCTTCTCCGTGAGTCATACCTAACCCCCAACAAAAGCGGCGAACCACCTGCCAATTCTAGAATAGGGTAAGCCGGATCTCAACTCTTCGAGATTGCCACCCGCTGTATTCTAGAATCCGGTGATCCGTGCATTTCTCTGCAGGGTATCCTAGTACATGAATAGAAAAATATATACATCAAGTGGTGACATCAATCTCAACTCGAAAGTGTCCCAATGAAAAAATATACAAACGACGGCAACGACGGCCACATGTCGACTGCTCGTCCCAAATAAATGAAATACATATGACATCAAAAGTACAAGCATCTCACATGAGGGGCTATTCAATAACGACAATCCATTTAATCCATCACAACAACAACCACAACAACAAATGCGCAATCTCGTCTAATTAATCATATAGCAATTAGGCGACGTTTAGCAACGCATATCCTTATTGCACCCATATTCTAGCCGACTAAATCAAACACTTTGATTTAGTCGATTCGAAACATGACATTAGAATTTATAAACCGCGAGATCACTAACTTGAAATTCCAAAAACAGAATTTCAAGTTCATCCCGGCAACGAAAATCCCCTCATTTTTGCGCGAAATCGAACCCCGATAACCCTATAAAACGCCACACTATATGATCCTTGATTCGGACCTGAAACGGGGCCGAATCAAGGGCGGGATCATCCCTACTTCAGGGTTGAATCGGCCCTGGAACATCCCCAAATCGGGGATGATCCAGTGGTTGATTCAGCCTCCGATGGCTGAATTGGCCTCGGTTCCGCCCTGAATCAGGGCCGAATCGAGCTCAAATTAGATGATTTCAGGTTATCATGAGCATACTCTAAATTCTTGGTCCGAACCAAGAATCCGGTGGCTCCGGAATAAGAAAAAATGAGAGCTATTCATGAAAAATTTTAAAACTAGTTTTGAAAAAATTGTGTTTAATGAATTCCAATATCATAATGACAAGTTCTAATTTTTGCACCGGCTCTAATAACACTGTTAGTTTGCTATGCTCACTTTGTTGCAATTTAAAATGTAGAGGAAGCAATAATTTTGAAATTCCAGAGAGCAATACCAAGCAAACAAAGAATCAAATATATGAAGCAAGCCAAGAGAGCTATTCTAAAGGTTTTTCATGCTACAACCTTTGTAGCGCGTTTGCCAGCTCTTCTTGAACTCTGGCTAGTCTCCACTAGGTACAGAACAAGCTTTCCCGGTAATCTCCTCGCCAAAGATGATCCACCTTAAGATAACTCCAATACAAGCTTTATCTTCAAATGATCATATCATCATGAAGCAACTCACTAATTAAACTTACTATGAATGATTAGTAAGTGATGTAGAATTAATTTTCTCACTAATTTCATATCATTTCTTTTCTCTCCTCGCTTAAGAAAAACTCAAGAGAGATGATGAAGGCATGGAATTGTTAAGGATTCAACCATGAGAACTAAAAATATGTATGCTTATTTTTCAAAGTAAAACAAGAATGAGTCATATATTTCTACACAAAACTAAAGAATGACTTATTTTCTTTTATTCATAAAAATAAATAAATATCTTTTTTCTCATCTTTAATCCTATATGATTCTTATACATACAACTTGTATGTGTAAACACACATGACAAAGTGTATAAAAAATATTTATATCAAATATAAATATTATTAAAGAGAAGAAATAATAAAGTGAACATGATATTAGTTTAATATATATCTATATCATATATAAATATATGAATCTAATTACTAAATCAATACTTAATTTAATAATCTGGTTATATCATATATGAACCAGCTAATATCATTAAACATCCGATTAAAATACGTGTATCATATAGACGTGTTTAATAGAACTCGTGCACGTATCCGTATACGTGCCCTACATCGTTTCTCCTGTGCTAGGAGACCTCTGTGTGAGACTCTAAAGACTCGACAATACGCTGGCAGTAAATTAAGATCATATATAAAGGCCACAAGCACGTCAGCGGTACTAGCTGGACGTAACGGCTCCAGGTATTGATCGAAAGAAGGTCAACGAGCAAGCTCATCTAAACCCTGCAAAGTCTATCAGTGACAATTAACATACAGTCTAGTCTCTTCGTCTAAGAGTATCGCATACTGGGTCTGAGAGGTGGAAACTGTCAGACTCCCAATAACCCGATAAGTTGTTTCGATCATAAACTCATAACCAACCAAGAAACTACTTGGCCAAGGACTTATGGTTATAGTTGATTTGGAATAGCACGACCTCGACTCCCTATACCGGGAAACTTCTTAATATACACATGAGAAAGAATAAATGAAACGATTTATGGTGACTATGATTATATTGAGAGAAAAAATAGACACCGCCATGCACATGACCTAATTATAACTTCTTGATTTGAATTACGCAAAATTACCTAATGTTATATGATAATAATTAAGGGTTTAAAGTCTAGTATATAAATTATGTGTCGAAAGGCAACATACTATATTCCAATTAATAATAAACGTGAAATTAAATCTAGATTCATAAAATATGATTTTTACCCTTTTAAAAGTTGTATTAATCTATTATCCCTAAATAGCAAAGGTTACGTGACAAGAGAACGAGAGAGAAGAGAACTTACTATCAAGATCATCCTTGTCGATCGAAGATACCTCGCTTTGATCAAGACAATGGAGATGATGTGTGGAGGGGCTTCTTTTCCAAAAATGTTCTTTGTTCTTGCTAGGATCCTTAGGGCTTGAGAGAAAAACAACAAGAGGGAAAAGACAGGGGAAGAGGATGAAGATTCGTATTAAAAAAAGAGACGGATAAAAAAGAAAAAGAAATTAGGGTTGAAGGATTTATATTGGCGTATGGTCCCTCGGTTTGATTTATAAAAATTAAGGTAAGAATCTGAGATATACACAACAAGATAAGATCGCATGACAAAGATCGTGTGAGATTTCACCGGCCCAACGGGTCGAGTTAAGGAGCGTGAATATGGGACCAAACCACTATCCAGGGCGGCTATATTACGATCCGGGACGGTCATTTGGTGGCCTCCCGAGGCCCAGTCTTGGTCAGTGGGCCCCAGTTGGTCCCATTAAGCCAAAATATTATATATTTGACATATATAGTTTCGGGGTTTGTAGGGCACGTACATAAACCTATAGTCCTAAAAAGAAATCAAAGAAATGAAATTAAATATGTTATTAATACAAGGGATCAAACTCATAACCTATGAGATGGCGATGCAAGCAGGTAACCGGTAGGTACTATTAATCATCATGCACATAATTTGCAAGAAAATTCATATATACCTACTTGATTCAAAAAACAAGTTTGTTTATCGCCGAAGACTGGACATAGAAATGGAGATGTCTAGCCTGAATTTGGGGGCAGATACTATCTGCACATTTCTATCCACTTCACTGAAGATACCAAGTTGATTTATGGCATCGTATATCAGAGGTTTGGATAGATACGACCAATGTAAAAGACTTTATCAGATTCCCCCTCATTTGTGAAGGGTTTTTTATTATGGGGATGCTCTTTCCTGCAGACGCAAGTCCCTGCAGTTAATTATATTATCACGTTGCGATAACCATTTTCTCCTGCTCCAGTAGTTCACTTCGTGTCGTGTGTTATTTTGTTTATTAAGGTTGCCCGTGGATTGTATACGGAGAGTATTTATGTCGTCGCCCATAGGGCGCGGATTAGTCCAAATCCGTATATTTTAGATTTGGGGTTTGAACTTAGATTGTATGTATTCCCTCAGTTCAAGGATATTGTTTCATTTAAGGACCGTTAATCAGTTTTTAGATTAAGATCAACTTAAATATGTAAGCATTTGGGCTCAATTTATTTTAACTAAGCATACGTTAGTCTTATTTGAGACTAAGATCAACTTAGCAATATTTTCAGGATCATTAAATTTTATTAAGATCCCACAACAGAGCATTTTGGTTCAGCTGCAAGTAAACTTTAGAAAAACTTAGCCAATTTGGACTCGATCTTGGGCTTTCTTTTTCCAGAAGGGCTAAACACTTATTTGTTGCTCTAGCGCTCATGTGGGAAGCACGTGAAGCACTTAGACCTAGACTTTGCCCTATCAGTGCTAAGAACTTAGTCGATTTGACTAGATATAGTGCTAAGCACTCTGTACAGCTCTCACGTGGGAAGCACATGAGGCACTGAGCATTTGTTTTGGGGCACTCACGTGGAAAACACGTGAGGCGCCGAGCTCAGATTTTTGGGCGTTCACGTGGAAAGCAAGTGAGGCGTCGTGTTTATATTATTTGGCGCTCATGTACGCTCATGTAGGAAGCACGTGAGGCGCTGAGTTTATATTTTAGAGATTTAATCTCTATTGATGGCGTTTTGACCATTGATGATCATCAAGATCTCTATTTTGAAGAACTGGGATCAAGTGTTTATGAACTAAGTTCTTACGTTTTTTATTATAAGAACTAAGTTCTTTATAGGGTTAAACCATGTTTTTAGAGAAATTAAATTTCTGGAACATGATTATTTTCTCTCTTTTCCTTTTTATCTAGTTTTTCCCCTAAATTTTGAGGCTGAAGAACATAATTGTAACGCTTTAGATTTCGGTTAGTGTTCGTTTAGACGTTAATGCGGGTTTACTGTAAAAAGTTTACCAATTAGGGTTTCTCACATTTTATAATATTTAATTTATAAATTATTATTATTTTTTATAAGCATGCACGCACGTGTGCACGTAAAATGTGAGCTTTGTTGTGCTAAATTTGATCTTAGCAACCTTGACACTTAACCTAATTCTTTGTTTACCCTAATCTTTTCTTTAATCCAATCCTTTACCATAATTCCCTGATCTTTTGTGAGAAGAAGGTGAGATATTTGTTTGAGTGATGAGGTGTGTGTGAAGGCATTAATGATGATTAAATGCTATGATACACTCACCCTCATCTCACACCCTACACTCACCTCCCTCTCTTTTTATCATTTCCTCTCTCTCTTTTTCTCTATCTCTTCTCATTTTATTCTTTCCTCACAAAACAAACTGAACACTCTCTTTCCCTCACCAAATTCATCTCAAATCCTTCACAAATATCACAAAAATCACATCTTTGTATCACTTTTGCCTCTTGGATTCCTTGGATCATGCAAAGCTAGGATCTTTGTGTTCTTTTGGCTAGGTAATGATCCCTATCTGTTCTTTTTATAGTTTTGTGATATGTTGGTAGTTAGTTTCAGTTTAGATTGTTTAAAGTTTAGTTTTGTGCATAATATCGTATTTTTAGTGTCGATTTGTGATATATGTAATCTGCTGTGACCTGGAAAATTTACTAGAAAACTAAATAATGTGGTTGTGTTGTACCTGTGACCAAAGGACCCCACCCGAGACACGAGACCCACCCCACCGGCCAGGGCCGGCGACGTCTGAAGGGAATTCCGGCGAGATCGGTCGTAGGTAGGAGTTAGGGTTTAGGTTTTTCTGGGTAGGTCTATACTATGGTTTGGGTAAGTTTGGTCTTGTTTGATTGTTGAGTTTTCTCTGTATGCAAAATCAGGGATCACCTAGGTAGTTTCTAGTGTTTTGTGTCCGCGCGATACGTTATACGACACGGATCGTGCACTTTGTGTGGTTTTGCTCTTGGGTTAGTTTCGTCGTGTCGCTATGCACGTTAGCCACAATACGAACACTTGAGTGTATATTTTGTGTTGTTGTGTCGGTCTAATGTAGTTGTACGCATTTTTGATCTATTATTAATATATATTAGCTTTATTGTTTTAATGTTGCAGGTTCGTAGGTGGGGACTTCGGACACTGCTACGAGGGGAAAACAGGTGGTAGACTTCACCTAGCTTGGAGCGTTGGTGAGTAGATTTAACATCTGCAAGGGAATCGCCCGCATGGCGTTATGCGTCTGGACTAGAGATGTTAATTCTGTCGCATATTCCATATCATATTTAGAATGGCGCATCTACCCTACTACTTAGTTATTGTTGTGCTTGGACTAGTATCCTTAGGACACTGCACTATTATTGACGATTCATATTGCACGAGCACCGATTGTATGTCACACACACCGTCAATAATTGCCATGTCACGCACAACCCACTTATAGATATGATATTGCTTGGTTAAGGACATTGAGACATTGATTCATATTTCTTATCGCATATGACATATAGCATACCTGTATACCTACATGCTTACACATATGCCTTGACATACTTACATGCTAGATACATGTATACCTATAGGGTTTTGTACCATTAGTGATAGGTACATACACACTTTAAGACATAGCTACAGGTATACCTTGCACACATACTTCACTTATACCCAGGGGGTGTATTACATCATTTACTTATAGGTAGATACATACACCTTGCTATACCTTTATGTTTACACATATATGTGGTTATAACTACATGTTTACCTTTACTTGATGTTATTTAGAATTGGAGAAATTAGGAACCGCGTGATTTTTATATTAACTTGTTGCAGTTAATTAGCGACTTTTCCTTTATATGCTTTCATAAAGTTTTATGTTGTATATATTATATTCATGGATTTTCGCATTGAGATATGGATTTTTCATGATGTTTTCTGGATTTGGGGACCATGGGAGTTCATGAAATTATGCATTATTTGAAAAACCCGGTTTCCCTTGATATGATATTTCAGCATCCACCATGAGATTTATCGGTTCTGATTATATACTCCATACGAGGGTCGGGTGCTGTATGAGAATACATGGTGGGGCCCGGTACGGTTTCCCTCGGCAAGATGATCGACGGTCCATGCCGATTGAGCCTGGAAGGTGGGCAAGTACCTACCGGTGACATTACCAATGACTCGGCAGTTATCATGTGGATACCGGCGGGAGTCATGTACGTATAGATACGTGGAAAGACGAGGGTTGGAAGTAGGCACTCGTGCTTTTCGGATAGCGTGTGATACAAACCTATCAGGGTGCCAGTCTTGGTGACAGCACCTGATAGATCAGTATTTCTGTATCGATGCTTGACACATTGTTTTCAAGATATTCCTTTTTACTTCTTGTATATATAACAGTGGGTTACGACACTGTTATATATGCCCTTACACCGATATTTGTGGAATGGGACGCTAATATATGTGTATTGATATTTTTACTTCTTTGTATATATAACAGTGGATTAGGCCGCTATTATATATGCCCTTACACCAATATTAGTGGAATGGGACGCTAATATATGTGTATTGACATTTTTACTTCTTTGTATATATAACAGTGGATCAGGCCGCTGTTATATATGCCCTTACACCAATATCAGTGGAATGAGATGCTAATATATGTGTATTGACATTAATTTATATACATCATCATATTTATTCATGCAAATATATTTAGGATGTTAGAATTTTACTTGAGATTAGATTTGGGATATAGGTGATTTATTTGAGATTTGATACAGGATATATATGAGATTGCTGATTTGTACATTTAGGATATAGGAGATTTATTCGAAAGTGTACATTTAGGATTTGTGAAACTTATATGATATGAGAGCCAATTTGAGGAATTGGGATTTGAATTTGTCTTGATGGATTGTGATCCTACCACGATATCAGGATTCCGTGGAAATGACATATTTCATTCCATACTCCACATTTATTATTTATGCACTGCTTCATGTATTAGTAGTACCCGTTAGTGTACTTTTCATGACTGTTGCATTTACATACCTTTATTTATATGCATTACTTCATGTGTTAGTTGTACCTGCTAGAGTACCTTTCATGACTGTTGCATATATACATTTTCATATCATTATTGCATGATTATTGCATTTATATGACCTTTTATTGCTATTAATTGCATTTGTTTGATTCGCGTTGTACGTGCATACTTGCGATTAGCTGCATATGTTATTTACTATTCACGAGTTGGCAACTCACCCCTGTTGTGCCACAGTTGTTTTGCAAAGTGTTCCCCAGAGTAGTCGAGGCAGGCTATTCATCTATCTATCATCTTTTGCTACGGATACCGCATCGGCTCACAGTGTGCTGTTTTGCTTAGGTGGGTTTTGTGGTTATTCGTGTTGTAATGTATATTCGTTGTATCCTTGTACTCTCCATCTACTACTTTCATGTTTGACTTAGAGACTCGTGTGAGGACGATATTGTATATTATTTTGTGACTTGTTGTCTTTTATACAGTTTCCTTTCTATCGTCTTTCATTTCTTCGCTACGGCGTCATATATTTGTTGTGGTAGTTGTTTTCCTCCTTTGGGCGTGTATTTGCTCCCATTTAGGGATGCTTTACTTTCATTTATGTTGTACCCATTTTTGGGGCTAGTTTTTACAAAGGAGGTGCTGCCAAAATTTTAAAGGAAATAAAGTTGGACTTTTAAAGAATTTGGGTTGCGATTTCAAATGTTTCAAAACTTTTATTATCTTTTCTTACTACTTTTAATGGTTTAGATTTCTGGGTTTTGGTTTTCTTTTACTGCGTTACGCCTATAGACGTTGCGTAGTATTAGGGCCGTCACGTGCCAATTTCGGGGCATGACAAAGTTGGTATCAGAGTGCTAGGTTTTTACCTTTCGAAGTGTAGGATGACCTTGGTATGATGGAGTAGGTAACTTAAGCAGAGTAACGTAGTGTGTGTATGTCTGCAGCATACTCACGATGCGGTACTCCGCCTAAAGTGACCTAAGTACATTGCTTGAAATTCCTTCCTTGATGATTCATATCTTTGTGATTCGATTTCCGTCTTCTTATTGAATCATTTTTCCATTTATAGCCTTGCCACCGATGACTATGGGGACCCAGAGTGATGCAGCGAGGGCCGAGGTCAGGATTGACTCGGGTGAGACGAGGACTAACCCGGATGGCATGCTCGTTGCACAGGAGCAGACGGATTCGCAGATAGCATCGCTCGGCTTGTGGCAGAGATGCAGGACATGCGCCAGACGATGAGCTCATTGGTTGAGGTTGTTCGAGCGCAGCGACAGGAGGTTGTCACCCGTGTTAACCAGTTGTTCCTTGTGATCGGCATGCAGCAGTCCGTCACCTACATAGCACCAGTGGATGCAGCCCCAGTTTACGAGACACGTCTTCTAGAGACTTTGAGAGTTCCGGAACAGTGGAGGACTCGTACTGTTTGTAAGTCCATATTGCGACCCCCGGTTCTTACGGGGAGGCGGAAACGGTATAAAAAACGAATTTTTATCGCAAGAGGCAACATGGACTAACTTATGGTCGGGATCGTTACCTAAACTAAAACTAGCAAACTAAGCTAAAGATATTTAGCTACTCGGATGAAGATGGTTATACCTAAACTTGAACTCCTTCTCTTCAAGCTCCGGTGGTGGTCCGATGGCTCCTTCTCGTCGTCTCCGTACGCCGAAGATAGATCCACTTGAAAGCTCCAACCTTTAGCTCCTTCTTCGGTCTTTGAAGAAACTAGTTCACTTGGTTTGCTAAACCTAGTGAACTAGAATGAGTAGAGAGGAAAATAGAATGGGATTTTATCTATGGTTCTTGATTCTCAACTCATGAGACAAGAGAACCATAGATCAAGAGAGGGAGCAAGAGGTTGAGGGTGAGAGCAAGGGGAGAGCTCAAGAACAAGAGAGAGAATGAGCAAGAAAGAATGAGGCTCTCTTTTCTCTCTCACCCTCTCATAATCCAAAGTGATCATAACTCATCATATCAAAAAAGTCTTTTGGTGATGGTTAGAAGCAACCATAAGGTTATCATATCATGCACTCATTTTACTCAAAAAGCAAGCAAGAAAAAAGTCTTTGGCATGAAATGATAACCATGGTTATCATGATGGTCAACTAGTCAAGCCTAGTCAACCGGTCAACAAGTCAACAAAAGTCAACAAGTCACCAAAGTCAACAAGTCAACAAAAGTCAACAAGTCAACAACCATATCACCATAATACTTAATTAATATAATAGTTAATCACATATCATATTCTCATTAGGGTTGAGCAAAAAGTCAAAAGTCAACGGTCAACTGTCAACAACCCTAATGAGAATCCACTGCCTCTGCCTCCCTGTCAACTGTGCATACACACCCGCATCCGCGTTCCGAGGAACACGAATGCAAACTGGATAAATCCAATCCCATAAGGTACACTAGGATCTGGCTTAAACCAAAGCCCGCTAGTGTAAACTTGTCCGGACACTGTACGTGCACACGTGCACGGATGTGACCGAACCCTGTCGCAAAACCATGCGACCTGTCGCAATACCATGCGACCTCTACTCTTTTGCCTAAAGGCGAAAAGCTTTCTGTGTGGGACTCTAAAGACTCGACACTACGCTGGCAGTGGGTTTAACCACAGACCGCAAGCGGCACTAGCTGTGCGTAACGGTCCCCAGGTAATGCCGACAAGAAGACCGACGAGGCGAAACCCATCTGAACTCCTACTGAGCCTGAGTGTGACATTCTCCATACAGTCCGGTCTGTTCGTCTGATACATCGCATGGCGGGCCTAGGGGGCGGTAAACGTCAGTCCTCCAATAGCGGTACAAGTCGTGCCGGAGTGAAGCCCAATACACCCTGAGATAACACTGGAAACCTACCAGTATATCTCGTTTGCCCTGGCCAGGGACTACTCGTGTAATGGCTCTCCTAGACACAGCGCGATGTCAACCCCCAATACCGGGAGAGACGAATCCTGTCTAACCGTCACTGCCTCCAAGTGCTTCGGGACTGCACCCAACCACCACCTGTTTGCACGACTCCTTTGAGCCGTGGTAGGGTAGTGATCAAAGTACAGTGGGAACACACCCGAGGCGAAGTGACAGTGTCAAGTCAGCGGACTAAGCTGTACTCATGTCACCTGGGAACTGATAACTGACGATAGGTATAATACCAACTAGTCAGTTCCCGACGAGTCCTGTCCAGTGTACCCGTAACCTAACGAGCACCCGCATACTATCTCAAGTACGACGTACTGACGGCTGTGGGACAGACCGTCTCCCACACTGGGATGAGAAGCGCATGCGCTGGTCTACTCCGGAGTATCGATGCCCTGTCTCGATAGTCCTGCGACCAGGGACCTGCATAAGGATGTGCTTATAGATTACCCAGCCCCACTAGTGTGACGGCCATCACATCGCTGGTAATCAAGCAAAGATCCTAAGGGCTCTACTAATGTGTATAGGCGATATACAAAAATAAACACATGTACACATTGAAGTAGAAACAAACCAAGTAGCATACTACTATTTTGAGCAAGATTGTATATACAAGGTGAATATCCCAAGCATCCATTAAGTAATATACAAACTAGTATGATACAGTAATGGCCTCTAGGGCATATACACTAACAATCTCCCACTTGCACTAAGGCCATGTACTGGCGTATCGAAGACCTATCATCTCGATCAGCCGCTCGAACTGAGTCTGGGGCAGGGCCTTGGTGAATGGATCAGCAGTGTTATCTTCTGAAGCGACTCTCCGAACCTCGATCTCCTGGCGATCTACGATCTCCCTGATCAGGTGATACCGCCTCAAGATGTGCCTGGATCTCTGATGGGACCTGGGTTCCTTCGCTAAAGCTATAGCCCCGTTGTTGTCGCAATACAGAGGTATTGGATCAACAATGGACGGAACCACCTGAAGTTCTTTCAAGAACTTCCTCATCCAGACAGCTTCTTTTGCGGCATCAGATGCAGCGATGTATTCCGCTTCCATCGTCGAGTCTGCAACGGTTTCCTGTTTGGAACTCTTCCAACACACCGCCCCTCCATTGAGGGTAAAGACAAAACCCGACATGGACTTGGAATCATCCTTGTCACTCTGGAAGCTGGAGTCAGCAAAGGCCTCGATCTGGAGGTCTTTTCCGCCATACACCAAGAACATCTCCTTAGTCCTTCTCAGGTACTTGAGAATGTTCTTTACCGCTATCCAGTGTTTCTCCCCAGGGTTTGACTGATACCGGCTTACCACACTCAGTGCATAAGCTACATCCGGTCTGGTACACAACATCGCATACATTATAGAGCCTACCGCAGAAGCGTAGGGTATAATAGACATGCGATCCCTCTCCAAATCAGTCTTGGGAGACATCTCTTTAGAGAGGGTGATCCCGTGACAAGCTGGTAGGTTACCACGCTTGGAATCTTCCATACTGAATCTTTTCAGTACGGTGTCGATGTACCTGGACTGAGAAAGTCCCAATATCCTCTTGGATCTATCACGATGGATCCGGATCCCCAGGATGTATGAGGCATCACCCAGGTCTTTCATGGAGAACCTTTGTGACAAGAACCCCTTGACAGATTGTAGCATAGGAATATCATTTCCTATTAAGAGAATGTCATCCACGTATAAAACGAGGAATACTACAGTTCTCACTACAAATCTACTATAGATGCATGGTTCATCTGGATTTTTGATAAAGCCAAATTCTTTGACCGTCTCATCAAAGCAGATGTTCCAACTCCGCGATGCCTGCTTTAGTCCATAGATGGACTTAAGCAACTTGCACACCTTTCCGCTGCTCCCACTCTGAATGAAACCCTCTGGCTGGTCCATATAGACACACTCCTCTAAATTTCCATTTAGAAAAGCTGTCTTTACGTCCATTTGCCAGATCTCATAATCGTGGAAGGCAGCAATGGCAAGAAGGATCCGAATGGATTTCAGCATGGCTACTGGAGAAAAGGTTTCGTCGTAGTCCAAGCCAGGTCTTTGACGAAAACCCTTTGCTACCAGCCTAGCTTTATAGGTCTCAACCTGTCCATCTACACCAATCTTCCTTTTGAAGATCCACTTGCATCCTACGGGTTTTACCCCGTCTGGAGCAATGTCCAACGTCCATACCTTGTTGGTGTACATGGACTCCATTTCGGTCCGCATTGCATCCAGCCATTTCACTGAGTCAACGCTCTGAACGGCCTGCTGGAAGCTAGTAGGCTCATCATAATCTATGATGCAATCCTCTCTATCCCCGTCTATGAGAAAACCGTAGTATCTCTCGGGCGGATGAGACTGCCTACTACTCCTGCGGAGCGGCGTAGGAATGTCCTGTTCTGTTGAACCCTCTGGTTCCATCAAGCTTTCAGTAACAGTCTGTGGTTCTGGAATTTCTTCCAGTTCTACTGCGCTCCCACTTATTTCTTTTTCTATGAACTGGTGTTCTAGAAAGTGGGCATGTCGAGAAACAAGAACTTTTTGTTCCTCTTCACAGTAGAAGAAATATCCCTTGGAATTCTTTGGATATCCCACAAACTTGCACAGTACTGAGCGTGCCTCGAGCTTGTCCGTATGCTGCTTTTTGACAAAAGCTGGACTTCCCCATATCTTAATGTGATTAAGATGGGGTCTCTTCCCACACCACATCTCAAATGGCGTGGTAGGCACAGTCTTAGTGGGAACTCGGTTCAAAAGGTATGCGGCTGATTCTAGCGCATACCCCCAGAATGATCGCGGTAACTCAGCGTTACTCATCATGGACCGCACCATATCCAATAGGGTGCGGTTCCGTCTCTCCGATACACCGTTATGTTGCGGGGTGTATGGAGGAGTAAGCTGAGAGAGAATTCCGTTCTCTTTTAAATAGTCCAGGAACTCGGCACTTAAGTATTCTCCACCTCGATCCGATCTTAGAATCTTAATACTTTTGCCGGTCTGTTTCTCTACTTCATTCTTATACTCCTGGAATTTTCCAAAGGCCTCGGACTTATGTTTCATTAAGAAGACATAACCGTACCTTGAGAAGTCATCCGTAAAAGTAATGAAGTAAGAATGTCCGCTTCGGGCATGTGTAGACATTGGACCGCACACGTCACTGTGTACGAGTCCCAAGAGCTCGCTCGCTCTTACTCCTTGTCCAGTAAACGGAGTCTTTGTCATCTTTCCTTTGAGACAAGATTGACAAGTGGCATACGATTGATATTCGAACGCATTCAAATATCCTTCTGTATGTAACTTAGTCAACCTTCTCTCATTGATGTGACCCAATCTACAATGCCATAAGAAAGTCTGATTTATTTCCAGAGACTTTCTTTTGTGTGTATTCTGGACGTTGAAAATCTGTGGTTGGTTTAACACGTATATACCATTACTCAATGTACCTGACCCAATCAAAACTTGATTAAGGTGAATGTTTACAACATTACTTACAAACGCAAATTCATAACCTTCTTTAGAAACTAAAGATACAGAAATGATATTACAAGTTGCGTTGGGTACAAAAAAGCAATTATGCAAAACCAAAACATGTCCATCTGACATTCCCAGGTGATAGTCCCCCACGGCTTTAGCATCCATGCTAGCTCCGTTTGCAACTCTGAGGGTCATGTCACCTGCCTTCAAAACACTACGGTTTCTCAACGCCTGCAAAGAATTACAGATATGAGATCCTGATCCGGTATCCAATACCCAGGAAGTTGAGTTTATTGAAAGACAGTTTTCAATAACATACACACCTGAAGCTGAAGCTGCAACCTGCTTCAATTCCTGTGTTCTGGCCTTCCAGGCCCTGCAATCATTCTTCCAGTGTCCTTTCTTATGACAATAGAAGCATTCTTCTTTATCCACAAGCTTCCCCGCTATCTTTGTTGCTTTGCCTTTTCCCTTCGTATCCACTTTACCAACACCGCCCCTTGGTTTGGCGGGGGCCTTCTTCTTCTTTCCCTTGGCTTTCGCCTTGGACCTAGAAGAAGATGATCCTCCTACAAACAAAGTGGATGTTTCCCTACCTTTCTGTAGGGTGCCCTCTGCGCTCCTCAGCATGTTGAGGAGCTCTGATAGTTCAACCTCTTTTTCTTGTAGGTTGAAGTTCAGTATAAACTGGGCGTAAGTGGAAGGAAGGGACTGGAGAACTATATCCGTATATAGCTCACTCTCCAATGTGATCCCTAGGTCAGCGAGCTCCTCAATGAAGCCGATCATCTTTAGCACATGCTCGGCTACTGATGATCCGACGACCATTCTTGTCGAAAATAACTTTTTCGACGCTTCGTATCTTGCGATACGTGATTGCTCTCCATACAGTTCTTTTGTATGGAGCAATATGGACTCCATGTCCATATTCTCATGCCTCCTCTGATGTTCGTTGTCCATCGAGGCAAGCAGGAGGCACTTGGCCTTCGCGCTATCAATCTCCCAAGTCTTGCGGATTTCCTTATCCGCGACACTGGAAGTTGGACCAGGGACAGGGGGAGCTTTGGTGGTAAGAAGATACCCCAGCTTGTCATAAGTGATTGCTATCGTGACATTCCTGAGCCAATCTTTGTAGTTTGGCCCTGTCAGTTTGTTTTTATCTAGGAGTAACTTAAGTCCAGTCATGTTGATTAGTCACTGCAATTAGGAGAGAGAAGAAGAAACACTCAGCATGATGCTCTTGCAAATTTAGAGTGGTTTTTAGTTTGTCTAAACAGGATGGCTCCCACTGTTTCTCGAATCCCTCCTCAAACCATAAAGGAAGAATTAGTCAGGATCAATCCCACCGTACAATACTTGCTTAACCGTTCAGCCAGGCCGGTGTCGGTACTTCGAGGGAGGTTTTCCAACGCTTTCGCGAAGTTCCTTAATTAGAGAACCTCTTTTCCCTGGGGGCGTAGCCCCGCTAACACCTTTCTAGGCACCTACTAGGTTTATAGCATTGATCGTTAAGTGAGAAATTTCCCGAGGAGTAGCATATACTCACAGTAGGATCGGGATCCAAATATCATTGCGTGACGAAACTGAAGGAATCCTACCAGAATCATCACACTCCAAATGGTATGCAAATCTAGCAAGTTTCAGTACTTATGAAACTCTCGATGTGGATTTTTGCCCCATGCTCTTATGACCTTGACTTTGGCCAAAATATCATAAGTCACATGTCAAGTTCTACCCGTCATTATCCAGGTTAATTTGGATCCATCCGTACCTACCCTTGACTTTGGCCAAAATGGCAGTACGACTGTCCCAAACCAACGCATCTATCTATGCTACACATGAACACCCAATAGCTACCAATCACTGTGCCTTGACTTTGGCCAACATACACAGCTTGAATACTATTGACTATTCATGTGAAACGACGGAGGGCTACGGATGGTTTTGGCAAAACCGTGAACGTAGTGAACTTGATATGGTCGATGGAACGAGATAGCTTTTAAATGGAGTGGCTCAAACTCCGTATTTTAAAAGTTTGTTTTGAAAAGAACCGAGTGGTTTTTCGAAAGTGTTCCAACGACTTTAACTTGGTTTATTATCTTGCATTAGTTCTTTTAATGCGTGATATTCTTGCATTAGTTCTTTTAATGCGTCCCATCATTTAACCCTACCATTGCAGAAAACAACCAAAATATGACGTACGCTTATGCCATTCGCATTCGCCACTGGGCCCCGTCATTACCCGTTAGGTTACTTAACTAACGACAGAGCGGGGGCTGGGCTAGCGCGTCTGTAAAACATAAGCAACGCCTAAATAATAAGCAATGATAGACATTACAGATCACAGATGAATGCATTGGATATACTAGCAATCCGCAATCCTTTCGAGCCTGAAACGAAAAGCGGATAACACGGTCGCGGTGAATAGCCAAATACCCCACCCAAGACCCCTACGGGTGCGGCAAACTACCCGCCAAGTACTCGGTAGTTTGTGCACCCCTCCATGGGTCTATCCTAGGAGCAAAAACAGTAAAAAGAATTATACAATGACGGCTACAACCCCGACCCGGTTGTGCGGCCAAACAAATAATATTATTACATCAATTTACATTTACAATGAATGAAAGAAAAACAAAAGCTCATCTCACATCCACCCCGGCTATTCACCCGCGACAGTCCAACACATTCATATACACATTCCAGCACATTACAGATCATGTATAACCCCGACTAATCGACTTATAGCGATTAGCCGACGTTCAATACATGCAAGCATCACAGATATAACCATCATAGTCAAAGTGCAGTGAAGTTCGGAAAAAATACGGAATTATAGGACCCCAAAAGGAAATTTCTTTTCTGGAAAATCTGGGCACATATAATATATTTTAAAAATCCCAAAACCAACACACAAACACACTGCACGAAAAACGATGCAGAGAAGAAACCAAGTCGCGGCGGTTCCGCGGCGTCCAAGAAGGATCACGCGGCGGAAGCGCGGCACTTTAGGCGAATCACTGTATCGTTTTTCTTGGGTGTTCACACAAAACCCTGAGCCGAATTTAGGAGTATAAAGTTTTTCATTTTGACCAGGAAAAATTTCAACAGAAACTCAGATTTTGTAAAGTTTGATTTTTGGATTTTTCCGGTTCCGAACTTCGTTACACTTCACTACCAAGCTAGTTTAAGTTTAGTTAGGCTCTGATACCACTGTAAGTCCATATTGCGACCCCCGGTTCTTACGGGGAGGCGGAAACGGTATAAAAAACGAATTTTTATCGCAAGAGGCAACATGGACTAACTTATGGTCGGGATCGTTACCTAAACTAAAACTAGCAAACTAAGCTAAAGATATTTAGCTACTCGGATGAAGATGGTTATACCTAAACTTGAACTCCTTCTCTTCAAGCTCCGGTGGTGGTCCGATGGCTCCTTCTCGTCGTCTCCCTACGCCGAAGATAGATCCACTTGAAAGCTCCAACCTTTAGCTCCTTCTTCGGTCTTTGAAGAAACTAGTTCACTTGGTTTGCTAAACCTAGTGAACTAGAATGAGTAGAGAGGAAAATAGAATGGGATTTTATCTATGGTTCTTGATTCTCAACTCATGAGACAAGAGAACCATAGATCAAGAGAGGGAGCAAGAGGTTGAGGGTGAGAGCAAGGGGAGAGCTCAAGAACAAGAGAGAGAATGAGCAAGAAAGAATGAGGCTCTCTTTTCTCTCTCACCCTCTCATAATCCAAAGTGATCATAACTCATCATATCAAAAAAGTCTTTTGGTGATGGTTAGAAGCAACCATAAGGTTATCATATCATGCACTCATTTTACTCAAAAAGCAAGCAAGAAAAAAGTCTTTGGCATGAAATGATAACCATGGTTATCATGATGGTCAACTAGTCAAGCCTAGTCAACCGGTCAACAAGTCAACAAAAGTCAACAAGTCACCAAAGTCAACAAGTCAACAAAAGTCAACAAGTCAACAACCATATCACCATAATACTTAATTAATATAATAGTTAATCACATATCATATTCTCATTAGGGTTGA
Organism: Agapanthus africanus; assembly: GCA_030015575.1. Classification (NCBI taxonomy): domain Eukaryota; kingdom Viridiplantae; phylum Streptophyta; class Magnoliopsida; order Asparagales; family Amaryllidaceae; genus Agapanthus; species Agapanthus africanus. The sequence continues at coordinate 143,136,507 of CM057337.1, forward strand.
GCAAAAAGTCAAAAGTCAACGGTCAACTGTCAACAACCCTAATGAGAATCCACTGCCTCTGCCTCCCTGTCAACTGTGCATACACACCCGCATCCGCGTTCCGAGGAACACGAATGCAAACTGGATAAATCCAATCCCATAAGGTACACTAGGATCTGGCTTAAACCAAAGCCCGCTAGTGTAAACTTGTCCGGACACTGTACGTGCACACGTGCACGGATGTGACCGAACCCTGTCGCAAAACCATGCGACCTGTCGCAATACCATGCGACCTCTACTCTTTTGCCTAAAGGCGAAAAGCTTTCTGTGTGGGACTCTAAAGACTCGACACTACGCTGGCAGTGGGTTTAACCACAGACCGCAAGCGGCACTAGCTGTGCGTAACGGTCCCCAGGTAATGCCGACAAGAAGACCGACGAGGCGAAACCCATCTGAACTCCTACTGAGCCTGAGTGTGACATTCTCCATACAGTCCGGTCTGTTCGTCTGATACATCGCATGGCGGGCCTAGGGGGCGGTAAACGTCAGTCCCCCAATAGCGGTACAAGTCGTGCCGGAGTGAAGCCCAATACACCCTGAGATAACACTGGAAACCTACCAGTATATCTCGTTTGCCCTGGCCAGGGACTACTCGTGTAATGGCTCTCCTAGACACAGCGCGATGTCAACCCCCAATACCGGGAGAGACGAATCCTGTCTAACCGTCACTGCCTCCAAGTGCTTCGGGACTGCACCCAACCACCACCTGTTTGCACGACTCCTTTGAGCCGTGGTAGGGTAGTGATCAAAGTACAGTGGGAACACACCCGAGGCGAAGTGACAGTGTCAAGTCAGCGGACTAAGCTGTACTCATGTCACCTGGGAACTGATAACTGACGATAGGTATAATACCAACTAGTCAGTTCCCGACGAGTCCTGTCCAGTGTACCCGTAACCTAACGAGCACCCGCATACTATCTCAAGTACGACGTACTGACGGCTGTGGGACAGACCGTCTCCCACACTGGGATGAGAAGCGCATGCGCTGGTCTACTCCGGAGTATCGATGCCCTGTCTCGATAGTCCTGTGACCAGGGACCTGCATAAGGATGTGCTTATAGATTACCCAGCCCCACTAGTGTGACGGCCATCACATCGCTGGTAATCAAGCAAAGATCCTAAGGGCTCTACTAATGTGTATAGGCGATATACAAAAATAAACACATGTACACATTGAAGTAGAAACAAACCAAGTAGCATACTACTATTTTGAGCAAGATTGTATATACAAGGTGAATATCCCAAGCATCCATTAAGTAATATACAAACTAGTATGATACAGTAATGGCCTCTAGGGCATATACACTAACACTGTTGTGCCAGCATAGAGACAGAGGCTTAGTCGTTGAGACAGATTTTGTGACCATCGCGGGAGTAGCAAAGGCTTAGGGCGTGGACAGTCGTTCAGCTCTCATCCCTAAGAGGGCCAGCAGCCGTCGTATGGATATTTTCGATGCGGGAGCCTTCATCACTTCATCATGGATTGTTCCTTAGCACCGCGTCAGACTCATGTTTAGAGAGGTCGTGGACGCGGAAGGTTTGCTCAAAGGGGTCAGGTTGGCAGAGGAAGAGTTCTGACAGTTCCGGGTAGAAGGCAGACACGAGAGTCTTCTTCTACTCATCGGGACGCGCGGGCGTCCAATGCAGGGTTTTCAAGTATTCTTAATTCGTATGTTCTTTTGTTGTTTTTGCTTGTTTTTCACACTTTGTGTCGTGGTTGGGACGAGGATCGTATTATCTAAATCAGCTGTTTGTTGTGTTTAATTCTGTCAGCGATTCTTTTGTTGCGCAACACGTATTTCTATCGTGTGCCAATCGGTTAGGAGATTCATCTGTCACTTGATCCTTCTAGAGAGGTTGGATTTGACGTTCTCCTAGGTACGGACTGGTTAGCTACGTGCTAGGCGTCTGTGGACTACCGTGAGAAAACAGTCAGGTTTGTTTTCCCCGGCGAGTCAGTTCTTGTTGTGCAGGTGGATAGTTGTGCCGCCTCTTACTGCTTGAATTCAGCCTTTTTCGCTAGTCGGCTTTTGAGGAGAAGATGTCGAGGATTCTTAGCGTTCATTCGTGATACCGGAGCCACAGTGGGATTGTTAGACCGGGTTTCTATCGTGTGAGAGTTTTCCGACGTTGTTCCAGATGAGCCGGCGAAGCTTAAAGGAGCTTAAGGATCAGCTGCAGAGTTGTTTGTTGGGGGGTTTGTGCGTCTGTGTGTTTTGCATTAGGGAGCTCCTATCTCTGTTCGTTAAGGAGAAAGACGACAGATTGAGGTTGTGTATTGATTGATCGTCAATTGAACCGGCTTACGGTGCGAATAGGTATCCTTTACCTCGCATTGATGATTTCTTCGATCAGCTCTAGAGTGCGAGACTTTTTCTAAGTTTATTCGGGATCAGGTCATCATTGTTGCGGGTTCGGAATGATGACATTCCGAAGACTGCCTTGTGCGTGCTACGGGCTTTGTGTGTTTTGGTGGTGTCATTGGACTCACCAATGCCCTGGCAACATTCGTAGATATGATGAACCAGATTTCTTCAGGCCGTTCCTCGACCAGTTATTGTTGTGTTATAGACGACATTCTGATCTATTTCAATGTGTTTTGAGGAACAGGAGCAGCACTTGAGGATTTTTTTGCAGATACTGGGAGAGCCCCAGCGGTTTGCTAGATTCTCGGAGTGTTCCTTCAAGCTTGTTTTTGTTGACTCCTAGGTCTTGTAGTTACGGGAGACGGTTTTGTATAGTTCTGAGGAAGATCGTGGCCGTACAGCTTAGGCCCAGACTTATGTTCGGACGGAGGTCCGCAGATTTTGGGGCTTAGCAAGTTTTTACCGCCGTTTCATGCAGGATTGCTAGTGTAGTGCTGCACCGTTGACTGGACTGACCGGAAAGGAGGTTTCTTTTCTTTGGACTGAGGCATGTGTGCGGAGTTTCCTGGCAGTTGAAGACTCGGTTAACAACTGCATCAGTTCCTTCTTTGCTTCTGGTTCGGGCGACTTTGTTGTTTAACTGTAATGTTTCGCGAGTGGGGCTCGAGTGTGTACTGAGGTGACACTATAGTGTTTTCGCTTTTGCTTCCCTACATCTGGAGGAAGTACGAGCAGGATATCCCACTCATGATCTGGAGATGGCCGTGGTGGTCTTGCGTTGGAGATTTGGAGACACTACTTTTTCGAGAGTCGTGTCAGATTTTCACGGACCACCAGAGCTTAATGTACATCTTCCTGCAGCGGGTGTTGATTGTTGAGACAGTCTCCTGCATATTTACAGTTCTTGTGCGATCGTTGAGTACAGCTTAAGTTCGCCTCCACTGAGGGGACAGCTTACTCATGTCCGCGCCTGACCACTTTTCCTTAATCGCTTTCGCGAGGCACTGCCCGCCGATGCTCGTTCGTCTGAGATACTTGAGCATACTCGGCTGGGTAATGATTCGGAGTCCTTGATTTATGACAAGGGTGTGCTAAATTTAGGGACGCGTTTGTGTACCTGATACTATTGGGTAGAGACGTGAAATCCTAGAGCAGGCACATCTGTCAACTCTGTGTACTCATTCGAGTTCCACCATTGTGTGACGTGACTCGTGAGGTAGTTACGGGTAGGCAGGAGTGAAGAGTAGAGTTTCGGGTTTCGTTTCAAGGTGTCTGTCTTGTTGTGTGCTTTGGTTGAGCATCTGAGACCGGCTGGAGAGTTGCAACCTTTAACCGTCCCGCAGTGGGAGTGGGAGCATATCTCCATGAATTTCGTTATGGTGTCTACCCAGGGTTAGTCAGGGTGTGACTCCATTCGGATACTTGTTGTCCGGTTGTGCTCAGTTTGCTCAGTTGTTCTTTGTTAAGTTTGTGCATTGCACGGAGTTCCTTCGTGGGTCGTATCCAATGAAGGCACCCTATTTGCTTGTCGTCTTGGCCAGGAACTTCAGGAAGCCTTGGGTACTGGTTAAGCTTTAGCTCCATCTTTCCATCCGCAGGATGATGGTTTTGTGAGAGCGGGCTATACCGACTCTGGAGGTCATGCTTGTGCGTACGTATTAATTGTTGTCGGCAGTTGGGGATCGTCACTCGCCATTGTTAGGGTTATCCTTCGATAGCTATTATCAGGAGTCACTCCAATTGGCAACCTTTAGGTTTATGGGTTAGGTCGTGTCGATCTCCAATCTGTTTTTCTGACTCTGCGTAGTAGGATTTTTAGACCCCAGTTAGTCTAGAGACTTCGGAGATGATCCAGTTGTTTTAGTTCAGGATGAGAATTGTCCATGGCGGACAGAGGTCTTATACCGACCATGGTGGTCGTAGACTTGAGTTCGCAGTGGGAGATCATGTATTCCTACGGACTTTCCGATGAATGACGTGTTGAGTTTTAGGAAGCTTACCCCAGAATTGTAGGTCTTTTTGAGATCCTTAAAGCGAGTTAGTTTCGTTGCCTTTAATTTGGCACTCCCATCCAGATTATTGAGTTTTCACCCCGTATTCCTTGTGTCGATACTTTGCAATTACCTTCATGACCTTTCTCACATGATTCAGCATCAGACCATTAGCTTTGACGCGATCTTTTCATTCACCGACAGCCATTTGTGTTAGTGGCTCGGCAGGTGGAGAAACTTCGGTCAAGGGTCTTGCCATCTGTGGAGAGTTTTCTTGGACGTAGCCATATAGTGAGCTGGTCACTTGAGAGGCTGCGAGCGAGATATGAGAGGTTGTAATCTTCTCTTTGAAGGTACGCTTAGTGAGAATTTTAAATTCGGGGACGAATTTTTATAAGGGGGAGATTGTAACGCTTTAGATTTCGGTTAGTGTTCATTTAGACGTTAATGCGGGTTTACAGTAAAAAGTTTTACCAATTCGGGTTCCTCACATTTTATAAAATTTAATTAATAAATTATTATTATTTGTTATAAGCATGCACGCACGTGTGCACGTAAAATGTGAGCTTTGTTGTGCTAAATTTGATCTTAGCAAGCTTGACACTTAACCTAATCCTTTGTTTACCCTAATCTTTTCTTTAATCCAATCCTTTACCCTAATTCCTTGATCTTTTGTGAGAAGAAGGTGAGATATTTGTTTGAGTGATGAGGTGTGTGTGAAGGCATTAATGATGATTAAATGCTATGATACACTCACCCTCATCTCACACCCTACACTCACCTCCCTCTCTCTTTATCATTTCCTCTCTCTCTTTTTCTTTATCTCTTCTCATTTTATTCTTTCCTCACAAAAAAAACTGAACACTCTCTTTCCCTCACCAAATTTATCTCAAATCCTTCACAAATATCACAAAAATCACATCTTTGTATCACTTTTGCCTCTTGGATGCCTTGGATCATGCAAAGCTAGGATCTTTGTGTTCTTTTGGCTAGGTAATGATCCCTATCTGTTCTTTATGTAGTTTTGTGATATGTTGGTAGTTAGTTTCAGTTTAGATTGTTTAAAGTTTAGTTTTGTGCATAATATCGTAATTTTAGTGTCGATTTGTGATATATGTAATCTGCTGTGAGCCGGAAAGTTTACTAGAAAACTAAAAAACGTGGTTGTGTTGTACCTGTGACCATAGGACCCCACCTGAGATACGAGACCCACCCTACCGGCCAGGGCCGGCGACGTCTGAAGGGAATTCCGGCGAGATCGGCCGTGGGTAGGAGTTAGGGTTTGGGTTTTTCTGGGTAGGTCTATACTGTGGTTTGGGTAAGTTTGGTCTTATTTGATTGTTGAGTTTTCTCTGTATGCAAAATCTGGGATCACCTAGGTAGTTTCTAATGTTTTGTGTCCGCGCGATACGTTATACGACACGGATCGTGCACTTTGTGTGGTTTTGCACTTGGGTTAGTTTCATCGTGTCGCTACGCACGTTAGCCACAATACGAACACTTGAGAGTATATTTTGTATTGTTGCGTCGGTCTAATGTAGTTGTACGCGTTTTTGATCTATTATTAATATATATATTTGCGTTATTGTTTTAATGTTGCAGGTTCGCAGGCGGGGATTTCGGACACTGCTACGAGGGGAAAACAGGTGGTAGACTTCACCTAGCTTGGAGCGTTGGTGAGTAGATTTAATATCTATAGGGGAATCGCCCGCATGGCGTTATGCGTCTGGGCTAGAGATGTTAATTCTGTCGCATATTCTATATCATATTTAGAATGGCGCATCTACCCTACTACTTAGTTCTTGTTGTGCTTGGACTAGTATCTTTAGGACACTGCACTATTATTGACGATTCATGTTGCACGAGCACCGATTGTATGTCACACACACCGTCAATAATTGCCATGTCACGCACAACCCACTTATAGATATGATATTGCTTGGTTAGGGATATTGAGACATTGATTCATATTTCTTATCGTATATGACTTATATCATACCTGTATACCTACATGCTTACACATATACCTTGACATACTTACATGCTAGATACATGTATACCTATAGGGTTTTGTACCATTAGTGATAGGTACATACACACTTTAAGACATAGCTACAGGTATACCTTGCACACATACTTCACTTATACCCAGGGGGTGTATTACATCATTTACTTATAGGTAGATACATATACCTTACTATACCTTTATATTTACACATATATCTGGTTATAGCTACATGTTTACCTTTACTTGATGTTATTTAGAATTGGAGAAATTAGGAACCGCGTGATTCTTATATTAACTTGTTGCAGTTAATTAGCGGCTTTTCCTTTATATGCTTTCATACAGTTTTATATTGTATATATTATATTCATGGATTTTCGCATTGAGATATGGATTTTTCATGATGTTTTCTAGATTTGGGGACCGTGGGAGTTCATGAAATTATGCATTATTTGAAAAACCCGGTTTCCCTTGATTTGATATTTCAGCATCCACCATGAGATTTATCGGTTCTGATTATATACTCCATACGAGGGTCAGGTGCTGTATGAAAGTACATGGTGAGGCCCGGTACGGTTCCCCTCGGCAAGATGATCGACGGTCCATGCCGATTGAGCCTGGAAGGTGGGCAAGTACCTACCAGTGACATTACCAATGACTCAGCGGTTATCTTTTGGATACCGGCGGGAGTCATGTACGTATAGATACGTGGAAAGAAGAGGGTCAGAGCTAGGCACTCGTGCTTTTCGGATAGCGTGTGATACGTACCTATCAGGGTGCCAGTCTTGGTGACAGCACCTGATATATCAGTATTTCTGTGTCGATGCTTGACACATTGTTTTCATGATATTCCTTTTTACTTCTTGTATATATAACAGTGGGTTAGGACGCTGTTATATATGCCCTTACACCAATATTAGTTGAATGGGATGCTAATATATGTGTATTGACAATTTTACTTCTTTGTATATATAACAGTGGATTAGGCCGCTGTTATATATGCCCTTACACCAATATTAGTGGAATGGGACGTTAATATATATGTATTGACATTAATTTATATACATCATCATATTTATTCGTGCAAATATATTTAGGATGTTAGAATTTTACTTGAGATTAGATTTGGTATATAGGTGATTTATTTGAGATTTGATACAGGATATATATGAGATTGCTGATTTGTACATTCAGGATATAGGAGATTTATTCGAAAGTATACATTCAGGATTTGTGAGACTTATATGATATGAGAGCTAATTTGGGGGCTGATTTGAGGAATTGGGATTTGGATTTGTCTTAATGGATTGTGATCCTACCACGATACCAGGATTCCGTGGAAATGATATATTTCATTCCATACTCCACATTTACTGTTTATGCACTGCTTCATGTATTAGTAGTACCTGTTAGTGTACCTTTCATGACTGTTACATTTACATACCTTTATTTATATGCATTACTTCATATGTAAGTTGTACCTGCTAGAGTACCTTTTATGACTGTTGCATATATACATTTTCATATCATTATTGAATGATTATTGCATTTATATGACCTTTTATTGCTATTAATTGCATATGTTAGATTCGCGTTGTACGTGCATACTTGGGATTACCTGCATATGTTAGTTACTATTCACGAGTTGGCAACTCACCCCCGTTGTGCCATAGTTGTTTTGCAAGGTGTTCCCCAGAGTAGTCGAGGCAGGCTATTCATCTATCTATCATCTTTTGCTACGGATACCGCATCGACTCACAGTGTGCTGTTTGCTTAGGTGGGTTTTGTGGGTAATGTATATTCGTTGTATCCTTGTACTCTCCATCTACTACTTTCATGTTTGACTTAGAGACTCGTGTAAGGACGATATTGTATATTATTTTTTGACTTGTTGTCTTTTATACTGTTTCCTTTCTATCGTCTTTTATTTCTTCGCTACGGCGTCGTATATCTGTTGTGGTGGTTGTTTTCCGCCTTTGGGCGTGTATTTTCTCCCATTTGGGTATGCATTCCTTTCATTTATGTTGTACCCATTTTTAGGGCTAGTTTTTACAAAGGAGGTGCTGCCAAAATTTTAAAGGAAATAAAGTTGGACTTTTAAAGAATTTGGGTTGCGATTTCAAATGTTTCAAAACTTCTATTATCTTTTCTTACTACTTTTAATGGTTTAGATTTCTGGGTTTTGGCTTTCTTTTACTGCGTTACGCCTGTAGACGTTGCTTAATATTAGGGCCGTCACGTGCCAATTTCGGGTCGTGACAATAATATTCCCGATGAGAATTAAATTCTCATCTTGTGGGAGATTTGTCTTACGGATCTAAGATCCTGAGAAATAACTAAGTTCTTTATGAAGTGTTAAACCCTTGTTTTTTACTTGCACTAGAAAAAAGAGATATTCTTAATCTCTTCTTTTTCTTTACCTACGGTTTGAAAGAAGAACGGGGATTTCTTCAGCGAGAGAATTAAATTATTAGTTGAGCCTACTATCTTTTTGTTTTCAGAAGCTTATGGGGGTTCTCTCTGTAAGTCGATGTCGCGCACCCCGCGAGTCCGCGGGGAGGCGGAATACACAAAAAAACCATTTTTTCTATCTCTAAAGAGTGGCTTCGCAATATCGACCATGACAACCCAGGATCTTAATTAAAGCATAACTAGCTACAACTAACTACATGAAGGTTTCTAACTACTCAGTGAGAGTTATACCTTCTGGATCAAGTCCTTCGGGTCTTCTTTTTCCTACTTAGCTCCTTGGTTCAAGCTTGAATCTTCTTCTTCTTTTCTTGGCTCCTAAAAAGCTTGAATAGAACTCGATCATCGGTCTCCTTTTTGTCGAAGATGATCCATCCGAGAGCCTATGGTTCAAGCTTCAACCTCAAATGTGAGGTAACTAAGATGTCTAGTTTGCTAGACTAAAAAACTTAGAAGATGTAGAGAAAGATGAATGGAGTATTTTATCTCAAGAGCCCTAGAATTCATAACTCATGTGAGGGTTAGGGATTGAGGAAGAAGGAGGAGAGGAAAAAATGGAGAGAGAATGAACAGGAGCAAAATGAGCTAGGGTGTGGAGGCAAATGAGAATGTTTAAGTCCTTGCAATAATCAAGCATGGATTATTTTCAATAGAAAATAAGCAACCATGCTTGAATAGTAAAGTCAAATGAATAAACAAATGACTTAGCCATGCTTTCATCCATACCTCAAATATCTCTAATTTCCACCTCATTAATCTATTTCCACAAATAGATAAATCTAATAATGAGGTGTCTCCTTCTAGAAGCATGTCTTGTGAAATTATAAGAATGCCCTCACCGTATATACATACCCGTATTCGTATTCCGAAAAATATGAATACAATGAGATAATAATAATCCAATAATAAAATACTAGAATCCGATTTAAACAAAAGCCCACTAGTATTATCCGTCCGAACATTATCCGTGTGGACAGTACACGTATATGATCGGAACCCTATCGTAAGACCATACGGCCTCTACATCGTTTCGCCTGAACCAGGAAAACCCTCTTTGTGGGACTCGAAAGACTCGACAGTATGCTGGCGGTGGGTTTAACCACAAGTCCTTCAGCGGCACTAGCTGTACGTAACGGCTACCCAAGTATCTGTCGAAAAAGAAGGCCGACGAGCGAACTCATCCGAACCCCTACTGAGCATGTCCGTGACAATCTCCGTGCAGTCCGGTCTGTTCGTCTAAGAGTATCGCATGCAAGATCTACGGGGTAGAAAACATCAAACCCCTAATAACTAGATAAGTCGTGTCGGTGTGGCTCAAGACCATCCGAGAATCTACTGGTCCAACCACCAGTAATTCTCAATTCGCCCTGGCCAGGGACTTATGGTGTTGACCAACGGATCACTGTGCGACATCGACTCCCTATACCGGGAGAGGCGAATCCCCAACAGTCGCTCACTGCCTCCATGTGGCTCGGGACTGTACCCAACTAAAAATTGTTTGCACGACTCGGTAGAGCCATGGTAGGGTAGTAATCAAAGCACAGTGGGAACTAACATGAGACAAATGACGACCTCAGGTCGACAGACTATCTGCACTCATGTCATCAGAGAACTGCTATCTGATGCTAGGTATAATACCATCTAGCCAGTGCTCGGCGAGTCCGTCTGGTATACTCACACCCAGTGAGCAGCTGTATACAATCTTAGATGCATCTCACCCATGGCTGCGGGACCAATCCATCGCCCCTCGTCAGGGTCTAGATATGTATACACTAGTTTACTCTAGAGTATCGATGCCAGTCTTGATACCCTACGACTAGGGACACTTTAAGAATGTGCCTATCGACTACTCACCTCCCACAAGTATGATTGCCATCACAACGCTGGTAGTCAGGCAAACATCCTACGGGCTTTATCAACCTGTATACAAGATATAAAATACTAAGTAAAACACATCACATGTTAAGATAAAGACAAACTAAATAGCGTACTATCATATCGAGTAAGATTGTCCTATACATACATAACCCTAGCATCCTATACAATGAAGGCCTCTAGGGCTTACATATCCAACAATCTCCCACTTGCACTAAGGCCTGTAATTGGCGCAATAAGTACCCACTATCTGCACTAGAGCTAGTTGCTGGCGTACCGCATGCCAACATCTCGAACAGTCTCTCGAACTAGAATTAAGGGATAGCCTTGGTGAATAGATCTGACGTGTTGTCCTTTGTATCTACTCTCCGCACCTCGATTTCCTGGCGATCCACGATCTCCCTGATCAGGTGATACCGCCTCAAGATATGTCTGGATTTCTGATGGGACCGTGGTTCCTTTGCCAAAGCCATGGATCCATTGTTATCGCAATACAAAGGTATTGGATTAGCAATGGATGGAACCACCTGAAGTTCAGAAACGAACTTCCTCATCCAGACAGCCTCTTTTGCGGCATTGCTAGTAGCGATGTACCCAGCCTCCATCGTCGAGTCTGCTACGGTGTCCTATTTGGAACTCTTCCAATAGACCGCCCATTCATTGAGGGTAAACACATAACCCGAGACATATTTAAAGTCATCCTTGTCACTTTGGAAGCCAGAGTCGGTAAAAGCCTCGATCTGGAGGTCCCTATTACCGTACACCAGGAACATCTCCTTAATCCTTCTCAGGTACTTAAGAATGTTCTTTACTGCTATCCAATATTTCTCACCTGGGTTGGACTGTGCGTAAGCTACATCTGGTCTGGTACATAACATCGCATACATTATCGACCCTACCGCCAAAGCGTAGGGTACTATGCTCATGCGAGCCCTCTCCTCATCAGTCTTGGGAGACATCTCTTTGGAGAGGATGATTCCGTGACAAGCGGGCAAATTTCCATGCTTAGAATCTTCCTTACTAAACCTCTTTAGTACGGTGTCAATGTACCTCGACTGTGAATGTACCAACATTCTTTTAGATCTATCACGATAGATCTTAATCCCCAGAATGTATGAGGCATCACCCAGGTCTTTCATAGAGAACTTCTGTGATAAGAACAACTTAGCCGATTGTAGCATAGGAATGTCATTTCCTATCAGAAGAATGTCATCAACGTATAAAACGAGGAATACCACAGTTCTCCCTACAATCTTTTTATAAATACAAGGTTCATCTCATTTTTGATAAAGTCAAATTCCCTGACCGCCTCATCAAAGCAGATGTTCCAACTCCGCAATGCCTTCTTTAATCCATAAATGGATTTAAGAAACTTGCACACCTTTCCACTGCTCCAACTGTCTCCAAAACCCTCTGGTTGATCCATGAAAACACACTCTTCTAAACCTCCATTTAGAAAAGCGATTTTAACATCCATCTGCCAGATATCATAGTCATGGAAGGCAGAAATGGCAAGTAGGATCCGAATGGATTTAAGCATAGCCACTGGTGAAAATTTTTCGTCATAGTCCAATACTGGTCTTTGACGAAAACCTTTAGTAATAAGTCTAGCTTTGTAGGTTTCTACCTGACCATCTACACCAATCTTCTTTTTGAAGATCCATTTGCATCCTACGGGTTTTACCCCAGTAGGAGCAAAATCCAAAGTCCATACTTGATTTGTGTACATGGATTCCATCTCGGATTGCATAGAATCCAGCTACTTCACCGAGTCTTTACTCGTGATGGCTTGCTGAAAACTAGTCGGCTCATCATCGTCGATGATGCAATCCTCTCTATCCCCGTCTATGAGAAAACCTTAGTATCTCTCGGGCAGATGAGACTGCCTACTAGATCTGCGGAGTGGCATCGGTACGTTCTGTTTCATTGAAATATCAGGTTCTACTAAGTTTTCAGTAATAGTTTGTGGTTCTGGAATTTCTTCCAGCTCTATTGTGCTCCCACTTATCTCTTTTTCGAGAAATTGAGTTTCCATGAAGCGGGCATGATGAGAAACAAAGACCTTTTGTTCCTCATCGTGATAGAAATAATACCCCCTATAATTCCTGGGGTATCCCACAAACTTACACAATACTAAACGTGCCTCGAGTTTTTCCAGATGAACCTTTTTGACAAAGGCAAGACATCCCCATATCTTTAGATACTTAAGACATGGTTTTTTCCCACTCCACATTTCATATAGAGTGGTAGGCACAGACTTAATTGGAACCTTGTTCAATAGGTATGCAGCAGTTTCTAGTGCATAACCCCAGAAGGAGGACGGCATCTCAACATTACTCATCATGGAACGCACCATATCAAGTAAGGTGTGATTCCGTATTTCTGATATACCGTTGTGTTGTGGTGTGTATGGAGGAGTAAGTTGAGAGAGAATTCCATTCTCTTTTAGATATTCTAAGAACTCGGCACTTAAGTATTCACCGTCCCAATCGGATCGGAGCATCTTGATACTTTTGCCGGTTTACTTTTTTGCTTCATTCTTATACTCTTGGAATTTCTCAAAGGTCTCGAATTTATATTTCATTAAGAATACATGTTTATACCTTGAGAAATCATCTATGAAAGTAATGAAGTAGGAATAGCCACTTCTTGCATGTGTAGAAATTGGCCCACACACATCGCTGTGTAAGAGTCCCATGAGCTCGGTGGCTCTTTCTCCGTGTCCAGTGAACGGAGTTTTTATCATTTTTCCTCTGATACATAATTGACAAGTTGCATATGATTGATACTCAAAAGGATCTAAGTATCTTTCTTTATGTAACTTAGTCAGTCGTGTTTCATTGATATGACTGAGTCTACAATAATATAAGAAAGCTTGGTTTGATTCTGAAGCCTTTCTTTTTAGTGTGTTTTGGACGTTGAAAACTTGATGTTGATTGAGAATGTATATTCCGTTACTAAGTGTATCTGACCCAACCATTTCATGATTTAGGTGAATGTTGATAACATTGCTTACAAATGTAAAATTATATCCTTCATTTGATAATAAAGATACTGATATAATATTACACACCATACTGGGTATACAAAAGCAGTTACGCAATAACAAAATATGTCCACTTGCCAATCCTAAGTGATATTCTCCTACTGCAACAACGTCCACACTGGCTCTGTTGCCAAACCTGAGGGTCATATCACCTTTTTTCAAAACTCTACGGCTTCTCAGTGCCTGCAAAGAATTACAGATGTGAGATCCTGATCCGGTATCCAATACCCAGGACGTAGAGTTTATAGAGAAGCAGTTTTCAATCACAAACACACCTGAAGCCGAAAGCACAACTTGCTTCGTGTCCTAATTTCTGGCCTTTAGGGCTCTGCAATCCTTCTTTCAATGTCCCTTTTTCCGACAATAGAAGCATTCTTCCTTTGTGGCTGCCCCCTATCTTTTTCTTTCCCATTCCCTGCACCTTCTGCACAATTCCCCTCGGTTTGGTGGGGGCCCTTCTTCTTCTTACCCTTGGCCTTAGCCTTGGATTTAGCATAAGAAGATCCCCCAATAAACAGAATGGATGTTTCCTTGGTTTTGTTCAAGTGCCCTCTGCCATCTTCAACATGTTGAGGAGCTCAAGAAGTGAAACTTCCATACTATTCATATTGAAATTCAATATGAACTGGGCATAGGTGGAGGGAAGGGACTGTAGGATCAATTCGATGTACAACTCATTTTTCAACATAGTTTCGAGGTCCGCGAGTTCTTCGATGAAAGAAATCATCTTTTGGATGTGGTCCCCAACAGATGTTCCAATAGCCAACCTCGCTTGAAATAATTTCTTCGAGGTCTCATATCTTGCGATACGAGATTGCTCTTCATATAATTCTTTGGTATAGGGGAAGATGGAAGCAAGGTCCATCTTCTTGTGCTGCCTCTGATGTTCATTATCCATGGAGGCCAGCACGAGGCACTTGGCTTTCACAAAATCAAGATCCCGGGTCTTACGGACCTCAATGTCCGCGACCGAGGATTCTGGACCGAGAATAGAGGGAGCTTTCGCCGTGAGGACGTATGCGACCTTATCATATGTAAGGGCCATATGGACATTCCTCGGCCGGTTTTTATAGTTTGGCCCAACGAGTTTATTTTTATCTAGTATTAGCTTAAGTCCCGTCATGGTCGCTGCAATTCGGAGAGAGAGAAAAGAAACACTCGGCATATGCTCATGCAAGTTTAGATTGGTTATTAGTTTATCTAAACAGGATGGCTCTCACTGTTTTCTCGAATTCTTCTTCAAACCCTAAAAGAAGAATTAGTCAGGATTAATCGCACTTCACGATACATGCTTAACTTTTCGGCCAGGCTAGTGTCGGTACTTCGAGGGAGGTTTTCCAACGCTTTCGGAAAGTTCCTTAATTACATAACCTCTTTTCCCTGAAGGCGTAGCCCCGCTAACACCGTTCTAGGCACTAACTTGGTTTATAGTATTAATTGTTAAGTGAAAAAAATTCTCCCGAAGAGTAGCGGATACTCATGGTAGGATCAGGACCCAACTATCATTGTGTGATGATTTTGAAGGAAGCCTACGAGAAACACCACACTCCAGAAGGTATGCAACACTAGCAAGTTTCCTTTATGTTTGAAACTCTCGATGTGATTTTTGCCCCGTGCACTTATAACCTTGACGAACGTCAAAATATCATAAGTCGCAAGTCAAGTTCAACCCGTCATTATCCAGATTAATCTAGATCCATTCGTACAATCCTTTGACGAAGGCCAAGACAGTTGTACGCCTATCGTAGACTAATGCATCTATTTCTGCTACAGATAAGCAACCACTAGCTACCAAACATTATGCCTTAGCGAAGGTCAAAACGCATAGCATGAATACTAGTAGATACCTATCTGAAATGACGGAGGGCTATGGCTGGTTTTGGCGACAACCGTTAACGTAATGAACTTGATATAGTCGAAGGAACCGGATAGTTTTTGAAAAGGAGTGGTTTAAGCTCCGCTTTTTAAAAATGCTTTTTGAAGAAAACCGAGTGGTTTTGTAATTGTTCCAACGACATCAGATTTTAGGTTTATTCCTTTGCATTAATCAAAATTAATGCAGTCCCATCAATTAACATTATCATTGCAGAAAAGAAACGAAAATAGAACTACGCTTATGCCATCCGCATTCGCCACGGGACCCCGTCATGCACCGTTAGGTTACTTAACTAACGGCAGAGCGGGGACTGGACTAGCGTGGGTGCAAAACATAAGAAACGTTTATTATATATAATATATATAGCCATTCGTCTCACGCAATAATAAGCATTCCAGATCACAGAATCACAGATGAATATATTGGATATACTATGATTTCCGTGTTTCGTTTTAGCCTATAACGAAACACGGATTCCACGGTCGTGATGAATAACCAAACCCCACCCTAGACCCCTACGGATGCGGCAAACTACCCACCAAATTCCCGAAGTGAAGCAACCTCCCTCAATAAAATGAGTAGGCCACACGGCACTTCAAGAACCCGGTAGTTTGTGTATCCCACCTTGGGTCTATCCTAGGTGCAAGAAAAAGTAAATGAAATAATACAACAGTGGCTACAACCTCAACCCGGATGTGCCCCGCAAAAATAATATTACATTAATTTATAAATTTACATAAATGAAAGAAAAGAAAACACTCTTCTCACATCCCCCGGCTATTCATTCACGACGATCCAATACTCCATATACACAAACCATCACCAAAACACAGATATGTGCAGCCCCCACTAATCGACATATAGCAATTAGCAGACGTTTAGCAACACATATATACACAAACACAGAAAACCCATATTAGCTAAGTAACTTAGAATTTCGATCGAAAATATTTTCCGTGTCTACCCCATGTATAAACCAGTACACAAACAATTCTGGGTAGAAACCAAATATGCAAGAAATCATATTTCCAATATTAAGACCCACAGGAAAACTATTGGAGCGAAGCGGCCTCGACTCGGCCACGGATCCGCGGCTAAACAGTGAGTTTGGCCGTGGTTGTCTAGGGCGATTACGAGCTCGAATTTTTTTTGTGTTCTTATAAAAGTCTGCATGTATTTTTAAGGCCACTGAAATAATTTTTTTGAGCAGATTTTGAAATCGACAGCAAGATTATCATGAAAATTTGATTTCAAGTAAATTTTCCGACGATCAAAGTTCTAACTACTTCCTAACTAGCAAGTTAAGGTTTAAGTAGCTCTGATACCAGTGTAAGTCGATGTCGCGCACCCCGCGAGTCTGCGGAGAGACGGAATACACAAAAAACGATTTTTTATATCTCAAAAGAGTGGCATCGCAACATCAACCAAGACAACCAGGATCTTAATTAAAGCATAACTAGCTACAACTAACTACAAGAAGGTTTCTAACTGCTCTGTAAGATTTATACCTTCTCGATCAAGTCCTTCAGGTCTTCTTTTTCCTTCTTAGCTCCTTGGTTCAAGCTTGAATCTTCTTCTTCTCTTCTTGGCTCCTAGAAAGCTTGAATGAAACTCGATCGTCGGTCTTCTCTTTATCGAAGATGATCCATCCGAGAGCCTTTGGTTCAAGCTTCAGCCTCAAGTGTGAGCTAACTAAGATGTCTAGTTTGCTAGACTAGAAAAATTAGAAGATGTAGAGAAAGATGAATAGAGTATTTTATCTCAAGAGCCCTAGGATTCACAACTCATTTGAGGATTAGGGCTTAAGGAAGAAAGAGGAGAGGGAAAAAAGGAGAGAGAATGAACAAGAGCAAACTGAGCTAGAGTGTGGAGGCAAATGAGAATGGTTAAGTCCTTGCAATAATCAAGCATGGATTATTTTCAAAAGAAAATAAGCAACCATGCTTGAATAGTATAGTCAAATGAATAAACAAATGACTTAGCCATGCTTTCATCTATACCTCAAATATCTCCAATTTCCACCTCATTAATATATTTTCACAAATAGATAAATCTAATAATGAGGTGTCTCCTTCTAGAAGCATGTCTCGTGAAATTACAAGAATGCCCTCACCGTATATACATACCCGTATTCGTATTCCGAAAAATATGAATACAATGAGATAATAATAATCCAATAATATAATACTAGAATCCGGTTTAAACCAAAGCCTACTAGTATTATCCGTCCAAACATCATCCGTGTATCCAGTACACGTATATGATCGGAACCTTGCCGTATGACCATACGGCCTCTATATCGTTTCTCCTGAACTAGGGAAACCCTCTGTGTAGGACTCTAAAGACTCGACAGTATGCTGGCAGTGGGTTTAACTACAAGTCCGTCAGTGGCACTAGCTGTGCGTAACGGCTACCCAGGTATCTGTCGAAAAAGAAGGCCGACGAGAGAACTCATCCAAACCCCTACTGAGCTTGTCCGTGACAATATCCGTGCAGTCTGGTATGTTCGTCTGAGAGTATCGCATGCAAGGTCTAGGGGGTGGAAAATGTCAGACCCCTAATAACTAGACAAGTCGTGTCGGTGTGGCTCAAGACCATCCGAGAATCTACTTGTCCAACCACCAGTAATTCTTAATCCGCTCTAGCCTGGGACTTATGGTGTTGACCAACCAATCACTATGCGACATCGACTCCTTATACCAGGAGAGACGAATCCCCAACAGTCGCTCACTGCCCCATGTAGCTTAGGACTGTACCCAACTAAAACTTATTTGCACGACTTAGTAGAGCCGTAGTAGGGTAGTAATCAAAGCACAGTGGGAACTCATATGAGACAAATGACGACCTCAGGTCGACAGACTATCTGCACTCATGTCACCAGAGAACTGCTATCTGACGCTAGGTATAATACCATCTAGCCAGTCCTCAACGAATCCATCCGGTGCACTCACACCCAGTGAGAACCTGTTTACAATCTTAGGTGCACCTCATCAATGGCTGCGGGACCAATCCATTACCCCTCATCAGGGTCTAGATATGTATACACTAGTCTACTCTGTAATATCGATACCCAGTCTCGATACTCCTACGACTAGGGACACTTTAATGATGTGCCTATCGACTACCCAACTCTTACAAGTATGATTGTCATCACAATGCTGGTAGTCAGGCAAAGATCCTACATGCTTTATCAACATGTATACAAGATATGAAATACTATGTAAAACACATCACATGTTAAGATAGATGCAAACCAAATAGCGTACTATCATATCGAGCAAGATTCTCTTGTACATACATATCCCTAGCATCCTATACGATGAAGGCCTCTAGGGCATACATATCCAACACTCTCTATATGAGACTTGAATTCTCAGGTTCTTTATATAGTCATTGCAAACTGTTGATCAGTTTTGAGAAAATCTCTCATTGAGAGATACCAATTAATGTAATTGGTCTCAATGATTGTTCGAGGATTTTATCCACCGTTGGATCTTTGATCCAGCGAATTTCTGTTTAATAGAATATCTTTTCTTATTTTTAACAAGATTAGGGATACCAATTGATTTAATTCTATCACTTGATGATTTTTAATCACCATTGGATCCATGATCCAACGGCTCTCTGTATAACAGAGAATCTTTATTTTCTTAGAAAGATTAGGGAAAGTATTTTCCCAAAATAGAATTTATTTCAATATAGAATTTAATTCTATCTGAAGCTAGTGCTTCAAAAAGTATGTGAATAACACGTGACCCCGGTGTGGGTTTTAACCTGTTTATATTTAGCACTCATATGCTTTGCATATAAGCGCTCATGTGTTTAACACGTGAGGCCAGTTTGTCCTTTTTAGTTATTTGTTTTCAGTGTTTATATGCTTTGCATATAAGCGCTCACGTGTTTAACACTTGAGGCCAAACTATGGGAATTCTTTTCCTCTTTCTTTTCTCCCATTTTTTTATAAGGGAACAAATGCCCATCAGTATTGCTCTCACGTGGCTTGCATATGAGTGCAACGGTGTCAATTTTACCACTGTTGGATCACCTAAGGGAGTGGGAAGTTGAACCGGTCCTATCACGTCCTATAAATGTGGCCCTTAGCCCTAAAGTGACTACTATTTCTTTATATTCTTCGTTAAGTTTTCCTTTCCTTGAGAATTTAATTCTCGTTCAGAGCTTAGATCTCTACCCTCAAAATTCCTTTGAACCAAGTCAGCTCTGCCAAAATTTTTGGTAAGGACTATGAACGGAGCTTAGCTCTTAATATCTTTTGGGTATTTTTTCGAATTTTAAACCCGTTATCAAATTTGACAGAGCTTATCTCTTTTCTTGAATCGATCTCTTGGAGATCTTATAAAAAAGAACCATTTTTTTTATATACATCATAGATCTTGATGTCCATATCAAAGATTGAGTCAATGAAAATTCTTGGGAATCATTGATTCTCTCCTTAGAGTTTTACCTTATTGTCAATCTTGATATTTAAGGTTTTCTGGAACTTGATTCCATTATTTAACCAATGAGTTTCCTAACATGGGGATTTCTGGGATTTAATCCTATCATTTAGGGAATTTAATTCTATTATAGTTTTTTTTCAGAGCTTAGTTCTGCTTTGATTCTTAGGAATTTTATTCCCTTTAATTTCCTTTTATTGTTCTTGGATATCCCCCCCACCCACCCCCCCACACACACACATTTTTTTTGTTTTTAGGGCTTTAATATCCTGTAAGATTTAGATTTGTTGTTGTTTTTAAAAGAACCCGTTTTCTTTTAACTCCACTGTTTATTTAATGAGAATCCTTTTTTATTCTCACAATGGGCTCATGTTTCATCATTAATGAGCCGCCACTTTGATTTCGTGGGATCCACTAGCTTTTTAGACTTAGTGATTCTAGCATTTTTTATTGCTAACTCTCCACCTGGTTTCTTTTCAGGTACCATGTGTAAGTCCACGTTACCCGTCCCCGGTTCTTTGGGGTTGCGGAAATGGTGAAAAACGATTTTTCTTTGGTGGTAACATGGACTCAAAATACGGATCTTTGTTAAACAACTATCTAACAACCTAACTAGGAGTTTTACCTACTCGGTTAGGGGGTTATACCTTAACTTGAACTCCTTCTCTTCGACTCCTTGTGGTGATCGGATGGTTCTCTCCTCGTCGTCTCCTTGTGCCGAAGATGGATCCACCTGAAAGCTTCTATCTTTGGCTCCAACCTCAATCTTGAGGAAACTGGAACACTTGGTTTGCTAGACCGTGTATATTAGGATGAGTAGAGAAGTGTTTTGGGTTTTATCTCTATGGTTCTTGCTTCTCAACACATGAGACAATAGAACCATGAACTAGAGAGAGAGAGCAAGAGGAAGAGGGAGAGCTTGAGGATGAGAGAGAATGAGAATGATAGAATGAGCAAGACTTTTCTCACCCTTGCTCTCATAATCCAAAATAATCATAACAAATAATAATAATTGAGTATTATGTGATGGTTCATATCATATCAAAAGGCAATATCATTTCATGCACTCATTTTGTAAAGTATAACAAGCAAGCAAAAGTCTTTGCCATGAAATGATAGCCATTATAATGATGATGGTCAACAAGTCCAACCTAGTCAACCGGTCAACAAAGTCAACAAAGTCAACCTTTCAACCCAACCATGGCACAATAATACTTAATTAATATTATCATTAATCATATTTCTAATTCTCATTAGGGTTTAGCAAAAGTCAACAGTCAACAACCCTAATGAGAATCCTCTGCCTCTGTCTCTGTCAACTGTGCATACACACCCGCATCGGCGTTCCAAGGAACACGAATACAAACGAGATAAAACCAATCCAAAAACATACACTAAGATCTGGCTTAAACCAAAGCCCGCTAGTGATAACTGCCCGGACACTAAACGTGCACAAGTGCACGGATGTGACCGAACCCTGTCGCAAAACCATGCGACCTCTACTCTTTTGCCTAAAGGCGAATAACTCTCTGTGTGGGACTCTAAAGACTCGACACTACGCTGGCAGTGGGTTTAACCACAGACCGCAAGCGGCACTAGCTATGCGAAACGGCCTCCAGGTAGATGCTGATAAGAAGACGGACGAGGTGAAACCCATCTGAACTCCTACTGAGCCTGAATGTGAAAGTCTGCGTACAGTCCGGTCTGTTCGTCTGAGAAAATCGCATGGCAGGCCTAGGGGGGTGGTAAACGTCAGTCCCCTAATAGCGGTACAAGTCGTGTCGGAGTGCAGCCCAGAACACCCTGAGATAACACTGGAAACCTACCAGTATATCTCGCTTGCCCTGGCCAGGGACTTTGTGTAATGGCTCTCCTAGACACAGCGCGATATCAACCCCCAATACCGGGAGAGACAAATCCTGTCTAACCGTCACTGCCTCCAAGTGCTTCGGGACTGCACCCAACTACTACCTGTTTGCACGACTCCTTTGAGCCGTGGTAGGGTAGTAATCAAAGTACAGTGGTGTTAGTGTATATGCCCTAGAGGCCATTACTGTATCATATTGGTTTGCATATTACTTGATGGAAGCTTGGGATATTCACAGTTGTATATACAATCTTGCTCGAAATGGTAGTATACTACTTGGTTTGTCTCTGCTTTAATATGTGCATGTGTTTCTTTTAGCATATCGCTGATATACATATTAGTAGAGCCCTTAGGATCTTTGCTTGATTACTAGCGTTGTGATGGCGCTCACACTCGTGGGAGCTGGGTGATCTATAAGCACATCCTTATACAGGTCCCTAGTCATTGGACTATCGAGACAGGGCATCGATACTCCGGAGTAGACTAGCGTATGCGCTTCTCATCCCAGTGTGGGAGACGGTCTGTCCCACAGCCGTCAGTACGTCGTACTTGAGATAGTATGCGGGTGCTCGTTAGGTTACGAGTACACTGGACAGGACTCGTCGGGAACTGTTGGTTGGTATTATACCTATCGTCAGTTATCAGTTCCCAGGTGACATGAGTACAGCTTAGTCCGCTGACTTGACACTGTCACTTCGCCTCGAGTGTGTTCCCACTGCACTTTGATTACTACACTACCACGGCTCAAAGGATTCGTGCAAACAGGTAGTTTTTGGGTGCAGTCCCGAAGCACTTGGAGGCAGTGACGGTTAGACAGGACTCGTCTCTCCCGGTATTGGGGGTTGACATCGCGCTGTGTCCAGGAGAGCCATTACACGAGTAGTCCCTGGCCAGGGCAAGCGAGATATACCGGTAGGTTATCTCAGGGTGTTCTGGGCTACACTCCGACACGACTTGTACCGCTATTAGGGGACTGACGTTCACCGCCCCCTAGGCCTGCCATGCGATGTATCAGACGAACAGACCGGACTGTACGGAGACTGTCACATACAGGCTCAGTAGGAGTTCAGATGGGGTTCACCTCGTCAGTCTTCTTATCGACATTTAACTGGGGACCGTTACGTACAGCTAGTGCCGCTTGCGGTCTGTGGTTAAACCCACTGCCAGCGTAGTGTCGAGTCTTTAGAGTCCCACACAGAGAGCTATTCGCCTTTAGGCAAAATGAGTAGAAGTCGCATGGTTTTGCGACAGGGTTCGTTCATATCCACACACTTGTGCACGTTTGCTGTCCAGACAGCTTATACTAGCGGGCTTTGGTTTAAGCCAGATCCTAGTATAGATTTGGGATTGGTTTTTTCTCATTGTATTCGTGTTCCTCGAATCACGAATACGGGTGCGTATGCACAGTTGCTTGAGACAGAGGGAGAGGACTTTGATTAGGGTTAATGACTATTGTCATTTTATTAACCCTAATGCTTATGTGTGTATTATGGTTAATTGATATTAGTTTAATATAATTATGCATGGTTATGGTTGTTGACCATTTGACCTCCTTGACTTGTTGACCTAGGTTGACACTTTGACCATCATCATTTCATTTGGAAGATGCTCTTTGATCCTTGCAATTTGCATTAAAAATGAAATGATAATGGTCATGTCTTGATTAACCATGACAATTATCTAGCTAATTATCTAATTAAAATAATTCACACATATATGTGAGAATGGTTTATTTTTCTCTCATTCTATCATTTGCTTTCTCTCTCTTGTTCTTCCTCTCCCTCAAGCTCTCCCCTCTCATGTGTTGAGAAATACTTGAGCTTGAGAAAAACCTCTTCTTGATAATCTCTACTCTCATCTAGGGTTTAAGGATTGGCACTTCTTACACCCTAGTCACTTCTAGCTTGGAGTTCAAACCAAAGGTTGAGGCTTTCGGGTG
Source organism: Agapanthus africanus (assembly GCA_030015575.1). NCBI lineage: Eukaryota > Viridiplantae > Streptophyta > Magnoliopsida > Asparagales > Amaryllidaceae > Agapanthus > Agapanthus africanus. Next base: position 143,160,434 of record CM057337.1, read on the forward strand.
GATCTTTCTTCGACGTGAGAAGACGACAAAGGTGACCTCTTTCCACTACTCCAAGGAGCAAGGAGATAAGGACATAAAGCCCTAGGTATAACATTTCTAACACTTAGCTAGTTTCTAGTTAGCTTTAGCTTGTTTTTGTTTAGCAAAGATCCTTCTTTGTCTAGTCCATGTTGCCTAAGTTGAGAAAAATTTGATTTTTATTCCGTTTTCCGCCTCTCCGTAAGTACCGGGGTGGGCAACGTGGACTTACAGTGGTATCAGAGCCTAACTAAACATAAACTAGCTAGGTAGTAAAGTGTATGGAAGTTCGAATCGGAAAAATCACAAAACCGAGTTTTCAAAACCCAAACTTTCTGTTAAAATTTTTTCTGTTCAAAATGAAATAATTCATACTCCTAAAATCGTCTCAGGGTTTTGTGAAGAAAGCCACCAAACCCGGTCCAGTGACTCGACCAAAGCGCCGCGATTCCGCGGCAATAGCAAGCTATTGCCGCGCAACCGCGGCCGTTTTGGCTCGGCTCTGGGTCAAGTTTGGTGCAGTGTTTTTCTGGCTTGGTTTTGGGATTTTTAAGATGGTTTATATGTGCCCAGATTTTCCAGAATAGAAATTTGTTTTTGGGGGCCTATAAATCCGTATTTTTTTTAACTTCACTACACTTTAACTATAAGGGTTATATCTGTGATGTTTATATGTATTGAACGTCGGCTAATCGCTATATGTCGATTAGTCGGGGTTATACATATCTGTGATCTGTGTTTGATGATGGTATGTGTATATGAATGTGTTGGATTGTCGCGGGTGAATAGCCGGGGTGGATGTGAGATGAGTGTTTCTTTTCTTTCATTCATTGTAATATGTAAATTGATGTAATAATATTATTTGTATGGCCGCGCAACCGGGTCGGGGTTGTAGCCGTCATTGTATAATTCTTTTTACTGTTTTTGCTCCTAGGATAGACCCATGGAGGGGGTGCACAAACTACCGGGTATCTCGAAGTGCCGAGTGGCCTACTCACGGTGGTGAGGGAGGTTGCTTCGCTTCGGGTACTTGGCGGGTAGTTTGCCGCACCCGTAGGGGTCTTGGGTGAGGTATTGGCTATTCACCGCGACCGTGTAATCCGCTTTTCGTTGCTGGCTCGAACGGATTGCGGATTCCTAGTATATCCAATGTATTTATCTGTGATTTGTAATGTCTATCATTGCTATATATTTATATATGATAACTATTTAGGCGTTGCTTATGTTTTACAGCCGCGCTAGCCCAGCCCCCGCTCTGTCGTTAGTTAAGTAACCTAACGGGTGATGACGGGGCCCCGTGGCGAATGCGAATGGCATAAGCGTACGTCATATTTTGGTTGTTTTCTGCAATGGTAGGATTAAATGATGGGACGCATTAAAAGAACTAATGCAAGAAAATAAACCAAGTAAAAGTCGATTGGAACACTTTGAAAACCACTCGGTTCTTTTCAAAACTAAACTTTTAAACGCGGAGCTTGAACCACTCCATTTAAAAGCTATCTCGTTCCATCGATTATATCAAGTTCACTACGTTCACGGTTTCGCCAAAACCATCCGTAGCCCTCCATCATTTCAGTTAAATATTCGGTAGTATTCAAGCTATGTATTTTGACCTCACGCCAAAGCAAAGTGATTGGTAGCTGCCGGATATTTATCTGTTGCATAGATAGAATGCGTTGGTTTGAGACAGTCGTACTGCCATTTTGGCCTACGTCAAGGGTAGGTACGGATGGGTTCAAATTAACCGGGATAATGATGGGAAGAACTTGACATGTGACTTATGACATTTTGACCTCACGCCAAGGTCATAAGAGCATGGGGCAAAAATCCACATCGGGAGTTTCATAAGTACTGAAACTTGCTAGCGCTGCATACCATTTGGAGTGTGATGATTCTGGTAGGATTCTTTCGGTTTTATCACGCAATGATATTTGGATCCCGATCCTACTGTGAGTATATGCTACTCCTCGGGAAAACTCTCACTTAACGATCAATGCTATAAACCTAGTAGGTGTCTAGAAAGGTGTTAGCGGGGCTACGCCCACTGGGAAAAGAGGTTACTTAATTAAGGAACTTCGCGAAAGCGTTGGAAAACCTCCCTCGAAGTACCGACACTGGCCTGGCTGAACGGTTAAGCAAGTATTGTACGGTGAGATTGATCCTGACTAATCTTTTCTTTACGGTTTGAGAAGGGATTCGAGAGACAGTGGGAGCCATCCAGTTTAGACAAACTAAAAACCACTCTAAACTTGCAAGAGCATCATGCTAAAGTGTTTCTTTTCTCTCTCCTAATTGCAGCGACCATTCAACATGACCGGACTTAAGTTATTACTAGATAAAAACATATTGACAGGGCCAAACTACAAAGATTGGCTCAGGAATGTCAAGATGGAAATCACTTACGACAAGCTGGGGTATCTCTTTACCACCAAAGCTCCCCCAGTCCTAGGTCCCAAAACCAGTGTCGTAGATAGGGAAATCTATAAGACCTGGGAAATAGATTGCGCGAAGGCCAAATGCCTCGTACTTGCCTCGATGGACAACGAACATCAGAAGAGGCACGAGAATATGGACCTAGAGTCCATATTTCTTCATACAAAAGAACTGTATGGAGAGCAGTCTCGTATCGCAAGATACGAAGTGTCGAAGAAGTTGTTTTCGGCAAGGTTGGCCGTCGGATCATCGGTAGCGGAACACGTGCTTATAATGATTGGCTACATAGAGGAGCTCGCGGACCTTGGGACCATGTTGGAGAATGAACTCTATACTGATTTGAATCTCCAGTCCCTTCCTTCCACTTACGCCCAGTTTATTCTTAACTTCAACTTGCAAGGAAAGGAGGTTGAACTTTCCGAACTTCTGAACATGTTGAGGAGTGCTGAGGGCACCCTATAGAAGGGTAGGGAGACATCCACTTTGTTTGTAGGAGGATCTTCCTCTTCTAGATCCAGGGCGAAAGCCAAGGGTAAGAAGAAGAAAGCCCCCGCCAAACCAAGAGGCGGTGTCGGTAAAGTGGATACGAAAGGAAAAGGAAAAGCAACAAAGATAGCGGGAAAGCTGGTGGGGAAGGAAGAATGCTTCTATTGTCATAAAAGTGGTCACTGGAAACAGGATTGCAAGGCTTGGAAGGCCAGAACACAGGATTTGAAGCGAGTTGCAGCTTCAGCTTCAGGTGTGTATGTTATTGAAAACTGTCTATCAATAAACTCTACATCCTGGGTATTGGATACCGGATCAGGATCTCATATCTGTAATTCTTTGCAGGCGTTGAGAAAGCGTAGAGTTTTGAAGGCAGGTGACATGACCCTCAGAGTTGCAAACGGTGCTAGCATGGATGCTGAGGCCGTGGGGGACTATCACCTGGGATTGTCGGATGGACACTTTTTGGTTTTGCGTAGTTGTTATTATGTACCAAATGCAACCTGTAATATCATTTCTGTATCTTTATTATCTAAGGAAGGTTATGAATTTGCATTTGTAAGTAATGTAGTGACATTCACCTTAATCAAGTTTTGATTGGGTCAGGTACATTGAACAACGGTATATACGTATTAAACCAACCACAGATTTTCAATGTCCAGAATACACACAAAAGAAAGTCTCCAGAAATCAATAAAACTTTCTTATGGCATTGTAGACTGGGTCACATCAATGAGAGAAGGTTGAATAAGTTACATGCAGAAGGATATTTGGATCCGTTCGAATATCAATCGTATGCAACTTGTCAATCCTGTCTCAAAGGAAAGATGACAAAGACTCCGTTTACTGGACACGGAGTAAGAGCGAGCGAGCTCTTGGGACTCGTACACAGCGACGTGTGCGGTCCAATGTCTACACATGCGCGAAGCGGTTATTCTTACTTCATTACTTTTACTGATGATTTCTCAAGGTTCGGACATGTCTTCTTGATGAAGCATAAATCCGAAGCTTTTGAAAAGTTCCAGGAATATAAGAATGAAGTAGAAAAACAAACAGGCAAAAGTATCAAGGCACTGAGATCTGATCGAGGTGGTGAATACTTGAGTGCCGAGTTCCTGGGTTACTTAAAAGAGAATCGAATTCTCTCTCAGCTTACTCCTCCATACACTCCGCAACATAACGGTGTATCGGAGAGACGGAACCGAATCCTATTGGATATGGTACGGTCCATGATGAGTAACGCTGAGTTGCCGCGATCGTTCTGGGGATATGCGCTAGAAACAGCTGCATACCTTTTGAATCGAGTTCCCACTAAGACTGTGCCTACCACACCATATGAGTTATAGAGTGGGAAGAAACCCTATCTTCAATACTTGAAGATTTGGGGATGTCCAGCTTATGTCAAAAAGCAGCATGCGGACAAACTCGAGGCACGCTCAGTACTGTGCAAGTTTGTGGGATACCCAAAGAACTCCAGAGGGTATCTTTTCTATTACGCAGAGGAACAAAAAGTCCTTGTTTCTCGTAATGCCCATTTTCTGGAACACCAGTTCATAGAAAAAGAAGTAAGTGGGAGCGCAATAGAACTGGAAGAAATTCCAGAACCACAAGCTATTACTGAAAGCTTAGTAGAACCAGAGGGTTCGAAAGATCAAGACATTCCCACACCACTCCGTAGGAGTAGTAGGCAGTCTCATCCGCCCGAGAGATACTACGGTTTTCTCATTGACGGGGATAGAGAGGATTGCATCATAGACTGTGATGAGCCTACTAGCTTCCAGCAAGCCATTCAGAGCGTCGACTCGGTAAAATGGCTGGATGCAATGCGGACCGAAATGGAGTCCATGTACACCAACAAAGTATGAACGTTGGACATTGCTCCAGATGGGGTAAAACCCGTAGGATGCAAGTGGATCTTCAAAAGGAAGATTGGTGTAGATGGACAGGTTGAGACCTATAAAGCTAGACTAGTAGCAAAGGGTTTTCGTCAGCGACCTGGTTTGGACTATGACGAAACCTTTTCTCCAGTAGCTATGCTGAAATCCATTCGGATCCTTCTTGCCATTGCTGCCTTCCACGATTATGAGATTTGGCAGATGGACGTAAAGACAACTTTTCTAAATGGACATTTAGAGGAGTGTGTCTATATGGACCAGCCAGAGGGTTTCATTCAGAGTGGGAGCAGTGGAAAGGTGTGCAAGTTGCTTAAGTCCATTTATGGACTAAAACAGGCATCGCGGAGTTGGAACATCTGTTTTGATGAGACGGTCAAGGAATTTGGCTTTATCAACAATCCAGATGAACCATGCATCTATTGTAGATTTGTAGCGAGAACTGTAGTATTCCTCGTTTTATACGTGGATGACATTCTCTTAATAGGAAATGATATTCCTATGCTACAATCTGTCAAGGGGTTCTTGTCACACAGGTTCTCCATGAAAGACCTGGGTGATGCCTCATACATTCTGGGTATCCGGATCTACCGTGACAGATCCAAGAGGATATTAGGAATTTCACAGTCCAGGTACATCGACACCATACTGAAGAGATTCAGTATGGAAGATTCCAAGCGCGGTAATCTACCGGCTTGTCACGGGATCACCCTCTCCAAAGAGATGTCTCCCAAGACTGATTTGGAGAGGGATCGCATGTCTATTATACCCTACGCTTCTGCGGTAGGCTCTATAATGTATGCGATGTTGTGTACCAGACCGGATGTGGCTTATGCACTGAGTGCGGTAAGCAGGTATCAGTCAAACCCTGGGGAGAAACATTGGATAGCAGTAAAGAACATTCTCAAGTACCTGAGAAGGACTAAGGAGATGTTCTTAGTGTATGGAAGAAAAGACCTCCAGATTGAGGCCTTTGCTGACTCCAGCTTCTAGAGTGACAAGGATGATTCCAAGTCCATGTCAGGTTTTGTCTTTACCCTCAATGGAGGGGCGGTGTGTTGGAAGAGCTCCAAACAGGAAACCGTTGCTGACTCGACTATGGAAGCGGAATACATCGCTGCATCTGATGCCGCAAAAGAAGCTGTCTGGATGAGGAAGTTCTTAAGAGAACTTCAGGTGGTTCCATCCATTATTGACCCAATACCTCTGTATTGCGACAACAACGGGGCTATAGCTTTAGCGAAGGAACCCAGGTCCCATCAGAAATCCAGACACATCTTGAGGCGGTATCACATGATCAGGAAGATCGTGGATCGCCAGGAGATTGAGGTTCGGAGGGTTGCTTCAGAAGATAACACAGCAGATCCATTCATCAAGGCCTTGCCCCAGACTCAGTTCGAGCGGCTGATCGAGATAATAGGTCATCGATACGCCAGTACATGGCCTTAGTGCAAGTGGGAGATTGTTAGTGCCATTACTGTATCATACTAGTTTGTATATTACTTGATAGAAGCTTGGGATATTCACAGTTGTATATACAATCTTGCTCGAAATGGTAGTATGCTACTTGGTTTTCCTCTGCTTTAATATGTGCATGTGTTTCTTTTAGCATATCGCTGATATACATATTAGTAGAGCCCTTAGAATCTTTGCTTGATTACCAGCGTTGTGATGGCTCTCAGAATCGTGGGAGCTGGGTGATCTATAAGCACATTCTTATACAGGTCCCTAGTCGTTGGACTATCGAGACAGGGCATCGATACTCCGGAGTAGACTAGCGTATGCGCTTCTCATCCCAGTGTGGGAGACGGTCTGTCCCACAGCCGTCAGTACGTCGTACTTGAGATAGTATGCGGGTGCTCGTTAGGTTACGAGTACACTGGACAGGACTCGTCGGGAACTGTTGGTTGGTATTATACCTATCGTCAGTTATCAGTTCCCAGGTGATATGAGTACAGCTTAGTCCGCTGACTTGACACTGTCACTTCGCCTCGAGTGTGTTCCCACTGCACTTTGATTACTACCCTACCACGGCTCAAAGGAGTCATGCAAACAGGTAGTTTTTGGGTGCAGTCCCGAAGCACTTGGAGGCAGCGATGGTTAGACAGGATTCGTCTCTCCCGGTATTGGGGGTTGACATCGCGCTGTGTCCAGGAGAGCCATTACACGAGTAGTCCCTGGCCAGGGCAAGCGAGATATACTGGTAGGTTTCCAGTGTTATCTCAGGGTGTTCTGGGCTACACTCCGACACGACTTGTACCGCTATTAGGGGACTGACGTTCACCGCCCCCTAGGCCCGCCATGCGATGTATCAGACGAACAGACCGGACTGTACGGAGACTGTCACATACAGGCTCAGTAGGAGTTCAGATGGGGTTCACCTCGTCAGTCTTCTTATCGACATCTACCTGGGGACCGTTACGTACAGCTAGTACCGCTTGCGGTCTGTGGTTAAACCCGCTACCAGCGTAGTGTCGAGTCTTTAGAGTCCCACACAGAGAGCTATTCGCCTTTAGGCAAAATGAGTAGAAGTCGCATGGTTTTGCGACAGGGTTCGTTCACATCCGCGCACTTGTGCACGTTTGCTGTCCGGACAGCTTATACTAGCGGGCTTTGGTTTAAGCCAGATCCTAGTATAGATTTGGGATTGGTTTTTTCTCATTGTATTCGTGTTCCTCGGATCACGAATACGGGTGCGTATGCACAGTTGCTTGAGACAGAGGGAGAGGACTTTGATTAGGGTTAATGACTATTGTCATTTTATTAACCCTAATGCTTATGTGTGTATTATGGTTAATTTATATTAGTTTAATATAATTGTGCATGGTTATGGTTGTTGACCATTTGACCTCCTTGACTTGTTGACCTAGGTTGACACTTTGACCATCATCATTTCATTTGGAAGATGCTCTTTGATCCTTGCAATTTGCATTAAAAATGAAATGGTAATGGTCATGTCTTGATTAACCATGATAATTATCTAGCTAATTATCTAATTACAATAATTCACACATATATGTGAGAATGGTTTATTTTTCTCTCATTCTATCATTTGCTTTCTCTCTCTTGTTCTTCCTCTCCCTCAAGCTCTCCCCTCTCATGTGTTGAGAAACACTTGAGCTTGAGAAAAACCTCTTCTTGATAATCTCTACTCTCATCTAGGGTTTAAGGATTGGCACTTCTTACACCCTAGTCACTTCTAGCTTGGAGTTGAAGCCAAAGGTTGAGGCTTTCGGATGGATCTTTCTTCGACGTAAGAAGACGACAAAGGTGACCTCTTTCCACTACTCCAAGGAGCAAGGAGAGAAGGACATAAAGCCCTAGGTATAACCTTTCTAACACTTAGCTAGTTTCTAGTTAGCTTTAGCTTGTTTTTGTTTAGCAAAGATCCTTCTTTGTCTAGTCCATGTTGCCTAAGTTGATAAAAATTTGATTTTTATTCCGTTTTCCGCCTCCCCGTAAGTACCGGGGTGGGCAACGTGGACTTACAAGTGGGAACACACTCGAGGCAAAGTGACAGTGTCAAGTCAGCGGACTAAGCTGTACTCATGTCACCTGGGAGCTGATAACTGACGATAGGTATAGTACCATCCAACAGTTCCCGAGGAGTCCTGTCCAGTGTACTCGTAACCTAACGAGCACCCGCATACTATCTCAAGTACGACGTACTGACGGCTGTAGGACAGACCGTCTTCCATGCTGGGACGAGAAGCGCATACGCTGGTCTACTCCGGAGTATCGATGCCCTGTCTCGATAGTCCTGCGACTAGGGACCTGCATAAGGATGTCCTTGTGGATTACCCAGCCCCCACGAGTGTGACTGCCATCACAACGCTGGTAATCAAGCAAAGATCCTAAGGGCTCCACTAATGTGTACATGTGATGTACAAAAAGAAACACATGTACACATTAAAGTAGAAACAAACCAAGTAGCATACTACTATTTTGAGCAAGATTGTCTATACAACTGTGAATATCCCAAGCTTCCATTAAGTAATATACAAACTAGTATGATACAGTAATGGCCTCTAGGGCATATACACTAACACCATGACTGGTCATTTGTACGACCTGGAAGAGATAGTCTCTTATGAGGAGATTCGTATCCAGGGTCGTCTTTAAGGCCAAGAATACACGGCGGCCCAATGCGACGAGGTGATGCATCGCTTCGATGATTACAACGGTCGATTGCTCTTCCGTCGTTCTGCCCTTTTGAAGATCGTCGTCGGATCGATATAAGAAGCTCTTCCTTAGCTTAATGAGGCTATGCCACTCCCGGCACTCGATGATACTGAAGACAAGGTGCATTCAGTATATCTGATAGGCCTGATTTTGAAGAAACTGAGAGGTGACCTCGTCACTATTTTGCATCACGTATTCCAATAGAAAACGATAATATTCTCGTACCAGAGGATGGAAGACATCGGCGGTGATCCCGAAGCTTACATTCGGGAGAAGATGCATAAGAAGATGATCAATGAACTTAAAATCGCTTTACTCAAACTTTCCTTTAAGTTTGAGAATTCATGTCTGGAATTTAGCATCTTGTTATTGTAGACCTTAGATGATGTGGTAGCATTTTTTTTGTTTTCAGTCATTCTCATCATCACTGTGTTATCTTTTCTGAAGTATGAATGGCAAGCCTTTTTCCCTTTCATATATGCACTTTCCTTTTCTTGATCGCCTTGATCTGGTAAGGACTAGTTTATTCACTTATTACGGAGTTTCTAGTTTATGTACTCATTTCTGAGTGTTTAGTTTATATACTCATTTCAGAGTATTTAGTTTATGTACTCATTTCGTAGTGTATTTAGTTTATCTCCCTTAGGTTTACAGGAAAACTCACACTAATGTTGGATGTAGATAACCCCCACGCTTTTATGACAGGGGTCCATTAGGTTTGCAGTGGAAAACCTAGGTTTAAGTCCATCGTAATATCGCGTTGGCTGATATATTTCTCGATATGCAGTCTCTTAGATTGTTGCTCGAGTAGCCCCACGACTGTCATGTCTCTGATCCCTTCTGAGGCCGGACAAGACGTCTTCAAGTAATCTTCTTAGGTTGGAATATATGTATTACCGTCGGAATTTCAAGCGTTAGGTATTTGTCGTGGTTCTTTTTACTTAACGTTAGGAGTAATTTGAAGTCTCGATGAGTCATAATCGCACCCTTCTGGGATAGGATGGTCTTCAATGGTCTTTAGGCTTTGTATGTGTTGCCATCAAGACCTGAAGTTAGGAATAAACCGTCACTTCATTTTTGCTTTGCTGATGTCATGCCAATTCTTCGTTGAAGTAAGGTAAACATACGTATGACCTCTATGCTGTATGTATCGCAATCGAGATCTGGAGCTAGGATTTTGCCATCACTCCACTTTTATTTGGCCGTTGCATCCGACCGTACTGGAATGAGGAGGAACGTCGAAATAATCTTTAGGCTGTAGATGTTGCCATCGAGAACTGGAGCTAGGATTTCGCCGTCATTCTACTTTTATTTTACCCTTGGGTCCTGGTTGACGTCGTGTATATACTTTGTTGGAGTAAGAAAGATGTCCAAACAGTCTCTGGGCCGTAGATGTGCCATCAAGATTCGGTTCTTCTTTTGACAAAATATGGTGGGAAAATATGGTTCCCTTTCTTTCATCTGTGCCCATAGATTGTATACAAGAGTCGGTATAAACCTACTTGTAGGGCAGAATTTTTTTATTTTATTATATATATATATATATATATATATATATATATATTATTTCCGTGATGCTCTATCTTTTCAGCTTTTATATTACGAAAGTCACGATTGCCCAATCATTTCGCCTATTTTTTGCGGTGCCCAATCATTTCGGCTATGTCATTTTTTTTATTCGCTACTTTTTATTGCGAGTTGAGAATTTAGAATCTGATACCGCTTTTGGCATCAGCATTGCTACAACTGGAATATACCATGAGCGAATCATTATTTGTCTTCGCTAATTTGGACAAAGGTGGCTTAGCAAATAGGGTTAGGATCCTGTCAACTAAGGCTTTTTGACTTTATGTGCCGTAAGGGTCTCATAAAGTTTTTTCTCCCTTTGAGTTGTGAGGATCTCATAAGTGTGTTTTCTCCTTAGGAATTGTAGAGATTTCTAAATTTGTTTTCTCTTGTAAGTCGTAAGGATATTACAAGAGTATTTTCTCCTTGTAAGTCGAGAGGACTTACAAGTGCCGTTCACCATATGGGGATATTTCTCGCCATTGGTGGAACTCGGTTGGAACATATTTTGTTCGTGCCCGTGGATTGTATACAAGAGCCGATATCGAACTACTTGTAGGGCGGTTTTGGTGGATTAAGAACAGGTTCAGATTCCTATAACTTAAGGCTTTTGAATTCTATAAGCCGTGAGGGTCTTATAAAGGGTATATTCTCCTTACGAGTTATGGGGATCTCGTAAGTGTATTTTCTCCTTTGGGATCGTATCGATTCGTAGGTGTATTGCTCCTTTATGAGTCGTAAGGATCTCACGCAGGTGTTTTCTCCTTACAAAGTCGTGAGGACTTTGCAAGTGCATCTTTTGTTTTCTTTTAACGAGTTCGCACCTTTTCGGGTTTTCACTAGCTCACTAGTAATCCTGCTGTTTTTACTCATGGCGCCCTTTCAGGTTTTCATCCGTGCCCATTTCGCTTGTGGACGTACCGTTTTTTAGGAGGCCCTTAAGGTAACGCACCATCAGTGGTAGGCTCCGATCTTTTTCAATGGATCACATTTCATAGGACCTAGGAGAGCTATGAATTGTTTATGCCCGTGTATTGTATACGGTGATCAATATAGGGATCTACCGTAGGGCTAAACATGTTAGTTTATGGACATTACGGTCTGTTATTAGTTTAGGGATATTTCGGTCCAACATTCCTGTGCTTAGGGACGAATTTTAGTTTAAGGACATTTCGGTCCAAGGCCAGTTTAAGGATGTAGCGGTCTAATATTAGTTTAAGGACTTCTCGGTGCATTATCGTCGTATTTTAGGGTGAGTATTTGGTTTAAGAACGTTTCGGTCCAAAACCAGTTTAAGGATGTAGTGGTCTGATATTAGTATAATGACTTCTCGGTCCATTATTAGTTTATGGACATTTCGGTCCATTATTAGTTTAAGGACATTTCCGTCCAACATTCCCATGTTTGGGGGAACGCACTAGTTTAGGGACGTCTCGGTCTCGCTGTGATTTGGGTGACGGAGTTTTTTTTCTTTTGGTACTACTTTCAGAGTTCTGACTCAGGAAGATAGCGAACGGACATAAGTGTCGTCGTCTATCATTGACCTAAGTCATGGCATTTCAGGCATGGTACTTTTTGAGGAATCAGCCATTTATTAGCCGGAATGGCCTTTCGCCATGCATATCCATGAGCAGGTAGGCTCCTCCTTGGTAGACTTTGTCTATGATGTACGGGCCTTCATAATTTGGCTCGAACTTTCCCCGTTTTGCACGATTGGGAATCATCGGTCTTTTGACAACCAGCACAAGTTCGCCTTGGCAGAATGTTCTTAGTCTGGTCAGCTATTCATATGATCATGTCATCCTTGACTTATAAGCTTCCAGATTTTGCTGAACTATAAAGCGAGCTTCGTCGAGAGCATCGAGCTCCTCTAGCTAAGATGAGCATTTTCATCATCTGTCAGCTCGTATTGAACTGCCACTCGTAAAGAAGGGAGTTCTATCTCTAGTAGGAGCACTGCTTCCACGCCAAATACCAGTACATTGTTGGCTATAGTGCCCTCAATTCAATTATTGGATCACAGGCACATGATTGCAATGATTGAGGGAGGACCTATACCGGTAGAACAGTCTTACTCAAGATGATAGTATGTTGTCTGGTTTGTCTTTATCATCGTGTACATGCTTCAGGTGACATTACAGATCACTATTACATGTTGATAGAGCCCATAGGATTCTTGCTTGACTACCAGCAGTATAATGGCGATCATATACATGAGAGTTGGGTGGTTTATAAGCACATCCTTAAAGTGTCCCTAGTCGTGGGAGTTTCGAGACTGGGCATCGATACTCCGAGAGTAGACTAGTGTATACGGATCGAGACCCCGACAAGGGGCGGTGGCCGGCCTCACAAGCCATTGGTGTCAGTTGGTTCACCTAACATGTATACAGGTGCTCATTGGGTTATGAGTACACTGGACGGACTCGCCGGGAACATGCTAGTTGGTATTATACCTATTGTCAGATAGCAGTTCCCTGGTGACATGTGTACAGGTTAGTCTATCGACCTGAGATCGTCATTTGTCTCGTGTGAGTTCCCACTGTGCTTTAATTACTACCCTACCATGGCTCAAAGGAGTCGTGCAAACAAGTTTTAGTTGGGTACAGTCCCGAGCCACATGGAGGTAGTGAGCGGATCGTCAGGGGATTCGTCTCTCCCGGTATTGGGGGTTGATGCCGCGGAGTGCACGGATGGCCATCACCAGAATGCCAAGGTAGTCGAGAATTACTGATCTAGGATCGGTAGTTTCTCAGGTGGTGATAGGCTTCATACCGACACTAAATATCGCGTTATTAGGGGTCTGACTTTATCCATCCCCCTAGACCCGATATGCGATACTTATAGACGAACGGACCGGAATGTACGGATATTGTCTCTGTCAGGCTCAGTAGGGTTTCTGGATGAGTTTGCTCGTCGGACTCCCTTTCGCTCAATACCTGGGTAGCCGTTACGTACAGCTAGTTCCACTGACATGCTTGTGGTTAAACCCACTGCCAGCGTATTGATGAGTCTTTAGAGTCCCACACAGAGGGTTTCCCTGGTTCGGGAGAAACGTTGTAGAGGCCGTATGGTTTTATGGTAAGGTTCGATCATATACATGCACTTGTGTACGGATCATGATCGGACGGATAATACTAGTGGGCTTTGGTTTAAGCCGGATCCTAGTATTATATTGTTGGATTATTTTCATCTCACTGTATTCGTATTCAGTCGGAATGCGGATGCAAGTATGTATATACGGACGAGGGGTATTCTTGTAATTCGTTATGAGTTTACTTTGAAAATGCCATTTCTTTTTCTAGTATTAAACATTTAGTGTTTTTTGTTTAAATATTTAATATTGTGTTGAGGTGAAGTGTGAGTGAAAGTCTTGGCATGAGGCATTGAATGTGGCATGTGCACCCTTTGTGACTCATGGTGTTGGGTCTTGTGTGATGCAAGTTGTAGATCTTTTTGTGCTAGATATTTTCTTTAGTTGCTCACCCAATACACACAACACTCATCACACAAGAAAAACAACAAATGGTTTTTTCACTTGGTTTTTCTTTTGCAAAAAGACTTGAGCTCACTCTTCTTTTCACTTGGTTTCTTCTTCACCTCCATCCATACCCTCTCATGAGTTGAGAATCCATGGATGAATTGAGACAAAATGATCACACACACTCTCTACTTCATTTTGTGCATCTAAGCTAGCAAACTGGATGCCCGAGTTGCTTCGATTTTGAAGCGGGAGCCCGTATTACTAATCCTCAACGTGGATCGTCTTCGACGAGGAAGGCCGGAGAACGAACGCGACGAGATAAGGACAGAGATTGAAGACCGAAGGACACAGATCGATCGGTATAATCTCTTAAACCTCTTTACAGTTTACTAGTATAGGGTTAATGGCACGATCCATCGTTTAGGGTTCCGTTAGCGCCGGTTTTAATAAGTTTTTGTTCCACGTTTGGCCACGGATTGATGGTCGGGGCGCTGGCGTAGCCTTACATACATATGGTGTTGTATTTGTGGCCATCCTAAACATTATTAGGTACGCCTAAGGAGCTTCATATAGCCTTTCGAGCCAATCCTTTTTGTTTCTGGACACCGTCTTTTTTATAATCTTGGTCAAGATCTTGTAGAAGGCTTCAGCTAGACCGTTGACCCGAAAATTATAGACTGAGGAGTATTGCCGATCTATCTTGTGTTGCTGTGCGAAACGGCTTATTTTATGGCTTCTGTAAACTGGTCCATTATCTGAGATAATCCATCGAGGAGTCCCGAACCGATATATGACATAGGTTTTGAAGAAGTGGAGGATATTCTCCGTCTTCACCTCCCTTAACGGTACTGCTTCTGCCCATATAGAGAAGTAGTCGGTTGTTACCAGTATAAACCGATGTCCTTTGGACGATGCCGGTTCGATAGGGCCAATTCTATCGGTTCCCCACATTTCGAACGGCCAGCTGGCCACTGTTGGGTGCAGCGGATTTGGATGCTGATGTATGAAGTCCCCATGAATTTGGCATGAGTGACACTGCTTCGCATATTCGAGGCAGTCCTAAATCATCGTGGGCCAATAGTAGCCTATTATTTTTTGCTTTAGCATCATCATTAGCCCAGCATAATGAGTACCGCAGAGTCCGTCGTGTATTTCTAGGATGACTTTTTTTGCTTCCTTCGGCCCAAGGCATCTTAGCCATAGGCAGTCGAATGATCTCTTATATAGAGCATCATTGACGAAGGCAAATGATAAAGCTCATTTCATGAGCTGATGTCTCGACGACGCATCTTCAGGCGTTCGTTGGGACTTAAAGTAGTCTATGAAGACTTGCCTCCAGTCCTTGACATTTTCTTCATTCTCTATTTGAAGGGCTAGTTATTCGGTCGTTTCTTTTTCTTCAGATAGTTCTATCAGGTCTTCCGAAGATATATCAGTTGGCGCGAGGATCCTGCAGCTTTGCACAATGATCCTTACGTCATCGAGGTCTTCATCGGCCAATTTTTTAGCCAATTTGACTAACGCATCCACTTTGTTGTTTTCTGCTTGCGGTATACTTTCCAGGGTATAGGAAGAGATTTGTGTTAGCAGTTGTCGTACTCTTTCGCCATACATTATCAGTTCTGGCTTGCATATTTGATAACCGCCATTTACTTGACTAACGATCAGCTGGGAGTCTCCATATATGAGGAGATTCTTGATCCCCATGTCGATAGTGATCTCAAGACCGACTATCAAAGCTTCATATTCCGCTTCATTATTAATCTGGGTTCTGTCAAGGAGAGGGCATAACGCAATATTCCTCCTTGCGGGGTCAAGAAGATAAAACCCACCCCGGCTTTGATTATGGGAGTGTTTTGCTCTTGCCTCTTCATGGAAGATGCTCCATTGTCACATTGGGAATCATTTTCTTCTTTCTTTTCTATGACTGCGTCGAACGTGTGTTCATCCGGCAACTCACAATTTAGGGGAGATTCAGCCGGTATCGGATGTTCCGCGAGAAAGTCGGTGATAGCTTATCCTTTCACCGCCGATACGTTATTGAGAATTCCATCAGTAGGAGGGCCCATTTGGCATGCCTTCCCATCAATATGGCCTTTGACATCAGATATTTGAGAGGATCCTCCTTTGATATAAGGTAGACCTCAAGCGCTAAGGCATAATGTCTGAGCTTCGTTATTGTGAAGATCGGCGCCAAGTAGCGCTTTTCGATGGGGGAGTAGTTGCTTTTTTCCCCAGGAGAACTCGACTTAAATAGTACAAATGTTTCTCTTGATCGTTCTATTGTGCCTATAGTGCGCCTAGAGAACCATCAAGGGCAGTTGTATATAAGATAAGCGGTTTTCCCTTAACTGGAGTGGCTAATACCGACGGATTTTGTAGGTATTGTTTGATTCCGTCTAGTGCATTTTGGCACTTCTGATCCCAGACGAACGGGGTCCCCTTCTTCATCAGATGGCTATAGGGAAGACATTTTCCGGAGAGGTTGGCTATGAACCGTCGGATATACGCGAACTTTTCTTGGAGAGATCGCAATTGTTTGAGGGTTCTTGGTGAAGGCATTTCCAAAATTGCCCTGATTTTTGAGGGATCGATTTCGATGCCTCGGTGAATGATGATGAATCCCAGGAATTTGCCTGAGGAGACTCCAAACGCGCATTTTAGAGGGTTCATCTTCATATTATACTTCCGAAGACGTTGGAACACTATTTTTAGATGTTCCCAATGTTCCTCATAAGATTTGCTCTTCAGCACAAGGTCGTCGATGTAGCATTCGACGATCTCGTGTATGAGGTCATCGAAGATCTTTACCATGGCCCTTTGATAGGTAGCACCAGCATTCTTCAGGCCGAAGGACATCACCTTGTAGCAGAATACACCTAACGGTGTTCGAAGGCGGTATGCTTCTGGTCCTTAGGATCCATTTTTATTTGGTTGTATCCTGAAGATCTATCCATGAAGGAGAAAACCTCATAGGTGGATGTGTTATCAATCATCATTACGGTAACGTGTACTGGGAAGTCATCTTTCGGGCATGCTTTGTTGAGATTCCGAAAGTCCACGCAGATACGAACTGTCCATTTTTCATCATCACCGGAACGATGTTAGCGATCCAGTCAGGATATTAAACATCTCGGATGAAGTCGGAGTTGATCAGTTTCTTGATTTCGGCGTTGATACTTATCTCAAGTTCGAGCAGCATCCTTCTTGGTGCCTTTTTAATTGGTTTTATGTTTGGCGATATAGCCAGTTTATTTACCGTCACTTTTGGATCTAGACCCAGGATTTCAGAATAGTTCGATGCAAAGCGGTCTTTGTACTGCATGAGCACGTCTTTTAACGTGTCTACCTATTTTTCAGATAGTAGCTCACTGATAAACGTCGGCCTCAGATCATCCTCCGTTCCTAAGTTTATTTTCCTTAGGTTGTCCGCCGTGGTGTGTATCCCGTCCTCCAGCTCTCTTGGTGCTGGTGGAAATTATGAGATCTCCTCATCATCATCTTCATTCGTGAAGCATCTGAAGAGGCCAATCATATCCTTGACCTGTCTTTCTTTTGAAATAGTTATCATATGACAGGTACGAGTCTGCTTCCATTTTTGCGGTCGAGCTGGCCCTATCCTGGGTATAGGTCTTCTTTGGCTCGTGTTTTTGTGGCGGGCTTATCTTCCAACTGTCGGATAATATAAACCTGTATTGCTAGTATTGGTCCTCCACCTAGTCTCTGAATATGAAACAGTCCTTAAGGGGATGGCTTATTGCTCGATGATAGGAGCAATAATCCGGATGATGGACCTCATTTACCTGTTCCGGGTGTCGAGACTTCATAAGCGTCAACATTTGGTACTTTATGATAAGGCTGAATATTTTCCCTGTCTTGTCTCGAGGGAAGAAATATTTCCGACCCATCTTCTTTATAAAGGACGGGCTCCTACTGAGTTTTTCACGATTAAATGGCGGCCTGGACTTGCTTTGTTGCCCTTGAACATTGTTTGCGTTCTTTGCTGACTGAGATGCTGCATTTTGGCCTTTTCATATATGGCTGTGGATGAAGAGCATTACGGTCTAGTTTGCCCACAGATTGCTGACTGAGATGCTGCATTTTGGCCTTTTCATATATGGCCATTTCGCGGCCGTGATTGTCCCGGCTCGCTTGGCAAGCTTTTTTTATTACCTTGTCATTTTGCTCTTCAAGCGATGGACTTAACGTTTTCAAAGCGGGATCTTGTTCCAATTTGACGTCATGGCTATCTGGAAGAGTGATTCCTTCTTCACTTGAGCTGTTCATATCGTGACAGCTGTAGATTTTCCCCCGTTTCTTGGACCGAATATATCCCAGCCTAATTGTTTCCATCTTCCCGTTGAGCTTCTTTTGCTGAGTCCCGGGAATATCCCAAATCTTTTTGTAGAATTGAGCCTACTGAACCTTTTATTCAAGAGGTATTCCTTGATGCTTTAACAGTTTCTTTAATCCCTCCACATAATGTCTTGGCATACCGATGGGATGGAACCTGTCAAGAGTGGGGTTGACACCATGCCAGACTTCTTTTTCTACCCTAGTCTCCGTAGATTTGTAGAAGATGATCGAATTTTCACCTCTTCGTCTAGGAGGAACGTAGAAGGTTTGCAGTTCTTGTACGCTGTATGTATAGAGCGCATCAAGTTCCATGTAGTGTCGAGGTGGAGCCATCATGATTTGTAGACTCTAATCTGATTCGGAAAGAGTCTGTATTGACGGGCAGATAGAGAACGCTGCATTGGTCTCGTCCTCGGAGTCGCTGCCAAAGACAAAAATAGGAGTAGATGGTCCGAGCTTATTGTTTTGCATTTGAGGTTGCCCCTAGTAAACTATTTGTTCATCTTCCTCGGTGTCGCTTCCAAAGATCGCGATGGTGGCCGCAGATTTTTGTTTATTCTCTGGCTTGTGGTACCTTTCAGTATCTTCGAAGTCCGGCAGAAAGTACTTCGCATTTTCATGCTTCCGCACTTCATTTACCGAGAATGGATTTAGTTTTCTCGTTATGGTGTACTCCGAGCCATCCTTGAAATACTTCATACACTAACATGGAATTTGATGTCAGTGATGAGCAGCCCGAAGCGTAGCGTGAGTATTAAGGACCCCGGCATCCGTGATGACTGTGAGTCGAACCCAGAGATGGTAATTTTATCTCAGACAATATACTGAACATTCATGCCAATTTCTTTTAGCACTCTCACGTTGAGAAGATTAACGGAGAATCCGTTGTCGACAAGGATTTTCCCTATCTTGATGTCGTGGCATTACACGGTGACGTATAGTAGTCGATTATGTTCGCATGTATCGAGAAGTAGATCTTCATCATTGAATGTAATATCAGCTGTGTGGACCTCTGCCAGTTCATCTTTTATCTTTTCTTCTCCGAGGAAAGCTTGGAACTGATTGGGCTCTTGTAAGGCCTTGATCAGAGAATCTCGTGCCTTTTTGGACAGGAGGAGAGCATCCAATATGCTTAGCTGCGAGGGTATTTTCCTTAGATGTGCTAGGACGCTGTAATCTACCTTATTTTTCTTAGGCGGATCCTTTGCGGTGTGCTCTTTTACCACTTCTTCATCAAGGGCGATTTCTTTGGGCATTTTCCTTTTCCCTTTATTTTTATGATCGAACTTTTGTTTGCGGGTTCGAGATTCTTTTCAGGCAGCATACGGTTACGCAGCAGAATATTCTTCCAGTCATCTCCTCCTCTTATTTTTCTGAGGGGGAATTTTCAAAGAGAAAGTAGAGGGGTGTTTCGTCCTCGGAATCTCTCCCGAACGTGAGAACTTGGGGTTTTTCCCTTTCCAAACTGGTACCAATCATATGACAATTGTCAGTTATTTCTTTATGCGTTTTCGTCTCGCCACTTTCACATCGGCGAGCACGAGCTACGCGCTTCTCCTTCTTGAAGTGTTTTCAATGGGCAATATATCCTTACCACCACTTCTTGAAGGCACTGCATTCCTTGATGGGTGGGCGACCCTTCGATGATATAGGCAGTATTTTGGATGTGATTCTTCTCCATTGAAATATGGGACTCCAGGAGTGTACCTCATGAGAGGTGGTAGCTTCATCCCCATTGATAGGGCTTTGGCGAACTGCTTCTCAGTTTTGATCCTGCTCTAAATTGTTGCAGGTGTGCTTTGGTTTAGTCGGAGCGCTTTACGACTCGTTCTCACCGCAGCTTCTTTATTCAGACGCTGATGCTTAACCTTTTCATATATGGTTGTTTCGCGTTTTCAGTCGTCTTTGCACTTTTGAAAAGCTTCGTGTAAAAGTCTCTCATCGAGTCTTCTTCTGGCAGCCTCGTGAATTTTAGCACCAATTCTGGCCCCAGTTCTTTCACGTCGCTTTGTGACGCTGACGGGTCTTCTTCATTATATTATGATGAATGAGAGACCATGTGGCAGCTTGCTACACGGTCTTCCGTTTCTTCTGATGGGTCATTTTCCTCATCATTGTCACTATCTCCATCCTCAAGAATATGCTTGAGGAATTCTTCAAGTGTGACCGGTATGCGTGCCTTCTGGTTATATTCTTCCAACGCATCTATGTATTTTTGGAGGTATGTGCGCTTGTCGTCATATTTGGCAGGCTTCACAGTTTTCTTAGTCTTCTTCTTTTTCTTAGAAGACTTTGAAGGCTTGACTTGGACCCTTTTCCCCATGTCAACGGATTTTGGTGCGGGACGAGGTATCAACATCCCATCGATAATTCTAGGTTCAAGCGGCTCTTCCACTTGATCGCCGGACATGCATGTAGATTCTTTAGTATTCTTTTAGTTTTCGCTGAAAGAACTACTTCTCATGAAGTTTCTTCCACGAGTAAGCATGATGCCCCTGCGCGTCCACCATTTTCGGAGCGTGCTTTGGGGGTGGATTTACCCTCCAGTTATCAGACAGCGCGAGCTCCCCCTGCTGATACTGGTCCTCGACCCAATTTTTGAAGACATAACAATCTTCAATTGGGTGGCTCACTATCCTATGATAGGAACAATAGTTGGGGTTGTTGATGTCGCCGAGTTGTGCTGGGCACCGTAGGTCTGGTAATGTGATGAGATTATTTCTCATCGTCATCTTGAACAATCTCCTTGTTTTATCATGAGGACACGAGTATGCACTATTAGTGTATATGCCCTAGGGGCCATTATTGTATCATACTAGCTTGTATATTACTTAATGGAAGCTTGGGATATTCACATTTATATTAACAGTCTTGCTAAACAAGGTAGTATGCTACTTAGTTTATATCTATCTTAATATGTGTGTACGTATTGATAGAGCCCTTAGGATCTTGCTTGACTACCAGTGTTGTGATGGCAGTCACACTAGTGGGGGCTGGGTAGTCTACAAGCATATCCTTTTTCAGGTCCCTAGTCGTAGGATTATCGAGACAGGGCATCGATACTCCGAAGTAGACTAGTGTGTACGCTTCTCATCCCATTTAGGAAGATGGTCTGTCCCACAGCCATCAGTACGTCATACTGGAGATAGTATACAGGTGCTCGTTGGGTTACGGGTACACCGGACAGGACTCGCAGGGAACTATTGGTTGGTATTATACCCGTCGTCAGTTAACAGTTCCCAGGTGACATGGGTACAGCATAGTCCGCAGACTTGACACTGCTGCTTTGCCTCGAGTGTATTCCCACTGTTCTTATATTGCTACCTTACCACGGCTCAAAGGAGTCGTGCAAACAGGTAGAGTTGGGTGCAGTCCCGAAGCACTTAGAGGCAGTGACGGTTAGACAGGATTTGTCTCTCCCGGTATTGGGAGTTGATATCGCGCTGTGTCTGGAGAGCCATTACGCAAAGTCCCTGGCCAGGGCAAGCGAGATTTACTGGTAGGTTTTCCAGTAGCTTCTCAAGGTGTAATGGGCTTCACTCCGACATTACTTATACCGCTTTTAGGGGACTGATGCTTGCCGCCCCCTAGGCCCGATATGCGATAGTCCTAGACGAATAGACCGGACTGTATGGAGATTGTCATATCAGGCTCAGTAGGAGTTCGGATGGGTTTCCTCATCGGCCCACTACTACAAAGAAGGGTTGCCCCTACGGATTTCTCCGTAGGGGCAACCCACTGCCCCTACGGTTATATACGTAGGGGCGAAAAAATACCCCGTAGGTGCAAAGGCCGCAGGTGCAAGTCGAGGCCCTGAACTTATCCCTACGGTTAAATTCTTGCCCCTACGGATATGTATGTAGGTCCAGTTTCCCCTACGGATTAAGCCGTAGGGTATAAGATTTTATATTATTTATGGTTTATTTTAATAAATTACTTGGACCTACGGCTATAGCCGTAGGGGCATGTTCTACCCCCTACGGATATATTCGTAGGTACTTTTCCGTAGGGGCACAAATTCAGGATTCCTGATATGTGCCCCTACGGATAACGCCGTAGGGGAATGTCAGTGGCCCCTACGGATATCTCCGTAGGGGGATTCCCAAACACCTGGCACTGACATCTGGGGGAAATATCAGTTACTGCTGATATTTAGCCCCTACGGATATATCCGTAGGGGTAACGTGTATGCCTACGGATTAATCCGTAGGTACATATTGTCTGAATTTTTTTTTAAAAAAAGTCCTGCTTGATTTTTTCCCGTCCTGTGCACAATAATGTATACATCAATCAAATCATATATAATATACAAAAGAAACACAAAAACTGAATATGATATAAATACAAACCAATATGAATATCGTTTCAAAACCCTGTTTGGATATCTAGTTTGGAAAAGCGTTGTTTATTTCAATTACATATGTATGTATGATTAATAAAACATAAGTCTACAACCAAATAAGCTCAGGCTATGTACTGATATTGGATATGTTGATATCTATAATATGACATTATATTTTACTATTAAGTAGTATACATACCAGCATCCCATTCAACTCCTGAACGGTGGCCTTCAAGCTCTCCTGTTCCTGCTGGATACGTCGCTAACTGGAGACGGAGGAAGTGACCACCGGGGTGGAGTCCAACCTCATATGGGCCCTGCTAGAGCCCAGTCCTCGGCCTATCTCCAAACCTCCGTGGTGCCGTCCGTGTGCGGTATCCAGGACTGGGGTCAGCAGCCTCGAATGTTGCCTTCCCCCTAGCAACTGTCAGAACATTATATTTAGCACATACTGGTCTATAAAATTGACAAGAAATACCAAAATCAACAAATTCAAAGCCTTACCTACAGAGATAGAAGATGTGCTCCTCTGGTATCTGCATGTATCAAAATTTGAATAATATTAATTAATTTCAGTACATACATACTAACAAGGTAAACTTGCATATAGCGCTGCTTACACATATGACAGGGAGTGAACAAGCTCTTGTAGATCATCAGGCGCAAATCTAATCTCATCAAGCAGCCCATGATAATGAGTTGGACGACTAAGAGCAAAAGAAATGTGTGTATATTTATGATATAGGATTCTAAATCAATATACATGCCCTATATAATATATAAACATACCTGGAGGAACGGGAGTGGCCTCTGTCCCTGATATGGACGCATCACCAACAACTAGACAATCAAATATTGACAATATAAGTAATTTTGACATAAACAGGCATGGATATCTATAATATTACATTCAAAATGGATATTAGAGATCGCACCTGCAGTGAGAAGTGGTAAAAGTACCACCCAACTAGAGTGTAATTTACAGAATCAGTTGAGACTCTTAAAAGTCATAGAAGAACCCGACCTGCACAAATCTGATGTATGCTTTCCATTGGACACTAAGAAGTCTCTAAAGGGAGAAGCCTATGTGAAATCCATCATTAGTTCATATCAGAAGATTGACGCTGAAACAGAGAACGAGAAATGTCATTTTTTTCTTCTTCCGCCACATTACTGTCTTCTCCTTCTGCCACATTACTGTATTCTCCTTCTTATGATGTTCGCGTGCAAATTCAATGACTATATTGAGAATATGGATTAATAGTGGGTAGGAAAAGTATTTCTCAAATGGCTTTTGTGTCTTAAAACCATAAACTACTAAGTAATGGCATACATAATTTTTTTAGTATAAAAGTTGTTATTTTAAGTGCGCGTGCAAATTCAATGAAAGTTAGATTTGAGGATACCCATGTATGAGTTGTATTCTATATATGTGTGTTTCGATTTATTTAATTAGTTTGTGATCCACATCATTTGATTCGTTGCTTGAGGCATCAATGTAGGCACAAATATCGGCGACGAGGAACTCGACGAGGAAGAACGAGGGCGGTGGCTGGCTGAGAACGGAGGGCGCGCGGTGGCGACGAAGAGAAAATTGGAGACGCGAGAACGAGAGAAAATTTTGGGAACGAGAGGGAAAGATATCGAGGCGTATATTGGTATCGATGGGAATATGAAGGTTTCATATTATCATCGAGTATCATATATTGGTTTTAACCTGAATATCTTGAGTCGCTCTCTAATTATGCGTTTGTTGTGCATTCGTGTTGTATGTGTAACATGATTTTAAACCATTGAGATCAAGATTGATAGAACTGATCATCCTACATTGCAATAGCATTCATCGACCAAAAATAGATTGCGGTCTGGATATGGCATATTGGCAGATGTTACCTATATGCATAAATCTTATGTCTAATGACCATAAGATTGTCGGAGACAGTTTTGATGTTTTGTGGGTTTGGTTTTATACTTGGGACAATCCAATGTTGACACACACACATAAATAACAAATTAAAGTAAACTAACTAAGAGGCATGTTTGAGTTTTATACTGGGATCACAAATAGCATGATGGCTGCAAACAGGTTGCTTGAATACTTGCAGACAATCCAATGTTGCCTCGCCATTTCTATAAATTTTAAACTCCCTGGAAAATTATCATCACTCAGGATTACTTTAGGGCCAGTTTGGCTGCTTCTTGCTTGGGATTCAACATTCAGCTTTTTGTTGATTTGGAACTCAGAGAGTGTTGCAAAACAAATCCAAAACTAAATAAACCTCAAACTAGCTACAGAGAAGGCAAACAGCAAACCCCATGAAGTTTGGCTTTCAAGGGTTTTCCCACTAAAATACACTTAGATGCAGCACTTTAAGGAAGCTTGCAGCAATATAAAAACTTTTAGGTAGTTTAGTGAAAAACTGCAGTGCTTCAAGATTGTTTAAGTTTTATGTGTGGTTAAGCTGTCATACAGAAATTATCGTTGCAAAAATGTTCGCAACCCTAGCTTTTCCAGCAACGATACTGGAATACGAGCCTCAGATATGCCAGCTTAGGAATCAAAATAAGAAAGAGATGTGGTGTTATCCTAAGTCCAAAGTCAAACGGGCTCGAGAAATATATAAACCCAAAAAAATGACTGCATAAAGATCTCATAAAGATGAAAAGGATGTTATGCAAGCTCTGAACAAATCTTGAACGGAACTTTCACAAGAATTTACAATACCCGACCAGAATCCAATCCTGAGTTTGATGAAGCTTCAGGCCTTCAGCTTCCCCACAGAAAATAGTTAGGGCAAACCCTTTGCAAAACCATAGCTTTCATGCAGAGATGACGCTCAGAACATGCCAGCTTCCAAACACATTGAATAATACATAATCTCCCATACTCTCTCTCTCTCAATCAGACAGTTTATATTTGGATTTGAATTTAGGAAAAGAAATAAGATGGCTACAAACCAGCTTGCCTCGCCAATCTCATAACTATAAAGCTCATAAAAGTGGAAGCTTGAGGGCAAGCCATCATCGCCTCCATTCAATTGAAGCCAAATCATCCACAAAAAATAGAAATAAATATAATAATTGATCGATAGGCAAAATTGCAAGAAACCTATTCAGATTTTTGCATGAAAAAATAAGAGATGTAAATTAAGTAAAAGATTACCAAATGAAATTATCCCATCACTTGAACCCCCTCTCAAGACATTTTAGCAAAAATTCCCCCAGTAATTTTCTTCGGTTTAACCGTTTTATATCATAGAAGAAAGATAAATTTCAAATGTATATACATGCATACACACACACATCATATACACAGTTTTTGAATGTTGCCAGAATTTCAACGGTAATTCTAGATTTTTCCAAACTCTGAAGGCTTCACAAAAATTTTAAATACAGATAATAATATAATTGAAGAGATCAATCACCAATTTTTTAATGAGGATCAACTGAAACCCCAAACAGAGCAAGCAAATTACAAAGATCCCAAAACCCCGCGTGGCCCAGCCCCAGCCCCAGCCCCCAGCCCCAGCCCAACCCTAACCCCAGCGTGGCCAGCTAAACCCCAACACCAACCCTAAGGCAAACCCTAACCCCAGCCCCACCCCAGCAGCAGCCGAACCCCAACCCTAACCCTACCCTGACCCCGACCCCGACCGCGACCGCGACCAGATAAACCCCAACACCAACCCTAAGGCAAACCCTAACCCCAGCCCCACCCCAGCAGCAGCCGAACCCCAACCCTAACCCGACCCCGACCGCGACCCCGACCGCGACCGCGACCGCGACCCCTGCCCAACCCCAACTCGCGCGCAACCCCAGACCCAGCCATGAACCCTAAGCCCAAAATAATCCAAAATTTTTTTAATTTACCTCGAGATTTACTCACCTGAACGGCTGCTGCTGGGGCTGGGGCGACGAGAACTGCGGTGGCGACGAGAACTGCGGTGGCGAGGAAACCGGCGGTGGCGACGAGGAGAACGGCGGTGGCGACGAGGAGAACGACGGTGGCGACGACGGCGTGGCGATTTGGGGATTTTTCTCGCGCCAGATCGAGAGAGAGAGAGAGAAAGTGAGCGTAGGCGATCGGTCGGGGGTCTTAATAAATCGATATTTACTTGTCCCTACGGATATACCCGTAGGTCCTTTGTTTGCGCCACCGTAGGGGCAAATACCAAATTAAGAATTAATTTTTTAATTCTTGAACGTCAGTGCCCGTAGCGGCAACCCTTTAGCCCTACGGAGTAATCCGTAGGTCCAAGTAAAATCTGCCCCAACGGATAATTCCATCCGTAGGGGCAACCCCCTATTTTACTAGTGGCCTTCTTATCGACATCTACCTGGGGACCGTTACGTACAGCTAGTGCCGCTTGCGGTCTGTGGTTAAACCCATTGCCAGCATAGTAGTCGAGTCTTTAGAGTCCCACACAGAGAGTTTCCCTGCTTCGGGCGAAACGATATAGAGGTCGTATGGTTTTACGACAGAGTTCGGACACATACGTGTTTTTACGCACGTACGATGTTCGGACAGTTTATACTAGCAGGTTTTGGTTTAAGCCAGATTCTAGTATTGGATTATTGGATTTATACAGTCTCAGTATTTCCGTGTTTTCACGGATAGGAGGGGCGTTCTCGTAATTACCCAAGAAGCTTCTAGAAGGTTGATGAGGTGGAGGGCTTAGGTGTAAAATGCATTAAATGGTTTTGTGACTCATGGAGATGATTCATCATGAGAGTTAATGAAGCACTAATGCTTTTAATGACTCACTAGATGATTTATTATGTATTAAATGAAGCATGAAGATATTTGTGCAAAGATATTTTTGTGCAAGATATATTATGCTTCATATATATACACAAATGAGTCAATTTCCATTTCATTATTATTCTCACATTCTTTCTCCTCAAGCTCTCTCTCTTCAACCCTAACCCTAACCTCTCATGTGTTGAGATCCAAGGGTTAGCAAGACTAATTGATCCATAATCCCATTCTATATCCTCTAGGTTGCTTTGATTAGCACTCTTAGTTACCTAGTTACCTCAAGTTAGAGGTTAAGCTTAGAGTAGTAGCTCTCGGGTGGATCTTCTATCACAAAGAGGAGGCCGACGGGGAGGTGGTCAACGAGAACAAGAAGGACTTGGTTCATTAGGTATAATCTTCTTTCATAGTAGCTAATCCCTCCTATGTTGTTGTTAGTTAGGGTTTGGCAAAGATCCGTAAGTTAGTCGATGTTAGTTTAAACAAAATGATTGTTTTACCTATTCCGCCTCCCCGCATCTTGTGGGGTGTCTAACATCGACTTACAGTGGTATCAGAGCCTCTCTAAACCATAACTAACCTGTTAACAAAGTCGTTAGAAATTCGATCGCGAAACGAACCGGAAAAAACATCATTTTCACATAGTTTCTGTCGTTTTTAAAACGGGGTCTAAAAATTTTTCAAGGACCCTTAAAAATACAAGCAGGGAATTATAAGGTTACTGGAGAAATTTGGGGTCCTAACTCGGCCAAACCGCCGCGGATCCATGGCCGAGTTGGAGCCAAGTCAGCCCAAAATTCCCCAGTAACT
Organism: Agapanthus africanus; assembly: GCA_030015575.1. Lineage (NCBI taxonomy): Eukaryota > Viridiplantae > Streptophyta > Magnoliopsida > Asparagales > Amaryllidaceae > Agapanthus > Agapanthus africanus. Next base: position 143,188,756 of record CM057337.1, read on the forward strand.
CTTCTATGTTGATTTTTTTCTTTCTGGGATGTTTTGTTTCTACTCAAGTTTCAGGTGCACAGAGAATTTTTGGGAGTAGAATCATTTGTGTTTGCTTGATCGAAATTCTAAGATGTTTGGCTAACTTGATTATATCTGTGATTTGTTTAATGTGTTCGTAAACCTCCCCTAACTGCTAGTATGTCGATTAGCAGGGAGTTGCACATTTCTGTAATGGTTTGTGTTTGTGGACTTGTTGGATTGTCGTGAATGGATATCCGGGGATGTGAGACGAGTGTTTCTTTCATTCAAATGTAATTTGTAAATTTTTGTAATATTCTTTTGCGGGGCACATCCAGGCTGAGGTTGTAGCGACCGTTGTATTATTTCATTTACTGTTTTCTGCTCTTAGGATAGACCCAAGATTGGGTGCACAAACTATCGGGTACTTTGAAGTGTTTAGTGGCCTACTCATGTTGTTGAGGGAGACCGCTTCACTTCGGGTACTAGGCGGGTAGTTTGCCATACCCGTAGGGGTATAGGGTGGGGTTTTGGCTATTCATCACGACTGTGTAATCCGTCTTTCTTTGCAGGCTCAAAAGGAATGCGGATTCGTAGAAAATCCAATATGTTCATCTGTGATCTGGAATGCCTATTATTGCGTCTGACGAATGTACAATATCTATGTATGATAGCTATTAGGCGTCGCTTATGTTTTACACCCGCGCTAGCCCAGCCCCCGCTCTGTCGTTAGTTAAGTAACCTAACGGATGAATGACGGGACCCAGTGGCGAATGTGGATGGCATAAGAGGACGTATTTTCGTTGTTTTCTGCAATGATAGGTTAATTGATGGGACACATTATATTAATGCAAAGAAAATAAACCAAAGTTGAATCGTTGGAACAGTTTAAAAGAAACCACTCGGTTATTTTAAAACAGAGGATATTTTTTAAATTGCGGAGTTTTAACCACTCCTTTTAAAAGCTATCAGGTTCCTTCGATCATATCAAGTTCACTACGTTCACGATTTCGCCAAAACCATTCGTAGCCCTCCATCATTTCATTTGGGTATTCAGTAGTATTCAAGCTATGTATTTTGACCAACGCCAAGGCATAGTGTTTGGTAGCTGCTGGGTATTCATTCATTGCATAGATAGATAAGTTAGTTTGGGGAAGTCGTATTATCATTTGGCCAACGTCAGGGATATGTACGGATGGGTTCAAATTAACAAGATAATGATGGGTAGAACTTGACATGTGACTTATGACATTTTGACCAACGCCAAGGTCATAAGAACATAGGGCAGAAATCCATATCGGGAATTTCTAAAGAAACTGAAATTTGCAAAGAGATGCATACCATTTGGAGTGTGATAATTTTGGTAGGATTCCTTCAGCTTTATCACACGATGATATTTGGATCTCGATCCTACTGTGAGTATCCGCTACTCATCAGGAGATTCGTCACTTAACGATCAATGCTATAAACCAAGTAGGTGTCGAGAAGGTGTCAGCAGGGTTACGCCCCCAGAGAAAAGAGGTTATTTAATTAAGGAACTTCACGAAGGAGTTGGAAAACCTCCCTCAAAGTACTGACACCGGCCTGGCTGAACGGTTAAGCAAGTATTGTACGGTGAGAATTGTCCTGACTAGTTCTTCCTTTTTGGTTTGAGGAGGGATTCGAGAAACAATGGGAGCCAACCAGTTTAGATAAACTAAAAACCACTCTAAACTTGCAAGAGAATCATGCTAAAGTGTTCCCTCTCTCTCTCATTGCAGCGACCCAAAAACATGACAGGCCTTAAGTTAATATTAAAGAAAAATATATTGACAGGGCCAAACTATAAAGATTGGGTCCGGAATGTTAAGATGGCTTTGACTTTTGACAAATTGGGGTATGTCCTTACTGCTAAGGCACCTACTGTCCCTGGTCCAGATTCCAGTATTGCGGATAAGGAAATCCACAAAACCTGGGAGTTAGATTGCGCGAAGGCTAAGTGCATCGTGCTTGCCTCTATGAATAATGAACATCAGAGGAGGCACGAGAATATGGATCTTGAATCCATATTTCTCCATACAAAAGATCTATATGGAGAGCAATCTCGTATAGCAAGATACGAGACCTCGAAGAACTTGTTTCAGTCGAAGCTGACCGTCGGATCATCTGTAGGAGAACATGTCCTAAAGATGATTGGCTATATAGAAGAGCCCGCGGACCTCGGGACGACTTTAGAGAACGAGCTGTATACAGACTTAGTTCTTCAGTCCCTTCCTTCCACCTACACCCAGTTTATTCTGAATTTCAACATTCAAGGAAAAGAAGTTAAACTTCCAGAACTGCTTAACATGTTGAGGAGTGCAGAGGGCACCTTGCAGAAAGCAAGGAAAACACCCACTATATTTGTTCGCGGTGCTTCCTCTTCCAGGTCCAAGGCAAGGGCCAAAGGAAGAAAGATGAAGGCCGCTACCAAACCAAGAGGTGGTGTTAGTAAGGTGGGAGTTAAAGGAAAGACAAAGGTTGCGGTGCCAGTAGTGGCAAAGGACGAGTGCTTCCACTGTCATAGGAAAGGCCATTGGAAGAAAGATTGCAAAGCTTGGAATGCCAAGAACCAGGAACCGAAGCAAGCTGTGGCTTCGACTTCAGGTGTGTTTGTAATTGAAAAATGTCTGTCAATCAACTCTACTTCCTGAGTATTGGATACCGGATCAGGATCTCATATATGCAATTCATTACAGGCACTGAGAGACCATAGAGAGCTGAAGGTTGGTGATATGACCCTCCAGGTTGCTAACGGAGCTAGCGTGGGTGCTGTGTCCGTAGGGGATTATCACCTAGGATTGACAAGTGGACATATTTTGGTTTTGCGCAACTGTTTTTTTGTACCTAGTTTAACGTGTAATATCATTTCAGTATCGTTGTTATCGAAAGAAGGTTATAATTTCACGTTTGTAAGCGATGTTGTTAACATCCACCTTAATCATGGTTTGATTGGGTCCAGTACACTAGATAACGGTATATACGTGCTAAACCAATTACAAATTTTCAATGTCCAGAACACACTAAAAAGAAAGTCTCCAGATATAAATAAGGCTTTCTTATGGCATTGTAGACTGGGTCACATCAATGAGACAAGGCTAACTAAGTAACATAAAGAAGGATATTTGGATCCGTTCGAATATCAATCTTATACAACTTGTCAATCATGTCTAAAAGGAAAGATGACAAAGACTCCATTCACTGGACATGGAGTAAGAGCGAGCGAGCTCTTAGGACTCATACACAGCGATGTATGTGGTCCAATGTCTACACATGCAAGAGGTGGTTTTTCATATTTCATTACTTTTATGGATGATTACACTAGGTATGGATTCATTTTCTTAATGAAACATAAATCCAAGGCCTTTGAGAAATTCCAAGAATATAAGAATGAAGTAGAAAACCAAACCGGCAAAAGTATCAAGACACTGAGATCTGATCGAGGTGGTGAATACTTAAGTGCCGAGTTCCTAGGTTACCTAAAAGAGAAAGGAATTCTCTCTCGGCTTACTCCTCCATACACTCCACAGCATAATGGTGTATCGGAGAGACAGATTCGAACCCTATTGGATATGGTACGTTCCATGATGAGTAACGCTGAGTTACCGCGATCTTTCTGGGGTTATGCACTAGAATCAGCAGCATATCTTTTGAACAGGGCTCCTACCAAGACTGTGCCTACCATGCCATATCAGATGTGGAGTGGGAAGAAACCCTATCTTTAGTATCTAAAGATATGGGGATGTCCAGCTTTTGTTAAAAAGCAGCATGCGGACAAACTCGAGGCACGATCAGTACAGTGTAAGTTTGTGGGATATCCAAAGAACTCCAAGGGGTATTTCTTCTATTACGCAGAGGAACAAAAGGTTTTTGTTTCTCGTAATGTCCATTTTCTAGAACATCAGTTTTTAGAAAAGGAAACAAGTGGGAGCGCAATAGAACTGGAAGAAATTCCAGAACCACAAACTACTACTGTTTTGGTAGAACCAGTAGTTAAAGAAGAACAGGACATTCCCGCACCCTGTAGGGTGTTTTTCGTCACCCCATTGAGATGGGAATACGCGCGCGCTTGTCAGGCGTATACTACAGTTTCCCCCTGCCTAGGGTAGACCGGGGTTTATTGATTGTGGGGAGCCGAATCTCCGGCAGCCGCGGACTAAGCTGCCGTTAATTACCCCTCGCCTTTGGGGCGAAGGAATCTCCGATTGACGGGTTAAACTAGTCATGCGAACTCAATGTGCAGTGTACGTGTGTTCTGTTTTGGAGGGGAGTTTAAATATATCGGGAGCCACGCAAAGTTTTTACGGGGGTCCCGCTATCCGGATAGCAGGTTGGGGGTCAAGGGGGCTAGCAGCCCTCTTGCGGGGTGCGGGGCAGCGCCCCGTTAGAAATTTTTTTCTAACAGGGACAGTGTCGTGGAGCACGTGTGTGTGCAAATATGTATACATATGTATATGTATATGTATGTACATAAAAGAGGGGGGAAAGGCATCCAAAGGATGCGTGGGACCAGCGTCTTGGACGATGTGCGTCCAGGTGATGTGCGCTCAGGCGCTAGCGTGCCACGTGTCGGCACGTGGGTGCTCTGCGCTTGAGCGCAGGGCGCTGTAGCGCAAGCGAGCCACGTGTCGGCACGTGGGCGCTTTGCGCTTCAGCGCCTGACGCTCGAGCATAAGTGCGCCACGTGTCGGCACGGGGGCGACTTGCGCTTGAGCGCTGGGCGCTTGAGCGCAAGTGTGCCACGTGTCGGCACGGGGGAGACTTGCGCCAGAGCTCTGTGCGCTTGAGCGCAAGCGCGCCACGTGTCGGCACTAGGGCGACTTGCGCTCGAGCGCTTGTGCTTGAGCGCAAGCACGCCACGTGTCGGCACGTGGGCGCTTTGCGCTCGAGCAAAGGGCGCTGTTGTGCAAGCGCGCCACGTGTCGGCACGTGGGCGCTTTGCGCTTAAGCGCTGAGCGCTTGAGCGCAAGCACGCCACGTGTCGGCATGTGGGCGCTCTGCTCTTGAGCGCCGGCGAGGAAAAGAGGCTTTTAGCCTAAAAAGATTCTCGGAAGAGAAATCAGAGTGAAGTTGGACCCCTAAGTGTGTTTTTGGGGTTAATGGAAGGGATTCTTCTTCCTCCTCCTCTGTTAGCTGGATCTTGAAGATCAAGAGATGTGAAATCTCAAAATCTCTCCTTTTTAGGATCTAAAGACAGATCCAAGTTCCCCTTTGTGGGTTTGGTGGTGAAAAACTATTTTGTTTTGGAAAAGGGAGAGTAACACTCTTGATTTAATTCACAAAAAAAGGAAGAAGGTTTGAAACCTTCAGAAAGGGGAAAGAGGCACAAACCCTAGGTTTTTTGAGAGAATGAAAAGTTGTATTTTGTTTCATCATCATGTTGCCTTATATAGGCTTACATATTTACATATAGCCCCTTGGGCTTTACAAAAATGGCGTTTTGCCCATCCCATGGCTCATGTGCCATTTCATTTTTGCACATAAGCCATGGGCTTACAAGAATTTGGCTTTATGCCCATTTTGTTTACATTCATGCATAAAAAATTACATAAAAATTATTTATGACATGATTTCGTTGTTAGCATGGGAAGGCTGGCCGCAGGCTCGACTTGGGCAGGGACCCGCTTGACCTGGGCTTGGGCCCACCTAGCTTGGGGGTTGACCTTGACTTTGACTCGGTCAACCGGGGTGTAAATTTTTACCCCAACAAATTGCCTCCCATCAATAAATGCACACAGCATATGTGGGTCGTGTGCATGAAATTGATGGATCTTCTTTTGCGTGGAGGAGACTTTCTTTGGTTCCCACTTTTCGGGATGCACTGCCTTTTTTACGACACGGACGGTCGACGCTCTGATCCGGAGCGATTTGGTTACCGATTTGTGGGAAGCCTGCACTGCCCTTTTTACGACGTGGACGGTTGACGGTCTGATCCGGAGCGATTTGGTAGACGTTTCCCCGGCACGGAGTGTCGCTGGTCGATGTTTCCCCGAGGCAGAGTGCCGCTGGTTGACGTGTCCCCGGCTCGGAGTGTCTGCTTGACGTTTCCCCAGCACGGAGTGTCGCTGTCGGACGTTTTCCTGATGCGGAGTGTCTGTGTTGGACGTTTCCCCGATGCAGAGTGTCGCTGGTTGACGTGTCCCTGGCACGGAGTGTCTGCTCGACGTTTCCCCGGCACGGAGTGTCTGTGTTGGACGTTTCCCTGATGCAGAGTGTCGCTAATTGACGTTTCCCCGATGCGGAGTGTCTGTGTTGGACGTTTCCCCGATGCAGAGTGTCGTTGGTTGACGTTTCCCTGATGCGGAGTGTCTGTGTTGGACGTTTCCCCGATGCAGAGTGTCACTGGTTGACGTGTCCCCGGCACGGAGTGTCGCTGATCGACTTTTCCCCGTCACGGAGTGTCGGGTTGACTTTTCCCCGGCACGGAGTGTCGCTGATCGACTTTTCCCCAGCGGGGAGTGTCGGGTTGACTTTTCCCCGGCACGGAGTGTCGCTGATCGACTTTTCCCTGGCGCGGAGAGTCGGTGGTTGACTTTTCCCCGGCACGGAGTGTCGGGTTGACTTTTCCCCGGCACGGAGTGTCGCTGATCGACTTTTCCCCGGCGGGGAGTGTCGGGTTGACTTTTCCCCGGCACGGAGTGCCGCTGATCGACTTTTCCCCGGCACGGAGTGTCGGTGGTTGACTTTTCCCCGGCACAAAGTGTCGCTGATCGACTTTTCCCCGGTGTGGAGTGTCGGGTTGACTTTTCCTCGGCACGGAGTGTCGCTGATCGACTTTTCCCCGGCACGGAGTGTCGCGGGTTGACTTTTCCCCGGCACGGAGTGTCGCTGATCGACCTTTTCCCGGCGCGGAGTGTCGGGTTGACTTTTCCCCTGCACGGAGTGTCGCTGATCGACTTTTCCCCGGCGCGGAGTGTCGCGGGTTGACTTTTCCCCGGCACGGGCTGATCGACTTTTCCCCGGCGCGGAGTGTCGGGTTGACTTTTCCTCGACACGAAGTGTCGCTAATCGACTTTTCCCCGGCTCGGAGTTTCGCTGGTTGACTTTTCCCCGGCACGGAGTGTCGCTGATCGACTTTTCCCCTGCACGGAGTGTCGGGTTGACTTTTCCCCGGCACGGAGTGTCGCTGATCGACTTTTCCCCGGCGCGGAGTGTCATGGGTTGACTTTTCCCCGGCACGAAATGTCACTGATCGACTTTTCCCCGGCGTGGAGTGTCGGTTTGACTTTTCCCCGGCGCGGAGTGACGCTAGTTGACTTTTCCCCGGCACAGAGTATCGCTGATCGACTTTTCCCCGGCACGGAGTGTTGGGTTGACTTTTCCCTGGCACAGAGTGTCGCTGATCGACTTTTCCCCGGCGCGGAGTGTCGTGGGTTGACTTTTCCCCAGCACGGAGTGTCGCTGATCGACTTTTCCCCGGCGCGAAGTGTCGGGTTGACTTTTCCCCGGCACGGAGTGTCGCTGATCGACTTTTCCCCGGCGCGGAGTGTCGCGGGTTGACTTTTCCCCGGCACGGGGTGTCGCTGATCGACTTTTCCCCGGCACGTAATGTCGGGTTGACTTTTCCCCGGCACGGAGTGTCGGGTTGACTTTTCCCCGGCACGGAGTGTCGCTGATCGACTTTTCCCCGGCGCGGAGTGTCGGGTTGACTTTTCCCCGGCACGGAGTGTCGCTGATCGACTTTTCCCCGGCGCGGAGTGTCGGTGGTTGACTTTCCCCGGCACAAAGTGTCGCTGATCGACTTTTCCCCGGTGTGGAGTGTCGGGTTGACTTTTCCCCGGAGCGGAGTGTCACGGGTTGACTTTTCCCCGGCACGGAGTGTCGCTGATTGACTTTTCCCCGGTGCGGAGTGTCGGTGGTTGACTTTTCCCCGGCACAAAGTGTCGCTGATCGACTTTTCCCCGGTGTGGAGTGTCGGGTTGACTTTTCCATGGCACGGAGTGGCGCTGATCGACTTTTCCCCGGAGCGGAGTGTCGGGTAGACTTTTCCCCTGCATGGAGTGTCGCTGATCGACTTTTCCCCGGCGCGGAGTGTCGCGGGTTGACTTTTCCCCGGCACGGAGTGTCGCTGATCGACTTTTCCCCGGTGCGGAGTGTCGGGTTGACTTTTCCCCGGCACGGAGTGTCGCTGATCGACTTTTTCCCGGCGCGGAGTGTCGGTGGTTGACTTTTCCCCGGCACGGAGTGTCGCTGATCGACTTTTCCCCGGCGCGGAGTGTCGGGTTGACTTTTCCCCGCCACGGAGTGTCGCTGATCGACTTTTCCCCGTCACGGAGTGTCGCGGGTTGACTTTCCCCCGGCACGGAGTGTCGCTGATCGACTTTTCCTCGGCGCGGAGTGTCGGGTTGACTTTTCCCCGGCACGGAGTGTCGCTGATCGACTTTTCCCCGGCACGGAGTGTCGCTGGTTGACTTTTCCCCGACACGGAGTGTCGCTGATCGACTTTTCCTCGGCACGGAGTGTCGGGTTGACTTTTCCCCGACATGGAGTGTCCCCGGTTCGGAGTGTCGCGGGTTGACTTTTCCCCGGTACGGAGTGTCGATGATTGACTTTTTCCCGGCGCGGAGTGTCGGGTTGACTTTTCTCCGGCATGGAGTATCGCTAATCGACTTTTCCCCGGAGCAGAGTGCTGCGGGTTGACTTTTCCCCGGCACGGAGTGTCGCAGATCGACTTTTCCCCGGCACGGAATGTCGGGTTGACTTTTCCCCGGCACGGAGTGTCGCTGATCGACTTTTCCCCGGCGCGGAGTGTCGGTTTGACTTTTCCCCGGCACAAAGTGTCGCTGATCGTCTTCTCCCCGGTGTGGAGTGTCGGGTTGACTTTCCCTGACATGGAGTGTCGCAGATCGACTTTTCCCCGGCACGGAGTGTCGCGGGTTAACTTTTCCCCGTCACGGAGTGTCGGGTTGACTTTTTCCCGGCACGGAGTGTCGCTGATCGACTTTTCCCCGGCGTGGAATGTCGGGTGGACTTTTCCCCGGCACGGAGTGTCGCTGATCGACTTTTCCCCGGCCCGGAGTGTCGTGGGTTGACTTTTGCCCGGCACGGATTGTCGCTGATCGACTTTTCCCCGGTGTGGAGTGTCGAGTTGTCTTTTTCCCGACACGGAGTGTCGCTGATCGACTTTTCCCCGGCGCGGAGTGTCGCGGGTTGACTTTTCCCCGTCACGGAGTGTCGCTGATCGACTTTTTCCCGGCGCGGAGTGTCGGGTTGACTTTTTCCCGGCACGGAGTGTCGCTGATCGACTTTTCCCCGGCGCGGAGTGTCGGTGGTTGACTTTTCACCGGCACGGTGTGTCGCAGATCGAATTTTCCCCGGCGCGGAGTGTCGGGTTGACTTTTCCCCGGCACGGAGTGTCGCTGATCGACTTTTCCCCGTCACGGAGTGTCGCGGGTTGACTTTCCCCCGGCACGAAGTTTCGCTGATCGACTTTTCCCCGGCGCGGAGTGTCGGGTTGACTTTTCCCCGGCACGGAGTGTCGCTGATCGACTTTTCCCCGGCGCGGAGTGTCGCTGGTTGACTTTTCCCCGACACGGAGTGTCGCTGATCGACTTTTCCCCGGCGCGGAGTGTCGGGTTGACTTTTCCCCGTCATGGAGTGTCGCTGATCGACTTTTTCCCGGCGCGGAGTGTCGCGGGTTGACTTTTCCCCGGCACGGAGTGTCGCTGATTGACTTTTCCCCGGCGTGGAGTGTCGTGTTGACTTTTCTCCGGCACGGAGTATCGCTAATCGACTTTTCCCCGGCGCAGAGTGTCGCGCGTTGACTATTCCCCGGGACGGAGTGTTGCTGATCGACTTTCCCCCAGCACGGAATGTCGGGTTGACTTTTCCCCGGCACGGAGTGTCGCTGATCGACTTTTCCCCGGCGCGGATTGTCGGTTTGACTTTTCCCCGGCACAAAGTGTCGCTGATCGACTTCTCCCCGGTGTGGAGTGTCGGGTTGACTTTCCCCGACACGGAGTGTCGCTGATCGACTTTTCCCCGGCACGGAGTGTCGCTGATCGACTTATCCCCGGCGCGGAGTGTCTGGTTGACTTTTCCCCGGCACGGAGTGTCGCTGATCGAATTTTCCCCTGCCTGGAGTGTCGTGGGTTGACTTTTCCCCGGCACGGATTGTCGCTGATCGACTTTTCCCCGGTGTGGAGTGTCGAGTTGTCTTTTTCCCGGCACGGAGTGTCGCTGATCGACTTTTCCCCGGCGCGGAGTGTCAGGTTGACTTTTCCCTGGCACGGAGTGTCGCTGATCGACTTTTCCCCGGCGCAGAGTGTCGCGGGTTGACTTTTCCCCGGCACGGAGTGTCGCTGATCGACTTTTCCCCGGCGCGGAGTGTCGGGTTGACTTTTCCCCGGCACGGAGTGTCGCTGATCGACTTTTCCCCGGCACGGAGTGTCGCTGATCGACTTTTCCCCGGCGCAGAGTGTCGGCTTAACTTTTGCCCGGCACGGAGTGTCGCTGATCGACTTTTCCCCGGCGCGGAGTGTTCGGTTGACTTTTCCCTGGCACAGAGTGTCGCTGATCGACTTTTCCCCGGCGCGGAGTGTCGCGGGTGGACTTTTCCCCGGTACGGAGTTTCGCTGATCGACTTTTCCCCGGCGCGAAGTGTCGGATTGACTTTTCCCCGGCACGGAGTGTCGCTAATCGACTTTTCCCCGGCGTGGAGTGTCGCGGGTTGACTTTTCCCCGGCGCGTAATGTCGGGTTGACTTTTCCCCGGCACGGAGTGTCGCGGATCGACTTTTCCCCTGCACGGAGTGTCGCCGATCGACTTTTCCCCGGCGCGGAGTGTCGGGTTGACTATTCCCCGGCACGGAGTGTCGCTGATCGACTTTACCCCGGTGCGGAGTGTCGGTGGTTGACTTTTCCCCGGCACAAAGTGTCGCTGATCGACTTTTCCCCGGTGTGGAGTGTCGGGTTGACTTTTCCATGGCACGGAGTGGCGCTGATCGACTTTTCCCCGGAGCGGAGTGTCGGGTAGACTTTTCCCCTGCATGGAGTGTCGCTGATCGACTTTTCCCCGGCGCGGAGTGTCGCGGGTTGACTTTTCCCCGGCACGGAGTGTCGCTGATCGACTTTTCCCCGGCGCGGAGTGTCGGGTTGACTTTTCCCCGGCACGGAGTGTCGCTGATCGACTTTTTCCCGGCGCGGAGTGTCGGTGGTTGACTTTTCCCCGGCACGGAGTGTCGCTGATCGACTTTTCCCCGGCGCGGAGTGTCGGGTTGACTTTTCCCCGCCACGGAGTGTCGCTGATCGACTTTTCCCCGTCACGGAGTGTCGCGGGTTGACTTTCCCCCGGCACGGAGTGTCGCTGATCGACTTTTCCTCGGCGCGGAGTGTCGGGTTGACTTTTCCCCGGCACGGAGTGTCGCTGATCGACTTTTCCCCGGCACGGAGTGTCGCTGGTTGACTTTTCCCCGACACGGAGTGTCGCTGATCGACTTTTCCTCGGCACGGAGTGTCGGGTTGACTTTTCCCCGACATGGAGTGTCCCCGGTTCGGAGTGTCGCGGGTTGACTTTTCCCCGGTACGGAGTGTCGATGATTGACTTTTTCCCGGCGCGGAGTGTCGGGTTGACTTTTCTCCGGCATGGAGTATCGCTAATCGACTTTTCCCCGGAGCAGAGTGCCGCGGGTTGAATTTTCCCCGGCACGGAGTGTCGCTGATCGACTTTTCCCCGGCACGGAATGTCGGGTTGACTTTTCCCCGGCACGGAGTGTCGCTGATCGACTTTTCCCCGGCGCGGAGTGTCGGTTTGACTTTTCCCCGGCACAAAGTGTCGCTGATCGTCTTCTCCCCGGTGTGGAGTGTCGGGTTGACTTTCCCTGACATGGAGTGTCGCAGATCGACTTTTCCCCGGCACGGAGTGTCGCGGGTTAACTTTTCCCCGTCACGGAGTGTCGGGTTGACTTTTCCCCGGCACGGAGTGTCGCTGATCGACTTTTCCCCGGCGTGGAATGTCGGGTGGACTTTTCCCCGGCACGGAGTGTCGCTGATCGACTTTTCCCCGGCCCGGAGTGTCGTGGGTTGACTTTTGCCCGGCACGGATTGTCGCTGATCGACTTTTCCCCGGTGTGGAGTGTCGAGTTGTCTTTTTCCCGACACGGAGTGTCGCTGATCGACTTTTCCCCGGCGCGGAGTGTCGCGGGTTGACTTTTCCCCGTCAAGGAGTGTCGCTGATCGACTTTTTCCCGGCGCGGAGTGTCGGGTTGACTTTTTCCCGGCACGGAGTGTCGCTGATCGACTTTTCCCCGGCGCGGAGTGTCGGTAGTTGACTTTTCACCGGCACGGTGTGTCGCAGATCGAATTTTCCCCGGCGCGGAGTGTCGGGTTGACTTTTCCCCGGCACGGAGTGTCGCTGATCGACTTTTCCCCGTCACGGAGTGTCGCGGGTTGACTTTCCCCCGGCACGAAGTTTCGCTGATCGACTTTTCCCCGGCGCGGAGTGTCGGGTTGACTTTTCCCCGGCACGGAGTGTCGCTGATCGACTTTTCCCCGGCGCGGAGTGTCGCTGGTTGACTTTTCCCCGACACGGAGTGTCGCTGATCGACTTTTCCCCGGCGCGGAGTGTCGGGTTGACTTTTCCCCGTCATGGAGTGTCGCTGATCGACTTTTTCCCGGCGCGGAGTGTCGCGGGTTGACTTTTCCCCGGCACGGAGTGTCGCTGATTGACTTTTCCCCGGCGTGGAGTGTCGTGTTGACTTTTCTCGGGCACGGAGTATCGCTAATCGACTTTTCCCCGGCGCAGAGTGTCGCGCGTTGACTATTCCCCGGGACGGAGTGTTGCTGATCGACTTTCCCCCAGCACGGAATGTCGGGTTGACTTTTCCCCGGCACGGAGTGTCGCTGATCGACTTTTCCCCGGCGCGGAGTGTCGGTTTGACTTTTCCCCGGCACAAAGTGTCGCTGATCGACTTCTCCCCGGTGTGGAGTGTCGGGTTGACTTTCCCCGACACGGAGTGTCGCTGATCGACTTTTCCCCGGCACGGAGTGTCGCTAATCGACTTATCCCCGGCGCGGAGTGTCTGGTTGACTTTTCCCCGGCACGGAGTGTCGCTGATCGAATTTTCCCCTGCCTGGAGTGTCGTGGGTTGACTTTTCCCCGGCACGGATTGTCGCTGATCGACTTTTCCCCGGTGTGGAGTGTCGAGTTGTCTTTTTCCCGGCACGGAGTGTCGCTGATCGACTTTTCCCCGGCGCGGAGTGTCAGGTTGACTTTTCCCTGGCACGGAGTGTCGCTGATCGACTTTTCCCCGGCGCAGAGTGTCGCGGGTTGACTTTTCCCCGGCACGGAGTGTCGCTGATCGACTTTTCCCCGGCGCGGAGTGTCGGGTTGACTTTTCCCCGGCACGGAGTGTCGCTGATCGACTTTTCCCCGGCGCGGAGTGTCGCTGATCGACTTTTCCCCGGCGCAGAGTGTCGGCTTAACTTTTGCCCGGCACGGAGTGTCGCTGATCGACTTTTCCCCGGCGCGGAGTGTTCGGTTGACTTTTCCCTGGCACAGAGTGTCGCTGATCGACTTTTCCCCGGCGCGGAGTGTCGCGGGTGGACTTTTCCCCGGTACGGAGTTTCGCTGATCGACTTTTCCCCGGCGCGAAGTGTCGGATTGACTTTTCCCCGGCACGGAGTGTCGCTAATCGACTTTTCCCCGGCGTGGAGTGTCGCGGGTTGACTTTTCCCCGGCGCGTAATGTCGGGTTGACTTTTCCCCGGCACGGAGTGTCGCGGATCGACTTTTCCCCGGCACGGAGTGTCGCCGATCGACTTTTCCCCGGCGCGGAGTGTCGGGTTGACTATTCCCCGGCACGGAGTGTCGCTGATCGACTTTACCCCGGTGCGGAGTGTCGGTGGTTGACTTTTCCCCGGCACAAAGTGTCGCTGATCGAATTTTCCCCGGTGTGGAGTGTCGGGTTGACTTTTCCCCGGCACGGAGTGGCGCTGATCGACTTTTCCCCGGCGCGGAGTGTCGCAGGTTGACTTTTCCCCGGCACGGAGTGTCGCTGATCGACTTTTCGCCGGCGCGGAGTGTCGGCTTGACTTTTCCCCGGCACGGAGTGTCGCTGATCGACTTTTCCCCGGCGCGGAGTGTCGCAGGTTGACTTTTCCCCGGCGCGGAGTGTCGGGTTGACTTTTCCCCGGCACGGAGTGTCGTTGATCGACTTTTCCCCGGCGCGGAGTGTCGGTGGTTGACTTTTCACCGGCACGGAGTGTCGCTGATCGACTTTTCCCTGGCGCGGAGTGTCGGGTTGACTTTTCCCAGCCATGGAGTGTCGCTGATCGACTTTTCCCCGTCACGGAGTGTCGCGGGTTGACTTTCCCCCGGCACGGAGTGTCGCTGATCGACTTTTCCCCGGCGCGAAGTGTCGGGTTGACTTTTCCCCGGCACGGAGTGTCGCTGATCGACTTTTCCCCGACGCGGAGTGTCGCTGGTTGACTTTTCCCCGACACGGAGTGTCGCTGATCGACTTTTCCCCGGCACGGAGTGTCGGGTTGACTTTTCCCAGGCATGGAGTGTCGCTGATCGACTTTTCCCCGGCGCGGAGTGTCGCGAGTTGACTTTTCCCCGGCTCGGAGTGTCGATGATTGACTTTTCCCCGGCGCGTAGTGTCGGGTTGACTTTTCTCCAGCATGGAGTATCGCTAATCGACTTTTCCCCGGCGCAGTGTGTCGCGGGTCGACTTTTCCCCAGCACGGAGTGTCGCTGATCGACTTTTCCCCGGCACGGAATGTCGGGTTGACTTTTCCCCGGCACGGAGTGTCGCTGATCGACTTTTCCCCGGCGCGGAGTGTCGGTTTGACTTTTCCCCGGCACAAAGTGTCGCTGATCGACTTCTCCCCGGTGTGGAGTGTCGGGTTGACTTTCCCCGACACGGAGTGTCGCTGATCGACTTTTCCCCGGCCCGGAGTGTTGCGGGTTAACTTTTCGCCGGCACGGAGTGTCGCTAATCGACTTTTCCCCGGCGCGGAGTGTCGGGTTGACTTTTCCCCGGCACGGAGTGTCGCTGATCGACTTTTCCCCGGTTCGGAGTGTCGTGGGTTGACTTTTCCCCGGCACGGATTGTCGCTGATCGACTTTTCCCCGGTGTGGAGTGTCGAATTGTATTTTTCCCGGCACGGAGTGCCGCTGATCGACTTTTTCCCGGCGCGGAGTGTCGCGGGTTGACTTTTCCCCGTCACGGAGTGTCGCTGATCGACTTTTCCCCGGCGCGGAGTGTCGGTGGTTGACTTTTCACCGGCACGGAGTGTCGCTGATTGACTTTTCCCCGGCGCGTAGTGTCGGGTTGACCTTTCCCCGGCACGGAGTGTCGCTGATCGACTTTGCCCCGTCACGGAGTGTCGCGGGTTGACTTTCCCCCGGCACGGAGTGTCGCTGATCGACTTTTCCCCGGCGCGGAGTGTCGGGTTGACTTTTTCCCGGCACGGAGTGTCGCTGATCGACTTTTCCCCGGCGCGGAGTGTCGCTGGTTGACTTTTCCCCGACATAGAGTGTCGCTGATCGACTTTTCCCCGGCGCGGAGTGTCGGGTTGACTTTTCCCCGGCACAGAGTGTCGCTGATCGACTTTTCCCCGGCGTGGAGTGTCGCGGGTTGACTTTTCCCCGGTACGGAGTGTCGCTGATTGACTTTTCCCCGGCGCGGAGTGTCGGGTTGACTTTTCTCCAGCACGGAGTATCGCTAATCGACTTTTCCCCGGCGCAGAGTGTCGCGGGTTGACTTTTCCCCGGCACGGAGTGTCGCTGATCGACTTTTCCCCGGCGCGGAGTGTCGGGTTGACTTTTCCCCGGCACGGAGTGTCGCTGATCGACTTTTCCCCTGCGCGGAGTGTCGGTGGTTGACTTTTCACCGACACGGAGTGTCGCTGATCGACTTTTCCCCGGCGCGGAGTGTCGGGTTGACTTTTCCCCGCCACGGAGTGTCGCTGATCAACTTTTCCCCGTCACGGAGTGTCGCGGGTTGACTTTCCCCCGGCACGGAGTGTCGCTGATCGACTTTTCCCCGGCGCGGAGTGTCGGGTTGACTTTTCCCCGGCACGGAGTGTCGCTGATCGACTTTTCCCCGGCGCGGAGTGTCGCTGGTTGACTTTTCCCCGACACGGAGTGTCACTGATCGACTTTTCCCCGGCACGGAGTGTCGGGTTGACTTTTCCCCGGCATGGAGTGTCGCTGATCGACTTTTCCCCCGCGCGGAGTGTCGCGGGTCGACTTTTCCCCGGCACGGAGTGTCGATGATTGACTTTTCCCCGGCGCGGAGTGTCGGGTTGACTTTTCTCCGGCATGGAGTATCGCTAATCGACTTTTCCCCGGCGCAGAGTGTCGCGGGTTGACTTTTCCCCGGCACGGAGTGTCGCTGATCGACTTTTCCCCGGCACGGAATGTCGGGTTGACTTTTCCACGGCACGGAGTGTCGCTGATCGACTTTTCCCCGGCGCGGAGTGTCGGTTTGACTTTTCCCCGGCACAAAGTGTCGCTGATCGACTTCTCCCCGGTGTGGAGTGTCGGGTTGACTTTCCCCGACACGGAGTGTCGCTGATCGACTTTTCCCCAGCCCGGAGTGTCGCGGGTTAACTTTTCCCCGGCACGGAGTGTCGCTGATCGACTTTTCCCCGGCGCGGAGTGTCGGGTTGAGTTTTCCCCGGCACGGAGTATCGCTGATCGACTTTTCCCCTGCTCGGAGTGTCGTGGGTTGACTTTTCCCCGGCACGGATTGTCGCTGATCGACTTTTCCGCGGTGTGGAGAGTCGAATTGTCTTTTTCCCGGCACGGAGTGTCGCTGATCGACTTTTCCCCGGCGCGGAGTGTCGTGGGTTGACTTTTCCCCGGCACGGAGTGACGCTGATCGACTTTTCCCCGGCGCGGAGTGTCGGTGGTTGACTTTTCACCGGCACGGAGTGTCGCTGATCGGCTTTTCCTCGGCACGGAGTGTCGGGTTGACTTTTCCCCGGCACGGAGTGTCGCTGATCGACTTTTCCCCGTCACGGAGTGTCGCGGGTTGACTTTCCCCCGGCACGGAGTGTCGCTGATCGACTTTCCCCCGGCGCGGAGTGTCTGGTTGACTTTTCCCCGGCACGGAGTGTCGCTGATCCACTTTTCCCCGGCGCGGAGTGTCGCGGGTTGACTTTTCCCCGGCACGGAGTGTCGCTGATTGACTTTTCCCCGGCGCGGAGTGTCGTGTTGACTTTTCCCCGGCATGGAGTGTCGCTGATCCACTTTTCCCCGGCGCGGAGTGTCGCGGGTTGACTTTTCCCCGGCACGGAGTGTCGCTGATTGATTTTTCCCCGGCGCGGAGTGTCGGGTTGACTTTTCTCCAGCACGGAGTATCGCTAATCGACTTTTCCCCGGCGCAGAGTGTCTCGGGTTGACTTTTCCCCGGCACGTAGTGTCGCTGATCGACTTTTCCCCGGCACGGAATGTCGGGTTGACTTTTCCCCGGCACGGAGTGTCGCTGATCGACTTTTCCCCGGCGCGGAGTGTCGGTTTGACTTTTCCCCGACACAAAGTGTCGCTGGTCGACTTCTCCCCAGTATGGAGTGTCGGGTTGACTTTCCCCGACACGGAGTGTCGCTGATCGACTTTTCCCCGGCGCGGAGTGTCGCGGGTTAACTTTTCCCCGGCACGGAGTGTCGCTGATCGACTTTTCCCGGCGCGGAGTGTCGGGTTGACTTTTCCCCGGCACGGAGTGTCGCTGATCGACTTTTCCCCATCCCGGAGTGTCATGGGTTGACTTTTCCCCGGCACGGATTGTCGTTGATCGACTTTTCCCCGGTGTGGAGTGTCGAGTTGTCTTTTTCCCGGCACGGAGTGTCGCTGATCGACTTTTCCCCGGCGCGTAGTGTCGGTGGTTGACTTTTCCCCGGCACGGAGTGTCGCTGATCGACTTTTCCCCGGCGCGGAGTGTCAGGTTGTCTTTTTCCCGGCACGGAGTGTCGCTGATCGACTTTTCCCCGGCGCGGAGTGTCGCGGGTTGACTTTTCCCCGGCACGGAGTGTTGCTGATCGACTTTTCCCCGGCACGGAGTGTCGGGTTGACTTTTCCCCGGCACGGAGTGTCGCTGATCGACTTTTCCCCGGCGCGGAGTGTCGCTGGTTGACTTTTCCCCGTCACGGAGTGTCGCTGATCGACTTTTCCTCGGCGCAGAGTGTCGGCTTAACTTTTCCCCGGCACGGAGTGTCGCTGATCGACTTTTCCCCGGTGCGGTGTGTCGGGTTGACTTTCCCCCTGCACGGAGTGTCGCTGATCGACTTTTCCCCGGCGCGGAGTGTCGGGTTGACTTTTCCCCGGTACGGAGTGTCGCTGATCGACTTTTCACCGGCGCGGAGTGTCGGGTTGACTTTTCCCCGGCACGGAGTGTCGCTGATCGACTTTTCCCCGGCGCGGAGTGTCGCTGGTTGACGTAGTGGTCGAGGTTGGAATTGGTTGGCTTGATTTGTTTGATTTGAGTCGACATCAGCATCGCTACACTGGAATATGGTACCAGGAGCGAATCATCATCCGTCTTTGAGAGGATTTGGGAATTGGGGTTTTTATTTGGCATCTGCATTGCTTCACTGGAATAATGCCAGGAGCAACTCATCATTTGTCCTGGGAGGATTTGGGAATTGGTTTTGTTTTAGCATCTGCATTGCTGCACTGGAATGATGCCAGGAGCAACCCATCATTTGCCCTGGGAGTATTTGGGAATTGGTTTTGTTTTGGCATCTGCATTGCTGCACTGGAATGATGCCAGAAGCAACTCATCATGTGCCCCGGGAGGATTTAGATTTGGTTTTTTGTTTGGCATCTGCATTGCTGCACTGGAATAATGCCAGGAGCAACTCATCATTTGCCCCGGGAGGATTTGGGAATTGGTTTTGTTTTGGCATCTGCATTGCTGCACTGGAATAATGCCATGAACAACTCATCATGTGCCCCGGGAGGATTTGGATTTGGTTTTTTGTTTGGCATCTGCATTGCTGCAGTGGAATAATGCCAGGAGCAACTCATCATTTGCCCCGGGAGGATTTGGGAATTGGTTTTGTTTTGGCATCTGCATTGCTGCACTAGAATAATGCCAGGAGCAACTCATCATGTGCCTTGGGAGGATTTGGGAATTGGTGGCTTAGGAGACAGGTTTAGATCCTTGTCACCTAAGGCTTTTCCATTTTGTGAGCCGTAAGGGTCTCACAAAGCATTTTCTCCTTACGGGTCGTAAGGATCCCGTAGGTGTATTTTCTCCTTAGGAGTTGTGGGGACTCCTAAGTGTGTTGCTCCTTTATGAGTCGTAGAGATCTCACACGGGAATTTTCTCCTCACAAAGTCGAGAGGACTTTGCGAGTGCATTTCAATTCTCTTTTTTTTTATACGAGTTTGCACCCTTTCTGGTTTTCACAAACTCGCCGGCAGTCCTGCTGTTTTTACTCACGGAGCCCTTTCGGGTTTTAATCCGTGCCCATTTTGCTTGTGGGCATACCGTTTTTTTTTTGTGAGATCGGGATTGTTTTACGCCCGTGGATTATATACGGTTTTGCAGGATGTATGATCCAGACCGTAGGGCCGGAAAAATTTCAGGACCTTGTTGGCGTCTGCATCGCTGCACTGGAATATAGCACCAGGAGTGACTCATCATTCGCCATTAGGGTATGGGATTTGGAATTTGGTTGGCGTCTGCATCGCTGCACTGGAATATGGCACCAGGAGCGACTCATCATTCGCCATTTGGAGGTTGGGGAGCGATGGCTTAGGAGACAGGTTTAGATCCCTGTCACCTAAGACTTTTCAATTTTATGGGCCGTGAGGGTCCCATAAAAGCATTTTCTCCCTACGAGTCGTAAGGATCTCGCAGGTGTATGTTCTCCTTAGGAGTCGTGAGGACTCCCAAGTGTGTTTTTCCTTCGTGCGTCGTAAGGATCCCACGAAGGTTTGTTCTTCCTCATATATCGTGAGGACACATGAGTGGATTTCCCTCGTTCCCAGTTTAATGACTTAGAGGTCGACTGTTTCCAGTTTAACGACTTAGAGGTCATCTGTTTCTACTTTAACGACGTGGTGGTCATCTGTTTCCAGTTTAAAGACTTAGAGGTCTACTGTTTCCAGTTTAAAGACTTAGAGGTCTACTGTCTCCAGTTTAAAGACTTAGAGGTCTGCTGTTTCCAGTTTAATGACTTAGAGGTCTGCTGTTTCCAGTTTAAAAACTTAGAGGTCTGCTGTTTCCAGTTTAACGACTTAGAGATCTGCTGTTTCCAGTTTAACGACGTAGAGGTCTGCTGTTTCCAGTTTAACGACTTAGAGGTCTGTTGTTTCCATTTTAACGACGTAGAGGTCATCTGTTTCCAGTTTAACGACTTAGAGGTCATCTGTTTCCAGTTTAACGACTTGGAGGTCATCTGTTTCCAGTTTAACGACATAGCGGTCATCTGTTTCCAGTTTAACGACATAGTGGTCATCTGTTTCCAGTTTAAATACTTAGAGGTCTGCTGTTTCCAGTTTATCGACTTAGAGGTCATCTGTTTCCAGTTTTAAAGACGTGGAGGTCTATTAGATTGATTTGGAATTTAGGATAGGGGCCGGCATCGGCGCTGTTAACACTGAAGCACATGTGCCAGGACACATGAGTGGGTCTTCCCAATGGAGCATAATCCCAAAGGCAGATGCCAGCCGCGTAACTGGTGGTTGCGGTAGGGCATGGGTATGCTGAGGATTATTTGAGCCCGTGGATTGTATACGGCAGTCAATTTAGGGACTAGCCGTAAGGCCGAGGGAATTTTGAAAAATTAGATTTTTGTTTGTTTTTTTTTTGTTTTACCGCGATTGCTCTATCCTTTCAACTTTTCTTATCGCGAAGATCGGGATTGCCCTATCATTTCGGCTTTTATTCGCGGTTGCCCCGTCATTTCGGCTTTATTTTCATCTTTATTTTACTCGCTGATTTTTATTGCGAGTTGCCCCATCATTTCGGCTTTTCTTTATTTTTCTTTTATTTACTCATTTTTTGTTTATTTACATACATTTTTTTTTTACATTCCCAGTTTAACGACTTAGAGGTCGATGGTTCCCAGTTTAATGACGTGGTGGTCATTTATTCCTAGTTTAAAGACTTAGTGTTCTATCATTCCCAGTTTAACGACGTAGTGGTCAGCGGGTGTTCCCAGTTTAATGACGTGGTGGTCCTTTTTGCTTATCCCAGCTCCTTGAACTTTGATCTTGGCGGAGCTGTGATGATGACCTAGCTCTGTGGCTTGCCAATACATCCGAGGATTGTGAGGTTTTTCCAAGCTTATATTGGTCCTCTGCCCAATCTTTGAAAATATAGCAGTCTTCGATGGTAAGACCCACCACTCTATGATATGGGCAGTATATGGGATTGCCGGTCATGTTCATTTCCTGTGGCCTCTTTGGAACAGGCGGTTGCAGACCATTGTTCAAGGCGTCCATGAATATTTTGCGGACTTCATCCCTCCTGAAGGAGTATACCTTCTTCTTTCTCTCCATTTGAGTAGGTGCCTTTACTGATGCTGGTCCTCGAGGCACATGTCTGGGAGGATTAGGTTCCCGAAAGGCTTCGGTCTCCATTTGCATGAAATCAGCGATCGTAGCTTGACTGTTTGCTAACACGCCTTTAGACGGTTCTATCTCTCCCATCTTGTATTGCCTTTCGACCCAATCTTTGAAGACGAAGCAGTCCTCAATGGCATGACCTATCACCCTGTGATAGGGGCAATATTTTGGGTCGTCGGTCATATTCTCTTCTTGCGGTCTCTTTGATTCTGGCAGTTGTAAACCGTTTCTTAGGGCGTCCCATAATATCTTGTGGACCTTTTCCCTCTTGAAGGAATAAACCTTTTCCAGGTTCTCTTTCAGAGGCGATTCCCCCCCGGCGTATGTATTGGAGGGACTAGAGGCTGATTGCGGCCGTTTTTTGCGAAGGCGCTCCACTTTTAGGTTGAAAGGGATATCAGCTGGCTGCCCCCGGGTATCAATCCCTAGCTCATGAGCCAAAATTTGATTCTGCTGTAATTGCAATCGGGCGACTTGGGTCGCGAGATCTGTCACGACGTTTGCCAGCTCGTCGACTTTGGAATAGATCTCGGCCATATTCTCATCCCTGTCCTGAAACTGCCTTTGAAGCCATTGGAATAATGCTTGTTCTTTAGTTCCGGCTATGACAACCGGGTAATCTTTATTGCCTGAGCTCAATTCCGTATGAACCATGGGCTCCTCTGGCTTATCGGCCTGAGCGGGATCTTCATCATTTAGATCGAGCCGATGCTGGGTAGCGTCAACCATATCATCACCATGGCTGTGAAGAAGAGGATGTTCCCCTCCGAACGGCGGCCTAGACTTCGCGTCCGTTGCCTGAGGTTCGGGGCAGATGCTATTTGGTTTTATCCGTTTATCTCTCCGAAGATGCCAAGTTGATTTATGGCACCATGTATCGGAGGTTTAGACGGATGCGGCCGATGTAGCAGACTTCGTCAGATTCCCCCTCAGGGTGAGGGGTTTTTGATTGTGGGGACGCTCTTCCCTGCAGGCGCAAGCCCCTGCAGTTAATTACGCTACCGCATCGCGGTAACAACTTTCTCCTTCTCCAAAATTTCACTTCGTGTCGTGTGTGTTTGTTTTGTTTGTGGTTGCCCGTGGATTGTATACGGAGACTGAGTAATGCCGTCGCCCGTAGGACGTGGATTAGTCCAAATCCGTATTTACTTAGATTTAGGTTTGGTGTTTTTTGGTTTAAGGATACATTAGTCGCGTTGCGGCTAAGATCAACTTAAACGTTCGTCAAGGATACTTTAGTCCTGTTTTGGACTAAGATCAACTTAACGCAGTGATCAATTTAATTATCTGGCCGTCGGGACTCGTCACCTCTCTGACGTCGTTGAGGGATTACAACGACAAGCGTCTGAGGAGTTCAGAGATGTACCCTTGAACCAAAGTTGATTTGGGGTTTTATTGTTTATTTAAATATCTAAGGACACATTAACCGTATTTGGGGCTAAGATCAACTTAGACGGGACCGTTTAGATCCGGCAAAAGAGCATTCGGGCTCTATTGCGCCAGTTTAAGGACGTGGTGGTCCATTGTTAGTTTTAGGGACGTTTCGGTCCGTCGCCAGTTTAAGGACGTAGTGGTCCATCATTAGTTTAAGGACGTTTCGGTCCGTCGCCAGTTTAAGGACGTTTCGGTCCGTCGCCAGTTTAAGGACGTTTCGGTCCATCATTAGTTTAAGGACGTTTCGGTCCATCGCTAGTTTAGGGACGTAGTGGTCCATCATTAGTTTAGGGACGTCTCGGTCCAATATTAGTTTAAGGACGTTTCGGTCCATCATTAGTTTAAGGACGTTTCGGTCCGATATTAGTTTAGGGACGTTTCGGTCCGTCATTAGTTTAAGGACGTTTCGGTCCGATATTAGTTTAAGGGCGTTTCGGTCCGATATTAGTTTAGGGACGTTTCGGTCCGATATTAGTTTAGGGACGTTTCGGTCCGTCATTAGTTTAAGGACGTTTCGGTCCGATATTAGTTTAAGCACGTTTCGGTCCGATATTAGTTTAGGGACGTTTCGGTCCGATATTAGATAAGTGGTCGTTGGGACCCGTCACCTCTTTGACGTCGTTGAGGAATTACAACGAGGGATGTCAAAGGAGTTCGGAGATGTACCCTCGAACCGGTCGTGAATTGGTTTAGGGGAGCCATTTTGCTCAATCAATTTAATTTTAAGGACTTACAGCCAGGATTGGGTTAAGTCCAATTTTTATTTATTTATTTTAGGCTTTGCCTGACTAATCCAAACAGGGCTCTGCCCTTTTATTATTATTTTTTTTGATTTGGGCTAGGCCTTCAAGAATTTTTCAAACAGGGCTCTGCCCTTTTATTATTTTTGTGATTTGATTTGGGCCAGGCCCTCAAGAATTTTTCAAACAGGGCTCTGCCCTTTTATTATTTTTGTGATTTGATTTGGGCCAGGCCCTCAAGAATTTTTCAAACAGGGCTCTGCCCTTTTATTATTTTTTTTTTTGTGATTTGATTTGGGCCAGGCCCTTTTAAATAATGAGTTGCACTTGTGCAGAAACTCAAGAATTTTCCAGATTTAAGAACAAAAGTGCATAGCACTTTTGATCTAAATTTGGATCAAAGGAAAACAAGTTCTTCTTGTTTTCCCTGATTTTACAGAACCAAGGGTTCATAACAAGTGCAAGGCACTATTTATTTCTTTTTATTGAATTATTCATTTTTTTAATCTTCTGTTTTTCAGAGATTTTCCTCTTCTTCAAAAGAAGTTTTTACCTTTTTCTTTTTTGTGTTCTTGATTAATCTTCAAGAGTTCTTTCTCTTCTTTTTTTTTTGCCAGAAGTTGATTCTTCTTGTTGATTGATCTTCTTTTGAATGAGGCATGGGGTCTTATTTATAGTGCTCACAAATTTGTTGGATTTGTTAACAAAATCTTTCCTGAATGATTTTGGGAATTTTCCCACCATTGGATCTTTGATCCAAAGGCAGAAGAAAATCTTCTGGTTTTGGAAAGAACAGAAAAGATTTCATCAAATTTTCATTCTGTTTCTGCGCAACTCCCCACTGAATGACACGTGTCGCGCAGTGGAAGGCTTGCGCAACAGTGCTTGCGCAACTGCGCAGACACGTGTCGCGCAGCAGTGAGCTTGCGCAACAGTGCTTGCGCAACTGCGCAGACACGTGTCGCGCAGCGGTGCGCTTGCGCAACAGTGCTTGCGCAACTGCGCAGACACGTGTCGCACTGTGGACCGCTTGCGCACTGCGCAACGCACGGAATTTGAAGCGTTACTTCAGAAATTTTTGAATTTTCAAAATTCAAATGAGCCTTGCTCAGATTGGGGGAACAAATGCCCCCCACCGTTGTGCTTACGTGGCGCGACGTAAGCGCAACGGTGGCCAGGGTCAGTTGAAGGGGCGCAGGCGCCTATAAATAAGACCCTTGGTCTTGTTAATTTCTTTACCATCTTCAAGATTTCTCATTTTCAGAGCCTTGCTCTTGCCTTCAAGAACTTCAGAGCCTTGCTCTTGTTTCCAAAGTTAGAACTTTTTAGAACAACTTTAGGTAAAAATTAATCTTAATTTAAATTAATTTTAATTAATAGAGCCTTGCTCTCATAGATCTTTTGATCTAAGGAAAACCCCTTTGGGGTTTCACCAACAGAGTCTTGCTCTCAAGAATCTGTTTCAGGGTTTCTTAACCCATGAACAGAGCTTTGCTCTTTGGCAAAACATAGATCTTTTGATCTAAAAAAAAAAAATTTCTTAAGAGTTTTCATGGGTCTTTAAGATCCCAATTTTTTTTTTTAATTTTTAATTTTTTCAAAAATTAATTTTCCTTTGATGGATATTTCCATCATTATCACAGAGCCAAGCTCTTTTAAGGACTCTTGTTCCCCTGAGGCCAGAGTTTGACAAATGTCACTCTGTGACAGAGCTTTGCTCTAAAAGAGGAGATTTTCTCTTTGTCTCTGGGGACTCCCCACCAATGGGTGTATCCTATTGGGGAAAAAAAAATTTATGAGTTGACAGTCCCATCTAATGATGGGATTGTCTTATTAAATGATGCACATCATCCAGATTTTGTGGGTCCCCCTTTGGTCCCCTACCTACTGCATCACAGTGTGGAGCAAGATATATATATTATTTTTTTTTTTAAACCTCCAAGCGTTAGGCCACTAATGATGTATGTTTCTTTGTCTTTCCACAGAACATGTCTGACGATTTGTCTTTTCCCTTCGTTCGCTCGGAAGGAGGGTTCCCCCATGCGCCAGTGGATCGGGTGGTATTCGCTCTTATTAAAGATCGCGATCCTGAGTGCAAACAGCTCCATCTGTGGGGAAGGTGGTATAGTCAGATCATCCAAGGCCGTCGCAGTTTTAGTTCCGCCGCGCCCTCTGAGCCCATAGTCACGCTCCCTTATGCGGACGAACCCCCGGTGAAGTACGCCGTGGAGGTTAAGAATTGGAATTATGATGACCTCCTTCAACCTGCAATCGGCGCCATCCCCGTGCAGCCGCCGCCGGCGATAGATATTCTGGGAAGGCGAATCTGTCAGGGCGAAGCACGCCCTTGGGGACAAGCTTATAATATTGGAATGATCCCGTGACCCCCCGCCGGATATTTGCAGTGGGCCCGGTACATTCTATCGGCGAAGAGGACCCACCTAACGAGGATTGGTCTATACTCAGCCGTCTTCGTCTCGCTCTTTGAGTACCCCTCCCCTCCAACGTGGTGGATAAAGGCTTTCGTTGAACAATGGAATATCCCCACCCATACCTTCCTGATGGCGGATAAGGAAGTTTCTATCTCTTTGGAGGAATTTGCCGAAATTTCAGGTCTGCCAATGAGGGGAAAGCACTATGAGGAGTTGCTTCCTCCTGATGAGTATGTCTTTGCCACCAAGCAGCTGGTATTTGAATTAACCCCGGAGAATGCCATTCAGCATCAGCATCCGGGTTTGGTGAAAGTGTTGGAGATCTATGAGGAACTCCATTTGGAATCGGGAGACAAGGGCGTCAGTTTCGCAGCTTTCATCGCTCGCTTTATCCGCCCGGAGTTCTTATCAGAGCAGAGCGAGAAGTTCGCTCAGCTTGACGACCCTTTTGGCTTCGGTTTGGATCGCCGACCCGTATCGGAGAATGACCAGAAGGCTTTCTATCTCCCCAATGCTGCCGTCGTCGCTTTCTCGGAAATCGCCGTCCCCGGCATGGATGAGGAAACTTTGTTTATTGGGTTTCTGGGCTTGTGGTTATGCAACTTTGCGCTCCCTTCGCTTATTATCAGCATGCTGCCTTGATAAACATGATTGACAGGTAATAGAGTAAGCATTTTGGTTTCTTCGAGATATAGCGATGGCTTAGGCCGCAGGTTCAGATCTGCTGCCTAAGACTTTTCAATTCTATGAGCCGTGAGGGTCTCATAGAGACTTTTCTCCCTACGGATCGAGAGGATCTCGTAAGTGGATTTTCTCCTTAGGAACCGTGAGGATTCCTAAGTGTGGTTTTCTCTCATAAGTCGAAAGGATCCTATAAGAGAATTTCTCCCTCTTACGAGTCGAGAGGGCTCGCAAGCGGTTGTTTCCCTCTTTGTCGAGGATCGACTTCAGAGAGTGAGACCCGTGAATAGTATGCAAGAGACCATCTAGGATTGACTTGCAGGATCCCACTGCCCTCTTACGAGTCGAGAGGGCTCGTAAGCGGTTGTTTCCCTCTTTGTCGAGAATCGACTTCAGAGAGTGAGACCCGTGAATAGTATGCAAGAGACCATTTAGGATTGACTTGCAGGGTCCCATTGTTCAGGAAGCAAGTTTTTGAATCCTTACTGCCCGAGATGTGAGTCAAAGAAGCTCTTGTCACGGAGTGTTTGTATCCGTGAGTTGAGAAGTTTTGCGAGGGATTATTTGTTTCCCAAGCGCCAAGGATTATTTGTGTCCTTGGGATTTGAAACGAGTCGATGGTTCCCACGGAGGCGCTGGTGGCTCTGCGAGTCGACGCGGATCAGAAGGCTCTCGTCAAGGAGTGTTTGTATCCGTGAGTCGAGGATTTTTGCGAGGGATTATTTGTTTCCCAAGCGCCAAGGATTATTTGTGTCCTTAGGGTTTGAAACGAGTCGACGGTTCCCACGGAGGCGCTGGTGGCCCTGCGAGTCGACGCGGATCAAAAGGCTCTCGTCAAGGAGTGTTTGTATCCGTGAGTCGAGGATTTTTGCGAGGGATTATTTGTTTCCCAAGCGCCAAGGATTATTTGTGTCCTTGGGGTTTGAAACGAGTCGATGGTTCCCACGGAGGCGCTGGTGGCTCTGCGAGTCGACGCGGATCAGAAGGCTCTCGTCAAGGAGTGTTTGTATCCGTGAGTCGAGGATTTTTGCGAGGGATTATTTGTTTCCCAAGCGCCAAGGATTATTTGCGTCCTTGGGGTTTGAAACGAGTCGATGGTTCCCACGGAGGCGCTGGTGGCCCTGCGAGTCGACGCGGATCAGAAGGCTCTCGTCAAGGAGTGTTTGTATCCGTGAGTCGAGAAGTTTTTGTCGAAGTCATTGGCTTCTTCGGTTGAAATGAACCGTTGAGGTTTGGCTTCGTCGTTTGACGGAATCCGCTGGGGAAGTATGGTTCCTTCTTTGTTTACGCCCTTAGATTGTATACAGGGATCGATGTGACCTCGACTGTAGGGTCAAAGTTTTATCATTTTTTCTTTTTATTTTATTTTATTTCCGCGATGCTCTATCATTTCAGCTTTTATATCGCGAAGGTCGCGATTGCCCAATCATTTCGGCTATTTCTCGCGGTGTCCAATCATTTCGGCTATTTTTTTTATTTTTACTCGCTGCTTTTTATTGCGAGTTGCCCAATCATTTCGGCTATTTCGTATGCATGTGCGGCCTACTGGCTTTTCGCCGTAAACCTGAAATTGGACACCGATTTCGGCATCAGCACCGCTACAACTGGGATATTACCAGGAGCGACTCATCATTTGCCTCTGCCGTTGTCGAACAAAGGAGGCTTAGCGACCAGGGTTAGGGTCCTGTCGGCTAAGACTTTTGACTTCATGAGCCGTAAGGGTCTCGTGAAGGTATTTCTCCCTACAAGTCGTGAGGATCTTGTAGGTGTATTTTCTCCTTAGGAATCGTGAGGGTTCCTAAGTGTTTTGTTCCTCTGTAAGTCGTAAGGATCCTACAGGAGGGTTTTCTCCTCATAAATCGAGGGGATTTATAAGGGTTGTTCACCATGCGAACCTATTCCCAATTACGGATGAAATTTGGCTAGGGAAATGTTTATTCGCGCCCGTGGATTGTATACAAGGGTCAATACTGAGCCACTTGTAGGGCAATATTGAAAGTTTGTGGGGGTTTGCTTAAGCACAGGTTTAGGTCTCTGTGACTTAAGACTTTCAAATCCTATGAGCCGTGAGGGTCCCATAAGAGAGTTCTCCTTACGAGTCGTGAGGATCTCGCAAGTGTGTTTTCTCCTTAGGAATCGTGGGGATCCCTAAGTGTGTTGCTCCTTTGTGAGTCGTAAGGATCTCACCCAGGTGGTTTCTCCTTATAAGGTCGAGAGGACCCTATAAGTGTCTTTTAACGAGGTTGCACCCTTTCGGGTTTTCACAAACACTCGCCGGTAGTCCTGCTGTTTTTACTCACGGAGCCCTTTCGGGTTTTCATCCGTGCCCTTTTTTGCTTATGGACATACCTCCCCTTTTTTTATTCTTTTTATTTTTATTTACCTTCTTTTTTTACGAGGTCGCGCCCTTTCGGGTTTTTCACGAACACTCGCCGGTAGCCCTGCTGTTTTTACTCACGGAGCCCTTTCGGGTTTTCATCCGTGCCCTTTTTGCTTATGGACATACCGTTTTTATATATATATATATATATATATTTTTTTATCTTGTCAGCTTAAGGATGCTGCGACAGTAGTTTAAAGACGTTTCGGTCCGATATTAGTTTAAGGACTTTTCGGTCCGTCGTTGAGAAGGCCGGCTACTTTTTATAAAGCCTGAGCTTAGGAAGATAGCGAGCGGACATAGTCGTCGTCATCTATCATTGACCTAGGCTGTGGCTCATTAAGCGTAGTATTTCTTTAGGAAGCGGCCGTTTATTGGCCTGAAAGGTCTTTCACCGTGCATGTCCATGAGTAGATAGGCCCCACCCTGGTAAACTTTATCTACGATGTACGGGCCTTCATAGTTTGGCTCGAATTTTCCTCGCTTGGCGCGATTGGGGATCATAGGCCTTTTGACCACTAACACGAGTTCACCTTGGCGGAATGTCCTCGGTCGGGTCAATCTTTCGTATGAGCGCGTCATCTTTGATTTATAAGCTTCTAGATTTTGTTGCGCGATGAGCCGTGTTTCTTCAAGGACATCGAGCTCCTCAAGCCGGAGGTGGGCATTTTCTTCATCTGTCAGCTCGTAGTGAATTGCCACTCGTAGAGAGGGTAATTCTATTTCGAGAGGGAGTACTGCTTCCGTCCCAAATACTAACGCGTACGGCGTTGTGTTTGTGGCCGTTTTAAATGTAGTTCGATACGCCCAAAGAGCCTCTTGCAATCTTTCGTGCCAATCTCTTTTATTTCGTGACACTGTCTTTTTTATGATCTTCGTCAAGGTCTTATTGAAGGCCTCGGCCAGACCGTTAGCTCGTGGGTTGTAAACTGACGAATACCTCCAGTCTATATTGTGCTGCTGTGCGAAGCGGCTAATTTTATGACTTCGGTAGGCTGGCCCATTATCAGAGATGATCCTTCTCGGGGTTCCAAACCGGTATATGACATGCGTTTTGAAGAAATGGAGGATGTTCTCCGTCTTCACTTCCCTCAACGGTACCGCCTCTGCCCATTTGGAGAAGTAGTCAGTCGTTGCCAATATGAAACGATGTCCCTTTGACGATGCTGGTTCGATGGGGCCGACTATGTCAGTTCCCCACATTTCGAATGGCCAACTAGCCACTGTTGGATGCAGTGGATTGGGATGCTGATGGATGAAGTCCCCATGAATTTGGCATGAATGACATTGCCTCGCGTATTCCAGGCAATCCTGCATCATCGTGGGCCAATAGTAGCCCATCCGTTTTATCTTCAACTTCATCTTAGGGCCTGCTTGATGGGAACCGCAAAGTCCGTCGTGAACTTCTTGGACGACCCTTCTCGCTTCGTCAGGTCCTAAGCATCTCAACCACAGAGAATCGAATGTCCTCTTGTATAGAGTGTCATTGATGAAGGCGAAAGACAGAGCTCGTTTCACGAGCTGATGTCTTATGGACGCTTCTTCAGGCATTCGGTGGAACTTGAAGTAATCTATGAAGACTTCTCTCCAGTCTTCGGCGTTTTCCCAGTCTTTTATTTGCAGGGTTGTCTCCTCTTTCGCTCCTTTTTCTTCAGACGATTCCGGAGATATTTCTGTTGGGGCAAGCACTCGACGGCTTTGTACCACGATTCTAACGTCGTCGAGGTTCTCGTCAGCCAGTTCTTTAGCAAGTTTGGCCAATGCGTCTGCCTTGCTATTTTCCGCGCGCGGTATGTTTTCCAAAGTGTAGGAAGGAATTTGGGTCAACAGTTGTTGCACCTTTTCGCCGTACTTCACCAACTCCGGCTTGCACGTCTGGTAGTCGCCGTTCACTTGACTAACGAACAGTTGAGAATCCCCGTATATGAGGAGATTTTCAATTCCCATGTCGATGGCAATCTCAAGACCTGCTATCAAGGCTTCATATTCAGCTTCATTGTTTGTCCTCGACTCTGTTAAGGAGAATGCGAAGCGCATTATCCCTCCTTGTGGAGTTACAAAGATGAGGCCTACCCCCGATTTGATTATAGGGGTGTTTTGTTTGCGTTTCTTTATGGAAGATGCACCATCAAAATAGAGTTCCCATCGGGTATCACCACCATCGATTGCATCAAACGCATGTTCGTCTGGAAGATCGCAATTTAATGGAGAATCGGCGGGTATGGGATGTTCAGCGAGGAAGTCGGCGATGGCCTGGCCTTTCACTGCTTTGAGAGGTTGATATGTGATCGAAAACTCCATCAAGAGTAGGGCCCATTTAGCGAGTCGTCCCGTCAATATGGCCTTTGACATTAAGTATTTAAGGGGGTCCACCTTTGAAATGAGACGGACCTCATGCGCCAATGCGTAATGTCTAAGCTTTGTTATTGCGAAGATCAACGCCAGGCAATGTTTTTCAATGGGAGAATAGTTGCTTTCTGCCCCCAGCAGAACTCGACTTAAGTAATAGAGTGCTCTTTCTTTCCCTTGATCGTTCTCTTGCGCCCATAATGCGCCTAAGGAACCTTCGAGGGCGGTTGTATAAAGAATGAGAGGCTTCCCCTTAACCAGGGCAGCCAACACCGGCGGGTTCTGCAGGTATTGCTTGATCTCGTCTAGTGCGCCTTGGCATTTTTGATCCCAAACGAATGGGGTTCCCTTCTTCATCAGGTGACTGTAAGGACGACACTTTCCTGAAAGATTAGCGATAAACCGCCGAATGTATGCGAGCTTTCCTTGGAGAGACCGCAGCTGTTTAAGAGTTCTCGGCGGAGGCATTTCCATGATCGCCTTGATTTTAGACGGATCTATCTCAATACCTCGGTGTCGAATGATGAACCCAGGAACTTGCCCGAGGAAACCCCGAACGCACATTTAAGAGGATTCATCTTCAAATTGTATTGCCGAAGGCGTTGAAATACAGTCTTCAAATGCTCGAGATGTTCCTCGTATGATTTGCTCTTAACCACAAGATCGTCGATATAGCATTCGACGATTTCATGTATAAGGTCGTCGAAGATCTTCGTCATGGCCCTCTGATAAGTAGCACCGGCGTTCTTCAAACCGAAGGGCATCACTTTATAACAAAATATACCAAGAGGAGTCCTGAAGGCTGTATGCTTCTGGTCTTCTGGATGCATTTTTATTTGATTATACCCCGATGAGCCGTCCATGAAGGAGAAAACCTCATGGGTGGATGTGTTGTCTATCATCAGTTCGGTGACTGGCACTGGGAAATCATCTTTTGGGCAGGCTTTATTAAGATCCCAAAAATCCACGCATATACGCACCGTCCCATTTTTCTTCATCACTGGGACGATGATGGCAATCCATTCAGGGTATTGAACTTCCTGGATGAAGCCAGAGTCTATCAGCTTTTTGACTTCGGCGTTGATGCTCATCTCAAGCTCGAGTCGCATTCTTCTCGGCGCTTGTTTGACTGGCTTGATGTCCGGGGATATCGCTAATTTGTGTACAGCAATTTCTGGATCTAGTCCCGGCATTTCGGAATAGTTCCATGCGAAGCAATCTTTGTGCTGTAAAAGCACATCCTTTAATGCAGCCACCTTTTCTTCAGATAGCAGCTCGCTGATGAATGTCGGTCGCGGGTCATTTGCCGTCCCCAACTCAATTTTCTTGAGATTATCCGCAGTGGTATGGATTCCATCCTCCAATTCTTTCGGAGCTGGGGGAAATTCTGAGATTACCTCATCACTGCCGCTTTCAAAGCACCAAGGGAGGTTGTTCATGTCCTCGGACCTTTCTTTTAATATTGTTATCACATGGCAGGTGCGAATTTTCTGCCAATCCCAATGCGGAGTTGGTTCTATCCTTGTGTTTTCGGGTTCGTGCTTTTGCGGCGGCGCTACCCTCCAACTGTCAGACAACGCAAATTTGCCAAGCTGATATTGGTCCTCAACCCAATTCTTAAAGGTGAAGCAATCTTCAAGCGGATGCCCTACTACTCGATGGTAAGAGCAATAATTTGGGTTGGAGACTTCGCCCGCTTGCTCAGGGTGTTTAGACTCTGGCAGAGTAAGCATTTGATGTTTTAGAGCAAGATCAAGTATTTTCCTTGTTTTGTTCCGAGGAAACGAGTATGCTCGACCCATTTTCTTCATGAGGGCTAAGTCAATAACGCTCGACTCTCGGATGCGTGGCTTCTTAGCTCTGCTTTGTGGTTGTCGAGCACCTTTTCGGCCCTTCGACTTGTTTTTGCTTTCGCGTCGACCCCTTTTTGTAGCAGGCTGACGTGGGGCAGCATCTTCGTTCTTTACTGCCTGTCGAAGGAGACGCTGTGTCTTGGCTTTCTTATAGATTGCCATTTCACGATCGTGATCATCTCGGGCTTTTTGACTCGCATCCTTTATAAGTTTGCTCACCTGGTCTTTAGACGATGGACTGGGCGGTTTTGTGTCAGGAATTTTTGCTGATTCAGGATTAGCGTCCTCCCATTGAGCGTCCGCCTCTTCATCGAAGTCATACATGGCATAACAGCTGTTTACTAGCTCCCGTTTCTTTGGCCGGATGTACCCAAGCCCTTTTGTCTCCGTTCTCCCGTTAGGCAGTTTGCATTGAGTCCCGGGAACGTTCCAGACCTTGTCATAGAATTTGGCTTTTCTAACGGTCTGTGTGAAGGACATCCCCTGGCGCTTCAGTAGTTTCTTCAAACCTTCGGTATAATATCTGGGAAGACGGATAGGCTGAAGCCGTCGAGCGTGGGATCTGCGCCATGCCAAACTTCTTTTTCCACCTTGTTTCTTCAGAGCGGTAGAATAGGATTGCCTTCTCGCCTTTTCGTCTGGAAGGGATATAGAATATCTGCAATTCTTCTACGCTGTTGGTGTCGAGTGCATCCAGTTCTTTGTAATGTTCAAGCGGCACCATGGTTATCTGTAGACTTCGCTCTTCATCAGCGGAGACTCGTATTGAAGGCCGAGCAGGGAATACAGCATGAACTTCATCCTCTGAATCACTACCGAAGATCAATGAAGGAACGGATGGTCCTGGCCTGGTGGATTGGGATGGACCTGAATAAATTATATCCTCCTCCTCCTCGGTGTCACTGCCGAAGACAGGGATGGTTGCGTTAGTTTTGTTCTCCGGTTTGTGACACCTTTCCGTGTCTTCGAAACTCGGTAAGAAGTATTTGGCATCTTCATACTTGCGAACTTCGTTCACGGAAAACGGATTCAACTCTCCTGCCACTGTGTACTCGAGGCCGTCCCTAGAATACTTCATGCACTGATGCTGTGTAGAAGGGATGATATTGTACTCGTGTAGCCATGGTCGGCCGAGCAGCGCATTGTAGCACGTCTTGGCGTCTATAACATGGAATTTGATGTCTGTGACGAGCACCCCGAAGCGTAGCGTCAATATCACAGATCCAAGAGTCTTTGAGGATTGAGAGTCGAAACCGGAGATGGTGATTTTGTCCCGGGCGAGGTGTTGGACACTCATGCAAATCTCCTTTAACACTCGCACATTGAGTAGATTGACAGACGATCCGTTATCGACCAAGATTTTTCCTATCTTTATGTCATGGCAGTATCCTGAGACATAAAGGGGGCGATTGTGTTCACACGTCCCGAGGAGAAGGTCTTCATCACCAAAAGCAACGTCGGCTGTGTGCACCTCTTCCAATTCATCCTTCATCTTTTGTTCGGCTAGGAAGGCTTGGAACTGGTCCGGATCTTGTAGGGCCTTAATCAAAGAATCCCTCGCCTCTTTTGATAGCAATAGGGAATCGAGAATGCTGAGTTGTGAGGGTAGCTTCCTCAGATGCTCCAAGACATTGTAATCTACTTTATTCCTCTTTGGGGGATTCTTGGCGGTTAACTCTTCTGCGACCTGGTCATCCAAAGCGATGTCTTCAGAGACCTTCTCTTTCCCTTTGTTTTTCTTATTTAAGGGTCCGAGATTCTTTTCAGGTAGCGTCCAATTGCGTAGCTGTATATTTTCGCAAGCCTTCAGTTCTTCTTCTTTTCCCGAAATGGATTCTTTGAAGAGGGGGCCAAGCTCTAGCTCCTCATCGGAATCGCTCCCAAATGTAGGCACTTGTGACCTGGTGGTGTTAATCATGTGACAATTGTTGGCAGTTCTTTCAAGTTCTTTGGTCGTGTTTCTTTGTTCCCGACGAATTTTACGCTTTTCCCGTTTAAAGCGTTGTCGATTAGCGACGTATCCTTGCCACCACTTATCGAAAGCTTTGCAATCTTGGGTGGGATGCGAGGCCTTCTGATGATATAAGCAATAAGAGGGGTGCATTTCTACCATGCCAGTAACTTTTTCTTCAGAGGGTGGTAGCTTCATGCCCATCGATATGGCCTTAGCAAACCTCTTTTTTATCTTGAACTGGCCTTTGTCAGCGGTGGAGGCATTTTGCTCCAGCGGGATCATTTCAGCTCCTTCCTCAAGTCGCTGACGCTTGGCCCTTTCGAATATAGCCGTCTCGCGTTCTCGATCAGCCTTGCTTTTCAACCGAGCTTCATTAAGAAACGCGCTAATCATTTCAACTGGTAACCCTGGGGTTCCTGATTCGGCATTTGCCCCCATCGTTTCAGTGCCAGAAGTTCCTTCATCGTTCGTGGTCAAATGGGAGATTATATGACAGCTCGCCACATATTCCCCGGATTCATCCGATGAACTTTCTCCCTCATCTTCTTTTTGGAAGACGTGATCAAGGAAATCTTAGAGCGTAATGGGAGTCCGCGCCTTTTGGTTGTACTCATCCAGCGCATCGATTTGCTTTTGTAAGTCCGTGCGCTTGTCACCAGGCTTAACGGGCTTCTTAGATTTCTTCTTCTTCTTTTTCGAAGATTTTGACGGCTGACTATGAGCGCTTGAACTGCCACCATCGGTCTTCGGAATCGGTCGTGGCTTCAACATCCCTTCAATAACCTGCGGTTCCAAGGGGTTCTTCCACTTGACCGCTGGACAGGTCTGAAGATCATTTAGCATTCTCCTCGTTTTGGCTGATAATACAACCTCCCAGGGAGTTTCTTCTATAACAGAGCATGTTGCCCCCGGCGTATTCGTCCCCTTAGAGGTGTGGGGCTGCGGAGGATTCACCTTCCACTTGTCAGATAGCGCAAATTTGCCCTGACGGTACTGGTTCTCAAGCCAATTCTTGAAAACGTGGAAATCCTCAATCGGATGGCCTAGCACTCGATGATAAGGGCAGTAATTGGGCTCGTTAGCGTCGTTCGGTTGCAACGGACGTTTTGGATCTGGCAGATTTATGAGTCTGTTGCGCAACGCCAGCTCGAATAGCCTCCTTGTTTTATCACGGGGGAAAGAGTAAGGGCGTCCCATCCGGTCCTCAAGGGGTACGTATGGGCGTGTATTGTTTGGACGAGCGACCGGCTTCGAGTCGCTCGGTTGTTGTTGGGCATTAGCGACAATGATCGCTTTTCCCTTCCCTTTGTCGTTTCTGGAGTCCGGTTTCGGGAGAGGGGGTTTATGACCCATCTGGTCCATCTGCGCTAATTTGTCGATCAAAGCCTGGAAGGAAGTCGGCTTGAAGAACATCATAAACTGTGAAATGGTTGCTTGTGGATCGAGTGTTCCAACAAACATTCCCACCGCTGGAGCTTCTTCTATGCGCTGTTCGCACTTCGACCATAGATTTCGCCACCGTATAGCGTACTGAACCCATGTCTCGCCGGGTTTTACCCTGGCATTGATCAGTGCCGTCATCGGGGTACGCTCACTGGCACTTGCAAAGCGTTGGGTGAAGAGTAGCTCCATCTCCGCAAAGGTTTTAATAGAGTCATTGGGAAGCTCAGAATACCATTCAAACGTCGTGTCTGATAAGCTTCCAACAAACTGGCGAAGTAACAACTTGTCGTCGCCGCCTGTATTACCGCAAAGCGCCCTGAACTGGGCAACATGTTGATGGGGATTGCCGGTCCCTTTGTAAACATGAAACTTGGGAATAGTGTAACCCGGCGGGTACTTGATTTGGTCATACCAGCCCGGATATGGCCGCCCCGTTTTCACGATCTGACCGGCTGTTTCAGTCGCCTGATGCACCCGTATTTGTTGGGCGATATATTCATCCAAATCAGCTTTTGATATGGTATCCTCTTTAGCTGCGGATAGAGCCGGTGGAGGATTCGATGTCTCTCCCCTATCATCTTCAAGAATGATCGGGGGATCTCCAGCAGGTGGATCTGGTTGAATCATCATACCCACCATATCCTGGAACAGGAGGGCCATTTTCTTTATGTTGGCTGCCTGTTCCGCAGCCTCTTTATCTTTCTTCTCTAGCACGCGCCGAAGGAATTCGGCGTCCGTCTCTTGTTCGTGACGTTCTTCTGAGGATGTTTCCGAGGTTTCTTTCGGCCCAGTGAGTGCAGCCATTGTGGTCATCATCTCCTGGAGCTTTTGTTGCTGCTCCTGAGCCTTGGTCACTGATCGGGTGAGCGGTCGGTGACCCGTAGAAATACGGCTTTCTTCCTTTCCAGAAGCCATGTAAACCGTATGAACAATTATGCCCCCTGACTTGGGGCGTTTAGGTTCACCATTGTTAACTCTTGCTGCTGATGCGGGAGCTTTCTCTGGCCTCCTTCTTTTGTGGGCCATCGAGGTTAAAGGAGCCGTTGGAGTGGGCATCCTAGCAACCGTCGCCCCCTGCTGTTTAATGGGGCAGTTTTTGTTATTTTCCACCTTCGCCCTTTTCTGGTGACGCAAGTGGTCTGGATCGATCACAGAGTCGTGAACCCTACGCCATACTTTATAAACTTTTGAGGATAGCCGTTGAGGGGGCTGTTCCTGCTTCGTCTCCGGAGCTTTTTCCATGGGCGAAGGAGACCTTTTCAATGTAGCAACCGGAGAGTTCTTTCTCACCTTCCTCAGCAATTCGAAGCTGTTCCCGGTTGGAACAGCAGCATTGACCTCCACCGCTGGAGCAGGTGGGGTTAGCCCTGAGGGGGAGTTGCCCCCTGCTTTCCTTACTCGCTGCCAATGGCGGCGGCGCGCACGACGAGCCGTTGGGACTGGCTCGGAAATCGAGATAGTTTCTTGTTGCCCCCTGTTTGGGTGTGGGGTAACTGTCGACGTCAGCCTATCGAAGACTGATGCTTTTTGACCAACTGGGGGAGGAGTGGGAACCGTCAGTCTTGTGAAGACCGACTCTCTGATGGGAGAAGCCGCTTTAACGACTTCCAAAGCAGCGGCCGTTGCCCTCTTTGGGACGGCCACTTTATAGTTCTGACCTAGCCTGGTGAAAACGGAGGCTGTCGGTTTAGTAGCAGGCGACCCGTTGACAGGGGTCGTGGTAGCAGTGAGCCGGTCAAATACCGACTTCTTGTTCGCTTCTGGTGCGGATATCGGCATAGAGAAG
This sequence comes from Agapanthus africanus, assembly GCA_030015575.1. NCBI lineage: Eukaryota > Viridiplantae > Streptophyta > Magnoliopsida > Asparagales > Amaryllidaceae > Agapanthus > Agapanthus africanus. The sequence goes on from CM057337.1 coordinate 143,227,347, forward strand.
CTTGCAGGGGGGACCATGGTCCCGAAAAATAGGCCGGTGGTGGCCTGGGTCACCTGCTCTACCGGCAGAGTAAGGAAAGAGGCCGCTTGGAGCCCATATGTTACACCTCTCGGTGAGGTGGAGCGTCCGTTGCAGTGGTGCTTCGCGCATTTGGTGCAGTGGGAATCCATGGATGCTTGAGTTCTGCGCCAGACAAAAGACCAAATCTTAGCAACTTGAAATCCGAAGACAACCATTTAACAAACCGCGATTGGTTCGCAAAGACGACACACGAAGTGTGGAGCGGAAAGAGGAAAAGGTCCCACCGGGCGTGCCAGAATCTGTTCCCCTCCGAACGGCGGCCTAGACTTCGCGTCCGTTGCCTGAGGTTCGGGGCAGATGCTATTTGGTTTTATCCGTTTATCTCTCCGAAGATGCCAAGTTGATTTATGGCACCGTGTATCGGAGGTTTAGACGGATGCGGCCGATGTAGCAGACTTCGTCAGATTCCCCCTCAGGGTGAGGGGTTTTTGATTGTGGGGACGCTCTTCCCTGCAGGCGCAAGCCCCTGCAGTTAATTACGCTACCGCATCGCGGTAACAACTTTCTCCTTCTCCAGAATTTCACTTCGTGTCGTGTGTGTTTGTTTTGTTTGTGGTTGCCCGTGGATTGTATATGGAGACTGAGTAATGCCGTCGCCCGTAGGACGTGGATTAGTCCAAATCCGTATTTATTTAGATTTGGGTTTGGTGTTTTTTGGTTTAAGGATACATTAGTCGCGTTGCGGCTAAGATCAACTTAAACGTTCGTCAAGGATACTTTAGTCCTGTTTTGGACTAAGATCAACTTAACGCAGTGATCGATTTAATTATCTGGCCGTCGGGACTCGTCACCTCTCTGACGTCGTTGAGGGATTACAACGACAAGCGTCTGAGGAGTTCAGAGATGTACCCTTGAACCAAAGTTGATTTGGGGTTTTATTGTTTATTTAAAGATCTAAGGACACATTAACCGTATTTGGGGCTAAGATCAACTTAGACGGGACCGTTTAGATCCGGCAAAAGAGTATTCGGGCTCTATTGCGCCAGTTTAAGGACGTGGTGGTCCATTGTTAGTTTTAGGGACGTTTCGGTCCGTCGCCAGTTTAAGGACGTAGTGGTCCATCATTAGTTTAAGGACGTTTCGGTCCGTCGCCAGTTTAAGGACGTTTCGGTCCGTCGCCAGTTTAAGGACGTTTCGGTCCATCATTAGTTTAAGGACATTTCGGTCCATCGCTAGTTTAGGGACGTAGTAGTCCATCATTAGTTTAGGGACGTCTCGGTCCAATATTAGTTTAAGGACGTTTCGGTCCATCATTAGTTTAAGGACGTTTCGGTCCGATATTAGTTTAGGGACGTTTCGGTCCGTCATTAGTTTAAGGACGTTTCGGTCCGATATTAGTTTAAGGACGTTTCGGTCCGATATTAGTTTAGGGACGTTTCGGTCCGTCATTAGTTTAAGGACGTTTCGGTCCGATATTAGTTTAAGGACGTTTCGGTCCGATATTAGTTTAGGGACGTTTCGGTCCGATATTAGATAAGTGGTCGTTGGGACCCGTCACCTCTTTGATGTCGTTGAGGAATTACAACGAGGGATGTCAAAGGAGTTCGGAGATGTACCCTCGAACCGGTCGTGAATTGGTTTAGGGGAGCCATTTTGCTCAATCAATTTAATTTTAAGGACTTACAGCCAGGATTGGGTTAAGTCCAATTTTTATTTATTTATTTTAGGCTTTGCCTGACTAATCCAAACAGGGCTCTGCCCTTTTATTTTATTTTTTTTTATTTGGGCTAGGCCTTCAAGAATTTTTCAAACAGTTCTCTGCCCTTTTATTATTTTTGTGATTTGATTTGGGCCAAGCCCTCAAGAATTTTTCAAACAGGGCTCTGCCCTTTTATTATTTTTGTGATTTGATTTGGGCCAGGCCCTCAAGAATTTTTCAAACAGGGCTCTGCCCTTTTATTATTTATTTTTTTTTGTGATTTGATTTGGGCCAGGCCCTTTTAAATAATGAGTTGCACTTGTGCAGAAACTCAAGAATTTTCCAGATTTAAGAACAAAAGTGCATAGCACTTTTGATCTAAATTTGGATCAAAGGAAAACAAGTTCTTCTTGTTTTCCCTGATTTTACAGAACCAAGGGTTCATAACAAGTGCAAGGCACTATTTATTTCTTTTTATTGAATTATTCATTTTTTTAATCTTCTGTTCTTCAGAGATTTTCCTCTTCTTGAAAAGAAGTTTTTACCTTTTTCTTTTTTGTGTTCTTGATTAATCTTCAAGAGTTATTTCTCTTCTGTTTTTTTTTGCCAGAAGTTGATTCTTCTTGTTGATTGATCTTCTTTTGAATGAGGCCTGGGGTCTTATTTATAGTGCTCACAAATTTGTTGGATTTGTTAACAAAATCTTTCTTGAATGATTTTGGGAATTTTCCCACCATTGGATCTTTGATCCAAAGGCAGAAGAAAATCTTCTGGTTTTGGAAAGAACAGAAAAGATTTCATCAAATTTTTATTCTGTTTCTGCGCAACTCCCCACTGAATGACACGTGTCGCGCAGTGGAAGGCTTGCACAACAGTGCTTGCGCAACTGCGCAGACACGTGTCGCGCAGCAGTGAGCTTGCGCAACAGTGCTTGCGCAACTGCGCAGACACGTGTCGCGCAGCTGTGCACTTGCGCAACAGTGTGTGCGCAACTGCGCAGACACGTGTCGCGCAGCGGTGCGCTTGCGCAACTGCGCAGACACGTGTCGCACTGTGGACCGCTTGCGCACTGCGCAACGCACGGAATTTGAAGCGTTGCTTCAGAAATTTTTGAATTTTCAAAATTCAAATGAGCCTTACTCAGATTGGGGGAACAGAGGAGGGTTCGTTTCTTCATGTCCAGCCATGTAGACAGTGTGGATAACACATTCAGCCATTCTTTCATCACTGGAAGCTAGTTTCGCGGAGCGATCCGGGCTTTGGAAATTCATAAATTTTAACATGGCCAGAGCCCTAACCCTTTTGTTGGCTCTATATCTGAGCCGCTTCTGCCTCAGCTTCTCTGCCTTAAGCTCTTGGCAGGCTTCTGCTCTTCGGAAAGCCGCCATAGGCCGAGTGATGGGGATACTTGAGAAGACATCTGTCGGTGTGTCCGTCGAAGGTATCGCCTGGGCTTGCCCACGACGTCTGGCAACTTCTTTTGTTCCGATGGCTTTGCCCCAGTTGGGGCCATGGAAAGCCGTCCAGACACCGATTTGCGTTTGGGTTGGGATGCCTTCGAGACTACCACATTTGGCATCTTGCCTTTCGAGGCCGGTTTGTCGGTCACCGGAGCTTGAGAAGCTGGGATGGCGTTAGCTGACACGAACATAATAGAGCCAAATGGTAGCGGCCCCTCCTCCCATTGTCGCCCGAAACTGGCCGGAAGGACCGTTCTGGAGTCCATCTTCATCGTGTATGAGATGGGAGCTGAGTTCATCTTCGGAGACATTGTTGAAAGGTGATTGCTTGAAAATCCTGTATGAAAAAGCATTATTTTAGTATAAATATTGATATGTATATTGATTGAGTTCGTATGAACGTTTAACCCGAAATATGGGAAGAGAGATTGGTCCCACCGGGCGTGCCAGAATCTGTAGGGTGTTTTTCGTCACCCCATTGAGATGGGAATACGCGCGCGCTTGTCAGGCGTATACTACAGATTCCCCCTGCCTAGGATAGGCCGGGGTTTATTGATTATGGGGAGCCGAATCTTCAGCAGCCGCGGACTAAGCTGCCGTTAATTACCCCTCGCCTTTGGGGCAAGGGAACCTCCGATTGACGGGTTAAACTGGTCATGCGAACTCATTGTGCAGTGTACGTGTGTTCTGTTTTGGAGGGGGTTTAAATATATCGGGAGCCATGCAGAGTTTTTACGGGGGTCCCGCTACCCGGATAGCGGGATGGGGGTCAAGGGGGCTAGTAGCCCCCTTGCGGGGTGCGGGACAGCGTCCCGTTAGAAATTTTTTTCTAACAGGGACAGTATCGTGGAGCACGTGTGTGTGCAAATATGTATACATATGTATATGTATATGTATGTACATAAAAAGAGGGGGAAAAGGCATCCAAAGGATGCGTAGGGCCAGCGCCTAGGGCGCTGTGCGCCCAGGTGCTAGCGTGCCACGTGTCGGCACGTGGGCACTCTGCGCTTGAGCGCAGTGCGCTGTAGCGCAAGCGCGCCATGTGTCGGCACGTGGGCGCTTTGCGCTTCAGCGCCTGACGCTCGAGCACAAGTGCGCCACGTGTCGGCACGGGGGCGACTTGCGTTTGAGCGCTGGGCGCTTGAGCACAAGTGTGCCACGTGTCGGCACGGGGGCGACTTGCGCCAAAGCTCTGTGCGCTTGAGCGCAAGCGCGCCACGTGTCGGCACTGGGGCGACTTGCGCTTGAGCGCAAGCACGCCACATGTCGGCACTGGGGCGACTTGCGCTCGAGCGTTTGTGCTGGAGCGCAAGTGCGCCACGTGTCGGCACGTGGGCGCTTTGCGCTCGAGCGCAGGGCGCTGTTGTGCAAGCGCGCCACATGTCGGCACGTGGGCGCTTTGCGCTCGAGCGCAGGGCGCTGTTGTGCAAGTGCGCCACGTGTCGGCACGTGGGCGCTTTGCGCTTGAGCGCTTTGCGCTTGAGCGCAAGCACGCCACGTGTCGGCACGTGGGCGCTCTGCGCTTGAGCGCCGGCGAGGAAAAGAGGCTTTTAGCCTAAAAAGATTCTCGGAAGAGAAATCAGAGTGGAGTTGGACTCCTAAGTGTGTTTTTGGGGTTAATGGAAGGGTTCTTCTTCCTCCTCCTCTGTTAGCTGGATCTTGAAGATCAAGAGATGTGAAATCTCAAAATCTCTCCTTTTTAGAATCTAAAGACAGATCCAAGTTCCCCTTTGTGGGTTTGGTGATGAAAAACTATTTTGTTTTGGAAAAGGGAGAGTAACACTCTTGATTTAATTCACAAAAAAAGGAAGAAGATTTGAAACCTTCAGAAAGAGGAAAGAGGCACAAACCCTAGGTTTTTTGAGAGAATGAAAAGTTGTATTTTTATTCATCATCATGTTGCCTTATATAGGCTTACATATTTACATATAGCCCCTTGGGCTTTACAAAAATGGCGTTTTGCCCATCCCATGGCTCATGTGCCATTTCATTTTTGCACATAAGCCATGGGCTTACAAGAATTTGGCTTTATGCCCATTTTGTTTACATTCATGCATAAAAAATTACATAAAAATTATTTATGACATGATTTCGTTGTTGGCATGGGGAGGCTGGCCGCGGGCTCGACTTAGGCAGGGGCCAGCTTGACCTGGGCTTGGGCCCACCTAGCTTGGGGGTTGACCTTGACTTTGACTCGGTCAACCGGGGTGTAAATTTTTACCCCAACACAACCCTCCGTAGGAATAGTAGGTCGTCCCATCCGCCTGAGAGATACTACGGTTTTCTCATAGATGGGAATAGAGAGGATTGCGTCATTGATGATGATGAACCTACTAGCTTCCAGCAAGCCATCCAGAGCGGTGACTCGGTAAGATGGCTGGATGCAATGCGGACCGAGATGGAGTCCATGTACACCAACAAAGTATGGACTTTGGACTTTGCTCCAGATGGGGTAAAACCCATAGGATGCAAATGGATCTTCAAGAAAAAGATTGGTGTAGATGGACAGGTAGAAACCTATAAGGCTAGACTTGTTGCAAAGGGTTTTCATCAAAGACCTGGTTTGGACTATGACGAAACTTTTTCTCCAGTGGCTATGCTCAAATCCATTCGGATCCTTCTTGCCATTGCTGTCTTCCATGATTATGAGATCTGGCAGATGGACGTAAAGACGGCTTTTTTAAATGGTAGTTTAGAAGAGTGCGTCTATATGGATCAGCCAGAGGGTTTCAATCAGAGTGGGAGCAGCTGGAAAGTGTGCAAGTTGCTTAAGTCTATTTATGTACTGAAGCAGGCATCGCGGAGTTGGAACATCTGTTTTGATGAAACGGTCAAAGAATATGACTTTATCAAAAATCTAAATGAACCATGTATATATAGTAAAATTGTAGCACGAACTGTCGTATTCCTCGTCTTGTACGTGGATGACATTCTATTGATAGGAAATGACATTCCTATGCTACAATCTGTCAAAGGATTCTTATCACACTAGTTCTCCATGAAAGACCTAGGTGATGCCTCTTACATTCTGGAGATCTGGATCTATCGTGATAGATCCAAGAGGATGTTGGGACTTTCGCAGTCCAGGTATATCAACACTATACTGAAAAGATTCAGTATGGAAGATTCTAAGCGCGGTAGTTTACCGGCTTGTCACGGAATCATCCTCTCTAAAGAGATGTCTCCCAAGACTGATTTGGAAAGGAATCGCATGTCTATTATACCCTACGCTTCTGCAGTAGGCTCTATAATGTATGCGATATTGTGCACCAGACCAGATATAGCTTACGCATGTTAGTGTATATGCCCTAGAGGCCATTACTGTATCATACTAGTTTGTATATTACTTAATGGAAGCTTGGGATATTCACCTTGTATAAACAATCTTGCTCAATATAGTAGTATACTACTTGGTTTGTTTCTACTTCAATGTGTACATGTGTTTATTTTGCGATATCACCTATACGCATTAGTAGAGCCCTTAGGATCTTTGCTTGATTACCAGCGTTGTGATGGCAGTCACACTAGTGGGGGCTGGGTAATCTATAAGCACATCCTTATACAGGTCCCTAGTCGCAGGACTATCGAGACAGGGCATCGATACTCCGGAGTAGACTAGCGTATGCGCTTCTCATCCCAGTGTGGGAGATGGTCTGTCCCACAGCCATCAGTACGTCGTACTGGAGATAGTATACGGGTGCTCGTTAGGTTACGAGTACACTGGACAGGACTCGTCGGGAACTGACAGGTTGGTATTATACCTATCGTCAGTTATCAGTTCCCAGGTGACATGAGTACAGCTTAGTCCGCTGACTTGACACTGGCACTTCGCCTCGAGTGTGTTCCCACTGTACTTTGACTACTACCCTACCACGGCTCAAAGGAGTCATGCAAACAGGTGGTAGTTGGGTGCAGTCCCGAAGCACTTGGAGGCAGTGCCGGTTAGACAGGATTCGTCTCTCCCGGTATTGGGGGTTGACATCGCGCTGTGTCTAGGAGAGCCATTACACGAGTAGTCCCTGGCCAGGGCAAGCGAGATATACTGGTAGGCTTCCAGTGTTATCTCAGGGTGTTTTGGGCTTCACTCCGACACGACTTGTACCACTATTAGGGGACTGACGTTTACCGCCCCCTAGGCCCGCCATGCGATGTATCAGACGAACAGACCGGACTGTACGGAGAATGTCACATTCAGACTCAGTAGGAGTTCAGATGGGGTTCACCTCGTCAGCCTTCTTGTCGGCATCTACCTGGGGACCGTTACGCACAGCTAGTGCCGCTTGCGGTCTGTGGTTAAACCCACTGCCAGCGTAGTGTCGAGTCTTTAGAGTCCCACACAGAGGGTATTCGCCTCTGGGCAAAACAGAGTAGAGGTCGCATGGTTTTTGCGGCAGGGTTCGTTCTCATCCGTGCACTTGTGCACTTTTGGAGTCCAGACGGATTATACTAGCAGGCTCTGGTTTGAGCCAGATACTGGTATATGTTTTGGGGTTGCTTTTATCTCTTAGTATTCTTGTTCCTCGGAACGAGAATGCAGGTGTGTATGCACAGTTGTTTGAGGCGGAGGAAGAGGTTTTTTATTAGGGTTTCGGAACGGGTGCGTATGCACAGTTGACAGTCGTCTTTTTCCAAACCCTAATGGAATTATGAAATATCAATTAATAATAGTAATTAAATGAAATTATGTCATGGTTGGTTTTGTTGACTTGTTGACCATGGTTGACTTGTTGACCATGGTTGAATGTTTGACCATCATCATTACTTTGCAAGGATGCTCCTTGATTCTTGCTTACATTCATTTAATGTAGTGATGGTAATGGTCATTCCAAATATAACCATCAACTATTTCATTTTGAATTATTATTATTAATTAGATATATCTTTTTCTTTTTGTTATGGTTGTAAGAAGAAAAAGAGCTCATTCTATCATATTCATTCTCTCTCCTCACTTCATCTTCTTCTTCCTCAAGCTCAAGGAGAATCCTTCTCATGTGTTGAGAATCCCTCTCCTTGAAAAGAAAACACCCCTTAGACACTCTCTACTCTCTCTAGGATCAAAGGTTTAGCAAGCCGAAGATTCTAGTTCTCTCAAAGTTCGAGAAAGAGCCCGAAGGTTGAACCCTCAGGTGGATCCATCTTTGACGGAAGAAGGCGACGAGGAAAGAACCATCAACCTCTACAAAGTTTGAAGAAGAAGGAGTTCAAGTTTAGGTATAACCATCTTTCCGAGTAGCTAACTCTCTTTAGCTTGTTTGCTAGTTTTAGTTTAGGAAAAGATCCCGACTTTGTTAGTCCATGTTGCCCCATGCGCTAAAAATTTGATTTTTATACTGTTTCCGCCTCCCCGTAAGAACCGGGGGTCGCAACGTGGACTTACAACGCACTGAGCGTGGTAAGCAGGTATCAGTCAGACTCAGGGGAGAAGCACTGGATAGAAGTAAAGAACATTCTCAAGTACCTGAGAAGGACTAAGGAGATGTTCTTGGTTTATGGCAAAAAAGACCTCAAGATAGAGGCCTTTGCTGATTCCAGCTTTCAGAGTGACAAGGATGACTCCAAGTCCATGTCAGGTTATGTATTTACCCTCAATGGAGGGGCGGTGTGCTGGAAGAGTTCCAAGCAGGACACCGTTGCTGACTCGACGATGGAAGCGGAGTATATTGCTGCTTGCGATGCCGCAAAAGAAGCAGTCTGGATGAAAAAGTTTCTCACAGAACTACAGGTGGTTCCTACCATTGTTGATCCAATACCGCTGTATTGCGACAACAACGGAGCTATAGCTTTAGAGAAGGAACCCAGGTCCCATCAGAAGTCCAGACACATCTTAAGGCGGTATCACCTGATCAGGAAGATCACAGATCGCCGGGAGATCGAGGTCCGAAGAGTTGCTACAGAGGAGAACACTGCTGATCCATTCACAAAGGCCTTACCTCAGATTCAGTTCGAGAGGCTACTCGAGATGATCGGTCTTCGATACGCCAGTACATGTCCCTAGTGCAAGTAGGAGATTGTTAGTGTATATGCCCTAGGGACTATTATTGTATCATACTAGCTTGTATATTACTTAATGGAAGCTTGGGATATTCACAGTTATATTAACAGTCTTTCTAAACATGGTAGTATGCTACTTGGTTTATATCTATCTTAATATGTGTGTACGTATTGATAGAGCCCTTAGGATCTTGCTTGACTACCAACGTTGTGATTGCAGTCACACTAGTGGGGGCTGGGTAGTCTACAAGCACATCCTTTTTCATGTCCCTAGTCGTAGGATTATCGAGACAGGGCATCGATACTCCGGAGTAGACTAATGTGTACGCTTCTCATCCCAGTTAGGGAGATGGTCTGTCCCACAGCCATCAGTACGTCGTACTGGAGATAGTATACAGGTGTTCGTTGGGTTATGGGTACACCGGACAGGACTCGCAGGGAACTGTTGGTTGGTATTATACCCGTCGTCAGTTAACAGTTCTCAGGTGACATGAGTACAGCATAGTCCACAGACTTGACACTGCTTCTTCGCCTCGAGTGTATTCCCACTGTTCTTAGATTGCTACCCTACCACGGCTCAAAGGAGTCGTGCAAACAGGTAGAGTTGGGTGCAGTCCCGAAGCACTTGGAGGCAGTGGCGGTTAGACAGGATTCGTCTCTCCCGGTATTGGGAGTTGATATCGCGCTGTGTCTGGAGAGCCATTACGGAAAGTCCCTGGCCAGGGCAAGCGAGATTTACTGGTAGATTTTTCAGTAGCTTCTCAAGGTGTAATGGGCTTCACTCCGACATGACTTAGACCTCTTTTAGGGGACTGACGCTTGCCGCCCCCCTAGGCCCGATATGCGATAGCCCTAGACGAACAGACCGTACTGTATGGAGATTGTCACATCAGGCTCAGTAGGAGTTCGGATGGGTTTCCTCATCGGCCTTCTTATCGACATCTACCTGGGGACCATTACGTACAGCTAGTGCCGCTTGCGGTCTGTAGTTAAACCCACTGCCAGCGTAGTAGTCGAGTCTTAGAGTCCCACACAGAGAGTTTCCCTGCTTCAGGCGAAACGATATAGAGGTCGTATGGTTTTACGACAGGGTTCGGACACATACGTGTTTTTACGCACGTACGATGTTCGGACAGTTTATACTAGCAGGTTTTGGTTTAAGCCAGATTCTAGTATTGGATTATTGGATTTATACAGTCTCAGTATTTCCGTGTTTTCACGGATAGGAGGGGCGTTCTCGTAATTACTCGAGAAGCTTCTAGAAGGTTGATGAGGTGGAGGGCTTAGGTGTAAAATGCATTAAATGGTTTTGTGACTCATGGAGATGATTCATGAAGAGAGTTAATGAAGCATTAATGCTTTTAATGACTCACTAGATGATTCATTATGTATTAAATGAAGCATGAAGATATTTGTGCAAAGATATTTTTGTTCAAGATATATTATGCTTCATATATATACACAAATGAGTCAATTTCCATTTCATTATTATTCTCACCTTCTCTCTCCTCAAGATCTCTCTCTTCAACCCTAACCCTAATCTCTCATGTGTTGAGATCCAAGGGTTAGCAAGACTAATTGATCCCTAATCCCATTCTATATCCTCTAGGTTTCATTGATTAGCACTCTTAGTTACCTAGTTACCTCAAGTTAGAGGTTAAGCTTGGAGTAGTAGCTCTCGGGTGGATCTTCTATCACAAAGAGGAGGCCGACGAAGAGGTGGTCAATAAGAACAAGAACGACTTGGTTCATTAGGTATAATCTTCTTTCATAGTATCTAATCCCTCCTATGTTGTTGTTAGTTAGGGTTTGGCAAAGATCCGTAAGTTAGTCGATATTAGTTTAAACAAAATGATTGTTTTACCTATTCCACCTCCCTGCATCTTGTGGGGTGTCTAACGTCGACTTACAGGAATGTCCCAGCCTTTTTTCTAAGGACGGCCGTATACGTGCGTTGTTTTGGCGAGCAGCCGGTTTTGGACCGCTTGGTTGTTGTTGCGTATTGGCAACGAAGGCCGCTTTCCGTTTACCCTTCTTATTTTGAGGGCCCTTATTTGAGGGCGAGGGGCCATGACCTATCTTATCTATTTCGACCAACTTGTCTACGCCTGAAAGGTTATGGGTTTGAAGAAAGTCATGAATTAGGAAATAGTTGATTGAGGATCGTGGGTCCCGATAAACATGCCCACAGCTGGAGACTCTTCGATGCACTGTTCGCATTTAGACCACAGGTTCCTCCACCGGAACACGTATTGGACCCAAGTTTCTCCCGGCTTTACCCTGGCATTGTTCAGTGCTGTAATCGAAGTGTGCTCACTCGTGCTAGCGAACCGTTGCATGAACAGCAGCTCCATTTCAGAGAAGATCTTCACGGAGTCATTTGAAAGCTCTGAGTACCATTCGAAAGCTGTCTCTGACAACCTTCCGACGAATTGGCGAAGCAACAATTTATCGTCGCTCCAGTATTGCCACACAGAGTTTTGAATTGTGTGACGTGCTTGTGGGGATTACCTGTTCCTTTGTAAACATGGAACTTCGGAATCGTATATTTCGGGGGTACTTGATTTGGTCATACCAAGTCAGATATGGTCGTCCGATTTTGACGAGTTGGTTGGCGGCTTCATTGGCCTGGTGAGCTCTGATTTGCTGAGCAATGTAGTCATCCATGACCTTCTTAGAGATTGTTTCCTCTTTTGCCGCTGATAAGGCTGGGGGATGATTTAATGTTTCTCCTCTGTCATCCTCGATAACTACCGGCGGATCTTCAACCGGTGGTTCCAGTTGAATCATCATTCCAACCATGTCCTGGAATAAAAGAGCCATCTGCTTGATATTAGTAGCTTTCTCTGCAGCTTCTTTGTCTTTTCTCTCCAGCACTCGTCGCAAGAGCTCTGTATCGGTCTCTTGCTCTTAATGTTGTTCGACTTTATTTTCCGGACTTTCTTTTAGTCCGGTGAGAGCTGCCATTTTAGTCAGCATTTCTTAGAGCTTTTGCTGTTGCTCCTGAGCCTTTGTCAGCGACCGAGTATGCGGTCGGAGACTCACTGAAGCGCAGCTCTATTCTTTTCCGGTTGCCATATAGTCGGTATGTATCGTTATGCCCCCAAACTTGGGACGTTTAGATCTCTCGCTATTGGATTTTGGCAGTAAAGCTTTCTCCAGCCTCATTCTTTTATGAGAAATTAGAGTTGAAAGAGCTATTGTGACAGGCACCTGTTTAGAAGAAGTCCCCCGTTGTATGGCGGAGGAGTGGTCTTTTTCTTGTCGGCCCTTAGATTTCTTGGGTCGACGAGAGTAGCTTTCGTCAAACACAAAGTCTTGGACTTTTTGCCGGACTCTATGTATTTGTGAGGAGAGCCGTTGATGAGGCTACTCCAACTGTTCTGTATTGGGGCCTCTACTGGCGGAGGCGATTTCTTCAGCACCACCGTCGGGGAGTTCTTACATACCCTCGTAAGCAGGTCAAAACTGTTTCTAGTTGGAACAGCAGCGTTAATATCCACCATAGGAGCTGGTGGGGTAAGCCCAGAGGGGGAGTTGCCCCAGCTTCTCTCACTCGGTGCTAGTGGCAACGTCGAGCATGTCGTGGAGCGGGAATTGCCTCAGTATTGGAGGTGTCTTCGTCATGCCCCCTGCGTTGCTGGGGAGTTTCGGTTGGCGTCAGCCTGTTGAAAACCGACGTCATTATTAGAGTTGGAGCAAAGTCTTCGTCATGCCCCTGCGTTGCTGGGAGTTTCAGTTGGCATCCGCCTATTGAAGACCGACGTCTTTGTTGGGGTTGGAGTAGAGTTGGCCAATCTTTCGAAGACCGACCGTTTGGGAGGGGAAGCACTTTTATCGGCTTCACCTGCGGCAGGAGAAAGGAGTGCTAGCCGTTTTGGGGTAGCTCTTTGAATATCACAGGCTTCTTAACGAGCCCTTTTGAGTTCTTGTTCAACCTGTTGAAGACTGAGACATCAGAGTTTGACGGCTTGCTGATAGGAGTCGTGACGGTTGTCAGACGATCAAAGACCGACCTTCTAGTAGCTTCTCCTTATGGCGCTGAGGTGCAAAAGTTCACAGGCGGGAGCATGGTCCCGAAGAAGAGCCCGGTAGTGACCTGTGTGACCTGCCCTGCTGGCATTGAGAAAATGGAGGCCACGTTAAGCCCGTATGCAACTCCTCCAGCTGGGATGGAATGGGAGTTGCTGTTGCATGAAGTGCAGTTGAGAGCCATTGATTTTGCATATGACCAAGACACCAAGTTTTAGTATCTTGAATCCAAGGGCAACCGTAGCGGACTGTGATTTTGTTCGCGATCACGACACACGAAGTGTGGAGTGGAAAATGGAAGAGGTCCTGCCGGGCATGCCAGAATCTGTTTACCGCCAAAAACTGGACTGAGACGCGAAGACGTCTAGCCTGAATCTGGGGGAAGATGCTATTTGGACATATCCATCCACCTCTCTAAGGATACCAAGTTGATTTATGGTACCGTATATTGAAGGTTTGGATAGATGCGACCGATGCAGCAAATTTTATCATATTCCCCCTCATTTGTGAGGGGATTTTGATTGTTGGGACGCTCTTCCCTGCAGGTGCAATCTCCTACAGTTAATTACGTTATCGCGTTGTGATAACCACTTTTTCCTGCTCCGATAGTTTACTTCGTGTCGTGTGTTATTTTGTTTATTAAGGTTGCCCGTGGATTGTATGTGGAGACTATTTTATGTCATCGCCCGTAGGGCACAGATTAGTCTAAATCCGTATATTTTAGATTTGGGGTTTGAACTTAGGTTGTATGTATTCCCTCAGTTCAAGAATATGCTGTTTCATTTAAGGACCGTTAATATGGTTTTAGATTAAGATCAACTTAAATATATGAGCATTTTGGCTCAATTTATTTTAACTAAGGATACATTAGTCTTATTTGAGACTAAGACCAACTTAGCAATATTTTCAGGATCATTAAATTTTATTAAGATCCTACAACAGAGCTTTTGGGTTCAGCTGCAAGAAAACTTCAGAGAGAGTCTTAACCAATTTGGGCTCGGTCTTGGGCTTTCTTTTTCCAGAAGTGCTAAGCACTTATTTGTTACTCTGGCGTTCATATGGGAAGCACGTGAAGCGCTTAGACGTGGGCTTTGCCCTATCAGTGCTAAGCACTTAGTCGTTTTGACTAGATATAGTGCTAAACACTCTGTACAGCGCTCACGTGGGAAGCACGTGAGACTCTGGGCATTAGTTTCTAGGTGCTCATGTGAGAAACACGTAAGGCGCCGAGCTTATAATTTTGGGCACTCATGTGGGAAGCACATGAGGCGTCGAGTTTATATTTTTGGAAGCTTACGTGGGAAGCACGTGAGGCGCTGAGTTTATATTTTAGAGATTCAATCTCTGTTGATGGCGTTTTGACCATTGATGATCTTCAAGATCTCTGTTTTGAAGATCTGAGATCAAGTTTTCCCCATAGATTTTAAGTCTGAAGAACAGAATCTTCCTGATGAGAATTAAATTCTTAACTTATGAGAGATTTATCTTACGGATCTCAGATCCAAAGAAATAACTAAGTTTTTTTATGAAAGGTTAAACCCTTATTCTTTATGTGCACTAGGCAAAGTAGATAGTTTTAATCTCTTCTTTTTCTTTACTTAGGGTTTGAAAGGAGAACGATGCTTTCTTCAGCGAGAAAATTAAATTCTCAGTTGAGCCTTCTATCTTTTTGTTTTCAGAAACTTATGGGGGGTTCTCTCTATATGAAACTTGAAGTCTCAGGTCCTTTATATAGGTATTGCAAACTGTTTGATCAGTGTTGAGAAAATATCTTATTGAGAGATACCAATTGATTATTGGTCTCAAAGACTGTTCGGGGATTTTATCCACCGTTGGATTTTTGATCCAACGAATTTCTGTTTAACAGAATATATTTTCTTGTTTTTAACAAGATTAGGGATACCAATTGATTTAATTCCAACACTTGATGATTTTTAATCACCGTTGGATCTTTGATCCAACGGCTCTCTGTTTAACAGAGAATCTTTTTTTTACAAAGATTAAGGAAAGTATTTTCCCAAAATAGAATTTAATTCTATATAGAATTTAATTCTATCTGAAACTAGTGCTTCAAAAAGTATGTTCTCACGTGAATAACGCGTGACCCCGGTGTGGGTTTTAACCTATTTATATTTAGCGCTCATATGCTTTGCATATGAGCGCTCACGTGTTTAACTCGTGAGGCTAGTTTGCACCTTTGATTATTTATTTTCAGCACTTATTTACTTTGCACGTAAGCGCTCGCGTGTTTAATACGTGAGGTCAGTTTGGCCCTTTTGGTTATTTGTTTTCAGCGCTTATATATTATTTATTTTCAGCGCTTATATACTTTGCATATAAGCGCTCATGTTTAACATGTGAGGCCAAACTGTTGGAATTCTTTTCCTCCTTCTTTTCTCCCCCCTTTTTTTTATAAGGGAACAAGGTTTTATTATAGAAAAAAATTATAAGAAAAAGTACTTGAATTTTGCGGTTGTTACAATCTACCTTCCTTAAAAATAATTTCGTCCTCAAAATTACTTATGAAAGATATTGCAACAAAGCAAGGAAAAAGGTCAGGATAACGCAATTACCTTTCGTCATCGCTCTTCATCAGTCGGTAGTATCATCGATAAGAAGGTGTGTAGTTGGAGTACATTGCGAGGAAATCAAGAATAGAAGAACAAAAATAGTGAGATTTTCTGAGTCAACTAATTTGAAGGCCGGTACAAGATTTACAGTTATATTTCTAAGACAACAAGAATATTTCAAGGAAAGCAAGTAAGGAAATAAGTTGACTGGAATCTTAAAGGATTTCCGAAGCTGAAAGTCGATTTAGGATCTCGAGCACTACCCTCCTTTGACGACAGTCGAGGGTAGCATAGGAAGTATCCAGCCATTCCACGCCTAGCAATTCCCACAGTAAGTAGTCTTCATAGGACAAAATAGTTTACAACGTCATCGATAACATGTTCGATCAACTGATTTTGCAATAGATATTGCATAAGTCGCGTTTGAAACGAAGTTAAGGGACAAAATAATCATGATTCAAAAAGATTCAAAGGCTGGTACAAGCTTTCTAGAATAGTTCCTACTTCAACGTGAAAAGTTCAAGAACGCATTCAAAAGATAGTCTGTAAGGGATATTCCAAGCGATACAAGGAGAAGTAAGCGATTGAGAATGATTAGCTTATAAGGGGATCGATACAGAGATTTATAGTTCACACTTCCGATTCTTTTTCGTCGAGACAATATCATTTAGAAAGACAGAAAAAATCCAAGAGTAAAGGGTTCAAGAATGAAATCATAGTGCAACCGTTATAAATAGGGATTGAAGGAGTCAAGGAAAAAATCATGATAGGCTGCAAACAGGATCAAAACGGTGACAAAGGGATTGTACTTCCGTTTTCCTTTGCGTCAGGTCATGATCGTCGAGAAAATCAAGAAAGGATTCAAGAATAAAACCGTGGTGCAGTTGTTACAGTCCACCCTCCTTAAAACAATTTCGTTCCCTAAATTCTTTCAAAGAGTATGTTGTAACAAGGCAAAGAAAACTAAGGATAACACCGTCTCAAGTTATCTTCGCGCTTCCAATTGTCGAGATATGATCTATAAGGAATGACAAGAAAGGATCAGAATTGATGTCAAATGAAAAGAATTTTAGGAATTCAGGATGTGAAAATGAGATCTTCAAGAAAAACAAAGGACAAAAGGATGGATTCAAAGAATAGGATTCCAGAAGAATAATAAATGTTATTGGATTTATTACTTAAATTCTTGTAATATCTATTTTCAATGGTCATGCAGAACTGACCTGTATGGACCACCAATAAAAATTGTCACGCTCCGTTTCCCAAAAGACGAGGAGTGTGAGCTGACAAGCCTACGACATATTCACACCGAGAAGCACACCTTTCCGATATAAATACGCTAAGCGTCTGTATAAGAAGTAACAGAAAAATAAAATAAGAATTTGAAGTATAATAAAAAGAATCTTGAACAAATAAGTTCAACAATAATTATTACAAGGTTAATCCAATCAGACACGGGTGTTTAAAGATAAGGAAAAGAGTCGAAGGCTATGAAGAGCCTCAAACGAAGCGTACTAAAAAGGAATCAAGAATTGGCTTGTAATGTTGGCTGAATGAACTCTTTCTCATTCGGCTCGATCACGTACTGAGCCTCATCATCTATACCTTCTGATAGACATCCCCAAGAAATAGGATGCATATTTCTCTTTATATAGGACATGAGATAGCTCATGTCCTAGGTTCTGTCCATGTTTTTCAAGAACTTGTAGATTCATGTTCTAAAAGTTCATCTTCATCTTCTTCATCAGAACAGATGAAGAAGCCATGGCCATGGCTGTCTTCTCTGTTAGAAGCAAAAACTAAAAATGTTTCTATGGATCAAAGGAATAACTTTGATCCAATATGATAGAGGGACGTAGAGAGAGAAAGAATATTAAATTGATAGAGGAATGGATCCATTCCTTAATTTCTCACCTTCTTCTTCTTCTTCAAACCGAGAGCCCTCTGGAATTTCTCTCAGGAATTTCGTTAGCAAAACCTCTCTCTCTTTTGCCAAAATGTCTCTCTCTATCTATATCCTTAAATCTATCAATTGATAAGTATATATATTTCTCTAGGAGTGGGAGTGGTTCCCCCACATTCTTAGAGTAAGTGAGGGTGAAAAAGCCCCCCATTCCTCCTAAAAAATAGGTCTCGGCGTCTATTTTGAGAGGGTCCCGATACCGTTCACAAAAGCAAGTCGGGACACCATAAATAGGGACTTCCCGACATCGGATAGGGGTCCCGATAGGTCGAGATCCCTCAAAAACAACTCGTTTTTAGTTGTTTTGAAAGGCGATCCCCATGTATGAGTCCTAGACTATTTAAACAAGTTTTTATCTTGTTTATGATGTTGTTTACATCAATTTTGGTCTTAATTGATCAATTCCTGATCATTGACCTTGTTTTTTAACTGAATACTTATATAAGTATTCAAAATTATTGGGAGTTGAATTTTTTGACTCCACCAGTAATCAATCATATGACAGTACATGCAAACAATGATAAATAGAGATCATGGAATTCATATACAAGCATGGAGAGAACATGTCAGGAATAAATGATGATGGTAGTGTCATTAATGTGTAGGTTCCTTATTCTAACACAAGTTAAGGCATGTTGTTCAACCGCGTCATGAGATTTTATACATGATGTACCATTTAGGCTAGGTACCACAACTACAGGAGTACATGATTATATGTAGAGGAATCCGAAGAAATTGAACGACTCATGCACAGCTACCCAACGTCCCCAGCAAACATTTGGTCAAAATTATTTATATTTAATATAGGTTCATGGATACATGCAATTTATTCATGTTCACAGGAGATTAATTGGTTCATGGATTCATGTATACACGGAGTCATGTCAAGTTCAAAGTATAATGCAAAAATTTATGTATGCATGAAGGAATCAGCGCTAGGGTCGCAACACTTGCGGACCGGATTGAAGCGTAAAACGAAAAATTTCAAGGCAATAGCTCTGATTCCTAACTCAAGATCAACATTTACTAGCTAATTTCAACCAAAAGAAAACTCAAAAGAGGTTTTGAGGGGGGCCACAACCTTTTTAGAGTGTCTGATCGCCTATCGGAAGACCCCGGCTAAATCCGTGAGCTCCCGGATGAATGTAGTAGCCGACCGTCTCGCCGTAGATGATCCATGGTGTAAGGAACCCACCCAAAACTCTAACATCATCTTCTAGTGAAGTGACTAGATCCAAACTCTTGCTGGGATGTGTGAAAGTTGTTCTAGAGGGGAGGTGAATAGGACAAGATTACCGATATGCTCAAATAAAAAAGATTACAAACTACACTTGCCAATCAAACACAATTGCAAAGCTTAAGTAAAGGATATACCAATAAGGATAAGAGGCTAAGCAATCTACAATTGTGAACACGTGAACAAATAGCAAGCAATAAATATAGCAATCAAGTAATTAAAGAGCATATAGAGCCAAAAAGTTGTTGAGCATGCAAATTCTATCTGAGCAATTGAAATCTAAAGTAAGAGAAAGAAATAGCAAACACAAACACGAGCCGTTTAGATAGGTTTGGGAGATCCCCTAGTTCTCTATCTTTAGGCATATGAGCTCGTTCCACTAAAACTCGCAACTTCTTACACCACATCTCCTCCGAGACCAACAAATTCTTCTTCCTTACAAAGGAACCCCTGCACTAAAGGATCCTCACACAAGGAAAGAAAAACTTCTCTCACTTTTCTTTCTTACAAAGAACTCTCTTGCACTCAAGATATCCTCACACAAAGACAACAAGAGGGTTTACAATAAAGCACAATACTCTCTATGGAGTTTCTCTTAAAGCTCACAAGTAATACTTCAATGAGTATGGAATAATCAAATTAAGCTCTTTGATCTTTTTGAGTGTGTGAGAGAAAATATAATCAAAATCAAGAATTTGCTCTCACAAAAGATGAGAAAATGTCTTTTGAATATCTCAAAATAATTTTGCAAGTATTGGTTTTCCAAAACCCAAAGCAATTCTCAATAAATACCACTCAAGAAAAACTAACCGTTACAAGTCAAATCAGTCAAAAAGAGCCGTAATCAGACATCTAAAGTTTAACCAAATAGACGTCGGAAGAATGATCAGCAACGGCTAGAAAATATCTGTAGGCGTTTGTTTTTAAAAGCTTCAGACGTTTTCCGATAAATTTTTTCAAGAAGGCACAAAAGTAAAGAAAGTAAACAAACGTCTGAAGAAGGAGACACTAACATCTGAAGAAGAAAATATTTTCAAAATTTTAAACCTTCATACGTTTGTGCTAAATAGGTTCAGACGTTTTTTCTCACACAAAGTTTTAATACCATGAAAACACAGAGAACAACCCGACATCTGAAAAAGGTTTGACAGACGTTTGTTCTTTAAAATATTTTAAGCCAATGAAAATCCAGAGAACAAACAGACGTATGAAGAAGCAACTACAGAACATTTGTTCTATAAAAAATTTCATGCCAATGAAAATTTAGAAAACAAACAGTCGTATGAAGAAGTATCGACTGATGTATGTTCTGTCAAAGTTTTAAATAATGAAAGCTCAGAAAACATCCAGACGTTTGTTCTGGTAAGCTTTAGACGTTTGTTCTGAAGTAAGAAACTGATATTTAAAACTTATGCATGTTTTTGAAAACAGGACTGACGTCTGAAGCACAATAGTACACTTGTCTGAAGAAGGAATTTTCAGACAAATTT
Source organism: Agapanthus africanus (assembly GCA_030015575.1). NCBI lineage: Eukaryota > Viridiplantae > Streptophyta > Magnoliopsida > Asparagales > Amaryllidaceae > Agapanthus > Agapanthus africanus. The sequence goes on from CM057337.1 coordinate 143,247,810, forward strand.
GAACTTGGTTTTTGAAAAGAATTTTAAACGAAAACCAACGTCACAAGTCATATGAAGTGTGTGTGCAATATCTTAATATGATGTTTTCCATAAACATGAGTACTCACCTTGATTTCTTATGTCAATATCGTTAGTTTGCCAAATCTTGAATCTTTGATATCTCGACACGATAACTTGAATATTCAATTTTTTGAATTCTTTTGAATTTCTTATGAACTTGGACTTTGGCTCCTTAGCTTTATAAAACTTGAATGTGATCATTGAGTAGCACCAGTCCATTAACCTCCAAACTCTAATAGATTTGCCGTAAAAGCTCAATTTCCTCCATCCTCCATTAAAAGCTTGTCATGATCTATTCCTGCAAATCCAATCTCACATGAACAAGCGTATATACAGTATTATATAAAATAAGCAAAATAAAGAATAAACACATGTATAAAGGTATTAATTAATATTTATAACATCATTAAAATTAAACAATTGGATCATGAAAATCCATAAGGCATCAATCTCCCCCTTTTTAATGATGTCAAAATCGATAAAAAGATCAATATACTAAAATTAAACGTTTGAATAATTTCAATATATTGATACGGACCTATTATTCTTCTCCTTTTTGACATAATAAAAAAGGGTGTCGTAAGAAATAAAACGTTTGAATTACTTCCCCTAGACACATGCGTACACCAAAAGTAAGTTAAACGTTTGAATAACTCCCTCCTAAATGTATGCATAGGAGACTAGTAGGAGTTGATATGAGTAAGAGTTAAAGTTAAACGTTTGAATAATTTTGAAAAACACGCATTCAGCTCATATAAACAAGCATGTATAGAGAATAAGCAAAACTAAGCGATACATGCAAGATAACCATATGCCACAAATAATCAAGTTCCAATATCATATGGTTGAAAAGATGAGATAAAGATATAGCAAAATAAGGTTTTCTCATCTTTACTGTCGGCAAGTCCATGAAGGCCCTAAATACGCTTCGCTAAATCCTAGGAGATATTATAAACAACAAATCCATAATTGGGTTCCCCTATCGAGGGTTGCGGAGGACAATTTTGGAAAGATGATACTTATGACAATATATGAGCTATTAGAACTCATAAGCAATCTATCATATAAGCCACAAGAATATCAACGGGGAAGTTAGATATACCAGTCTTGAACAATATTTTCTCCAACATCATCTTGTGTGCAGATTCCTACAACTCATATACTTAAAGATATAATACACATTAGGCACAAGAGTATGAAAATATAATACACATTAAGAACAAGAGAGGGATAAAATATCTTACAACCCATATCGAAAAATGTTTGCACAAAAATACTATCAAATGTGCAAATATAAGCACAAAAGCGCAAACCCAACTATTTTAAGCCACAAACATAGTCCAAGACTCACAAGATTATAAAAATCTCCTCAAATACGCAAAGATACCATCAATTTTCATATTTAATGAACATTCCATCAAACACATGATCGTGAGCATAGCAAAAAGAAATCAAAAGATAATCTACTCAATGATCCAATAGTCGCAAAAGAAAACCACGGAAATAAACTAAAAATGCGATTCATAGACTAAAAAACCATAAAACAAAGAGAACTAAGTAGTTCCATAAAAAATCATTGGTTCATAATCAATATCTTTCTAGAACCGGTATCTCTTAAAACAAGAGGAACCTAAAAACAAATCAAAAAAAGTTCACTTTTTCAACCAATCCAACATTAAGAACAACACAAAATAAAACAATAAGGTCTCATCTCTTATCCCCTCCACAAGCAAGTACTTATCGATACCAAGCAAGAACAACAACACCAAAGGTCAAAAGGAAACTCTCCACCAACAAGACAACGACAAAAGCTCATACAAACAGTTTTAGTTACTTCCAACTTCATTGTTGCCACCATCGCTACTATTTCCCTCATCAATCTCATCCCAACCTTCTTGACGATTTCGTGCACGATTTGCAGCCGCGATCATTAAATTCAGTGTGCGAGAGTCAACAGTCTTAACACTAGAATCCAATTCCTCACCATCGATTGGAACTTTGAAGTATTTGAAGATGAGTGTGAATATCATTCCGTATGGGAGGTTCTTGTTAAGCACAGACTGAACCGCAGATAAAATTTCTTCAAGCAAAAGATTTGGAAGGTTAACTCGGATGGTTTTCATAAAAAGAAAAGTAAGGAGCTTTTGACAACCCCGAAGGTACTCTTGTCTCCGGCTTCTCATAGAAAAACACATCAAAATGCCGGATACGAAGGATAGTTTCCAAGATTGAAACGATAAATATCTACACCGCCGGGTTCAATACGAAGAAGTCTACAAAGAAGAGGTTCATCAACCAAAATATTTTTTACAAGCACAAAGGATGTTAGGGTAATCATTCCATCGGTAAAGAAAATATTTATGTTAGCAAAGAAATATTTAACCATATTGGGAAAAACATGTTCATTGATTCCAGTAACAAAATTCCATCCTTGATAAGAGAAGAAAAAGGAAAGGTTATAAGCTCCAAAATCTTTTAACATAACTCTACACCGTGACAATACCTTTTGCATCTGAAGATCTTTAAAGATTTCTCGCACGGTGCGTTTAAGAAGAGTCGATAGTCGGATTGGATATAAAAAGATGAGCTTTCTCTACGGGTTTTCTTTGAGGTGGTCTTTGGTGCTATTCTTGAATAGATAGTGTTTCGGGAAGAGAGATATTTGGTGTGAAAAACAAAAATAGGGCTTGATATGTTGTGAGAAAGGGAATAGAGTTTGATTTAGTCAAAGAAAACGAAGCTTATGTGGAGAAATCCCTAGATTTGAAGTAGAATGGGAGCTAGGGTTTTTAGAGTGAAAAAGGAGATGGGTCGGCTGAGAAGGAAGATAAAGAGACCCAAAATGATATATATATATATATATATATATATATATATATATATATATAGACACACACACACACACAGGCAGAGAAACCTCAGCCTTAATACAGACGTTTGTCAGAATCTTGTTTTGACGTCTACTGACTACAGACGTCTAAACAAGGGCTAAACAAACGTCTGAAGAAGTTCCAAAAGCTTATATATATATATATATATATATATATATATATATATATATATATATATATACAGGCAGAGAAACCTCAACCTCAATATAGACGTTTGTCAGAATCTTGTTTTGACGTCTACTGACTACAGACGTCTGAACAAGGGCTGACTAAACATCTGAAGAAGTTCAAAAAGCTCAGAAAAGAAAATTTTATTTTCAAAACTAAAAAAAAATGAAAACTCTTCTTCTCGAAATACTCATCAAAAGAAATCGATTCAAGTTTAAGGAACAACCAAACCAATTCAAAGTAAGACTATAACCATCAAATCATATAATAGTCAATGAAATGTAAATGCATGATTGTTACCCCACATATCGTTGAGCTAAGAAAATTTCTCCATTTGGTGTGCCCATGCTCATCGACGCCCTAATTCCTTAAGTCAAATCACTCTTTATACCTACACAACGAGGCATGGAAGTAGATTTTAATATCCAAACTTTTTTGGATCCGTAAGAGTTAAGTTTGGGAACATAAACCAAAAAGGCATGCAATGAAATATTTTTCTTTAACCTACATGCAAAACCTAAATGACCATGAGCACTACAAAAGTTGCAAGTGGGGGAGTGTGCATGCATGGATGATATAGATGTGTCAATAGCATGAGATATAGCAAGCGAATGATGTGCATGCTTCTTGAAAGTTTTTCTTGAACTAAATCTATATAAGTATGTATGTTAATGAATATGAGATTTAGCTAAATAAGAGACATGTTTGACACGTCTAGACAAAGAGGGTTTTTGAAACTTCGAATTTTTAAAACTATCACCTCTTAAGTTTAAAACTACTTTACTATGTAAAGCATCAACCTTTGAAAGTTTAAAAAGGGAAGCTTCTAAAAATTATTTTTCTTTCATGAGAAATGCGTTTTCGAAAACAAGAGATTCTTGATATAAAATATACGATTTCAAAAGATCAATCTCAGTTTTAAAACTTGAAAATGAATCGACGTTTTTTCCCCTCAAAATCTCTAAAGTTAAAGCCAACTTCCCATTTTCGTTTTTAAGAGACAATAAATCAAAAGTCAATGCATCTTGAGAAATAAGAGAGGATTTCAAAAAATCGCCTTCGCATTTAAATCTTTAAATCAAAATGTCATTTTCTATTCACAAGGTATTGCAAGAAGAAACCAAATTTTCATTTTCTAACTTCAAAGTATCAATAGAAGCACAACAGAAATCAAGGTTTGAAAGTAGCTTATTCTTCTCAATTTCTAATTTACCAATTAAAGCGATTTGAGAATCATGAGTGGAGGTTAAAGCACCGATTTTGGAGATCAAATTTTGTTGAAAATCTCAAAGGAATCACAATAAGAAATCAAATCATTTTTCTTATCAATGAGAGAAGAGTTTTACTCATCTAACAAATCATTTCTAGAAGCCATCAAAATGAAACTACAATGAATAGTGCTGAATGCAACTAGCAAATTATCATGGGTTAGTTTATGATAATCAAAAGAAGGATTACTTACAACCCCAAGATCAAGATACTCCTCTGTCGACTCCATAAGGTTGGATTGACTCTTTTGATTTGATTTTGATTGAAACACATCAAAAGTCGCCATAGATATCAAACTTTTGGTTTTCTCCTTCTCTTTGCATAGGGCTTTGTTTACCGCCGAAGACTGGACCGAGACGCGGAGACGTCTAACCTGAATTTGGGGGCAGATGCTATATGAACATATCCATCCATCTCTCCAAAAATGCCAAGTTGATTTATGGCACCGTTTATCAGAGGTTTGGATAGATGCGACCGTTATAGAAGACTTTATCAGATTCCCACTCATTTGTGAGGGGTTTTTGATTGTTGGGACGTTCTTTCCTGCAGGTGCAATCTCCTGAAGTTAATTACTTTATTGCGTTGCGATAAAAACTTTCACCTGTTCCAGAAAGATCACTTTATGTCGTATTATGTTTGTTTATATGTGGTTGCCATTGGATTGTATACGGGGACTACTATATATCATCGCCCGTAGGGCGCGGATTAGTCCAAATCCGTATATTAGATTTATGGTTTTGAACTTAGGATGTAGATCTCATATAAATGAGGTCCACCAGTTCATGTAATATATAAGTTTGATCTAAGGATTGTTAGTCGTATATGAGACTAAGATCGACGTAGAAACTATGAGCATATGGGCTCAACTAATCATTAGATCATATATGAATAGCCCATGGATAGTATACGATAGTCAATATGGAGACAGTCTAAAGGGAAAAATATATTAGTTTAAGAACATCGCGGTCTGTGGCAGACATAGATGGAATATGGCTTGTTTGTGCTCATGAATTGTATACTGTGGTCAATATTGAGACCAGCCATAGGACGAAACATATATTAGTTTACGGACATCGCGTTCCAATATCAGTTTAAGGACATTTCAGTCCAACATTTTCGTGTTCAGGCCAAAGTATTAGTTTAAGGACATTTCAGTCCATCTTTCATCTTGAGCGCACGTGTATATTTTACGTGGTGAAGTGAATGATTGTAACATGGGATGCGCCCAATATTGGGGTGCGATCTAATTTGAGGACATTTATATTTCTCTCAAAGATATACATATACATATATGTATAAAGCAGGAGCTCAATATGAGATTCACATCTATATGAGATGCGTGTCAATATGAGGTGTGCACATCAATATAGAAGTGCATAAATATGAGGATTAGAACATTCCCTGTCTTGATGAAATTTCATATCTTTCATCAAGTTGGGACGTGAAAGGAGTTGTTAGTTGTTGGGACCCTCCACCTCTTTGAAGATATTGAGGAATTACGACGTATATCAAAGGTGTGGAAAGATGTACCCTTGAACCAAATGCTGTATATGAGGGAAAAATCATGTCGGAACTGAGGATCATTAGTCTTATATGAGACTAAGATAAAGATCATTTAGTCGTATATAGGACTAAGATCAATTTTGGTAGTCGATCGTTAGTCATATATGAGACTAAGATCAAATGGATGAAAGATAATTAGTAGTATATGGGACTAAGATCAACATGGATGGACGATCATTAGTCATATATTTGAGTAAGATCAACTTGGAAATATGATTGATGATCATTAATTTTGTTTTAGATTAAGATCAACTTAAACATGTGAGCATATAAGCTCAATGAAGTCTTCACTTCACAAATTTAGCAAATTTAGGGCTAAAGATTGGGTTTCTATGTCACCCAGTAGTGCTAAGAATTCAAACATATAATGCTCACGTGTGCATCACGTGAGGCGCTCATACACTGACACTCACGTGTATGGCATGTGAGATGCTAAGTCTGCCGCATCTGAGCGCTCACGCAGATATCGTGTGAGGCGCTGTATTCATGGCTTTTGAGTATTCACGTGTCCTTAGATATTTAATCTCTTTTTGTGATCGCTCACGTGAATGTCACATGAGGCGCTAAGTCCTTAGAGATTTAATCTTATGTTCATATTTTTAGAGAAGTTAAACTTATGTTGATGGTATTTTGACCATTTACGGTCACCAAGATCAATATTTTGAGGATCTGGCATCAAATTATTTAAGAACTAAGTTCTTTTCATGTTGGGGAACTAAGTTCCTAGCGTATGGACTCCATTTTCTTTATGTTCTTCTTTCATTACTGTTCTTTTCAGCCTTGTTCTCTCCTAAATTTTTTATTCTAAAGAACAAAATCTTCTCTACGAGAATTAAATTCTCCTTATGAGAGATCTATCTTGTGGGTCTCAAATCTAGAGGAAGAACTGAGTTCTTGTGAAGAGTTAAACCATTAGAAATGATATGATGGGTAAAGTGGAGATATTTTTATCTTTGTGATTTCTTTAGTTAGGATTTGAGAGGAAGAAGATCTTCTTCTTTATTGAGAATAAAATTCTCTGTTTTTTTTTTTGGAAGCTTATGGGGGGTCTTCTCCATCTGAGATTTAATCTCTTTGCTCCTATTTATAAGAGAAGAGAAAAATCAATATGTTTTGAGAAAATCTCTCATTGAGAGATCATGATTGATTTCATAATCAATCAAATTGATCTTAAAGATCAACCGGTAAATTTTATTCACAGTTGGATTATTAATCCAAAGACTCTCTGTTTAACAGAGAAAATTTCTTGTTTATTTTAACAAGATTAAGAAAATATTTTCCTAACATAGAATTTAATTCTATCATATGAATATCTAGTTTGTTTAAAAAGATTAAAAAAATATTTTCCTAACATAAAATTTAATTCTATCATATGAATATCTTGTTATATAAATATCTTGTTAGGAAGATATTTTCCTAACCATAAAATTTAATTCTGTTTAACGGAGAAAATCTTTCTTATGTTAGAAAGATTAGAAAATTTTTCCACATAGAATTTAATTTTATCATATGAATATCTTATTTGTTTAATAAGATTAGGAAAATATTTTCCTAACATAAAATTTAATTCTATCATATGAATATCTTGTTTATTTAACAAGATTAGGAAAATATTTTCCTAACATAGAATTTAATTCTATCATATGAATATTTTGTAAGGAAGATATTTTCCTAACCATAGAATTTAATTATGTTTAATAGAGAAGATCTTTCTTATTTTAGAAAGATCAAGAAAATATTTTCCACATAAAATTTAATTCTTTCATATGAATATCTTGTTTATTTAACAAGATTAAGAAAATATTTTTCTAATATAGGATTTAATTCTATCATATGAATATCTTATTAGGAAGAATTTTTCTAACCATATAATTTTATTCTGTTTAGCAGAGAAGATCTTTCTTATTTTAGAAAGATCAGGAAAATATTTCCCATATAGAATTTAATTCTATCAGATGGTTTAATTGGTGTATTTTATCACCATTGGATTTTAAATCTAAAAATTCTCTATTAAAGAAAGATATTTCCATATTAGAAAGATCAAGGAAAATATTTCCCAAATAGAATTTAATTCTATCGCATAAAATTTAATTCTATCAGATGAGAGCGTTTCAAATTTGGGTGCTCACGTGCTATCACATGAGCGCTTCCATATATGGAACACGTGAGCGCTTCCATATATAGCAGCGGCGCTTACGTGCTTTGCATGTGAGCGTTGCCACAAGAATGCTGCAAGGAAACTCATGTGTTTAACACGTAGGTGCTCACGTGTTTAACACGTGGGGGCTGTCATAGGATTTCCTATCTGAAGGCGGTACTCACATGCTTTGCATGTGAGTTCTCACGTATTTAACACGCGGGCGGTGCTATAGGATTTGATCCTAACTGTAGCAGGTACTCATGTGTTTTGCATATAAGTGCTCACGTGCTTTGCACGTTGGGGGCTGTCATAGGATTTAAATCTATCTAAAACCGCTACTCACATACTTTGCATATGAGTGATCATGTGTTTAACACGTAGGGCTGTCCTCTATTTTTATAAAGGGAACAGTAAGTTTGGAGCCAAAATGTTTGACGGGAACAAATGCCCTCCACTACTTTCCCCAAGTAGGAATGTACGTCGGTTAAGTAGTCCAAATTTATGCATCGCCATAGAATTGATGGCTCAGGAGACAGGTTTAGGTCTCTGCCGCCTAAGACTTTGTCCATCTTCATGAGCTGTAAGAGTCTTAAGAAGGTTTTTCTTCCTGTGAGTCATGAGGATATCATAGGTGCATATTCTCTCTAAAAATCGTGAGGATTCCTAAGTATCCATTGCCTCCGCGAGTCGTAAGGATCTCACTCGAGTATTTTTTTTACGATTCGTGAGAACCCGTAAGTGGCTTCTTCACTTCATTGGTATGCAACTTTGATGAATGTGACCGATGGATAGTATATAAGAGTTGGTATTGACATTCTTGTAGGGCAGCGGTTCTTTAGAAAACAGGTTTAAATCAGTCGCCTAAGGCTTTTCAACTTTATGAGCCATGAGGGACTCATAAAGATATTTCTTCCTACGAGTCGAGAGGATCTCGTATGTGTATTTTCTCCTTAGAAGTCATGAGGACTCCTAAGTATGTTTTCTCTTGAGAGTCGTTGTTCACCGCCGAAAACAGAGACGAACCGCGTAAGGGTCGTCTTGCCTGAATTTGGGGGCAGATGCTATTTTGGTTTATCCGTCCACCTCTCCGAAGATGCCAAGTTGATTTATAGCACCATGTATCGGAGGTTTGTATGGATGCGGCTGTTGTAGCAGACTTCGTCAGACTCCTCGTTGTGAGAGGTTTTTGATTGTGAGGACGCTCTTCCCTACAGGCGCAAGTCCCTACAGTTAATTATGTTACCGTGTAGTGGTAACCACTTTCTCTTGCTCCAGAAGGTCACTTCGTGTCGTGTGTGTTTGTTTTATTTTTGGTTGCCCGTAGATTGTATACGGAGACTAATTTATGTTATTGCCCGTAGGGCGTGGATTAGTCCAAATCCGTATATTCTTAGATTCGGGTTTGGGTTGATTTAAGCATCGTTAATCTCGTTTGAGATTAAGATCAACTTAATTTTTTGTTGAGGATACGTTAGTCTAATTTTAGACTAAGATCTACTCAACAGGATTTTGAGATCATTCAGACCCAACAAAAGAGCATTTGGGCTCTATTGCTTTAGTTTAAGCACGTTTCGGTCCATTGTTAGTTTAAGGACGTTTCGGTCCATAGCTAGTTTAAGGACGTTGCGGTCCGTTGGGATGTACTCATCGGTTTGGGAGTGCACCAAGAGTTGTTGGTTGTCGGGACCCTCCACCTCTCTGAAGACGTTGAAGAATTACAACGACATGTATCAGATGTGTGGAGAGATGTACCCTTAAACCAAATTCCAGATTGAGGGGAGAGATCATGGTGAACCATCTAAGAATCATTAGTCATTTTGGAAGAATAAGATTAACTTAAGAGATGTGTGATGGGCATCGTTTTGGTCAATTAGTTTGGAAAGTCATGAGCATAGAGCCTCAGTCTATTTGGAGATCCAAAACGTTTTAATCTCAAGAAGACTTAGCCAATTTAGGGCTGAAGTTGGCTTCTTATAGTGTTAAACACTAATATATGCTCGGTGCTCACGTGCTTTCATGTGAGTCTCTAAAGCAGTGTTAAACACTGAAATTTAGGGCGTTCACGTGTGGCACGTGAGGCGCCTGAAAGTTGGCGCTGTACACTTGGGTCCAAATCCCCATCTGTATATAAGTATTAAACACTTAATTCTTATGTCCATCACGTGTGGGCACGTGAGGCACCTTGGGCACTGCTTCTTTGGATTTATTCCCTCTTCCTTTCGTAAGTGCTAAGCACTTAGCTCATATAGTGCTCACGTGCGGACACGTGAGGTGCTCAAAATGTGAGCATTGTCTTTGGATTTTCCCCCTTTTCCATTTAAGCAACTGTTTTGGGGTCACGTGAGAACACGTGATTCGATCTCAGTCATTCCTTTTTGTTCATCGGAGGTGCTCATGTGGGAACACGTGACCAGTTTTTTCTTTTATATGCATAGAGATTTTGATCTAAGTTTTAAGAAATTTGGGTCCCTTGTTTTATAAGAATTAAATTCTTTTACAAGGTTAAACCCTAGTTTTATCAGAGGAATTAAATTCATATATACTTTTGGAAGAATTAAATTTTTTGGACTTAGTTCTTTCTCCTAAGTTTTGAATCTGCATAACAAAATCTCCCCGATGAGAATTAAATTCTCAACTTATGGGGAGATCTGCTTCTGCAGACCTCAACCAGAGGAAGAAATAAGTTCTTGTACGAAGCTTTAAACCCTTAAAGAAAAGATAGGATAATCTCTATAATTTCTTCTTACCTAGGATTTTGTTTAAGAAGGGGATTTTCTTCCTCTAGAGAATTGAATTCTCTTTTTTTTCTTTTTTTCTTTTTTTCTTTTGTTTTTTCAAAGCTTATGGGGGGGTCTCTCCTCGTTCTCTCCTCCTCTCCTTGCTCCTATTTATACAAGAAGAACAAGAATCAATTTGTTAAGAGAATCTCTCATTGAGAGATCATGATTGATTCCATGATCTTTTAGATCAATCGGTGAATTTTATTCACCATTGGATTTTTTAATCCAAAGACTCTTTGTTTAACAGAGAAGATTTCTCATTTTTTAACCAAATTAGGAAATATTTTCCTAAGATAGAATTTTATTCTATCAGACGATCACCGTTGCATCTTTGATCAAAAAGTCTTTCGCTTAACAACAAAGGAGATGTTTCCGTTTTAATGAAGATCAGAGATATATTTCCCATATATATAGAATTTAATTCTATCAGATAGTTTAGAAAGATTTAAGGAAATAATTTCCAAATAGGATTTTGATCCTTATATTTAGAATTTAATTCTATCATCTTGGAAGGTGATTAAGAACACTCACGTGTAGCACGTAACCCCCACGAAATTAAACTTGTTTGCTTATATGCAACAGCCTAACAAAGGGCATCACGTGTTAACACGTGAGCTTCTCTAGCTTGCTATTTGTTTTAATATGGAGCCTATATACTTTGTATATAGATGCTCACGTGCTTACACGTGAGGCTCAATTTCAGCTTGTTAAGCGCCTATAACCTTTGTATCTAGGCGCTCACATGTGGGCACGTGAGGCTCCATTAATGGGGAATTTTCCCCATTCGTTTTTTCTCTTTTTTTTATAAGGGAACAAATAACCCCCAGCGTTGTTCTCACGTGGCTTGTACGTAAGTGCAACGCTGTCACCCTTTCAGCCATTGGATTTGTCTAGGAGAACGGGAAGATGAACCGCTCCCATCATGTCTTATAAATGCAAGGGTTTTGCCTTTAGGAAGCCATTGTTCTTCATCTTCTTCCTTGATTTTTTTCTTGAGAATTTAATTCTCATCTTCAGAGCTTAGTTCTCTGCCTTAAAATCTTTCAGAGTTAAAATCTGCAAAACTTTTCTTTGGGTAAGGATCTTGAACGACCCTCTCTTGCTTTCTGCCCTGGATTTTAAATCCCTCATTAAAGCATAGCACTTTCTTGAATCGGTTTCTTAAAGATACCAAAACATAATTTTTTGTAAATTTTGAAGCCTTGGATCAATGGGGATTGTTAATCCTCCTTTTAGGGTTTTACCCCATCACCGATCTTTAAGAACCTTGGAATTTAATTCCGTTTTCCTTGCCTCCTTTTCAAGGGAGTTTTCTAGGGTTTAATCCCTTTATTAAAGGAATTTAATTTCGTATACCCACAGAACTTGGCTCTGAAATAGAGATTCAGAGAAGAAAAAAATTATCCCCTGATTTTATCGAATAGTTTTAGGGTTTTAATACCCTTAAAGCATATTTGAATCTGTTGCATTTTCTAATAGAACGTACTTTAAGATTTGTTTAAACTTCACTATTTGGAGAGAATCCTTTTCGATTCTTTCAATGATTGTTTTGCTTCCTCATTAGTGAGCCGCCATATTAATTTTGTGGGGGTCATGTGTTTTGTGGGCAGTGGTCCCGCGAAACAAACATCCTGTCGTTTTCCTCTGTTATTATATACTTATATATTTTATTAATGTTATTTCAGAAACAATGGCTTCACTTCCCTACTTTCCTTATACTCGCTCAGACACCGCTTTTCCGCAATTGCCGTCGGATGAGGAAGCAATGGCAATGATTAGGGCACATGACAGGGACCGTACGAGTCTACTCTTATGGGGAGTTTGGTATGGTCACATCATCCGGGACCGCCGCAGCTTTACTTGTGAGGTGTCAACAGAGCCCCTCCGGCCAATATCGTCGATGGAACGCCCGCAGACCGCTTATGCGGTAGAGGTGACTAACTAGACTCCTACAGGCCGGCTTGAGCCGTCAACAACCGGGATACCCAACCAGCCTCTGCCGGCTATAGATATCCTGGGGCGCTGCATATGTCAAGGTGAAGCCTAACCCTGGGGACAAGTTTATAAGGTAGGCCTTACCCCCCGTCACCCAGTAGGCTATCTTTCCTGGGCTCGATACGTTCTTTCCGCCCACCGTGCACAGTTACAGAAAGTTGGGCTGTATCAAGCGGTGTACGCGTCTCTATTCCATTACCAGGCCCCTCACGTCTGGTGGGTTAAAGCTTTTCTGAACCAATGGAATCTTCCCACCGACACCTTCTTGCTAGGGGACCGCAAGGTCTCTATTTCACTGGAAGAGTTTCGCGAGATCTCTGGATTGCCAATCAGGGGAGAGCATTATGAAGAGTTGCTGCCTCCCGACGAGTACGTGTTCGTGAACATGCCAGCTATGCTTGATGACCTGATGATTGAAAACGTCGTCCGCCATAAGTACCCCAGTCTAATCAAGGCTCTGGGTATTTTTGAGAAACTGTTCACGAAGTCAGAGGGGCAGGGCATCACCTTTGAGAGCCTCATCGCCTACTTTATCCGTGAAGATGTTTTATCCAAAGAGGCTCCAAAGTTTGCGAACATTGACGACCCTTTTGGGTTTGGGCTGAATAAACTGCCGGCCAAAGAGAAAGACTTGCCGCGGTTTTATATTCCGGCCTCGTCGGCCGTGTCCTTCGATGCGATTGCAGCCCCTAGCATGGACGAAGAGACCTTCTTCGTCGGCTTCATCAGTCTTTAGCTCAGTTGGTTCGCCATGCCGATGCATCGACGCTTCATGAGAGCCTCCGTCCTCTACCCTGCTCATCGTGTATCTAAAGGGGAACGATTGGCCGTTGGCATTGCGGGATTGTCGCACTTACATCATGGATTAAGCGTTGCGGCCAATACTTCGACCCTAAGTGCGGATGTTGTGAATTTCTCCCTCCACTACTTCACGTCGTGGATCGAGATGCATGTACTCGGAGCATTTGCAGCACATCGGCGGCCAGATTTCTATGACTCCTATACCTTCCCACGGGTTATAAGGTTGGTGGATGCTTCCACTCCCGATCCGACTCAGCTAGGGGCCCTCTGCGTGTTGCTCAACCCATATTCAAACGAGGGCGGGATGGTGTTTAGTGACCGAGTCCTCTCTTCTCCTGTGGGGCCCGTTCAACAGCTTTTTGATCTATCAAAAGGGGGAGCGTCATCTTTAAAGTCTAAAGAGATTATGCACATGCACTCGATTAGGCCGGGCTACTTGGTATTTCGTCAGAATAACACGGCTCTTTTTATGCGGTATAATCCGCACCGCTTTGCCCAGCAATTGGGCTATAACCTGGCTGTCCCTTTCGAGGCGTTCTTGGTTGAGCCCACTCCATCTCTGGAAGTCACTCGTGAGTCATCCATCATTTTATGTGGCTGAACACCGGCTCCCGTTTCATAGTCCCTGAGTACGACTATCTTCCAAGGTGTGTGGGGTTATTCACGGGTTGGTATCGTCATCGAGTCGGTACTGTCATTGCCGAGGAAAGGCGGGTACTCTTCAAATGTAGAGCTTCAGCTCCGACCCAAGCCGCTTGCGTTCCATTGCGGCCGCGGACAAAGGTTCGCCCTCCATTGAGGGATAGCGGCCCGGTACTTATCTCCAGAGCCGCTGAAATAGAATCGATCCCCCGTACTGCTGGTATGCCGGTGAGTACTAGAGCCGAAGCAAAGGCTTCTAGTAAAGCGCCAGCGGTAGTTTCTTCAGTGGCGGCATCATTAATGGCGGTGTCATCAGCGGTGGTATCGCCAAAGGGGAATACCGGAAGTGAGTTTAGTCAACATCGCGCCAAAGCGTCGAGGGGAAGGAAGCGTTCTTCGACTAGTACTAGCATAAGTTCTAAGAGGAGGAAGAGATCGGTCGCCGGCTTACTTGACACCTTGCTTGAGTCCGAGCCGTTCATTCAGGACGAACCGATAGCTATAGAGGAATTGGACGCCGGTCTTATTTATCCTGGCTCGTCCGCCGAGGAAGCCGCGCAATTGGTTGAGGCTCTAAAGCACCCTTAAGATGAAACCGAGAACGTACGCATCCCGAAAAAGCCCTACCCCCCCAGTCATACTCTATGACGTTGATCCATCATTACGGCGGGTACATATGGGTCCTTTGTTAATGGAAGAAGAACGGGCCCTCAAATAGCCCATAACAATCGCCTCCGAAGACGAGCTTGCATTAAAGACAGGAAGTCATTCATCTGCACTTGAACCCCGGCGAACGCACTTAGCAAGAAAGGAAAAACATCTCGAGAAAGCCATTCTTCAAGCTCCTTGGCGCATTGGTATGCGTCTTTCTCATGTCCTTCTTTTAGCAAATAGTCTATATTACTTTTATGTCTTCTCATTTTTGTGAAAACTTTGCAGGGACTTCGACGGCGAAAAAGAATTTGAATCCAGATTGGGCCCTAACTGTGGACTCTACAAATATCTCCCATGATACACCGGCAGGTGTAGAGGAGATTATTAAAGCTGCTACTCTTGCTGTGGCGCTTCCGGTGGTAACTTTTGTTCCTTCAGTGTCTATTCCTCCAACAGAGGTGACTTCACCGGCCACAGATCCCATGGACACCTCTAATGACGCACCGAAGGGTGTAGAAGAGACTGCTGAAGCCATTAGTCCTGTCTTGGAGCTCCCGGTGGCGACTTCCATCCCTTCAGTATCTACACTTTCAGCAGAGGTGACCCCGCGGCCATAGATCCAATGGATCTCTCTAGTGGTGCCCTGGAGGGCGTAGAAAGAATTGCCGATACTGTGGTCTTCTCCTTAGAGCCTGAAGTGGCGGCTGTTGTTTCTCAATTGGAAGTTGCCATGCCGACATATATCCCCAGTGATGTATCTAAGGTGTGGAGGAGCATGTCGAAGCTGCTGTTGGATATAGTGCCCTCAAAGTCAATTATTTGATCGTAGGTACGTGATTGCAATGATTGAGGGAGGACCTATACCGATATGAAAGTCTTGCCCGAGATGATAGTATGCTATCTGGTTTGTCTTTATCATCGTATACATGCTTTAGTTCACTATTGCATGTTGATATAGCCCATAGGATTCTTGCTTGACTGCCAGCAGTATGATGGCGATCATATACGTGGGAGCTGGGGTCTATAAGCACATCCTTAAAGTTCCCTAGTCGTGGGAGTTTCAAGACAGGGCATCGATACTCCAGAGTAGACTAGTGTATACAGTCGAGACCCCGACGAGGGGCGGTGGCCGGTCTCACAAGCCATTGGTGTCAGTTAGTTCACCTAAGATGTATACAGGTGCTCATTGAGTACACCGGACATGACTCGCCGGGAACATACTAGTTGGTATTATGCATATCGTCGGATAGCAGTTCCCTGGTGACATGTGTACAGGTTATTTTGTCGACCTGAGATCATCATTTGTCTCGTGTGAGTTCCCACTGTGCTTTGATTACTACCCTACCACGCTCAAAGGAGACGTGCAAACAGGTTTTAGTTGGGTACAGTCCCGAGCCACATGGAGGCCGTGAGCGGATCGTCAGGGATTCGTCTCTCCCGGTATTGGGGGTTGATGTCGCACAGTGCACGGGTGGCCATCACTAGAAATCCTCGGCCGAGCTAGTGGAGAATTACTGATTTGGATCAGTAGTTTCTCAGAAGGTGATGGGCTTCATACCGACACGAATTATCGTGTTATTAGGGGTCTAACTTTATCCACCCCCCTAGACTCGATATGCGATACTCTTAGACGAACGGACCGGACTGTACGGATATTGTCACTGTCAGGCTCAGTTAGGTTTCTGGATGAGTTCGCTCGTCAGCTTCCCTTCCAATTAATACATAGGCAACCGTTACGTACAGCTTGTACCTCTGACGTGCTAGTGGTTATACCCAGTGCCAGTGTATTGATGAGTCATTAAAGTCCCCCGCAGACAGTTTCCCAAGTTCGAGCGAAACGTTGTAGAGGCCGTATGGTTTTATGGCAGGGTTCGGAAAATACACGTGCGTTTACGCACGTGTCATATTTCGGGTAGATAATACTGGTGGGCTTTGGTTTAAGCCGGATCCGAGTATTATACTGTGTAGATATAATATCTTTGTCTCAGTTGCATTTGTATTCGGTCGTAATACAAATGCGGGTATGTTTATACCATTACGGGATTATCCTGAAATTCGTTTTAGGATCGCTTTTGGAAGTTGCCAGTTGCCAGTTTTCTATCACCCGTATTTAACATTCGGTTAAATACGGATTTATCTTTTCTTCATGAGGGTGAGTCATGAGTGGAAGCTTCATGTTGTGGTGACTAGGATTAGTGACTCACTTGTTGCATTAAATGAATGGTGACTAGGCTAATGAGTCACCATTTGCATTTATGGGGTTTTGTAATGCTTAGGATATTTTGATTAAGATCTTTTGCTTTATTGTCACCACTTTGCTCCTACACTCACCTCCCTCCTTCTATATATTTGGATGGCCATTCTTGTGGTTGATCATGGTTGTTAATTTGGAAAAGAATATAGTTTTGGATTCATGGAAATTAGATAACCTCATTTCTCATTTCACCCGATCCAAAAGGCAACTTCATTAACCGTTCGTCCATAGCTTTGGACGAAGTGAGACAAAATGTTCTACTCATTCTCTACATCAATCTTGGTCATCTCTGTTAGCAAACTTGATGATCGAGTTGCCTCGGTTCAGAGGCGGGAGCCCGTTTAAAGATCCGTCGATGTAGTGCCACCTGGACGAGAAGACTGGAGATTCAGGAGATCAGAGCAGCCGCAACAAAGCATGGGATGATGGTTGAAGACCGAAGGACTCGGATCGTTCGGTATAACATTTCTACCCACTTTGTAGTTTGTTAGTTTAGCTTTAATGGCAGATCCGGGTGATAGTACACGATAGCGCCAGTTGTAAAAGTTTTTGTTCCGCATTTGGTGTCTGTTAGACGGTCGGGGCGCTACCGTGGACTTACAGTGGTATCAGAGCCTCACCATTAAGCTTTACTAACTTGTGCTAACGCGTTTAAAACATCGATCGAATGGAATTTCCGAAACTACAATTTTCTGCACTAAAGTTTCTGTCGATTTTTAAAAGGGTCTAAAAATTATTTTGAGTATCACAGAAAAACAAGCAGGCTTTTTAAAGAATAATGGAGAAAAATGGTCAACTAAATCGTCCGTACGGCCGCTGAACCGCGGTCAAAGCCTAGCTTTGACCGCGGAACCGCGGCCGTCTTGGTGTTTCAGTTGGTCATTTTTCTACTGGTGATTCTTTGTTGGAAATTGTGGTTTCGGTACTGTTCTTTTGGGCCCAGATTTTATTACTGTATAGCAGATGTTTGTGGGGCCCACTTCGGGAAGTTTTGTCGATCAAAATTTTAAACTTGTTAGTATGCAGTATTTACATTATATCTCCGACCGGGAATGTCATTTGAGCGGTAAATTGCGTCTAATTGCTATAGTCCTTTTAGATGTATTTGCGAACGTGACATTCGCGTTGATGTTCTGTGTTATGCTGTGATGTTGCGGATATGTCGTGGTGGATAGCAGTGTGCAATGGTAGTGCAGTTTGGATTTATTTGTACATTTGAGATTGCGGGGCGAGCGTCCAACATGTGGACTGTCGTCACTGCCTGTTTGTATAATATTCTTTTGGGGCACGACCGAGTTGAGGTCGATGTACCCGTTGTACATATTTTTATTTCTGTACTAGGTTTACCCCGCGACGGAGTGCACGGATAGCCGGGTTCTGGAGGGCAACGGGTCCGTATCTCATGGCTTTGAGAGGCAGAGGGGCCTCACTCTAGAATTGGCAGACTATTCGCCGCACTCGTAGGGGGTACAGGTTGACCCAAGGAGGGGTGCTCAAGTTACCGGATTCCCTGAAATGCCGGGTGGTCCATTCATTTGGCTGTAGGGGGCTGCCTCGCTTCAGGTTTTGGCGGGTAACTTGCCGCACCCGTAGGGGTCTAGGTTTCATTGCACAGGCTATCCACACGACCAGGGGAACGTCGGGTTTCAGCAGCGGCTCTGTGAAACCCGGGGATCCCAGATTATCTGTATTGTTCTGTGATGCTTATTACTTTTCTGTAATGCTACATATTATCACGCCTGGAGCGATTATTGTAAATTGGTATATATACTATTAGATGTTGTATATGTTTTACACCCGTGCTAGTCCAGCCCCCGCTCTGTCGTTAGTTAAGTAACCTAACGGGTGATGACAGGACCCAGTGACGAATGCGGATGGCATATACGTACATTTTATTTTCGTTCTTTTCTGGTGTGATTGATTGATGGGACTGCATTGATTCTTATCAATGCAAGGATAAAAAAAACCTATATTTGATGTTGTTGGAACAAATTTTAAAAGGTGTTATTACAAAGAAGTTTCCTTTTGTTTTGCATAGTGATATTCAGTTAGAATATCCTGCACCTCATTCGACGAGGCAAGGGCAGATATCCCTTCACCGGGAGTCACCCCTTAGGCAGAAGTTTATGTCAGGGTAATAACTTCAATATAGTCGATTACAAGTTACTTTGCATCGCGGTATTCAGTTAGAATATCATGCACCTCATTCCACGAGGAAAGAGTTGAGATCCCTTCACCGGGAGTGACCTCTTTAGCAAAGGTTTTCGTCACTATATTTTTATAAAAAGCTATCAGGTTCCTTCAACGAGATCAAGTTCATTGCGTTAAAGGTTTTTCGCCAAAAACCAGCCGTTGCCCTCCGTCATTTCTTATGGATGGTCAGTAGTATTCAAGCTATGTATACTTGGCCCTTAGTCAAGACATAGTGATTGGTAGCTGCTGGGGTGTTCACATGTTGCATAGATAGATGCGTTGGTTTGGGACAGTCGTATTACTGTTTTTGGCCCTTAGTCAAGAGTATGTACGGGTGGGTTCAAATTGACCTGGATAATGATGGATAGAACTTCACATGTGACTTATGACATTTTGGCCCTTAGTCAAGGTCATAAGAGCATGGGGCAAAAATAACATCGGGAGTTTCTAAAGAAACAGCAAACTTGCCAGGCATGCGCATACCTTCTGGAGTGTGATAACTTGAGTAGCTTCCATCAAGTTATCATGCGATGATAGTTGGATCCCGATTCTCACTGATGAGTTGGTTTACTCTTCGGGTGATCCCGACTAATTCTTCTTTCAGATTTGGAGGAGAATTTGAGATTACAGTGGGAGGTTTCCTGATTAGATAAATTGATAACCATTCTGATCTAGGTTAGAGTGCACGCAGAGTGTTTCTTTTCTCTCTGGCAGCGACCATTGACCGACCCTAGACTATGACTCAGTGACCAAGTTGACCGAACCTTCTTAAAATATTGGCTTTTGGATTGTCTATAGTTGCATAAGTCATTGCCGCTCCTTCTTTTACCCTTTGCATTTCTCAGAACACCCCATATTATTACGGACATCCACTTCCATTGGATAGATCCATCGTATGGTTATATACGAACTCGAAGAGACTTCTTCAAGGATGGATCCAGGTTCAGGAGAAATAGAATTGGTTTATTCAGTTGTCTTTTATTATCACCTTCTCTCAGGTTGCGAGGGCTCCTTAGTTTAGGAGAGTACATCTATTACGCTTATTGGATAGTCTTATTCCAAACCATAGGCTGGTGCCGAAAGGTAGGGAATGAAGAAAACCAATTAGCCTAAGTATGGTGTACAGAAGGTAATAACTAAAGACAAAATAAAGGGATTGGAAAGATGGCAAAGTAAATTGCGACTGTTATCATTCACGACCAAACCGCGTACTTCATCGCCACTCCTATTTCACCTTTGTTTTTTTCCCCAGTTCGGGAGAAATAGAATAAGATATTATTCAGTTGTCTTTTATCATCACCTTCTCTCAAGTTGCGAGTACTCCTTGGTTTAGGAGGGTACACCTATTACGCTTATTGGATAGTCTTCTTCCAAACCATAGGCTGGTGCCGAACGGTAGGGAAGGAAGAAAACCACTTAGCCTAACAAGGGTGTGCAGAAGGTAACGACTAAAGACAAATAAAGGGATTTAGAGATATGGAAATGAAATATACAGTTATAGTCATGAATTGGATTATGGAAGAGGCATTACTAGGAATACCAGGATACCCCTACGAAACATTTTCATATTTCAGTTTCACTATGCATTGTTAAAGGAAAACTGATTTCCCGATTAGATACCTACTCCAGGGTATGTATTTACCAGGTATGATTCTCACATCTGTATGGTTTTACAGATGATGAGTGAGAGTAGGTTATTGGGAATAAGGTGATCATCCTTATTATATCGGAATTCGTTGTAATTGGTGATATTTGAGGAAGTCGCCTGAGTTTTTGCCAGACGGCATGTATTTGGTTTGAATATCCATTGTTGTGCACCAATTTCAAAATGATATATCTATACGTTTATTTTTATAAAGTGAGATATAACCTTTTGAAATTATGTCTGTGACATTCATCTATATCAGTTGACGATTGGATAAGGAGTATTGAACAACGGAGTAGTTCTTAACCATAAGTACAGTTTTCAACCTATGATGCACAGGTTTTGAGTTATTCGACTCAGCGGACTTATACAGAGTATTGTATGTTGTCCAGAATCCGTCTGGACAAAGGGGTTGGTCCTCGTACTATGTTCTGTTTACTTATGACTTCTCTAGATTTTAGACAAATGTTTCGTAGAAATACAAGGTCTAAGTTTTGAGAAGTTGTGGGTATAAGAATAAAGTAGAGAACCAGGTGTCACAAGTATCGGGATTCTTAAAAGAGATCGAAGATGTAGATACTTGTGATTGGTATTCAGATGATAGTAATGGTTTTAAGAAACTTGTTTCTCTTTCAGATTACTCATAATTGGATGTATTCCTAAGTTGAGTAATGCTGATTAGCCTCTCTCCATTAAGTTGATATGCACTGGAGACAGCTGCATGATTTGAATCTTGTTCCAATTAAATAAAGTGCCAATGTTTCTATATTGGATATAGAATGGATCATATCTTAACAATGTTAAGGTACGGGGAGTTGCCCAGCTTATGCTTAAAACCAGACACTGGATAACTCAAGGCACGTTTCTGTAATGGCAGTTTGTGGGTTGACCCTGGCTTTGACGAGGGTTGATTTTTTACTATCTGGAAGATCAATAGTGATATTGTTCTTGACTCGCCACAGTTTTAGTAAAATGGATTTTTTTTCAGAAAATAGTAGTGGGAGTATGGTAGAACTGGAAGTGATTCCAGAACCGCAAACGATTACGGAAAATTTAATAGGACCTATATATTCAATCAGGTTTGACATTCCATTAGCCACTCCGCAGATATGGTGGGTAACCTCAGACACCCGAGAGGTACTCCGGTAGCCTTAAGGACGATGACAGGGAGGTTCTTGTTTACGCAGACTTGACGCTACTGTTGTTCCAGACTATGAGACCCGGCAGGAGAATATGTATAGCGTCGTTCTAAACTAGCTTTAGAAGTGTACGTATATATTATTCTGCCAGAGAGTTGTCGTAGTCAGTGGGAGCAGCGGAAGCATAGTGGGCAAGTAGCTTATGTCTATTTATAGACTTGAGCAGATATAGCAGAGAAAGATCATCTAATTTTGATGTGACAGTCATGGCTTTGATTTCATCAGAATATGGGATGGATCTATTAAGAAGGTAGCAGGGTGTGATGTCCTGGTATTTGGATGACATACACAGAGTAAAAAGTAAAATTCCTATACTACGTTTGGTTATACTGTGGTCGTCACACAGTTGTTTCTCCACAAAGGATATGGATATAATATCAGACATTCTGGTTTCTAGATCTATGGTTTTAGATCTTGATTTGGATAGTTTCCCAATGTAGGGACTTTGACAGTATTCTAAAGGTATTTAGAATAGATGACTCCTTGCATGGTGGTGTACCTGCAGGTGATGGAGTCACCCTCTCTAAAGGTGTCTTACAGACTAAAGGGGAGAGGGATGTACATGATTAGCAGATCACTTGCTTAGGCAATTGAGTCAATCGTGAGATGTCAAGTACCACACCAGATGTTGTTTTTGCACCAGATGCAATAAGTTTATATTAATCCAATCCTGAAGAAACATAAAGAAGCAGTCTTAGAACATAAGTGCATGTTCTACAGATTTGATGACGGCAGCCTCCTTCGGGAGACGTTATCATTCCAGGCTTCAAAGATAACATGGATGACAGAGTGATTGTCAGAGTTATAGTTTTCTCTCTGACGAGGGACAGTATTATGGACAGTTGGTCCAAGAGGATACTGTGGGAGGCATGGTACTGGATACTGATTAGGTTCAGTTATCGATACAGTCTAAGAAGTTTGGATTTGGAGTTCATTTATGAACTAGGTCCCATCAGATATCCAGACATATTCTAAGATAGGTATTACTCGATTCGGGAGATGGCTTTCTCCGCGAACTTGAGATTAAGAGAGACATAGAAAGAAACATCAGGGCGGATCCACTCACTGAGGCTATTTCTCGAACACAATAGTTTTACAAATGAGCTTTGTGAAACTGATTAGTAGAGAAGTTAGATGTTCGGTATCACACGGGCTGTGAGTATGCGACATCGCAATAATTAGCCTTAAGTGCAAGTGGGAGATTGTTGGATATAGTGCCCTCAAAGTCAATTATTGGATCGTAGGTATGTGATTGCAATGATTGAGGGAGGACCTATACCGATATGAAAGTCTTGCTCGAGATGATAGTATGCTATCTGGTTTGTCTTTATCATCGTATACATGCTTTAGTTCACTATTGCATGTTGATAGAGCCCATAGGATTCTTGCTAGACTGCCAGCAGTATGATGGCGATCATATACGTGGGAGCTGGGGTCTATAAGCACATCCTTAAAGTGTCCCTAGTCGTGGGAGTTTCGAGACAGGGCATCGATACTCTAGAGTAGACTAGTGTATACAGTCGAGACCCCGACGAGGGGCGGTGGCCGGTCTCATAAGCTATTGGTGTCAGTTAGTTCACCTAAGATGTATAAAGGTGCTCATTGAGTACACCGGACAGGACTCGCCGGGAACATGCTAGTTGGTATTATGCATATCGTCGGATAGCAGTTCCTTGGTGACATGTGTACAAGTTAGTTTGTCGACCTGAGATCGTCATTTGTCTCGTGTGAGTTCCTACTGTGCTTTGATTACTACCCTACCACGCTCAAAGGAGACGTGCAAACAGGTTTTAGTTGGGTACAGTCCCGAGCCACATGGAGGCAGTGAGCGAATCGTCAGGGATTCATCTCTCCCGGTATTGGGGGTCGATGTCGCACAGTGCACGGGTGGCCATCACTAGAAATCCTCGGCCGAGGTAGTGGAGAATTACTGATTTGGATCAGTAGTTTCTCAGAAGGTGATGGGCTTCATACCGACACGAATTATCGCGTTATTAAGGGTCTGACTTTATCCACCCCCTAGACTCGATATGCGATACTCTTAGACGAACGGACCGGACTGTACGGATATTGTTACTGTCAGGCTCAGTAGGGTTTCTGGATGAGTTCGCTCGTCAGCTTCCCTTCCAATCAATACATAAGCAACCGTTACGTACAGCTTGTACCTCTGACGTGCTAGTGGTTATACCCAGTGCCAGTATGTTGATGAGTTATTAGAGTCCCCCACAGACAGTTTCTCAAGTTCGGGCGAAACGTTGTAGAGGTCGTATGGTTTTATGGCAGGGTTCGGAAAATACACGTGCGTTTACGCACATGTCATATTTCGGGCAGATAATACTGGTGGGCTTTGGTTTAAGACGGATCCGAGTATTATACTGTGTAGATATAATATCTTTGTCTCCGTTGCATTTGTATTCGGTCGTAATACAAATGCGGGTATGTTTATACCATTACGGGGATATCCTGAAATTCGTTTTAGGATCGCTTTTGGAAGTTGCCAGTTTCCAGTTTTCTATCACCCGTATTTAACATTCGGTTAAATGCGGATTTATCTTTTCTTCATGAGGGTGAGTCATGAGTGGAAGCTTCATGTTGTGGTGACTAGGATTAGTGACTCACTTGTTGCATTAAATGAATGGTGACTAGGTTAATGACTAGGTTATTGAGTCACCATTTGCATTTATGGGGTTTTGTAATGCTTAGGATATTTTGATTAAGATCTTTTGCTTTATTGTCACCACTTTGCTCCTACACTCACCTCCCTCCTTCTATATATTTGGCCGTCCATTCTTGTGGTTGATCATGGTTGTTAATTTGGAAAAGAATATAGTTTTGGATTCATGGAAATTAGATAACCTCATTTCTCATTTCACCCGATCCAAAAGGCAACTTCATTAACCGTTCATCCATAGCTTTAGACGAAGTGAGACAAAGTGTTCTACTCATTCTCTATATCAATCTTGGTCATCTCTTTTAGCAAACTTGATGATCGAGTTGCCTCGGTTCAGAGGCGGGAGCCCGTTTAAAGATCCGTCGACGTGGTGCCACCTGGATGAGAAGACTGGAGATTCAGGAGATCAGAGCAGCCGCAACAAAGCGTGGGATGATGGTTGAAGACCGAAGGACTCGGATCGTTCGGTATAACATTTCTACCCACTTTGTAGTTTGTTGGTTTAGTTTTAATGGCATATCCGGGTGATAGTACACGATAACGCCAGTTGTAAAAGTTTTTGTTCCGCATTTGGCGTCTGTTAGACGGCCGGGGCACTACCGTGGACTTACAGCTGCTATCCCTCAAGTTCAAGGAGGGCGAAGTATCGAAGGTAAAATTCTACACTTTGTTTTAACGATCCCTCTGTCATCTGAACCCTTCTTTCCTTCACAATTGCAGGAATTAGCGGCTTCCATCATGGATCTATCTCCTAATAAAACCTTCCAGTGTTTTCTTGATATCGCTTCCCCACAGGCGATACCCCCGCAAAGCATAGTCCTTTCTTCTGGGCAAGGTCAGTGTTCTTTGATCCCTTTTATTTTATTATTATATTTTTTAATGACGCTAATATGTGCTCCACAGTTCTGGAAGCTGATGACGAAGTCAAGATCCTCGATGGGCCTGGGGATCTCTCTAACCCCCCTTGCATGATTGTGGATAAGTAAGACTATCTTTAGCATTGTTTTGGCTATGCCATGTTCATAAATCTTACTGACTGTTCATGAATTTTGACAGCTCTGCAAACCCTAACCCCGTTAGAATCTCGGATTCCCATGCCACCAGGCCCCTATGCCTGACGTGCATCTGAAAGGATGGCGAAACAAAGCATTTACTCCCTGCTGGCTCTCATTGAAGACCTTCGCGCCGGTACCTCTGTCACGGCCGAAGAATTTGCTTTCGAAGCCAACGCTTCCTTATCCGTTCTCACCACCTATCATGACGAAGTATTGGTGCGCGTCTGGGTTGAGTACTGTCGCCGAGTGGAGGTATGCCTACACGGGCTCGAGTGCATCTGCCTTCCCTCCGACATCTTAATTGTAAAATCGAGTCTACGATGGTGGATCAAACGGTGCGCAGCCGATCTACAGTCATGCAAGAAGAGGCTTAACCGGAAGTTTTCGGAGAGAGGGAGTTAGCTTCGAATGCTTTGGGGGAACTTCAGGCTCAGCTTACCGCCAAGACCACCCGTGCGTATGAAATTTGGCGGGTGCATCAAGAAGCCATTACAGAGGTGGTGGCTCTTGACAAAGCCGTTATCTTTACCCGCGAGATGGTTGGAGCCTATAAAGTTGCCGAAAGGGAGCTTGAGAGTTGGTTTGCTTCATATCAGACTCAGCAGACTCAGGCGGGAACCCGTCTTGCCGCATTAACGGAGCTTGAAGCCGAGGTCCAGTGGAAGAACGATGAACTCACGAGATTATTGCACCATCCGCCGGCTTAAACACATTTTTTTAGCTGTATATTCTCCTTCTTCCTCTTTTTTGTATTCACCCATGAATAAGAGTATTTTGTATTCATTTTGATTCATGAATAAAAGGCAGATTTTTCTTCATATTAGCGCTTTTCTTTCTTTTTCTGTCTTGGCTTAGTAGTTTATATATAGTCATCTCGGAGTCTCTAGTTTATGAACTCATTTCGGGGCTTGTTTAGTTCACCTCCCTAGGGCTTGCAGGAAAACCTGTCCTAACGTCACAGTTAACCCCTGCTCTTTATGACAGAGGTCCGTTAGGGTCTGTGGTACTAAGGGTTTTTTTCTCGTCGTACCATCGCGTTGGCTGATGTATTCCCCGATATGAAATCTTGTTGTTCGAGTAGCCGTGCGACTATCGTGTCTTTGATCCCTTCGGGGCTGGACAAGACGTCTTCAAATAATCTTCCAGGTTATATTACCGTCGGGAAAGCATATTCTTCTTAGAAATCGTGAGGATTTCTAAGTGTTCATCGCCTCCGTGAGTCGCAAGGATCTCACTCGGGTATTTTTTTCCTTACGAATTGTAAGGACCCGTAAGTAGTTTCTTTACTTCAGTGGCCCGTAGATAGTCCATCTTGACCTCCTTGCAGGGCAGTGATGGCTTAGAAAACAGGTTTGGATCTGCCGCCTAAGGCTTTTCAACTTTATAAGCCGTGAGGGTCTTATAAAGACTTTTCTTCCTACGGGTCAAGAGGAACCCGCAGGTGTATTTTCTCCTTAGGAGTCGTGAGGACTCCTAAGTGCATTTTCTCTTGAGAGTCGTAAGGATCTCCAAAAGAATTTTCCCCCTTACAAGTCAAGAGGACTCGTAAGTGATTTTTTTCCTCCTTGTCGATATTCGACCTTAGAGAATATGGCCCGTGGATGGTATACAATAGCCCATCTTAGACCTACTTGCAGGGCCACAGTGCTTGGGAAACAGGTTGATATCCCTGTTGCCTAAGGCTTTCCATCTTCATAATCCGTAAGGGTTTCATGAAGATGTATTTCCCTACGAGTCGAGACGGGTCGAGAAGTTCTCGCAGGAACATTGTTTTCCCTATGAGTCAAGACGAATCGAGAAGTTCTCGAAAGAATATCCTAACGTCACAGTTAACCTCTGCTCTTTACGACAGGGGTCCATTAGGGTCCGCGGTACTAGGGTTTTTGTCCGTCGTACCGTCGCTTTGGCTGATGCATTCCCCGATACGCAGTCTTGCTGTTCGAGTAGCGCCACAATCGCCGTGTCTCTAATCCCTTCGGGGGCTGGACAATACGTCTTCAAGTAATCTCCCAGGTCATATTACCGTTATAAGAGAAAGCGTTAGGGATTTTCCATGCCGCTTTTTACTTGAGGTTAGGCTCAGTTTGGGAGCCCTGATGAGTCATAACCACTCTGCGCTGGCGTGGGATGATCTCCGATAGTCTTTCAGGTTTTATTTGAGTTACCGTCAAGATCCTGAAGCTAGGGATTTTCCTTTGCTTCGTTTGCTGGCATTGCGTCTGCTGTAACGAAACGAATGTCGAGGTTGTCTCTAAGTTGTCTGTGAACCGTCGAGGCTTGGAACTAGAGACTTTGTCATAGCTCTGATTTGTTGAAGTTGCATCTGCATCCTGCAGGAGTGAGAAGAAACGCCGTTGTTGATCTCTAGGCTGTCTGTGAACCGTCGAGATTTGGAACTAGGGACTTTGCCACGGCTCCGGGGTAGTCTCTAGGTTGTTGGTGAACCATCGAAGCTTGGAACTAGGGACTTTGCCATGGCTCCGAGGTTTTGACCCTGGGGTCGGTTGTTGACGTCACGTCTGCATTCTGCTGGAGTAAGAAGAAACGCCATGTTGATCTTCTAGGCTGTAGATGTTTCCGTCGAGATCTGACTCTCCGTTTGACAGAGCCCGGTAGGGAAATGTGGTTCCCTTTTCATTTATGCCCATGGATTGTATACAGGGGTTGATGTGGACTCACCTACAGGGCAAAAGTTTCATCATTTTTTTGCTCTATCATTTCGGCCTTTTTATATCGCGAAAGTCGCGATTGCCTAATCATTTCGGCTTTTTATCGCGGTGCCCAATCTTTTCGGCCATTTTTCTTTTTACTCGCTGCTTTTTATTGCGAGTTGCCCAAACATTTCGGCTGTTTTTATATGCATACATTTTGCTCGCTGATTTTTATTGCAAGTTGCCCCATCATTTCGGCTATTTCATATGCATATATTTTGCTCGCTAATTTTTATTGCGAGTATAGAACTTGAGATCTGATACCAATCTTGGCATCAGCACCGCTGCGACTGGAATATTGCCAGGAGCGAATCATCATTTGCCATGAAAGGACTTGGAATTGACATATGTTCAGGCATCAGCATCGCTGCGACTGGAATATTGCCAGGAGCGAATCATCATTTGCCTTTGCTGATTTGAACAAAGGTGGCTTAGTAGATAGGGTTAGGATCCTGTCGACTAAGACTTTTCGACTTTATGAGCCGTAAGGGTATTACAAAGTTATTTCTCCCTACAAGTCGTAAGGATCTCGCAGATGTAAATTCTCCTTAAAAGTCGTAAGGACATCTAAGTGATATCTTCTCTTGTAAGTTGTAAGGATCTTCCAAGAGTGTTTTCTCTTTACAAGTCGAGAGGACTTATAAGTGTCGTTCACCATATAGGTAAACTTCCCACCAGTGGTAGAACTTGATGAGGGGATATTTATTTGTGCCCGTGGATTGTATATAAGGGTCAGTATGGACCGCCTGTAGGGCAACTTGAGGAGTGTGATGGCTTAAGAACAGGTTCAGGTCCCCGTATCTTAAGGCTTTTGAATCCTATGAGCCATGAGGGTCTCACAGGGGGGAATTCTCCTTACGAGTCGTGAGGATATCATAAGTGTAATTTCTCCTTAGGAATCGTGGGGATCCGTAAGTGTGTTGCTCCCTTGTGATTCGTAAGGATCTCACACAGGTGTTTTCTCCTCATAAGGTCAAGAGGACCTTGCAGGTGTCTTTATTTTAACGAGATCACGCCCTTTCGGGTTTTCACAAACTCACCGGTAGCCCTGCTGTTTTTACTCACGGCGCCCTTTCGGGTTTTCATCTGTGCCCATTTCACTTGTGGACGTACCGTTTTTTACACCACGAGATTGCGCCCTTTCAGGTTTTCACAAGCTCTTTAGTAGCCCTGCTGTTTTTACTCACGGCGCCCTTTCGGGTTTTCATCCGTGCCCATTTCGCTTGTGGATGTACCGTTTTTTTTTTGCCAATGGCACTTAGGGGGACCTCGCCACCAGAGCAGCTGTGCAGCCAATGGGACCTGAGTTGCAGTCTGCGCCGCTGGGACTTATGGACTTGAATTCCACGATCGCCGTGTTTGAGGCAACGTATTTAGTTTAAGGACATTACGGTCCATTATTAGTTTAGGGACATCTCAGTCTGCTGTTAGTTTAGGGACATCTCGGTCCGCTGTTAGTTTAGGGATATTGCGGTCCATTGTTAGCTTCGAGGCGAAGTTTTGCCAGATACTACTTATAGAGTCTTGACTCAGGAATACAGCAAGCGGACACAAGCGTCGTCATATATCATTAACCTGAGTTGTGACTTGTCAAGCGTAGTATTTTTTAAGGAACCGGCCGTTAATTGGCCGGAAGGGTCTTTCGCCATGCATATCTATGAGCAAGTAGGCCCCGCCTTGGTAGACCTTGTCTATGATGTACGAACTCTCATAGTTCGATTCGAATTTCCCCTGCTTTGCACGGTTGGGGATCATAGGTCTTTTTACGACTAGCACGAGTTCGTCTTGGCAGAATGTTCTCGACCTGGTTAGACTTTCGTATGAGCGCGCCATCTTTGCTTTGTAAGTTTCTATGTTTTGTTGCACCATAAGACGAGTTTCATCGAGGGCATCGAGCTCCTCAAGCCGAAGATGGGCATTTTCTTCGTCCGTTAACTCATAACGAATCGCCACTCGCAGAGAGGGTAGCTCTATCTCCAAGGGGAGTACCGCTTCCGTGCCGAATACCAACGCGAATAGCATTGTATTCGTAGCCATTTTAAACGTAGTTCGATAAGCCCAGAGAGCTTCATGCAGTCTCTCGTGCCAGTCCCTTTTATTTCTGGATACCGTTTTCTTTATGATCTTCGTCAAGGTCTTGTTGAAAACCTCAGCTTGACCATTAGCTTGGGGATTATAGACTGAAGAGTATCTCCAATCTATATTATCCTGCTGTGCGAAGCGACTGATCTTATGGCCCCTGTAGGATGGCCCATTATCCGAGATGACTCGTCGCGGAGTGCCAAAATGGTAGATGACCTGTGTCTTGAAGAAATGGAGGATGTTCTCCGTCTTCACATCCCTTAGCAGTACTGCTTCTGCCCACTTAAAGAAGTAATCGGTTGTTGCTAATATGAACCAATGTTCTTTAGATGACGCCGGTTCGATAGGCTCGATTATATCGGTTTCCCACATTTCGAACGGCAAACTAGCCAATGTTGGATGTAGCGGATTCGGATACTGGTGGATGAAGTCCCCGTGAATTTGGCACGAGTGACACTGCTTCGCATATTTAAGGCAGTCCCGAATTATCGTGGGCCAATAGTAACCCATTCTTTTGATCTTCAGCTTCATCTTTGGCCCGGCTTGATAGGAACCGCAGAGTCCATCGTGAGTTTCTTTGACGACCCTCCTTGCTTCCTCCGGTCCCAAGCATCTTAGCCACAAACTGTCGAACAACCTCTTATATAGAGTATCATTGACGAAGGCGAAGGATAGAGCTCGTTTCATGAGCTGATGTCATAACGTCGTGTCTTCGGGTGTTCGATGGGATTTGAAGTAGTCTATGAAGACTTATCTCCAATCCTTAATCTTTTCTTCGTCTTCTATTTGGCAGGCTGCTTTTTTGGCCGCTTCCTTTTCTTTAGACGACTCCGGAGATATTTCTGCTGGTGCGAGAATCTGGCGGCTTTGCACAATGATCCTTACGTCATCGAGGTTTTCGTCATCCAGTTCCTTAGCAAGCTTAGCTAATGCATCTGCCTTGCTATTTTCTGTACGCGGTATGCTTTCCAGGATGTAGGAGGGGATTTGAGTTAGCAGTTGGTGCACTCTTTCACCATATTTTACCAACTCTGGCTTGCACGTCTGATAGTCGCCATTTACCTGGCTAACGACTAGCTGGGAGTCTCCATATATGAGGAGGTTTTCGATGCCCATGTCAACAGCAATCTCAAGACCTGCTATCAAAGCTTCGTACTCAGCCTCATTGTTTGTTCTCGGCTCTGTTAAGGAAAGGGTGAAACGCATTATCCCTCCTTGCGGAGTCACAAAGATGAGGCCCACCCCAGCTTTGATTATGGGGGTGCTTTGCTTTCACTTCTTCAAGGAAGATGCTCCGTCGAAGTATAGTTCCCATCGGGCATCATTCCCTTCTTTCTCCCCGTCGATTGTGTCAAATGCTTGTTCGTCTGGTAATTCACAATTTAAGGGAGAATCGGCTGGTATCAGATGTTCAGCGAGAAAGTCGGCGATAGCCTGGCCTTTCACTGCCTTGAGGGACCGATACGTTATAGAGAATTCCATCAAGAGGAGTGCCCATTTGGCAAGCCTTCCTATTAGTATGGCCCTTGACATCAAATATTTGAGAGGATCCACTTTTGATATGAGATGGACCTCATGTGCCAAGGCATAATGCCGAAGCTTTATTACCGCGAAGATTAATGCTAGGAAATGCTTTTCGATAAGGGAGTAGTTGTTTTCTGCCCCCAGGAGAACTCGACTCAAATGGTAAAGAGCTCTCTCCTTTCCTTGATCATTCTCCTGTGCCCATAGCGCGCCTAGAGAACCTTTAAGGGCTGTTGTATACAGGATGAGGGGTTTTCCCTTAACCGGAGCGGTCAGTACCGGTGGATTCTGCAGATATTGCTTGATTTCGTCCAGTGCACTTTGGAATTTACGATCCCAAATGAACGGAGTCCCCTTCTTCATTAGATGGCTGTAGGGACGGCATTTTCTGGAGAGATTGGCTATGAACCGCCGGATATACGCGAGCTTCCCTTGGAGAGACCGCAGTTGTTTAAGAGTTCTTGGCGAGGGCATTTCCATAATCACCTTGATCTTTGATGGGTGTACTTCGATGCCTCGGTGTCGTACGATGAATCCTAGGAATTTGCCTGAGGAGACTCCAAACGTGTATTTCAGAGGGTTCATCTTCAGATTATATTTTCGAAGACACTAGAATACTATTTTCAAATGCTCCCAGTGCTCCTCGTACGATTTGCTTTTCACCACGAGGTCGTCAATATAACATTCAACAATCTCATGTATGAGGTCATCGAAGATCTTCGTCATGGCCCTCGGGTAAGTAGCGCCAGCATTCTTCAGACTGAAGGGCATTACTTTATAGCAGAATATGCACAGCGGCGTCCGGAAGGAGGTGTGCTTTTGGTCTTCGGGTTGCATCTTTATTTGATTGTAACCCGAAGATCCATCCATGAAGGAGAAGACCTCATGAGTGGACGTGTTATCGATCATCAACTCGGTAACAGGCACTGGGAAGTCATCCTTCGGACAAGCTTTGTTGAGATCCCGAAAGTCCACGCAGATGCGTACTATCCCATTTTTCTTCATCACTGGGACAATGTTGGCGATCCAGTCAGGATATTGAATTTATTGGATGTAGCCGGAGTCGATTAGTTTCTTGACTTCGGCATTGATGCTCATCTCGAGTTCGAGTCGCAATTTTCTTGGCGCCTGTTTGACTGGCTTGACATTCGGTGATATCGCCAGTTTATGCACAGCTATTTTTGGATCTAGTCCCGGCATCTAGGTGTAGGGTTCCACGGCACACTAATGAGGTCTCACAAGGCATCAACCATGCCAATTTCAAATTTTAGGGGTGCCGAGAAACCCTAGACTACGGATCGTTAACTAGATGTCTAGGCGAAAATAGAACTAGTAAACTACTTTACTAAGAGAACGGAAATACAACCTTTGTAGATCCGGTCCTCCACCTCCATAGCTCCGCAATGAAGTCTCCTCGCTGTCCAAATGGAAACCCGGGCTCTAGCGTCGGCTTCATCGGAGAAATGGGCGGGCAAGGTCGTCGGCTTCGTGCCGAAGATGATCTACGTCGAGGCATCACTAGATCAAGCTCCCACTTCACCAAGTCATGAAACTTGTGAAGAGAACACCCTATACTACTTGGCAAGAGGTAGAGGATGAAGAAAAAGGAAGTGGGTTCACTTTAGAATTGGATTTCTCACTCATTTCATCAAGTCACCATTGATGAAGTCTAGGTTTTCTTCTTTGAAGAAGATGAAGAAGAAGAAGAAAGAATATCATAAGTATTTTTAAAATAGAAAAAAAATATGAATACTTATCATATCCTAACCTTAGTTAAGTGTAGAGAATAGACCATGGTTTGTTTAAATGGTTAGGGTTAAGCATGAAGACAAAATGGTTACAAAGTCAAACCTTTATGAAGATTCAACTACAAACAAAGAAAGCCACAATTTTCTCTTTATTCTTTCCAAAATAAATAAATAAATAAATAAGAAAGAAAAGCAAAACCCTAATCATTAACTTAACCATGGTTTAATCTTTACACTTAACCAAGTTAACATGTATCATCAAACATGATACAATCAAGTGCACAAAAGTATATCACATATACAACTTGTGAACTTCTAGTGAGAAAATCCATTTAAGTGAACCTATATTAGTTAATGTAAAGTGATATATCAAATATATAATTATACATTAAATCATTAAATCAACACTTGATTTAACGACCCGGTCATATCGCATATAACCGACTAATATCAATAGTAACAACTTATCGAATCAACACTTGATCCGATAACCCGGCTATAACGCATATAACCGATCAATGTTACAAATCGCGAGAATCGAATATAGTATCACATACTGGTATCATTCTCAGTCCCGCACATATCTCATATGCGCTCCTATTTCGTTTCGCTTGAGCCAGGAAACCTCTGTGTAGGACTCTAAAGACTCGTCAATACGCCGGCAGCAGGTGATGATCATATCAAGCACCCACAAGCCGCAAGCGGTCTGCTAAACGTAACGGCCACCCGGGTATTGAGCGATCAGAAGATCGACGAGCAAGCCCGCTCACACTCCAGTGAATCCAACCAGTAACACTACCGTACAGTCCGGTCTGATCGTCTGATATATCGCATATCTCGCCTAGGGATGGTAAACGTCAGACCCCAATAGCTCGATAAGTCGTGTCGATATGAGGTCTATAACAGTTCGAGAAACTACTGGTAACACTTACCAGTAAATCTCAGCAACCCTGGCCAGGGATTTCCGGTTATAACCAATCGAACACAGCGCAACATCAACTCCCTATACCGGGAGAGACGAATCCCCTCCTATCGCTCATTGCCTCCATGTGATTCGGGACTGTACCCAAAAACCACCGTTTTGCACGCCCTCTTGGACATGGTAAGATGGAAATCAAAGCAAAGTGGGAACCACACAAGACTCTATGATGATCTCGGGTCAACAGATTACTCTGTACCAGTGTCACCAGAGAACTGCCATCTGACGTAAGGTATAATACCATCTGGGAGTTCTCGGCGAGTCCGTCCAGTGTACCCAGTCTGCACTGAGCACCCGTATATCATCTCTGATGTCAAACACCAATGGATATGGGATCATCCATCGCCCATCTATATGGGTCAAGAAGGTATACGCTAGTCTACACTGGTATATCGATGCTCCGTCTCGATACACCCACGACTAGGGACTTTGAAGGATGTACTTATGGACTACCATGTCCCCACTAGTATGATCCGCATCATAGTCCAGGTAGTCAAGTACACATCCTAAGGGATTTACCAACATGTAACAGAGAGACAATCAGTGTACACGTCAAGATAAAGTGCAACCAGATAGCATACTATCATGTCGAGCAAGAAAGTCCTCCCTATATATGTCCAAGCATCCACTACAATATACATCCTATGTACAGTAATGGCCTCTAGGACATACATATAACTAACAATCTCCCACTTGCACTAGGGCCATCTGATAGCAGTGGTTGTAGTATCTCATACTCAACCATCCCATAAAAATCTCTCTCTGGGAACAGGCCTTTGTGAGTGGATCCGCTGTGTTGTCCTCTGAGTCTACTCTCCTGACCTCGATCCCCTGGAGATCAACCATCTCATGATCAGGTGATACTGCCTTAGAATATGTCTGGATCTCTGATGGGACCTGCGTTCCTTGGCATAAGCCACAACTCCATTGTCTCACAATGGAAGGAACGAAGTTCATCTCATGAACTAATATACACCCAGACTGCCTCTTTGGTAGCATCTTAAATAGCGATGTATCCAGCCTTTATCGTCTAGTATGCCACGGTATCTAGCTTGGAACTCTTCCAACATACCGTCCCTTTACTGAGGGTAAAGACAATGCCTGTGACTGACTTTCAGTCGTCTTTATCACCCTGGAACCCTTCCAGTGATTCTCCCCAGGATCGGTTGATACCATCTCACTACAACTAGTGAGAATCCTAACATCCAATTAGATCTATCTCATAGATCCAAACCCAGGATTTAGGAGGTATCATTTTGATCATTTATGGAGAATCATAGTGATAAGCGGAGATTGATCGAGCGTAGCATAGGAAACTCCTTCCCTATCAAGAGTATGTCATCCACGTACTCTACGAGGATCGCCACCACACTCCCTACTACCTTTTTGTTTATACAAGGTTCATCTACCATTATGATGATGTCAAACTCTTTGACCACTCCATCAAAATAGATGTTCCAACTCCGCGATGCCTGCTTTATCCTATAAAGCATCTTGTACACGTTTCCGCTGCTCCCACTGTCTATGAAGCCCTCTGGCTGTGTACTTATAGACGCTCTCTTCCAAAATATCATTTAGAAAAGCAGTCATGACACCCAACCACCAGATATCGTAGTCATGGTATGTAGCCGTGGTAAGTAGGATCTGGATGGACTTAAGCATAGCTACTTAGAAAAGGTTTCATCATAATCTACGCCTGGTCGATGACGAAAAGCTTTAACAAGTCTAGCTTTGAAAGTCTCAACTTTTCCATATACACCAAGTAATCTTCTCAAGATATACTTGCTCCTGATGGGGATTTAACCCTTCAGATATAGCAATCAAAGTCCATACTTTGTTGGTGTACATGGATTCCATCTCAGATCGCTAAGCATCCAGCCATTCTTATAGAGTCCCACTCCCGATGGCCAGCTCGAAACTAGTTGGGTCATCATCTCATGATGCAATCCTCGCTCCCACTGTCATAGAGAAACCGAAGTATCTCTCAGGTGGGTGAGGAACCCTACTAGATCGGCGGAGAGGCTGAGGTTCGTTGGTAACTATTGAATCCTTTGGTTTTATCAAATCATCAGCTGCAGTTTTGTATAGCTGGAACCTTTCCAGTTGTACATAACAGACCTTGCCTCGCGTTTGTCCGGATTATGCTTTTAGATATAGCCCGGACAACCCCAAATCTTAACCAACTTAAGATATGGGCTCTTCCCTTATCATATCAAATATGAAGTGGTAGGCAACTGATTTGATTTGAACCCTATTCAATAGGTATGCAACTTCTCAAGTGCATAACTCCCAAAAAGGAAATAGGTAATTCAGTAGTACTCATCATAGAGCACACCTTATCATATAGGGTGTGATTGCTCCGCCCCGATATACCATCGTGCTATGGTGTATACGGAGGAGTAATGCTGAGAGAGAATCTCATTCTCCTTTAGAAAAGTCCAGGAATTCCGTGCTCAAGTATTCTCCTCCTTGATCTCATCAAAGGACATAATACTTATACCCGTATTTTGGTTCTCTACTTCTAACTTATATTCTGTGAATATCTCAAAAGGTTCGGACTTGTGTTTCAACAGGAACATATGTCTGAATCTCGAGAGATCATCAGAGAATGTAACGAAGTACAAAGAACCAGTCCTGGCATATGTAGACAGGGGACCTTACATACATCATCATGTATCATCCCAAGAGTTTACTAACTCTTTCTCTGCTTCCAGTAAACAGAGCTATGGCCATCGTATCTTTATGACATGACTGGCAAGTTTCACAAGATGTAAATTCAAACTGATTTAAATATGCATCTAAATGTAACTTCAGCTAGTCGGGTCGCATTGATATGACCTAGTTTACAATGCCTTAAGAAGGATTCGTTCATTTCTGAACTCTTCCTCTTTTGTGTGTTGCATATACTAAGAACTGTAGTTTGATTTAGAACATCAATGCTTTTAGATAACGTGCCTAAACCGATCAACTTTTGATATAGGAAATGTTCAAAACATATTCCAACAATACAAAATTTTATCATTTCTTTACTTATAAAGAAACTGATATGATTTTGTATATCAGGCTCGGTATCTAATAACATTCGTTCAGAATCAATGTATTGGTCATACAGGGTGACAGTGACCAACAGACTTGGCTGCAACTCTTGCCCCGTTTTCTGCCTCATGAAACTTATCACCCGTTCTCAGTCCTCTACCTTTCTATAGCCCTATGTAACAGATTACATATCTGGGATCCTGATCTGGTATCACATACCCAGGACGTAAAGGATACAGAGAAACAGTTCTATGTAATGAACACACCCGAAGATGTTGCATCAGCATGCACTCTCTTCGTTTGGGCGGCACGGGAATTCTGGTAATCCCCAATTTCCTGCTCTGTCTTATAACAATTATAAGTTGGAGCGGGACCAACGTTCCCCAGCTCAGTATAACAAGCGGGTTCGGTCAATATTCCGTATTATTATCTTGATTAAGGCATGATATGGTCGCTACCTAGAGAGAGAGAGAGAAGAAAAACACTCAGCGTGCGCTCTTGCAAGAATAGATTGGTTATAATTTTATCTATTCAGGATGGCTCCCACTGCTTTTTATCAAATCTTCCTTCAAACCCTAAAAGGAAAGACTAGCCGGGATTAATTACAAACTACAAGTTCGCCAATCTTTCAGCCAGACCAGTGTCGGTACTTTGAGGGAGGTCCCCCGTGCTTTCGCACGAACCTAATTAATGTAAACCTCGTTTTCCCAGAGGCGTAACCTCGTTAACACCTTTCTAGACACCTACTTGATCGGCTAATTGTAATGTGTAAAACTCTCCCAGGAGTAACAATTACTCGCAGCGGGTATCGGGATCCAACTATCTCAAAGAAGGTATGCAATCTCATTGCAAATTTCAACACTTGAAATTCCCGATAATATTTTGCCCCAAACGATCTATGACCTTGACAAGGTCAACAAACCATAGACCGCAAGTCAAGTTCAACCCGTCATTTCTTGATTGAATCAAACACACCCGCACGACCCTTGACAAGGTCAACAAGGCCGCACGACTACCCTAACCCAATCTGCATCATATGCATAAGCAGATAAATACTGGTTAGCTACCGCACACTGCGCCTTGACAAGGTCAACAAACGCAGCACGAATACTAAACAGGACTTATCTGAAATGACGGAGGGCTACGACAGGTTTTTCTGAAAACCTATTGCGCAATGAACTTGATATCGTTGTAGAATCAAATGATTTTAAAAATGGAGTGTTTTTGAGGCTTTTCTAGTTTTGCTAAAGGAGTCACTCCCGGTGAAGGGATCATCGGTCCTTTTCTCGTCGAATGAGGTGCGGGATATATCATATATATCACTGTGCAAAGCAAAAACTCTTAAAAGCAATCAGAAAACAAACCGAATGTGTAGCATCTGCCAGTTATTGCTAAAGGAGTCACTCCCGGTGAAGGGATCTCGGTCCTTTCCTCATCGAATAAGGTGCAGGATATATCACATATACCTCTGTGCAAAGCAAGAACTGTAGCTACCTGTTTTATTTTGAAATTCGATTCTACAACATCTTAGGTTTCTTTTATTTTCATTAATCAC
This sequence comes from Agapanthus africanus, assembly GCA_030015575.1. Lineage (NCBI taxonomy): Eukaryota > Viridiplantae > Streptophyta > Magnoliopsida > Asparagales > Amaryllidaceae > Agapanthus > Agapanthus africanus. The sequence goes on from CM057337.1 coordinate 143,287,425, forward strand.
ATTAATGAAATCCCATCATTTATATACCTAAACATCACAGATAAATACGACGTACACTTATGTCATCCGCATTCGCCTCGATGTCCCCTCGTGCACCGTTAGGTTAGGTAACTAACGGCAGAGCGGGGCAGGGCTAGCGCGGGTGTAAAACATAAGTAACGCCTATATAATATATCATATATACTATATACAGTATCTATCACAGAACATCACATGATCACATCACAGATATCGCAGCAGAAGAATCATATGAAATATTGGATATACTAGGACGTCCGTGTTTTCAATACGAGCCAGTATAAAACACGGATTCCACGGTCGCGATGAATAGCCAATCCCACACCCCTAGACCCCTACTAGAGCGGCAAGCAACCCTACCAATTCTAGAGTTAGGAGACCCGGACTTGACCCCTCGAGTTGGTCTCCCACTGGACTCCAGAACCCGGTTACTTGTGCCCTCCTCCTTGGGTCTATCCTAGTGCGGAAAAGTAAATAATATACAAAGGGTGACATCTTCCGCAACCTGGAAGTGCCCCAATAAAAGAATATTACATACAAGTTTTTACATGAATGAAAATGAAAAACACTCATCTCACATAAAAACCCCCGGCTATTCATACACGACGATCCAATATAACATATCCAGCAACACATAACATCACATGTCATCAACGTAAGTAAATATGCGCATCCCAATTGTCGTTGACATATAGCAACGAAACCGGCGATATCGCATATTACACTTACGGTCACAGAAAAGAAAGTGTAAAACTACAACAGTTGGAATCCGCAATCTGCATAGACATCGTATGCCTAATCAAATGAATACCTTAGACATCGCATGCCTAACAATTATAAACCCCGCATTTTAGTCTCATTATCGAAAACTCTTTTCAATATCAAGTCGGGCAATTCAACAAGATTCCCGACAATTTGATCGAATGCTCGTCGCAAACTTCAGTAGATGGCTGCACCCCCGATACCGTCGACGAAGTGCACCAAGGCGGAACACCGCTGCCGCGAGCACCCGAACGGATGCTTTCGGCGACGGGGTTCTCCTACAGTCACTTGGTCGGGGCTATGGGGTGAGGCTGTCTATTAAGTTTACCCGGCGAGTATCCGCGTATGCTATGTGATTGCAACGGACTTTTGATCACATCAATATTCCGTGGCAACCGATCAAGTGAGACTAAAATGCTATGTTTATCACATTCATTCAGTTATCTCATAACTACTTGTGAATTCCAATTATTGTATCACATTCCGAATAAGATAGAAAATGTTAAACTTTCCGATCGAACAATCGAACACCCAAGTTTTCCCGAAACAGCTCAACACATAAAATAAGTCTAACAACATTCAGTTCGTGCCTCAGTACCAACGGTCCAGCCGTAGAAGGGTCAAGCCAACGCCTCACATGTGGCACGCCGTACTGCCCCAAACCCTAAGGTTCAAAGGGCAGTTCAAGACGGTCACATAATCTAGTTAAGGTTTGTTGTCTTCTAGAGGGACCATCGCGTTACTTGCACTACTTAGAACGTCGTTAAACCACGGAAAAATCCAACACTTGGAAATTTCCCGACAGGGGAAAAGGTGGGTATTAATATCGGGTCGAACTTTTTAACATATTCTAAAATTTATCCGGAAAGCCACATAGACAAAATCTGATACTCCGATCGAAACACCGAATCCCCAAAACAACCCCAAAAAATTCAACTCTTGAATAAATATTGAAAATTCCCAGAAAATCCAGCATAATAAAATAGGAGTTACTGTGCAAACAGGGGATAATGATGTCATACTTTAGCCGCGGAACCGCCGCAGAAGGCATGCTTCTGCCGCTGTTCCGCCGCTCTTTGTACTGTTCATGAGTCAAATTTTGCACCGTAATTCTTATAATTCCCTGCTGAATTTTTTAAGCATTTTTAATGTGGAAAAATCCCAGTTTTTAGAAAAAGTCCAGAGAGCATGTTTCGGGTTAGGGTTTTGGTTCGATCGGACTTCAAACTCCGTCTACGCATCGCCTAAGGCTCTAGCTAGGCTCTGATACCACTGTAGGGTTCCACGGCACACTAATGAGGTCTCACAAGGCATCAACCATACCAATTTCAAATTTTAGGGGTGCCGAGAAACCCTAGACTACGGATCGTTAACTAGATGTCTAGGCGAAAATAGAACTAGTAAACTACTTTACTAAGAGAACGGAAATACAACCTTTGTAGATCCGGTCCTCCACCTCCATAGCTCCGCAATGAAGTCTCCTCGCTGTCCAAATGGAAACCCGGGCTCTAGCGTCGGCTTCATCGGAGAAATGGGCGGGCAAGGTCGTCGGCTTCGTGCCGAAGATGATCTACGTCGAGGCATCACTAGATCAAGCTCCCACTTCACCAAGTCATGAAACTTGTGAAGAGAACACCCTATACTACTTGGCAAGAGGTAGAGGATGAAGAAATAGGAAGTGGGTTCACTTTAGAATTGGATTTCTCACTCATTTCATCAAGTCACCATTGATGAAGTCTAGGTTTTCTTCTTTGAAGAAGATGAAGAAGAAGAAGAAAGAATATCATAAGTATTTTTAAAATAGAAAAAAAATATGAATACTTATCATATCCTAACCTTAGTTAAGTGTAGAGAATAGACCATGGTTTGTTTAAATGGTTAGGGTTAAGCATGAAGACAAAATGGTTACAAAGTCAAACCTTCATGAAGATTCAACTACAAACAAAGAAAGCCACCATTTTCTCTTTATTCTTTCCAAAATAAATAAGAAAGAAAAGCAAAACCCTAATCATTAACTTAACCATGGTTTAATCTTTACACTTAACCAAGTTAACATGTATCATCAAACATGATACAATCAAGTGCACAAAAGTATATCACATATACAACTTGTGAACTTCTAGTGAGAAAATCCATTTAAGTGAACCTATATTAGTTAATGTAAAGTGATATATCAAATATATAATTATACATTAAATCATTAAATCAACACTTGATTTAACGACCCGGTCATATCGCATATAACCGACTAATATCAATAGTAACAACTTATCGAATCAACACTTGATCCGATAACCCGGCTATAACGTATATAACCGATCAATGTTACAAATCGCGAGAATCGAATATAGTATCACATACTGGTATCATTCTCGGTCCCGCACATATCTCATATGCGCTCCTATTTCGTTTCGCTTGAGCCAGGAAACCTCTGTGTAGGACTCTAAAGACTCGTCAATACGCCGGCAGCAGGTGATGATCATATCAAGCACCCACAAGCCGCAAGCGGTCTGCTAAACGTAACGGCCACCCGGGTATTGAGCGATCAGAAGATCGACGAGCAAGCCCGCTCACACTCCAGTGAATCCAACCAGTAACACTACCGTACAGTTCGGTCTGATCGTCTGATATGTCGCATATCTCGCCTAGGGGTGGTAAACGTCAGACCCCAATAGCTCGATAAATCGTGTCGATATGAGGTCTATAACAGTTCGAGAAACTACTAGTAACACTTACCAGTAAATCTCAGCAACCCTGGCCAGGGATTTCCGGTTATAGCCAATCGAACACAGCGCAACATCAACTCCCTATACCGGGAGAGACGAATCCCCTCCTATCGCTCATTGCCTCCATGTGATTCGGGACTGTACCCAAAAACCACCATTTTGCACGCCCTCTTGGACGTGGTAAGATGGAAATCAAAGCACAGTGGGAACCACACAAGACTCTATGACGATCTCAGGTCAACAGACTACTCTGTACCAGTGTCACCAGAGAACTGCCATCTGACGTAAGGTATAATAGCATCTGGGAGTTCTCGGCGAGTCCGTCCAGTGTACCCAGTCTGCACTGAGCACCCGTATATCATCTCTGATGTCAAACACCAATGGATATGGGATCATCCATCGCCCATCTATATGGGTCGAGAAGGTATACGCTAGTCTACACTGGTATATCGATGCCCCGTCTCGATACACCCACGACTAGGGACTTTGAAGGATGTACTTATGGACTACCATGTCCCCACTAGTATGATCCGCATCATAGTCCAGGTAGTCAAGTACACATCCTAAGGGCTTTACCAACATGTAACAGAGAGACAATCAGTGTACACGTCAAGGTAAAGTGCAACCAGATAGCATACTATCATGTCGAGCAAGAAAGTCCTCCCTATATATGTCCAAGCATCCACTACAATATACATCCTATGTACAGTAATGGCCTCTAGGGCATACATATAACTAACACTAGGAATAGTTCCATGCGAAGCAGTCTTTATACTGTATAAGCACGTCTTTTAGTGTAGCCACATGCTCTTTACACAGCAGCTCACTGACGAACGTTGGCCTCGGATCGTTTGTCGTCCCCAAGTCGATTTTCTTCATATTGTCTGTTGTGGTGTGTATCCCATCTTCCAGCTCTTTTGGCGCCGGTGGAAATTCTGAGATCACCCCGTCCTCATCTTCATTTGCGAAGCACAGGGAGAGGTCGTCCACATTCCCATGCTCTCCCTCCTTTGAGAATGTTATCATATGGCAGGTACGAGCTCGTTTCCAAGCTCGATATTGATCTGGACTTACCCTCACGGTGTAGGTTGCTTTTGGCTCATACTTTCGTGGTGGGGCTACCCTCCAATTATCGGACAGAGCAAACATGCCTTACTGATACTGGTCTTCGACCCAGTCTTTGAAGGTGAAGTAAGATTCAAGAGGATGTCATATTGCTCGGTGGTAGGAGCAATGAGCTGGATGATGAACCTCGTTTATTTGCTCAGGGTGCCGAGACTCTGGGAGCGTCATCATTTGATGCTTCATGATAAGGTTGAATATTTTCCTTGTCTTGTCTCGAGGGAAAGAGTATTCCTGACACATCTTTCTCATAAAAGACGAATTCCAGCTGACTTTTTCTCGATCGCGTGGCTTCTTGGATCCGCTTCGTTGTTTTTTAACGTCATTCCCGTTCTTGATCTTGTTGTTACTTATGCGTCGGACTTTTTCCTTGCCACGAGAGCGCACAGCAGGCTGAGGATTAAGGGCATCGTAGTCTTCTCTTTCCGTGGACTGCTGAATTAGACATTGCGTCCTGGCCTTCTCGTAAATGGCCATTTCACGGATGTGATCATCCAGAACCTTTTAACCCGCTTCCCTTATTAGCTTATCGATTTGTTTTTCGATTGACGGGCTTGGTATTCTCACGGCGGGATCTCGCTCTGGTTCGATATCAGCACTATCTGGAAATGCATTCGCTTTTTCACTGGAGTTATTTATGACATGGAAATCATGGAATCGCTCCTGTTTCTTGGACCGAACGTATCCAAGCCCAGTCGTTTCCATCCTCCCGTTGGGCATCTTTCGCTGAGCCCCGGGAACGTCCCAAATCTTGTTGTAGAACTGGGCTTGCTGTTCATATCATAATAATGCATTATTATATTTCCCATTCTTATGCATTTTACAAATAAACGGGTGTTTTTGACCTATGTCTGCTACATAGTACAGGTTACAGGTTCTTGGAGCAAAAACAGTGAAAAAGATAAAAGACGATGCAAAAGTGAGACTACGACCAACAAATAGAAGGATCTTGATCAAGCCTACACAAAAGATTAGTTCACAAAGTACAAGACAACGCAAGGTCCAAGATTACAAAGCGAACGGTTAAAGGTCCACTGCAATTGTTCACTGGGAGATCTGGAAGAAACCTAGAAGCCATTTTGATAAAAGTACTAAAGAAGTAGGAAGAATAAAAAGCCCAGAACAAGCACAAAAGTTTTCAGCAGATGAGCCTACTATTGGGCCGCGGAACCGCAGCCCAACCCTTGCTGCGGCCGTGGTTCCGCGGCCATCTAAAGTCCGGAGATGAAATATTTTTTACCATAATTCAAGTCTGCTCTGACTAGTCGACCTAAGGGTATTTTGGTAAATGCAGACGTGAAGCAATTGTAAACCTAGGATTTTCTATGTCCTATAAATAGAAGCCTAATTCCTTGTATTAGTTTATGCCTCCCTTCATTAATAAAATTCAGATTTCTTTTGGTGAGCATCAATTTGTAAGTTCTTTATTTTCTGCCCTAGGTTAAATTTCTATTCTTACCCTAGTTAAATTTAATTACTTGCCCTAGTTAGATCTTTTATTCTCTGCCCTAGATAAATGTTCTTCAATTTCCTAATGAGCGAGTAGTCTCCTCGCTTGTTAGGGTTAGATTTGGGGAAGGTTTGAGAGATGAAGATCTCTCACCCCTTTCTTGCCCATCATATATAATTAATAGGACTCTATGCATACATGCACATACCGCTCCCTACGGTACCCTATCCCTCGAGGTAGCGGTGATACCGTAGTATAAAGGCCCGGTTATGATTGTTTTCCATAGAGCTTAGGGTAAGGATTGATAAAGGAAAGACAAGAACCTAGAGGAAGAAATATCTTTCCAAATGATTCTAATCCCCTTTATTAATAATTACCATAACTCCTAATAAGATCTTAATATGGGTATAGAAAGCGGTGAGATTTATAGACTTTCCAAACTTAACCGAGACCTAACCCTAGCAAGATTTAGATCTAGATTAATTCAGTTTTTAGATTAAATCAATCCGACGCCCATCGGAATTAACTCGTAAGAGCGATTAGGAAATTCACATCCCTGTGGACCGACCCGTACTCACCGGCTAGCTACCAAGCGACGCCGTTCTTGATTGCGGTTACTAGATATTTTTGAGATCAATCAAATGGCGTCGTTGCCGGGGATGGCGTGTTATTTCCTTTTTACAATTTCGGGTTAATATAAACTAAAAAAATCTGAAAAATCTGAAAAATTAAAAAATATATATATAAATTTTATCATCTTTGTATTTTGTGAAGGGTATTTTTTGTTTGAATTTTGCAGGATTTACAATCGAGACAGACCTGGAAAAATCCAGAGTGCGAAACAGAAAAAGGTAGATCAGAACAGAAAGGGATTGGAACAACAGAGCAGCACAATTTTTTCAGAGACCTGAAGCTTCAACTCCGCCGCCCTTCCGCCGCGCAAGCGCTCTCCCACCGCGGATCCGCCGCAAGGTGCTGACGTCAGCACGCGAAAATAACACTGTTTGTTCCCTTTTTCTCTCATCTGCAACCTACAATATATCTTCTGAAAAATTTCGTGCAGGATTCTTTCCGCTTTAAAAATCTTCCCCCTTCCAAATAACAAATCTTGTGCAAGATTCTTTACGCCGTGCTTAAAATAAAAATTGATTGCAAGAAATCTTTTCTGTTTTGCATACCTTTAATCTTTTTTGCAAAAATTTCCAAATAAAGAGAAAAAGGAAAAAGGAAAAAAAAAATTTAAAAAAAGACTTGCAACTTTTGTCGCTAAGAAATCCATGCACCCCAACCTTCTTTCTCTTCTCATTCTTCCATCATGGGTACCCCACATCACAAATCTCTTGCTGAACTTTGGTATCTCGAACCTAACTTTGCCTCGTACGTCAATTGTTTCGGTCGATTTAAGGAAGATCCCTCCGTGCCCAAAATTTCTTTAAAAGATCAAACAGAAGCGTCCAGGAGAAACAGTTCGACGTTGCAACCCACTTTGTTTCAACCTTCACCACCGTACGTTGATACCACTTTTTCGAGTCCTGTTATAACTCCTAAACCGATATCTATTGCTCAGCATATTGCACAATCTCGTAGCCGATCTTTCACTCCTCTCCACACATCTAGTTATGGGGATCAACAAGTCCATTCACCTTTTTATCCAAATGTTGATCCCACTCCTGTCCAACCATCCAATTTCTACCAGTCCTACCCGACTTTCCCACCTTCACTAGACATTGCTTCTCCACAGCCATTTAGGAGTTTCACGTATCCAAACAATTTCGAATCTTTTACCGAAACCCCTTCACAACCCCTGTCTAGTTTGGAACAGTCGTTGGAAGATTATATTTTAGCAACAAACAAAATGATTAGGAATGTGGATGCGTCCATTACCGCCCTTATGCAACCTAGTGAACCTGCCGCTAGTTTCCAACTAGCTCCAAATTTTCCACTGTATGAAGAGACGGTTGGACAGAGTGAGAATTTAAGAAGAGCGAGTGAGTTCTACACCTTTCCAAATCAAACCTACCCATAACTAATTGAAGCCCACAACTCCGGTTTTCCATCGATTGTCCCAAATGATTCACAAGTTGAAAATAAACCATCTAACGAGTTGTGTGACTTTGTAGTGCTTGATTTGCCAGATTGTGAAGAATCCCTTTCGAGTGAAACCACTCCTAATCCTTTTGACCTTTACACCTCCACTCTAGAACCTAAATTGATAAATATCCATGCTTTTGATGAGGTGTCAGAAAAAATTGATTTTCACTTGATTGAGGATATAGACGCCGGGAATATTTTGGATGATGAACCCGTAGATTTGATTGAAATGTTATGTCCACTTCATCATCCCGAGTCATTAAAAGATTCTCCCGAACTTCATATGCATCTTGATTTTGATGATAATGGCATGGATAAGCTAAATTTTGAGCAGAATTATGACGATAGTATTGAGTGTAAATCCACGTTGCCCACCCCGGTGCTTACGGGGAGGCGGAAACGGTATAAAAATCGGATTTTTATCGAACTAGGCAGCATGGACTATCAAAAGGAGGATATTTGCTAAACAAAAACTAACTACAAAGCTAACTAGTTTTAGCTACATGGAAGAAAGGTTATACCTAGGGCTTTATGTCCTTCTCTCCTTGCTCCTTTGGAGTGAAAGATGTGATCTTCTTGTCGCCTTCTCTACTCAAAGAAGGATCCACCCGAGAGCCTCAACCTTTGGCTTCAACTTCAAGTTAGAAGTAACTAAGATGCTAGAAGTGCTAATCCTAGAACCTTAGAAGAGAGTAGAGAGTATCTTAGAATGGTTTATCTCAAGCTCAAGTGTTTCTCAACTCATGAGAGAGGAGAGCTAGAGAGAGATGAAGAAGAGGAGAGAGAATCTATATGATAGAATGAGGAGAAATAATGAACCATTCTCTCATATATGGGTGAATTATGAAAATAGATAATTAGCAAGATAATTGTCATGGTTAATCAAGACTTGACCATTATCATTTCACATTAAATGCAAATTGCAAGGATCAAAGAGCATCTTTTATATGGAATGATGATGGTCAACATGTCAACCTAAGTCAACAAGTCAAGAATGGTCAAATGGTCAACAACCCTAACCATGCACAATTATATTTAACTAATATCAATTAATCATAATACACACATAAGCATTAGGGTTAAGAAAATGACAATGGTCATTAACCCTAATCAAAGTCCTCTCCCTCTGTCTCAGTCAACTGTGCATACGCACCCGCATCCGTGATCCGAGGAACACGAATACAATGAGATAAAACCAATCCCAAATCATATACTAGGATCCGGCTTAAACCAAAGCCCGCTAGTATAAGCTATCCGGACAGCAAACGTGCACAAGTGCGCGGATGTGAACGAACCCTGTCGCAAAACCATGTGACCTCTACTCATTTTGCCTAAAGGCGAATAACTCTCTGTGTGGGACTCTAAAGACTCGACACTACGCTGGCAGTCGGTTTAACCACAGACCGCAAGCGGCACTAGCTGTACGTAACGGTCCCCAGGTAGATGCCGATAAGAAGACTGACGAGGTGAACCCATCTGAACTCCTACTGAGCCTGAATGTGACAGTCTCCATACAGTCCGGTCTGTTCGTCTGATACATCGCATGGCGGGACTAGGGGGCGGTAAACGTCAGTCCCCTAATAGCGGTACAAGTCGTGTCGGAGTGTAGCCCAGAACACCCTGAGATAACACTGGAAACCTACCAGTATATCTCGCTTGCCCTGGCCAGGGACTACTTGTGTAATGGCTCTCCTGGACACAGCGCGATGTCAACCCCCAATACCGGGAGAGACGAATCCTGTCTAACCGTTACTGCCTCCAAGTGCTTCGGGACTGCACCCAAAAACTACCTGTTTGCACGACTCCTTTGAGCCGTGGTAGGGTAGTAATCAAATTGCAGTGGGAACACACTCGAGGCGAAGTGACAGTGTCAAGTCAGCAGACTAAGCTGTACTCATGTCACCTGGGAACTGATAACTGACGATAGGTATAATACCAACGAACAGTTCCCGACGAGTCCTGTCCAGTGTACTCGTAACCTAACGAGCACCCGCATACTATCTCAAGTACGACGCACTGACGGCTGTGGGACAGGCCGTCTCCCGAGCTGGGATGAGAAGCGCATACGCTAGTCTACTCCGGAGTATCGATGCCCTGTCTCGATAATCCTAAGACCAGGGACGTGTAAATAAGGATGTGCTTGTAGATTACCCAGCCCCCACGAGTGTGACTGCCATCACAACGCTGGTAATCAAGCAAAGATCCTAAGGGCTCCACTAATGCGTATAGGTGATATAATAAAAGAAACACATGTACACATTAAAGCAGAGACAAACCAAGTAGCATACTACCATTTCGAGCAAGATTGTCTATACAACTGTGAATATCCCAAGCTTCCATCAAGTAATATACATACTAGTATGATACAGTAATGGCCTCTAGGGCATATGCACTAACAATCTCCCACTTGCACTAAGGCCATGTATTGGCGTATCGAAGACCTATCATCTCGATCAGCCGCTCGAACTGAGTCTGGGGTAAGGCCTTCGTGAATGGATCTGCAGTGTTATCTTCTAAAGCAACCCTCCGAACCTCGATCTCCTGGCGATCCATGATCTCCCTGATCAGGTGATACCGCCTCAAGATGTGTCTGGATTTCTGATGGGACCTGGGTTCCTTCGCTAAAGCTATAGCCCCATTGTTGTCGCAATACAGAGGTATTGGATCAACAATGGACGGAACCACCTGAAGTTCTTTCAAGAACTTCCTCATCCAGACGGCTTCTTTTGCGGCATCAGATGCAGCGATGTATTCCGCTTCTATAGTCGAGTCAGCAACGGTTTCCTGTTTGGAGCTCTTCCAACACACCGCCCCTCCATTGAGGGTAAAGACAAAACCCGACATGGACTTGGAATCATCCTTGTCACTCTGGAAGCTGGAGTCAGCAAAGGCCTCAATCTGGAGGTCTTTTCAGCCATACACCAAGAACATCTCCTTAGTCCTTCTCAGGTACTTGAGAATGTTCTTTACCGCTATCCAGTGTTTCTCCCCAGGGTTTGACTGATACCTGCTTACCACACTCGGTGCATAAGCCACATCTGGTCTGGTACACAACATCGCATACATTATAGAGCCTACCGCAGAAACGTAGGGTATAATAGACATGCGATCCCTCTCCAAATCAGTCTTGGGAGACATCTCTTTGGAGAGGGTGATCCCGTGACAAGCCGGTAGATTACCGCGCTTGGAATCTTCCATACTGAATCTTTTCAGTATGGTGTCGATATACCTGGACTGTGAGAGTCCTAATATCCTCTTGGATCTGTCACGGTAGATCCGGATCCCCATAATGTATGAGGCATCACCCAGGTCTTTCATGGAGAACCTGTGTGACAAGAACCCTTTGACAGATTGTAGCATAGGAATGTCATTTCCTATTAAGAGAATGTCATCCACGTATAAAACGAGGAATACTACAGTTCTCGCTACAAATCTACAATAGATGCATGGTTCATCTGGATTTTTGATAAAGCCAAATTTCTTGATCGTCTCATCAAAATAGATGTTCCAACTCCACGATGCCTGCTTTAGTCCATAAATGGACTTAAGCAACTTGCACACCTTTCCGCTACTCCTACTCTGAATGAAACCCTCTGGCTGGTCCATATAGACACACTCCTCTAAATTTCCATTTAGAAAAGCGGTCTTTACGTCCATCTGCCAAATCTCATAATCGTGGAAGGCAGCAATGGCAAGAAGGATCCGAATGGATTTCAGCATAGCTACTGGAGAAAAGGTTTCATCATAGTCCAAACTAGGTCTCTGACGAAAACCCTTTGCAACCAGTCTAGCTTTATACGTCTCAACCTGTCCATCTACACTCCACTTGCATCCTACGGGTTTTACCCCATCTGGATCAATGTCCAACGTCCATACTTTGTTGGTGTACATGGACTCTATTTCGGTCCGCATTGCATCCAGCCATTTTACCGAGTCAACGCTCTGAATGGCTTGCTGGAAGCTGGTAGACTCATCACAATCAATGATGCAATCCTCTCTATCCCCGTCTATGAGAAAACCGTAGTATCTCTCGGGCGGATGAGACTGCCTACTATTTCTGCAGAGCGGCGTAGGAATGTCCTGATCTTTCGAACCCTCTGGTTCTACTAAGCTTTCAGTAATAGCTTATGGTTCTGGAATTTCTTCCAGTTCTACTGCGCTCCCACTAATTTCCTTTTCCAAGAACTGGTGTTCTAGAAAGTGGGCATTACGAGAAACAAAGACCTTTTGTTCCTCTGCGTGGTAGAAAAGATACCCCCTGGTGTTCTTTGGGTATCCCACAAACTTGCACAATACTGAGCGTGCCTCGAGTTTGTCCGCATGCTGCTTTTTGACAAAAGCTGGACATCCCCAGATCTTCGGATATTGAAGATAGGGTTTCTTCCCACTCCATAACTCATATGGTGTAGTAGGCACAGTCTTAGTTGGAACTCGGTTCAAAAGGTATGCGGCTGATTCTAGCGCATATCCCCAGAATGATCGCGGTAACTCTGCGTTACTCATCATGGACCGTACCATATCCAATAGGGTTCGGTTCCGTCTCTCCGATACACCGTTATGTTGCGGAGTGTATGGAGGAGTAAGCTGAGAGAGAATTCCATTCTCTTTTAGGTAATCCAGGAACTCGGCACTTAAGTATTCACCACCTCGATCAGATCTCAGTGCCTTGATACTTTTGCCTGTTTGTTTTTCTACTTCATTCTTGTATTCCTGGAACTTTTCAAAGGCTTCAGATTTATGTTTCAATAAGAAGACATGTCCGAACCTTGAAAAATCATCCATAAAAGTAATGAAGTAAGAATAACCGCTCCGCGCATGTGTAGACATTGGACCACACACGTCGCTGTGTACGAGTCCCAAGAGCTCGCTCGCTCTCACTCCGTGTCCAGTGAACGGAGTTTTTATCATCTTTCCTTTGAGACAGGATTGACAAGTTGCATATGATTGATATTCGAACGGATCCAAATATCCTTCAGTATGTAACTTCGTCAATCTTCTCTCATTGATGTGACCCAGTCTACAATGCCATAAGAAAGCCTGATTGATATCTGGAGACTTTCTTTTGTGTGTATTCTGGACATTGAAAATCTGTGATTGGTTTAATACGTATATACCATTGCTTAATGTACCTGACCCAATCAAAACTTGATTAAGGTGAATGTTCACAACATTACTTACAAACGCAAATTCATAACCTTCTTTAGATATTAAAGATACAGAAATGATATTACAAGTTGCATTAGGTACAAAAAAGCAATTACGTAAAACCAAAACATGTCCATGTGACATTCCCAGGTGATAGTCCCCCACGACCTCAGCATCCATGCTAGCTTTGTTTGCAACTTTGAGGGTCATGTCACCTGCCTTCAAAAACCTACGCTTTCTCAACCCCTGCAAAGAATTACAGATATGAGATCCCGATCCGGTATCCAATACCCAGGAAGTAGAGTTTATTGATAGACAGTTTTCAATAATATACACACCTGAAGCTGAAGCCGCAACTTGCTTCAGATCCTGTGTTCTAGCCTTCCAAGCCCTGCAATCTTTCTTCCAGTGTCCACTCTTGTGACAGTAAAAGCACTCTTCTTTCCCCACAAGCTTCCCCGCTACCTTTGTTTCTTTTGCCTTTCCCTTCGTATCCACTTTACTAACACCGCCCCTTGGTTTAGCGGGGGCTTTCTTCTTCTTTCCCTTGGCTTTCGTCCTGGACTTAGAAGAGGAAGATCCTCCTACAAACAAAGTGGATGTTTCCCTACCTTTCTGTAGGGTGCCCTCTGCACTCCTCAGCTTGTTGAGGAGCTCTGAAAGTTCAACTTCTTTTTCCTGTAAGTTGAAGTTCAGGATGAACTGGGCGTAAGTGGAAGGAAGGGACTGGAGAATCAAGTCCGTATAGAGCTCATTCTCCAACGTGGTCCCAAGTTCCGCGAGCTCCTCTATGTAGCCAATCATCTTAAGCACGTGTTCCGCTACCGATGATCCGACGGCCAATCTTGCCGAAAACAACTTCTTCGACACTTCGTATCTGGCGATACGAGATTGCTCTCCATACAGTTCTTTTGTATAGAGAAATATGGATTCGAGGTCCATATTCTCGTGCCTCCTCTGATGTTCATTGTCCATAGAGGCAAGCACGAAGCACTTGGCCTTCGAAAGTCGATTTCCCAGGTCTTATAGATTTCCCTATCTACGACACTGGTTTTGGGACCTGGGACAGGGGGAGCTTTGGTGGTAAGAAGATACCCCAACTTGTCATAAGTGATTGCCATTTTGACATTCCTGAGCCAATCTTTGTAGTTTGGCCCTGTCAGTATGTTTTTATCTAGTAATAACTTAGGTCCGGTCATCTTGATTGGTCGCTGCAATTAGGAGAGAGAAAAGAAACACTTTAGCATGATGCTCTTGCAAGTTTAGAGTGGTTTTTAGTTTGTCTAAACAGGATGGCTCCCACTGTCTCTCGAATCCCTCCTCAAACTATAAAGGAAGAATTAGTCGGGATTAATCTCACCGTACAATACTTGCTTAACTGTTCAGCCAGGCCAGTGTCGGTACTTCGAGGGAGGTTTTCCAACGCTTTCGCGAAGTTCCTTAATTAAGTAACCTCTTTTCTCTGTGGGCGTAGCCCCGCTAACACCTTTCTAGACACCTACTAGGTTTATAGCATTGATCGTTAAGCTAGAAATTTCCCGAGGAGTAGCATATACTCACAGTAGGATCGGGATCCAAATATCATCGCGTGATAAAACTGAAGGAATCCTACCAGAATCATCACACTCCAAATGGTATGTAGCGCTAGCAAGTTTCAGTACTTATGAAACTCCCGATGTGGATTTTTTTGCCCCATGCTCTTATGACCTTGGCGTGAGGTCAAAATGTCATAAGTCACATGTCAAGTTCTTCCCATCATTATCCAGGTTAATTTGAACCCACCCGTACCTACCCTTGACATAGGCCAAAATGGCAATACGACTGTCTCAAATCAACGCATTCTATCTATGCAACAGATAAATATTCGGCAGTTACCAATCACTATGCCTTGGCGTGAGGTCAAAATACATAGCTTGAATACTACCGAATATTTAACTGAAATGATGGAGGGCTACGAATGGTTTTGGCGAAACCGTGAACGTAGTGAACTTGATATAATCGATGGAACGAGATAGCTTTTAAAAGGAGTGGTTCAACCTCCGCATTTAAAAGTTGGTTTTTGAAAAGAACCGAGTGGTTTTGAAAGTGTTCCAACGACTTTTACTTGGTTTATTTTCTTGCATTAATTCCAATGTGTCCCATCATTTAATCCTACCATTGCAGAAAACAACCAAAATATGGTGTACGCTTATGCCATCCGCATTCGCCACGGGGCCCCGTCATCACCCGTTAGGTTACTTAACTAATGACAGAGCGGGGGATGGACTAGCGCGGATTCAAAACATAAGCAACACCTAAATAGATATCATATATAGATATATAGCAATGATAGTCAATCCAGATCAAGATGAACACTTTGAATATACTAGGAATCCGCAATTCGTTCAACGAAAAGCGGATTACACGGTCGCGATGAATAGCTAATACCCCACCCAAGACCCCTACGGGTGCGGCAAACTACCCGCCAAGTACCCGAAGCGAAGCAACCTCCCTCAACGACGTGAGTAGGCCACTCGGCACTTCGAGATACCCGGTAGTTTGTGCACCCCACCATGGGTCTATCCTAGGAGCAAAAACAGTAAAAAGAAATTATACAATGACGGCTACAACCCCGACCCGGTTGTGCGGCCAAACAAATAATATTACATCAATTTACATATTACATGAATGAAAGAAAAAAGAAACTCTCATCTCACATCCACCCCGGCTATTCATCCGCGACAATCCACCGAGTTCATATACACAAACCAACAAGCATTACAGATCACAGATATGTATAACCCCCACTAATCGACGTATAGCGATTAGCAGACATTCAATACATATAAACATCACAGATATAACCCTTTAGTCAAAGTACAGGGAAGTTCGATCAAAAATACGGATTTATAACCACCCCAAATACAAATTTCTTTTCTGGAAAATCTGGGCAGAAATAAAATATCTGAAAAATCCCAAAACCTTAACAGAAGAACACTACACCAAACTCGGTCCAGAACCGAGTCAACTCGGCAGCGGTTCCGCGGCAATAAGCATGTTATTGCCGTGGAAACGCGGCGCTTTGAACGGTTCACTGGATCGTCTTTGGTGAGTTTCTTAACAAAACCCTGAGCCGATTTTTGAAGTATGATTTATTATTTTTAGAGCAGAAAAAAATCAACAGAAACTTAGGGTTTTGAAAAACTAGTTTTGCGATTTTTACCGATCAAACTTCTATACACTTTACTAACTAGCTAGTTTATGTTTAGTTAGGCTCTGATACCACTGTAAGTCCACGTTGCCCACCCCGGTGCTTGCGGGGAGGCGGAAACGGTATAAAAATCGGATTTTTATCGAACTAGGCAACATGGACTATCAAAAGGAGGATCTTTGCTAAACAAAAACTAACTACAAAGCTAACTAGTTTTAGCTACATGGAAGAAAGGTTATACCTAGGACTTTATGTCCTTCTCTCCTTGCTCCTTTGGAGTGAAAGATGTGATCTTCTTGTCGCCTTCTCTAGTCGAAGAAGGATCCACCCGAGAGCCTCAACCTTTGACTTCAACTTCAAGTTAGAAGTAACTAAGATGCTAGAAGTGCTAATCCTAGAACCTTAGAAGAGAATAGAGAGTATCTTAGAATGGTTTATCTCAAGCTCAAGTGTTTCTCAACTCATGAGAGGGGAGAGCTAGAGAGAGAGGAAGAGGAGGAGAGAGAATCTATATGATAGAATGAGGAGAAATAATGAACCATTCTCTCATATATGGGTGAATTATGAAAATAGATAATTAGCAAGATAATTGTCATGGTTAATCAAGATTTGACCATTATCATTTCACATTAAATGCAAATTGCAAGGATCAAAAAGTATCTTTTATATGGAATGATGATGGTCAACATGTCAACCTAAGTCAACAAGTCAAGAATGGTCAAATGGTCAACAACCCTAACCATGCACAATTATATTTAACTAATATCAATTAATCATAATACACACATAAGCATTAGGGTTAAGAAAATGACAATGGTCATTAACCCTAATCAAAGTCCTCTCACTCTGTTTCAGTCAACTGTGCATACGCACCCGCATCCGTGATCCGAGGAACACGAATACAATGAGATAAAACCAATCTCAAATCATATACTAGGATCCGGCTTAAACCAAAGCCCGCTAGTATAAGCTGTCCGGACAGCAAACGTGCACAAGTGCGCGGATGTGAACGAACCCTGTCGCAAAACCATGCGACCTCTACTCATTTTGCCTAAAGGCGGATAACTCTCTGTGTGGGACTCTAAAGACTCGACACTACGCTGGCAGTGGGTTTAACCATAGACCGCAAGCGGCACTAGCTGTACGTAACGGTCCCCAGGTAGATGCCGATAAGAAGACTGACGAGGTGAACCCAGTTCAACTCCTACTGAGCCTGAATGTGACAGTCTCCGTACAGTCCGGTCTGTTCGTCTGATACATCGTATGGCGGGCCTAGGGGCGGTAAACGTCAGTCCCCTAATAACGGTACAAGTCGTGTCGGGGTGTAGCCCGGAACACCCTGAGATAACACTGGAAACCTACCAGTATATCTCGCTTGCCCTGGCCAGAGACTACTTGTGTAATGGCTCTCCTGGACACAGCGCGATGTCAACCCCCAATACCGGGAGAGACGAATCCTGTCTAACCGTCACTGCCTCCATGTGCTTTGGGACTGCACCCAAAAACTACCTGTTTGCTCGACTCCTTTGAGCCGTGGTAGGGTAGTAATCAAAGTGCAGTGGGAACACACTCGAGGCGAAGTGACAGTGTCAAGTCAGCGGACTAAGCTGTACTCATGTCACCTGGGAACTGATAACTGACGATAGGTATAATACTAACAACATTTCCTGACGAGTCCTGTCCAGTATACTCATAACCTAACGAGCACCTGCATACTATCTTAAGTACGACGCACTGACGGCTGTGGGACAGGCCGTCTCCCGAGCTGGGATGAGAAGCGCATACGCTAGTCTACTCCGGAGTATCGATGCCCTGTCTCGATAATCCCATGACCAGGGACGTGTAAATAAGGATGTGCTTGTAGATTACCCAGCCCCCACGAGTGTGACTGCCATCACAACGCTGGTAATCAAGCAAAGATCCTAAGGGCTCCACTAATGCGTATAGGTGATATAATAAAAGAAACACATGTACACATTAAAGCAGAGACAAACCAAGTAGCATACTACCATTTCGAGCAAGATTGTCTATACAACTGTGAATATCCCAAGCTTCCATCAAGTAATATACATACTAGTATGATACAGTAATGGCCTCTAGGGCATATGCATTAACATTGAGGAGAGTATTGAGGATAATATTGAGGTTGACCCATTTTTGTTTGATGTGTCGGATTTTCCAATTCATCCTCCTGAACCTTTAACTGTTATATCACCCTCCCTCCTTTCCATCGTTCCGACCATGCAAAAGATCACGCTTGAAGACTGTGAGCTTGAAAAATTTCCCTTTGAATCTGACACAATTCTCACAGCCGATAACACTTACGAGTGTTACACTTTTTCGGACGATGTTGAAGACTCACCGTCCGAGTTTGAGTCCTTAGAATTTTCAGATGATTTAGTTGAACCATCAGACTCGGTTGCTTACAGTCGTTTCGAACCATTCATGGAATCTTTCAAATTCGAGACAAATTACTTAGGTGAGAATGAGACTATCCCTAATTCACTTCCTTTCGTCCTTCCTATCGTTCTGACCTTGCAAGAGACCGTTACGCTTTCATCTCCAATACCAAGTTCGACGTACCCATGTTTGCTCACGAATCTTGAGAGATTTAATCTCATTTTTCCGCGGGTTGATAAGTTAGCACAATCGCTTTTTACACATCGGTCATTACAAATTGTGCTAATTTATACACTCCATCCCCACCCTCAAGTTCGTATTCCCACTTTCTTTGGTTCTTCTAATCTTCCTTTAATAATACCGAGTGTTGATGAATCACAATCCGATATTTTGAGTTCGATAATTTTCAATTGGACCTTCGATGAGAGTTTCGAAGATATTTTCGCCGACGAACTCGCATTCTTAAACGATACTGATTTTGTGATTAATCAACCTCCACTCGAAGAAGTAGAACCACTACCATTTCTTCTTTCCCTCTGCCATTCTCCTCCACCGAGACCGTATACCGTTTCTACCTCCACACGGTCTCGTGTGCTTCTCATTTCTTTTCTTTACACTCCATTCTTTCACCAACCCCATCATTATCACGATAGAATTTTTGAATGGTTGGTGCTAACTTTTGGTCTGTGTAAGGCCTTATATAATTTGATTTTTCTCCTCCCTAACTCTAAACTTTAACGCTGTTTTACTTAAGTTTGGGGGGAACCTTGTTGTATATATATTTTTTTGTTTTTCTTCTAACAATAAAAAAAAATAAAAAAAAATTGTAAATAAATAAACAGGGGAGTGCCGACATTTTGACCCTCTTGGTGTAGCATGACAGTGAGGACACTGTCGAGTTTAAGTTTGGGGGTATGCTCGGTAAGCCTTCTTCCTTCGCATTCATATGTATATTTTTGCATTTGCATACTTATTTGAAAACCCATAAAAATTGAAAATTTCAAAAAATTATAAAAATTAATGTATTCAATTTTGGCCTAATTGACTTGAGATTGACAAATAGGTTGACTGGCTAGGAACAACTAGATCTTAGACTTAGTAAATTAAAAACCCTAAAAATAACCTTTCTTTTAGTTTAACGGTAGAAAATATATGTCTTTGTAGTTTATTTAGAAATAAGCAAATTTTGAGTTCACTTCTTTTGCTAAGTTAAAACAAGGGAAGAGTATTGATGTTTTTATTAAAGTATAAGTTTGAAAAATAATTCCTAGCTTAAGTCTAAATTCTGAAAATGTATACCCTACAATTTGCACAATCACGCACCTTGAAACTTGGAATAGTAGAAGAGACCTTGAAATGCTCTTGTCTAAAGTACTTAGTACAATGAAAAATAAATAAAAAAATACAAGTGTGAATAAAGAAAAAAATGAACACTGGTTTTTGTAATTACTTAAGGCTGCAAAAATAGAAAAAATATTTAGCGAGGGTACTTCATCACCTAGTGCCTTAGACCAACTGGTTTGGGAGTCACTGCTAAAAAGCCTTAGGTGTTACAAAACTAGGAAGTACGCTTTAAAGTGCAAACGTATTTTGTAATCGGTCGTTAGTACCTCAAGAAGTATTAACGGTCGCATGAAGGATGTGTAAGCAAAATTCATTTAAAAATTCACCAATTAATAAGTACTTTGGACAACGGACAGGAGTATGATTGCTTGATTTGAATTTCCAAGTGTAGGGGTGATATATACACACACGTAGGGGTATGTGATCGGGATTTAGATAAGAGAGATGAATGAAGAATAGAACTTGTATCTTTAGTAGAGTTGATAAAAATTCCTAAGTGGAGATGGAACCCTAGAAGGAAATCTTAAAAGATGCCGAAAGCTAAGTAGGTCTGCAGAACATATATAATTTTAAGTTAAATGATAAGCAAGTGTGAAGAATATGGGTGGATAATTTACGAGTCGACGATAATAGAATTTCTTGTTAGAAAACCTAATTGGAGAATAAAAGTCGAAAAGCCGAATTGATAGGATTTTGTGGGTAGTATCCACTAAAAACCCTCAGGAAACAACACTCCTCCTACTAGGGACACCTAGAGATTTAACAGCTTGTTGCACGCGCTCAGTGCAATCGCGTTTCCCTGCGAAAGTGAGGTTAGGTTTTTGTCGAGAATAAAACTAAGTTTGCTCGAGGACGAGCAAAAGATAAGTTTGGGGGTATTTGATCATATCATAATATTGCATTATTATATTCCCCATTCTTATGCATTTTACAAATAAACAGGTGCTTTTGACCCATGTCTGCTACATAGTACAGGTTACAGGTTCTTGGAGCAAAAACAGTGAAAAAGATAAAAGACGATGCAAAAGTGAGACTACGACCAACAAATAGAAGGATCTTGATCAAGCCTACACAAAAGATTAGTTCACAAAGTACAAGGAAACACAAGGTCTAAGATTACAAAGCGAACGGTTAAAAGTCCACTGCAATTGTTCACTGGGAGATCTGGAAGAAACCTAGAAGCCATTTTGATAAAAGTACTAAAAAAGTAGGAAGAATAAAAAGCCCAGAACAAGCACAAAAGTTTTCAGCAGATGAGCCTACTATTGGGCCGCGGAACTGCGGCCCAACCCTTGTTGCGGCCGCGGTTCCGCGGCCATCTAAAGCCCGGAGATGAAATATGTTTTACCATAATTCAAGTCTGCTCTGACTAGTCAACCTAGGGGTATTTTGGTAAATGCAGACGTGAGGCAATTGTAAACCTAGGGTTTTCTATGTCCTATAAATAGAAGCCTAATTCCTTGTATTAGTTTATGCCTCCCTTCATTAATAAAATTCAGATTTCTTTTGGAGAGCATCAATTTGTAAGTTCTTTATTTTCTGCCCTAGGTTAAATTTCTATTCTTACCCTGGTTAAATTTAATTCCTTGCCCTAGTTAGATCTTTTATTCTCCACCCTAAATAAATGTTCTTCAATTCCCTAATGAGCGAGTAGTCTCCTCGCTTGTTAGTTTTAGATTTGGGGAAGGTTTGAGAGATGAAGATCTCTCACCCCTTTCTTGCCCATCATATATAATTAATAGGACTATATGCATACATGCACATACCGCTCCCTACGGCACCCTATCCCTCGAGGTAGCGGTGATACCGTAGTATAAAGGCCTGGTTGTGATTGTTTTCCATGGAGGTTAGGGTAAGAATTGATAAAGGAAGGACAAGAACCTAGAGGAAGAAACATCTTTCCAAATGATTCTAATCCCCTTTATTAATAATTACCATAACTCCTAATAAGGTCTTAATATGGGTATAGAAAGCAGTGCGATTTATAGACTTTCCAAAATTAACCGAGACCTAACCCCAGCAAGATTTAGATATAGATTAATTCAGTTTTTAGATTAAATCAATCCGACGCCCATCGGAATTAACTCGTAAGAGCGATTAGGAAATTCACAACATCCCTGTAGACCGACCCGTACTCACCGGCTAGCTACCAAGCGACGCCGTTCTTGATTGCGGTTACTAGATATTTTTGAGATCAATCACTTGCCGAGCGGTCTGTTTGAAGGGTACGCCTTGGTTGAAGCCTGTCAAGCGCAAGAACGGCACCATGCCAGACTTCTTTCTCCCCTTTGGTCTCCATGGATTGATAGAAGAGGATCGCCTTTTCATCTCTCCGCTTAGGAGGAACGTAGAAGGTTTGCAACTCTTGCATACCGTATGTATCAAGCGCATCAATTTCCCTGTAATGCTGCTGCGGAACTATGGTGATTTTCAAACTCTGATCAGCTTCAGCGAAGGTCTGCATTGACGGGCGAACGGAGAACACTACGTTGGCATCGTCCTCAGAGTCACTGCCAAAGACCAAAATAGGAGTAGATGGTCCTGTCCTGTTGCCTTGGGGTTGCCCCGAGTAGACTATTTCTTCATCTTCCTCGGTATCGCTCCCAAAGATCGGGATAGTCGCGACGGCTTTTTTTTTTATCCTCCGGTTTATGACATCTTTCCGTGTCTTCGAAGTCTGGTAAGAAGTACTTGGTGTCTTCATATTTGCGGACTTCATTTACGGTCTCTCCTGTAACTGTGTACTCGAGGCCGTCTTTGAAGTACATCATACGCTGATGTTGTGTAGAAGGGATGATGTTGTACTCATGTAACCAAGGCCTGCCGAGCAAAGCGTTATAGCAAGTCTTGGCATCGATGACATGAAATTTGATGTCAGTGACGAGCATCCCGAAGCGTAACGTTGGTATTATAGACCCGAGCGTCCGTGATGACTGCGAGTCGAACCCAGATATGGTAATTTTGTCCCGAGCCAAGTGCTAAACGTTCATGCAGATCTCTTTCAGCACTTTCACGTTGAGAAGGTTGACATAGGACCCGTTGTCGACGAGGATCTTGCCTATCTTAATGTCGTGGCAGTACCCGGTGACATATAAAGGACAGTTATGCTCGCACGTTCCGAGGAGAAGATCTTCATCGCCAAATGTGATGTCAGTTGTATGAACCTTTGCCAGCTCGTCCTTCATCTTTTCTTACACAAAGAAAGCTTGGAACTGATCAAGCTCTTGCAGTGTCTTGATTAGAGAATCTCGTACTTCTTTGGACAGGAGGGAGCATCCAGTATGCTTAGTTGTGAGGGTATCTTCCTCAGGTGTGCCAGGACATTGTAATCCACCTTGTTTTCTTAGGCGAGTCTTTAGCTGCGAACTCTTTGACAACTCTATCATCGAGGGTGATTTCCTCAGGGATTTTTTCCTTTCCCTGGTCTCTTTTGTTTGAATCCTTGTTTGTAGACCCGAGGTTCTTTTCAAGCAACGTATGGTTACGCAGCTGAATGGTCTCGCAGTTCTTCTCCCCTTCTTCTTTTCCAGAGGTAGATTCTTTGAAGAGAGGGTCGAGGGTTATTTCTTCATCAGAATCGCTCCCGAAGGTAAGAACTTGAGGTTTCCTGGTATCAACCATATAACAGTTGACAGTCGTTTTTCCGCGCTCATCTGTCGCACTTTTTCGCTGTCGAAGAGCTTCGCGCTTCATCCGCTTGAAGTGTTGTCGGTGGGCAACGTATCCCTGCCACCACTTCTTGAAGGCATTGCACTCTTCAGTGGGGTGTGTGACCCTCCGATGGTATAAGCAGTAGTTCGGATATACATTCGCTTCATCGAGGCACGTACTCCCGGGAGTATTTCCTTTGAAAGGTGGCAGTTTCATTCCCATTGACAGGGCTTTGGCGAACCGTTTTCCCGTATTAGACCTGCTTTTATCTGCCGCAGGTGTGCTTCGATCTGGTTGGAGTACTTTGTGACTCTTCCTCACTGCAGCTTCTTCATCCTAACGCCGACGCTTGGCATTTTCGTATACGGCCATTTCACGCTCTCGGTTAGCTTTGCTCATTTGAAGAGCTTCGTTTAGCAGCCTGTCAATCAAGTCGTCTGACGGCTCCAGGAATTTTTGCACCGGTCTTGCCCCCAGCTTCTTCGCGCCGTTTTCTGACTCCGAAAGGGTCTCTTCATTTTTTAACGACGAATGAGAGACCATGTGGCAACTCGCTGCATAATCCTCGGGTTCTTTTGACGAGTCGTTCCCCTCATCATTGTCACCGTCTCCGTTCTCAAGGATATGGTTGAGAAACTCTTTGAGAGTGACTAGGGTCCGCACCTTCCGGTTGTACTCCTCCAGTTCGTCGATGTATTTTTACAGGTCTGTACGCTTGTTATCAGGATGTATGAGCCTCTTAGTCTTCTTCTTTTTCTTTGAAGACTTCGAAGGCTTGGCTTGGAGGTCTTGCCCCTTGTTAGTAGTTTTCGGCCTTGGGTGCGGTTTAAGTATCCCCTTAATGATCTCGGGCTCCAGCGGGCTTTTCCATTTGATCGCTGGATATGCTTGAAGATCCTTCAGCATTCTTTTAGTTTTAGCTGAAAGGACCACTTCCTACGGGGATTTTTCTATAAATGATCATGATGCCCCCGGCGTATCCACCTTTTTAGGAGCGTGCTGCTGCGGCGGGTTTACCTTCCAGTTTTCGGACAGCGCGGACTTGCCCTGTTGGTATTGGTCCTCAACCCAGTTTTTGAAGACGTAGCAATCTTCGATTGGGTGACCCATCACTCTGTGGTAGGGGCAGTAGTTGGGACTATTAACGTCGCCAGGCTGCAGTGGGCGTATTGGATCCGGCAGAGTGATGAGCCTGTTGCGCACCGCCAGTTCAAACAGTCTCCTCGTTTTATCCCGGGGAAACGAGTAAGGACGTCTCAACTTCTCTTCGAGGGATCGGCGTGTGTTGCTTTGGCGAGCAACCGGTTTTGGGTCACTCGGTTGTTGTTGAGCGTTGGCAACGAAGGTCGCTTTCCCTTTGCCCTTTTCATTCCGGAGATCCGTTTTTGAAGAGGACGGCCTATGGCCCATCTGGTCCATTTGAGCCAGCTTGTCGATCAAAGCCTGGAAAGTGGTCGGCTTGAAGGACATCATAAACTGGGATATAGTCGCCTGAGGATCGAGGGTCCCTACAAACATGCCTACGGCAGGAGCTTCTTCGATGCGTTGTTCGCATTTTGACCATAGGTTCCGCCACCGAATTGCATATTGAACCCAGGTCTCTCCTGGCTTCACCCTGGCATTGATTAATGCCGTGATTGGGGTGCGCTCGCTTGCGCTCGCGAACCATTGCATGAATAGTAGCTCCATTTCTGTAAATGTTTTGACGAATCATTTGGGAGCTCGGAGTACCATTCAAATGCCGTCTCCGACAAGCTGCCAACAAACTGGCAAAGCAGCAGTTTATCGTCGCCTCCAGTATTACCGCATAAAGCTCTGAATTGAGCAACGTGCTGGTGTAGATTGCCCGTCCCCTTATACATATGGAACTTAGGGATCGTATGCCCTGGCGGGTACTTGATTTGATCGTACCAACCTAGATAAGGTCGTCCCATTCTGACGACTTGGCCTACCGCTTCACTCGCTTGATGAGCTCGTATTTGTTGAGCTATGTAGTCATCAAGGGCAGCCTTGGAAATTGTCTCTTCTTGGGCTGCTAAGACAGCCGAAGGAGGGTTTGACGTTTCCCCTCTGTCGTCTTCGATGATTATCGAAGGGTCTTCAGCCGGAGGTTCCGGCTGGATCATCATCCCCACCATGTCTTGGAACAGAAGCGCCATTGTTTCATATTAGCGGCTTGTTCTGCGGCCTCCTTATCTTTCCTTTCCAGCACCCTCCGCAGGAACTCGGTGTCGGTCTCCTGATCTTGGCGCTATTCGGACGATACTTCTGGGCTTTCTTTCTGCCCAGTGAGTGTGGCCATCTTTGTCAGCATCTCCTGGAGCTTTTGTTGTTGCTCTTAAGCTTTTGTCACATACCGTGTGAGTGGTCGATGACCCGTGGAAGTACGGCTTTCTTCTTTCCCGGAAGCCATGTACACCGTGTGTACGATCATGCCCCCAGACTTGGGACGTTTGGGTCCATCACCCTTGGGATTTGCCGCCGGTGGTGGTAGATTCTCTGGCCTTCTCTTTTTGTGAGAAGTCTAAGTCGAAGGAGCTATTGTAATAGGTGCCTGAGAAGTCCCTCGCTGCATGCTAGAGGGATGACTTCCCTCTTGTCAAACCTTCATTTTCTCCGGTCGATGAGAATAGTTCTTGTTGATCACAGAATCCTGAACTTTCTGCCAGACTCCGTGGATTCGGGAGGACAGCCGCTGAGGCGGCTGTTCCGGCTTCACCTGTACCATGTTTTTACCATGTTGAGGCGACTTCTTCAGTACAGCGGTTGGAGAGTTCTTTTGCACCCTCCTGAGCAGATCAAAGCTATTCCCAGTTGGAACAGCAGCGTCAATTTCCACCATTGGAGCTGGTGGAGTAAATCCAGAGGGGGAGTTTCCCCCAGCTCTTCTCACCCGGCGTCAGTGGTGACGTCGAGCATGTATTGCCGATGGGACCACCTCAACTGTGGAAGCAGCTCCGTCGTGCCCCCTGCTTTGATGAGAGGCCGCTATTGGTGTCAGCCTGTTGAAGACTGACGTCCGTTGAGAGGGGACGGTCAATCTTTCGAAGGCCGACCTTTTGATAGGGGAAGCAGTATTGGTGACTTCGCCAGAAGCAGGAGTTGGAATGGCCATTCTTGCAAAGACCGATCCTTAAGCAGGAGAATCCCTTCTGACGACTTCGTCTGCCGGAACTGGAATGGCTATCCACTTCGGGATAACCCATTCAGGTATCGTGAACCTTTTTCCGGGCCCACTTGAGCTGCAGCACAGCCTGTTAAAGACTGAGGCGTTAGAATTGGATGACCCGTTGAGAGGGGCCATGGAGATTGCAAGTCGATCGAAGACCGACTTCTTAGGAGCTTCTTGTGATGGCACTGGGGCACTGAAGCTTGCTGGCTGGGTCATGGTCCCAAAAAACAATCCAGTGGTGGCCTGGGTCACCTGTTCCACTGGCATTGCAAAGATGGAAACCGTTTGGGGCCCATAAGTCACTCCTCCGACGGGGACGGAGTGGAAGTTGCTGTTGCAGTTGGTGCGGCTGGAAGCCATCGATGTTATCTTTCTGCACAAGAGCAAGACACCAAATCTTAGTACCATGAATCCAAGGGCAACCATATTAAACCGCGATTTGTTTGCGAACACGACACACGAAGTGTGGAGTGGAAAGAGGAAAAGGTCCCACCGGGCGTGCCAGAATCTGTTCACCGCCGAAAACAGAGACGAACCGCGTAGGGGTCGTCTTGCCTGAATTTGGGGGCAGATGCTATTTAGGTTTATCCGTCCACCTCTCCGAAGATGCCAAGTTGATTTATGGCACCATGTATCGGAAGTTTGGACGGATGCGGCCGTTGTAGCAGACTTCGTCAGATTCCTCCTCGTTGTGAGAGGTTTTTGATTGTGGGGACGCTCTTCCCTGGAGGCGTAAGCCCCTACAGTTAATTACGTTACCGCGTAGCAATAACCACTTTCTCCTGCTCCAGAAGGTCACTTCGTGTCGTGTATGTTTGTTTTATTTTTTGTTGCCCGTGGATTGTATACGGAGACTAATTTATGTTGTCGCCCGTAGAGCGTGGATTAGTCCAAATCCGTATATTCTTATATTTGGGTTTGGATTGATTTAAGGATCATTAATCTCGTTTGAGATTAAGATCAACTTAAATGTTTGTTGATGATACGTTAGTCTAATTTTAGACTAAGATCTACTCAACAGGATTTTGAGATCATTCAGACCCAACAAAATAGCATTTGGGCTCTATTGCTTTAGTTTAAGGACGTTTCGGTCCGTTGTTAGTTTAAGAACGTTTCGGTCTATAGCTAGTTTAAAGACGTTGCGGTCCGTTGGGATGTTCTCATCGGTTTGGGAGTGCACCAAGAGTTGTTAGTTGTCAGGACCCTCCACCTCTCTGAAGACGTTGAAGAATTACAATGACATGTATCAGCTGTGTGGAGAGATATACCCTTGAACCAAATTCCAGATTGAGGGGAGAGATCATGGTGGACCATCTAAGAATCATTAGTCATTTTTGAAAGACTAAGATTAACTTAGGAGATGTGTGATGGAAATCGTTCTGGTCAATTAGTTTAGGAAGTCATGAGCATAGAGGCTCAGTCTATTTAGAGATCCAAGATATTTTAATCTCAAGAAGACTTATCCAATTTGGGGCTGAAATTGGCTTCTTATAGTGGTAAACACTAATATATGCTCGGTGCTCACGTGCTCTCATGTGAGTCTCTAAAGCGGTGTTAAATATTGAAATTTGGGGCGCTCACGTGTGGCACGTGAGGCGCCTGAAAGTTGGCGCTGTACACTTGGGTCCAAATCCCCATCTGTATATAAGTGTTAAACACTTAATTCTTATGGCTATCACGTGTGAGCACGTGAGGCGTCCCAGAGTTGGGCACTGCTTCTTTGGGTTTATTCCCTCATCCTTTCGTAAGTGCTAAGAACTTAGCTCATATAGTGCTCACGTGTGGACACGTGAGGTGCTCAAAATGTGAGCGTTGTCTTTGGATTTTTCCCTATTTCCATTTAAGCAACTGTTTGGAGGTCACGTGAGAACACGTGATTCGATCTCAGTCATTCCTTTTTATTCATCGGAGGTACTCACGTGGGAACACGTGACCAGTCTTTTCTTTTATATGCATAGAGATTTTGATCTGAGTTTTAAGAATTGCAGGTCCCTTGTTTTATAAGAATTAAATTCTTTTATAGGGTTAAACCCTAGTTTTATCAGAAGAATTAAATTCCTATATATTTTTAGAAGAATTAAATTCTTTAGACTTAGTTCTTTCCCCTAAGTTTTGAATCTGCATAACAGAATCTCCCCGATGAGAATTAAATTCTCAACTTTTGGGGAGATCTACTTCTGCAGACCTCAATCAGAGGAAGAACTAAGTTCTTGTATGAAGGGTTAAACCCTTAAAGAAGAGATAGGATAATCTCTGTACTTTCTTCTTACCTAGGATTTTGTTTAAGAGGGGATTTTCTTCCTTTAGAGAATTGAATTCTCTTTTTTTTTCTTTTTTTCTTTTGTTTTTTCAAAGCTTATGGGGGGTCTCTCCTCGTTCTCTCCTCGCTTCTATTTATACGAGAAGAACAAGAATCAATTATTTAAGAGAATCTCTCATTGAGAGATCATGATTGATTTCATTATCTTTTAGATCAATCGGTGAATTTTATTCACCGTTGGATTTTTTAATCCAATGGCTCTTTGTTTAACAGAGAAGATTTCTCATTTTTTAACCAAATTAGGAAATATTTTCCTAAGATAGAATTTTATTCTATCAAACGATCACCGTTGGATCTTTGATCCAAAGGCCTTTCGCTTAACAACAGACGAGATGTTTCTGTTTTAATGAAGATCAGGGATATATTTTCCATATATATAATTTAATTCTATCAGATAGTTTAGAAAGATTTAAGGAAATAATTTCTAAATAGGATTTTGATCCTTTTATTTAGAATTTAATTCTATCAGCTTGGAAGGTGATTAGGAACAATCACTTGTAGCACGTGACCCCCACGGAATTAAACTTGTTTGCTTATATGCAACAGCCTAACAAAAGGCATCACATGTTAACACGTGAACTTCTCTGGCCTGCTATTTGTTTTAATATGGAGCCTATGTAAGTCGACGTTACTCACCCCCATGGGTTTGCGGGGAGGCGGAATAGGTAAAAAATGATTTTTACAAACAAGGTAACATCGACTATGCATAAGGATCTTTACTAAACCCTAACTAACAAACTAACTAGGAGTTGTAACTACTATGTAAGATGATTATACCTCAAGCTACAAGTCCTTCTTCTCCTCTTTGATGTGAGCTCCTTGGAGTGGTAGTGGATGCGCCTCCTCGTCGGGTTCTCGAAGTCAAAGAAGATCCACCCGAGAGTTCCAATCTTGAGCTAAACCTCCAAGTTGAGGTAACTAGATCACTTGGTGTGCTAAGCAAAGTAAGCTAGAGTGAGTAGAGAGTGATTTGAGTGGCTTAGTCTCACTAACCCTTGATTCTCAACTCATAAGATACTAGGGTTTTTAAGAGGAAGAAGGAAAGAGCAAGCTTGAGGAGAGAGAATGTATTTGTGATAATGATAATTGATAAATAGGATGGCTCCTTGATATGACAATAAGCATGGCATGAAAATAATATTTTAACAAAAATATGTAGGTCTCAAAATATCTAGAGTCAATCCAAGTCAAAATGTCAACCCAAAAAGCCATGCCACTAAATTATCAATTACCAAAAATAATAAAACCTTTCCTCCACCTCATATTTGTTTTGACCAAGTCAATGGTCAAAACCCTAATGAGGTGTCTCCTTCTATACCTCCTCCCATCCGTATATACATACCTGCATCCGTGTTCCAAGAAACACGAATACTATGAGACGAAGCTAATCTAATAATCAAATACTAGGATCCGGCTTAAACCAAAGCCCACTAGTATTGTCCGCTCAAACACCACACGCGCACAAGTACACGTATGTGATCGAACCCTGTCGTAAAACCTTACGACCTCTACTCGTTTCGCTCGAAGCTGGGAAACCCTCTGTGTGGGACTCTAAAGACTCGACAGTACTCTGGCAGTGGGTTTAACCACAAGCACGTCAGTGGTACTAGCTGTACGTAACGGCTACTCAGGTATCTGTCGATAAGAAGGTCAACGAGCAAGCTCATCCAAACTCCTACTGAGCCTGTCTGTGGCAATTTTCGTACAGTCCGGTCTGTTCGTATAAGAGTATCGTATATTGGGCCTAGGGGCGGTAAACGTCAGACCCCTAATAGCGGTATAAGTCATGTCGGGGTGTAGGCCAAAACACCCTGAGAAACTACTGGAATACCTACCAGTAAATCTGACTTGCCCTGGCCAGGGACTTTTTGTAATGGCTTTCCAAACACGGCGCGATATCAACCCCAATACCGGGAGAGACGAATCCTATCTAACCGCCACTGCTTCCAAGTGTTTCGGGACTGCACCCAACTACTACCTGTTTACACGACTCAGCAGAGCCGTGGTAGGGTAGTAATCTAAGAACAGTGGGAACACACTTGAGGCGAAGTCGCAGTGTCAAGTCAATGGATTAAGCTGTACTCATGTCACCTGGGAACTGCTACCTGACGATAGGTATAGTACCAACCAGCAGTTCCCAACGAGTTCGTCCAGTGTAACTTATAACCCAATGAGCACCTGCATACCATCTCCAGCATGACGTACTGATGGCTGTGGGATAGACCATCTCCCCTGCTGGGATGAGAAGCGTATACACTAGTCTACTCTGGAGTATCGATGCCCTATCTTAATAATCCTACGACTAGGGACCTATATAAGGATGTGCTTGTAGACTACCCAGCCCCCACTAGTGTGTCTGCCATCACAACGCTGGTAGTCAAGCAAAGATCCTAAGGGATCTATCAATATGTATTAGCGATATATTAAAAGAAATATATACACATATTAAGATAGATACAAACCAAGTAGCATACTACTATATCGAGCAAGACTGTCATAAATCCGTGTATATATCCCAAGCTTCCAAAATGTAATATACAAGCTAGTACTATACAATAATGGCCTCTATGGCATATTACACTAACAATCTCCCACTTGCACTAAGGCCATGTGCTGGCATATCGCAGACCTATCATCTCGAATAGCCTCTCGAACTGCGTCTGAAGGATGGCCTTTGTGAATGGATCTACAGTGTTGTCCTCTGTAGCAACTCTCCGAACCTCGATCTCCCGGCGATCCACGATCTCCCTGATCAGGTGATACCGCCTTAAGATGTGTCTGGACTTCTGATGGGACCTGGGTTCCTTTGTTAAAGCTATAGCCCCGTTGTTATCACAACACAGAGGTATTGGATCAACAATAGACGGAACCACCTGAAGTTCTGTTAAGAACTTCCTCATCCAGACTCCTTCTTTTGAGGCATCAGAAGCTGCGATATACTCCGCTTCCATCGTCGAGTCAGCAACGGTGTCCTGCTTGGAACTCTTCCAACAGACCGCCCCTCCATTAAGGGTAAAGACATAACCTGACATGGACTTGGAGTCATCCTTGTCACTCTGGAAGCTGGAGTCAGCAAAGGCCTCGATCTGGAGGATTTTTCCGCCGTAAACCAAGAACATTTCCTTAGTCCTTCTTAGGTACTTGAGAATGTTCTTTACTGCTATCCAGTACTTCTCCCCAGGGTTTGACTGATACCGGCTTACAACGCTCAGTGCGTAAGCTACATCTGGTCTGGTACACAGCATCGCATATATTATAGAGCCTACCGCTGAAGCGTAGGGTATAATAGACATGCGATCCTTTTCCAAATCAGTCTTGGGAGACATCTCTTTGGAGAGGGTGATTCCGTGACAAGCCGGTAAATTACCACGCTTAGAATCTTCCATACTGAATCTTTTCAGTATGGTGTTGATGTACCTGGACTGTAAAGTTCCAACATCCTCTTAGATCTATCACGATAGATCTGGATCCCCAAAATGTAAGAGGCATCACCCAGGTCTTTCATGGAGAACCTGTGTGACAAGAACCCTTTGACAGATTGTAGCATTGGAATGTCATTTCCTATCAAGAGAATGCCATCAACGTACAAGACGAGGAATACAACAGTTCGTGCTACAATCTTACTATAAATGTATGGCTCATCTGGATGTTTAATAAAGTCAAATTCTTTGACCGTTTCATCAAAACAGATGTTCCAATTCCGCGATGCATGCTTAGTCCATAGATGGATTTAAGCAACTTGCACACTTTCCCGCTGCTCCCACTCTGAATGAAACCCTCTGGCTGGTCCATATAGACACATTCTTCTAAATTTCCATTTAGAAAAGCGGTTCTTACGTCGATCTGCCAAATCTCATAATCGTGGAAGGCAGCAATGGCAAGAAGGATCCGAATGGATTTGAGCATAGCCGCTGGAGAAAAGGTTTCTTCATAGTCCAAACCAGGTCTTTGACGAAAACCCTTTGCAACAAGTCTAGCCTTATAGGTTTCAACATGTCCATCTACACCAATCTTCTTTTTGAAAATCCATTTGTAGCCTACGGGTTTTACGCCTTCTAGAGCAATGTCCAAAGTCCATACTTTTTCGGTGTACATAGACTCCATTTCAGTCTGCATTGCATCCAGCCATCTTACCGAGTCAGTGCTCTGAATGGCCTGCTGGAAGTTAGTCGGCTCATCATTATCAATGATGCAATCCTCTCTATCCTCGTCTATGAGAAAACCGTAGTATCTCTCAGGCGGATGAGACAGCCTACTACTCCTGCGGAGAGGTGCAAGAATGTCCTGTTCTTTTGAAACTTCTGGTTCCACCAAGCTTTCAGTAATAGCTTATGGTTCTAGAATTTCTTCCAGTTCTATTGCGCTCCCACTTGTTTCTTTTTCTAAAAACTGATTTTCCAAAAAGTGGGCATGACGAGAAACAAAAACCTTTTGTTCCTCTGCGTAATAAAAAAGATACCCCCTAGAGTTCTTTGGGTATCCCACAAACTTACACAGTACTGATCGTGCCTCGAGTTTGTCTGCATGCTGCTTTTTAACAAAAGATGGACATCCCCATATCTTCAGATACTGAAGATAGGGTTTCTTCCCACTCCACATCTGATATGGTGTGGTAGGCACAGTCTTGGTAAGAACCTTGTTCAAAAGATATGCAGCTGATTCTAGTGCATAGCCCCAGAATGATCGGGGTAACTCAGCGTTACTCATCATGGAATGTACCATATCTAATAGGGTTCGGTTCCGTCTCTTCGATACACCGTTGTACTGTGGTGTGTATGGAGGAGTAAGCTGAGAGAGAATTTCATTCTCTTTTAGATAATCCAGGAACTCGGCAATCAAGTATTCACCACCTCGATCAGATCTCAGTGTTTTGATACTTTTGCCGGTTTATTTTTCCACTTCATTCTTATATTCTCGGAATTTCTCAAAGGCCTCGGATTTATGTTTCATCAAGAAAATATGTCCATACCTAGAGAAATCATCCGTAAAAGTAATGAAATAGGAATAACCACTTCTTGCATATGTAGACATTGGAACACACACGTCGCTGTGTATGAGTGCCAAGAGCTCACTCTCTCTTACTCTATGTCCAGTGAACGGAGTCTTTGTCATCTTTCCTTTGAGACATGATTGACAAGTTGCATAAGATTGATATTCGAACGGATCCAAATAACCTTCTTTATGTAACTTGGTCAACCTTGTATCGTTGATATGACCTAGTCTACAATGCCATAAGAAAGCCTGATTTGTTTCCGGAGACTTTCTTTTAAGTGTGTTCTGGATATTGAAAATTTGTAGTTGGTTTAATACGAGTACCTGACCCAATCAGACCATGATTAAGATGGATGTTTACAACATCGCTTACAAAAGTAAAATCATAATCTTCTTTGGATAACAAAGATACAGAAATGATATTACAAGTCAAACTAGGTACACAAAAACAGTTGCGCAAAACCAAAATATGTCCACTCGTCAATCCAAGGTGATATTCCCCTACGGACACAGCATCCACGCTCGCTCCGTTAGCAACCCTGAGGGTCATATCACCGGTCTTCAGAACTCTATGGCTTCTCAGTGCCTGCAAAGAATTGCATATATGAGATCCTGATCCGGTATCCAATAGCCAGGAAGTAGATTTGATCGACAGACGGTTTTCAATTACAAACACACCTGAACCCGAAACTACAACTTGCCTCGGGTCCTGGTTCTTGGCCTTCCAAGCCTTGCAATCTTTCTTCCAATGGCCCTTTCTATGACAGTAGAAGCATTCTTCATTTCCTACTGTTGGCCCCACCACTTTTGCCTTGCCCCTTGCTTCCACCTTACTAACACCTCCTTTCGGCTTGGTGGGGGCCTTCTTCTTCTTTACTTTAGCTTTCGCCTTGGACCTAGAAGAGGAAGCACCACCAACAAACAGAGCGGGTGTTTCCCTGGCTTTCTGCAGGGTGCCCTCTGCACTTCTCAACATGTTGAGGAGTTCCGGAAGTTCAACTTCTTTACTTTGAATATTAAAATTCAAGATAAACTGGGCGTAGGTGGAAGGAAGGGACTGGAGAATCAAGTCTGTATACAGCTCATTCTCTAACGTGGTCCCGAGGTCCGCGAGCTCCTCAATGTAGCCAATCATCTTAAGGACGTGTTCCTCTACAGATGATCCGACGGCCAATCTCGCTTGAAATAGCTTCTTCGAGGTCTCGTATCTTGCGATATGAGATTGCTCTCTATATAATTCCTTAGTATGGAGGAATATGGATTCAAGATCCATATTCTCGTGCCGCCGCTGGTATTCATTATCCATGGAGGCCAGCACGAGGCACTTGGCCTTCGCGCAGTCAATCTCCCAGGACTTGCGGATTTCCTTATCCGCGACACTGGATTCTGGACCTGGGATGGCGGGGGCTTTAGTAGTAAGGACATACCCCAACTTGTCATAAGTGATTTCCATCTTGACATTCCTGAACCAATCTTTATAGTTTGTCCCTGTCAATATATTTTTATCTAATAGTAACTTAAGGCCCGTAATGTTTGGTCGCTGCAATTAGGAGAGAGAGAGAAGAAACACTTTAGCATGATGCTCTTGTAAGTTTAGAATGGTTTTTAGTTTATCTAAACAGGATGGCTCCCACTGTTTCTCGAATCTTTACTCAAACCATAAAAGAAGAATTAGTCAGGATTAATCTCACCGTACAATTCTTGCTTAACCGTTCAGCCAGGCCGGTGTCGGTACTTCGAGTGAGGTTTTACGACGCTTTCGTAAAGTTCCTTAATTAAATAATCCCTTTTCCCTAGGGGCGTAGCCCCGCTAACACCTTTCTAGACACTTACTTGGTTTATAGCATTGATCGTTAAGTGAAAAAATCTCTCGAGGAGTAGCATATACTCACAGTAGGATCGGGATCTAAATATCATCGTGTGATAAAGTCGAAGGAATCATATCAAAATTATCACACTCCAAATGGTATGCAACACTAGCAAGTTTCAGTTTGTTTAGAAACTCCCGATGTAGATTTTTGCCCCATGCTCTTATGACCTTGACGAAGGCCAACATATCATAAGCCACATGTCAAGTTCTACCCGTCATTATCCAGGTTAATTTGAACCCACCCATACATACCCTTGACGAAGGCCAAAATAGCAGTACGACTGTCCCAAACCAAATCTATCTATGCTACAGATGAATATTCAGCAGCTACCAATCACTATGCCTTGGCGAAAGTCAAAATACATAGCATGAATACTATTGAATATCCGACTGAAATGACAGAGGGCTACGAATAGTTTTTGCGAAACCGTGAACGTAGTGAACTTGATATAATCGAAGGAACGTGATAGCTTTTAAAATGAGTGGTTTAAGCTCCGCATTTTAAAAGTTTTGTTGTTTTGAAAAACCGGGTGGTTTTGAAATTGTTCCAACGATTCAACTTTGGTTTGTTTGCTTAGTATTAATATAATGCAGTCCCATCAAAATCCTACCATTGCATAAAACAACGAAAATACAACGTACGCTTATGCCATCCGCATTCGCCACGGGGCCCCGTCATCACCCGTTAGGTTACTTAACTAACGACAGAGCGGGGACTGGACTAGCGCGGATGTAAAACATAAGCAACATCTACTAGATATCATATATAGATATATACATTCATCAGACGCAATGATAGGCATTCCAGATCACAGATGAACACATTGGATATACTAGGAGTTCGCGTTTCGTTTGAGCCTGTAACGAAAGACGGATTCAACGGTCGTGATGAATAGCCAAACCCCACCCTAGACCCCTACGGGTGCGGCAAACTACCCGCCAAATACTCGAAGTGAAGCAACCTCCCTCAACAAAGTGAGTAGGCCACTCGGCACTTCAAAGTACCCAGTAGTTTGTGCATCCCACCTTAGGTCTATCCTAGGAGCAAAAACAGTAAAAGAAATAATACAACGGTGGCTACAATCTCAGCCCGGATATGCCCCGCAAAAATAATATTACATCACTTTACAAATTTTACATCGAATGAAAGAATGAAAACCCTCATCTCACATCCCCGGCTATTCATCACGACGATCCAACAAGTTCATATACACAAACCAATATAATTATCACAGAAATGTGCAACCCCCAACTAACCGACATATAGCAATTAGCGGAAGTTTACAAACACATTTATCACAACACAGATAAAATCCGATTAGCCAAAGTTCTTAGAATTTCGATCAATAACCAAATTTGAATCTACTCCAAGTACAACACTGTACACGAAAATTCCTGAGCAGAAACAAAATATCCCAAACAACACAAAACAACACATTTGACCACTAGAAGAAATTTGGACCAACTCGGAGTTGACTCGTCCGCGGAACGGCGGCAGAACGCTTGGTTCTGCCGCAGTTCCACGGTGGTCTCACCGAGTTAGGTGCCTAAATTTCTTCAGTGATCTACAAAAACCCTGCACGTATTTTTCAGGTCCCTGAAAATATTTTTAGACCAGATTTTAAATTCGACAGAAAGTGCAAAAAATTGTCGTGTTTTCAGGATTTTTCCGTGATCTAAGTTCTAAAGACTTTGCTAACATGTTAGTTATGGTTTAGCTAGGCTCCGATACCACTGTAAGTCGACGTTACTCACCCCATGGGTTTGCGGGGAGGTGGAATAGGTAAAAAACGATTTTTACAAATAAGGTAACATCGACTATGCATAAGGATCTTTGTTAAACCCTAACTAACAAACTAACTAGGAGTTGTAACTACTATGTAAGATGATTATACATCAAGTAACAAGTCCTTCTTCTCCTCTTTGATGTGAGCTCCTTGGAGTGGTGGTGGAGGCGCCTCCTCGTCGGCTTCTCGAAGTCAAAGAAGATCCACCCGAGAGTTCCAACCTTGAGCTAAACCTTCAAGTTGAGGTAACTAGATCACTTGGTATGCTAATCAAAGTAACCTAGAGTGAGTAGAGAGTGATTTGAATGGCTTAGTCTTACTAACCCTTGGTTCTCAACTCATGAGACACTAGGGTTTTTGAGAGGAAGAAGGAGAAAGTAAGCTTGAGGAGAGAGAATGTATTTGTGGTAATGATAACTGATAAATGGGATAGCTCCTTGATATGACAATAAGCATGGCATGAAAATAATATTTTAACAAAAATATCTAGGGCTCAAAATATCTCATCAAAATATCTAGAGTCAAAGAGTCAATCCAAGTCAAAATGTCAACCCAAGAAGCCATGCCACTAAATTATCAATTACCAAAAATAATAAAACCTTTCCTCCACCTCATATTTGTTTTGACCAAGTCAATGGTCAAAACCCTAATGAGGTGTCTCCTTCTATACCTCCTCCCATCCGTATATACATACCTGCATCCGTGTTCCGAGAAATACGGATACTATGAGACGAAGCTAATCCAATAATCAAATACTAGGATCCGGCTTAAACCAAAGCTCACTAGTATTGTCCGCTCGAACACCACACGCGCACAAGTACACATATGTGATCGAACCCTATCGTAAAACCATACGACCTCTACTCGTTTCGCCTGAAGCTAGGAAACCCTCTGTGTGGGACTCTAAAGACTCGACAATACTCTGGCAGTGGGTTTAACAACAAGCACGTCAGCGGTACTAGCTGTACGTAACGGATACCCATGTATCTGTCGATAAGAAGGTCGACGAGCAAGCTCATCCAAACTCCTACTGAGCTTGTCTGTGGCAATTTTCGTACAGTCCGGGCTATTCGTCTAAGAGTATCGCATATCGGGCCTAGATGGACGGTAAACGTCAGACCCCTAATAGCGGTATAAGTCGTGTCGGAGTGTATCCCAGAACACCCTGAGAAACAACTGGAATACCTACCAGTAAATCTTACTTGCCCTGGCCAGGTACTTTGTGTAATGGCTCTCCAAATACAGCACGATATCAACCCCAATACCGGGAGAGACGAATCCTATCTAACCGCTACTGCCTCCAAGTGCTTCGGGACTGCACCTAACTACTACCTGTTTTCACGACTCAGCAGAGCCGTGGTAGGGTAGTAATCTAAGAACAATGGGAACACACTTGAGGCAAAGTAGCAGTGTCAAGTCAACGGACTAAGCTGTACTCATGTCACCTGGGAACTGCTACCTGACGATAGGTATAGTACTAACCAGCAGTTCCCAACGAGTCCGTCCAGTGTAACTCATAACCCAATGAGCACCTGCATACTATCTCCAGTACGACGTGCTGATGGCTGTGGGACAGACCATCTCCCCTGCTGGGATGAGAAGCGTATACACTAGTCTACTCTACAGTATCGATGCCCTGTCTTGATAATCCTACGACTAGGGACCTGTATAAGGATGTACTTGTAGACTATCCAGCCCCACTAGTGTGACGCCATCACAACGCTGGCAGTCAAGCAAAGATCATAAGGGCTCTATCAATATGTATTAGCGATATGTTAAAAGAAACATATACACATATTAAGATAGATACAAACCAAGTAGCATACTACTATATCGAGCAAGACTGTCATAAATCCATGTATATATCCCAAGCTTCCAAATGTAATATGCAAGCTAGTACTATACAATAATGGCCTCAAGGGCATATTACACTAACAGCCTATATATTTTGTATATAGATGCTCACGTGCTTACATGTGAGGCTCAATTTCAGCCTATTAAGCGCCTATAATCTTTGCATCTAG
This sequence comes from Agapanthus africanus, assembly GCA_030015575.1. NCBI lineage: Eukaryota > Viridiplantae > Streptophyta > Magnoliopsida > Asparagales > Amaryllidaceae > Agapanthus > Agapanthus africanus. Next base: position 143,327,489 of record CM057337.1, read on the forward strand.
GCACTCACGTGAGGGCATGTGAGGCTCCATTAGTGGGGAATTTTCCCCATTCCTTTTTTCTCTTTTTTTTTATAAGGGAATAGTCGTAAGGATCTCACAAGAGTATTTTCCCTTTGCGAGCCGAGAGGACCCGTAAGTGACTTCTTCTCCTCATTGGATGCAACTTTGTCGAATGTGGCCCGTGGACAGTATACAAGAGTCAGTCTTGACCTACTTGTAGGGCAATAGTGGTTTAGAAAACAGGTTAATATCCCCGTCGCCTAAGGCTTTTCAACTTTATGAGCCGTGAGGATCTCATAAAGATGTTTCTCCCTACAAGTCGAGAAGATCTCACAGGTGTATCCTAACGTGAAATATAGATAAACCCTTTTGATAAGGAGTCTGTTAGGTTTGTGGTACTTTGTTAAATCCATCGTACCATTGCGTTGTTGATATATTCTCGATATGCAGTCCCTTAGGTTGCTTCTCGAGTAGCCCCGCATCTATCGTGTCTCTGATCCCTTCTGAGGCTGGACAAGACGTTTTCAAGTAGTTTTCTTAGGTTGGAATATTCATATTACCATTATAAAATCCAGCGTTAGGTATTGCCGTAGCGCTTTACTTGAGATTAGGCTCGATTTGGAGCCCCGATGAGTCATAACTGCACCCTTCTGGGTGGGATGATATCCAATGATCTTTAGGATTTCCATCAAGACCCGAAGCTAGGCATATGTCGTCACTTCGCTTTTGCTTTAGTGTTGCGCTGATACTTCATTGAAGTAGGGTAGATATCCGTATGACCTTTATGCTGTACATATAGCCATCGAGATCCGGAGCTAGGATTTTGCCGTCACTCCACTTTTGTTGTGGCTCCTTAGAGCTTTGCTGATACCACGTATGTACTCTGCTGGAATAAGAGAGACGTCAAATTGGCCTTTATGCCACAAACATTGCCATCGAGACCTGGAGGTAGTATTTTTCTATTACTCCATCTTTAATTTGACCCTTTGGTCTATGTTGACGTCGCGTTTGCACCCTGCTTGAATGAGAAGAACGTCGGGCTGAGCTAGGATTTTTCCATTACTCTGTTTTGATTTAACCCTTTGGTCTTGATGACGTTGCATCTGTACCGAGAAAGAACGTCGAGATGATCTCTAAGTCGTAGATGTTGCCATCGAGATCAGGAGCTAGGATTTTTCCATTGCTCCACTTTTATATATTTGACCCTTTGGTCTTTGTTGACGTTACATTTGCACCCTGCCAGCATGAGAAGAACGTTGGGATGATCTCCAAGCTGTAGATGTTGCCATTGAGATCTGGAGCTAGGATTATTCCATCACTCCGCTTTTATTTGACCCTTAGGTCCATGTTGATGTCGCCTCTGCACCCTGATAGCATGAGGAGGAACGTCGAGATGATCTCTAGGCTGTTGATGTTTCCATCGAGATCTGGAGCTAGGAATATGACATTGCTCCACTTTGATCTGACCCTTTAATTCATGTTGACGTTGCGTCTGCATCCTGCTGGCATGAAGAGGAACGTCAAGATGATCTCTAGGCTATTGATGTTGCCATCGAGATCTGGAGCTTGGATTTTTCCATTACTCACTTTTGCTTTGGCTCCTTAGAGCATTGTTGACACCACATATGTACTCTGCTAGAGTAAGAGGGACGTCGAACTGGTCTTTAGGCCACATATATTTCCATCGAGACTTGGAGTTAGGAATATGCCTTTACTCCATCTTCGATTTGACCTTTTTGGCCTTTGTTGATGTTGCATCTGCACCTTACTAGAACGAGAATAAATGTTAACCTGGAGCTAGGATTTTTCTATTACTCCGCTTTTGATTTGCTTAAGAAGCTGCCACTAAATCCTTCAGGAGACGAAGTAGCTCTAGGTGGTCTTTGAGCTTATATAGCTCCATTGAGACTCGAATATTTGCTGAAGCGTTCCTTACTTGGTAGAATTCAGTGGAGCACATTGCTCATTTTCAACTGTTTGTGCCCGTGGATTGTATATAAGAGTCAGTATTGACATGCTTGTAGGGCGGAAAATTTTTATTATTATTTTTTTAATTTTTTTTATCCACGACTGCTCTATCATTTCAGCTTTTCATATCGCGAAAGTTGTGATTGCACAATCATTTCATCTATTTATTCGCGGTACCCAATCATTTCGGCTATTTCAACTGCATATTTTTTTGCTCGCTGATTTTATTACGAGTTGCCCCATCATTTCGGTTATTTCATATGCATTTTTTTTGTGACTCGCTGATTTTTATTGCGAGTCGGGAACTTGGAATCTAATACTAGCTTTGGCATCAATATCGCTACAACTGGAATATCGCCAGGAGCAAATCATTATATACCTTTGGAGGATTTGGGGTTTAATACCTTTTTTGGCATCAGCATCGCTACAACTGGAATATTTCCAGGAGCGACTCATCATTTTCCATTGTTGATTTGAACAAATGTAGATCAGAAGATAGGTTTAGGTCCCTGCTAACTAAGACTTTTTGACTTTATGAGCCGTAAAGGTCTCATAAAGGTATTTCTTTTTACGAGTCAAGAGGATCTCGTAGGTGTATTTTCTCCTTAGGAATGATGGGGATTCTTAGGTGTGTTTTCTCTTATAATTCATAAGGATTTTACAAGAGTTTTTTCTCCTTGTAAGTCGAGAGGACTTACAAATGTCGTTCACCCTATGGGGATATTTCTCGCCACTGGTGGAACTCGATTAGAGCATATTTTGTTCGTGTCCATGGATTGTATACAAGAGTCGATATCGAATTACTTGTAGGAAAACTTGGGAGATATGACAGCTTAAGAATAGGTTTAGATCCCTGTAAACTAAGACTTTTGAATTATATGAGCCGTGAGGGTCTTATAGTGGGTATATTCTCCTTACGAGTCATAAGGATCTCGTAAGTGTGTTTTCTCCTTAGGAATCGTATGGATTCCTAAGTGTTTTACTCTTTTGTGAGTCGTAAGGATCTCACGCAGGTATTTTTCTCCTTAACATGGTCAAGAGGACCCTGCAAGTATACACAATTTTTTTCACGAGATTGCACCTTTTTGGGTTTTCACAAACTCGCTGGCGGTCCCGCTGATTTTACTCACGGCATCCTGTTCGGCACGATTTATTACATTTTAATACCTCTTATTTCCCATCATTTTGTCAATAAACAGTGCTATCTAATCTGTTTCTGCTCATTAGTACAGATTACATGTACACAGGCAAAAACACTGCAAACGATACACAACATGAACAGAAACGATGATTTTTAGTCAGAACTGCAAATGGAACAGAATACAGATCATATCAAATGGTTTTGCAACAAATAAAGTTGTGTACAATAATATTTGATTTTTTTGGTCCAACATGATCAAGTGTGAACCATCATGTCAACAAGTGGGTATGAGCCATCATGGATCAAGTGGGCATGAGCCATCATGAGGTATCAAGTTGCAAACACCATCATGGTTCAAGCAAGTGGGTGTGCAAGTGGATTGTGTGATAAAAAGAAGTGATGTAAAGTGTGAACACACACCCACTTGACTCTCTTCTCTCTGTTTTAGCTCCAGATTGCACTCATATGTTAATTAAAAGAAATTGCAACTACAGAGTGATGCTCATGATCACAGAAGATTACAGAACCAAGATGGGTCCCACCTTCCACAACATGGCCGCAAATAAATTCATATTGGCCGCAATTTGCGGCCAATTCTTTTCCATTTTGACTTGTCCAAATTTGGTGGGTCTCTTGTTGTATATTTAGTCCACTTGTATAATGCGACCTTTTATTTTGGGTTACATATAAATAGCAAATCTCAGATTTAGTTTTGGGTTGGAGAGTGGAATGAGAACTTGAGTGTGTAATATTTGATAGCTTTCACTTCTTCCCTCTTTGAGCTTTCATTTGAGAGCTCCATTAAGGAGGTGGAGGTTGTTATCTAACTTGTAACTCTAATCCTTCCATTTTGTTAATAAAGAATTGCACTTGTTTTTATTTTCTTTACTTGTTTCATGTTCTTCATTTCTCTTGTGTTTTGTTTTCTCTTTTAAACAATGTTTGTGTAACTTTATGGTTGTGGTGATGGTGAGGATGTGAGATGAATGGCTTTGCCTTCCTCCTTTCCTTGTTAATGTTAAATGTGCTTAATAGTGATTGTAACTTCAAGATTGCCATGGCATTGGTTTGATATGATATTTTGATTTTATGGTTACTTTGTAACCTCATCAGATATCATACTCTATCCAAGCTTCCATTGCGCAATGTGTTGGATTTCGGTGCCCGCGCCGTGGAAGCCGTGGCCGAGGCGGAAGCGAATACAAAATTTTTAGCGAACACCGAACACCCGTAAAAAACCAAGATACGGTCCAATAACCTAAACTAGCTAACTAAGAGTGCAAGGGTTGAGAAACTACAATCTTTATCGCGTGTCCACCCAATTGTAGAAGACCCCTCCAAGTTCGTATCCTCCGGGATCGTGTTTGAAAATCGACCACACTCGCCGAAGACGATCCAGCCGAGGGAAACCGGAGGAGGCTCTAACCAATGATCCAAGCTCGCTAGGTTTGGATGGTCGGTGATGTAGGAATATATCACTAAAAATTTCTCTCATAACCATGCTCAAGAAAGAGCAAGATGATGAAGGAGAAGGAAGTGAGAAAGCAACCATGAAGCATGAAGCTCATCATATGAAGCAAAAGAAAATGAAGCATCAAATGTAGAAAATGAGGATGGCTTGCCTTTTTATAACCATGGTTCAATAGTGAACACAAATGATTTTACCAATATAAAATCCCCAAACCATATCTCTCTATATGCTAAGAACCATGCCTCATAACTCCTCACATTCCATCTCATTTCTATTTAATTTTCTAAAAAGAAAATCAAATATGATGTATCCTTCTAGAAGCATTCCCGTATAAATAAGGAATACTTCACCCGGTATACATATCGCTACATGTATGCGTATCCGTAAAAAAATATGGATAGCACCAAAGAGAGAAAATAAATAGTGAACAATAATACTAAAATATATGTATCAAAATAAATACATAAATTATTAAATAAAAATCTAATTTAATAATCCGGCTTAATCCTAAACCGCCTAATATTATCAACCCCCGATTAAAATCCGTGTATCCCGTACACGTATTTAATCGGACCCCTGCACGTACCAAAGTACGGCTCCTACATCTGTCGCCTGAACCGGGAAAACCCTCTGTGTGGGACTCTAAAGACTCGACAATACGCTGGCGGTGGGTTTAACCACAAGCACGTCAGCGGCACTAGCTGTACGTAACGGCTACCCAGGTACTTATCGAAAGGGGGGTCGACAATCAAGTATGTTCTTACCCTACTGAGCCTGAATGTGACAATCTCCGTATAGTACAGTCTCTTCGTCAAAGAGTACCGCATATCGGGTCTAAGGGTGGATAACGTCAGACCCTTACTAACCCGATAAGTCATGTCTGAGTTAAGCTCATCACCAACAGAGATACTAATGATCAACTATCAGTAAATCTCATCCACCGTGGCTACGGATTTCTGGTGATAGCCAACTGAACACAGCACGACATCAACTCCTAATACCAGGAGAGACGAATCCCTGACAGTCGACCACTGCCTCTATGTGGCTCGGGACTGTACCCAACTAAACCCTGTTTGCACGACTCCTTTGAGCCGTGATAGGGTAGTAATCAAAGTACAGTAGGAACTCACACGAGAAAAATAAAGAATTCAAGTCAAAGGACTAACCTGAACTCACGGCACCTGAGAACTTCCATCTGACGATAGACATAATACCATCTAGAAGTTCTCGGCAAGTTCATCCGGTGTACTCACCTCCAGTGAGCACCTGTATACTATCTTAGGTGACACAACACCAATGCCTTGTGAGACCGGCCACCGCCCTCGTCAAGGTCTAGAAGCGTATACACTAGTCTACTTCGGAATATCGATGCCCAATCTCGATATTCCCACGACTAGTGACATTTAAGGATGTGCTTATGGACAACCCAGCTCTCACATATATGATCGCCATCATAATACTGGTCGTCAAGCAACAATCCTACGGGCTTCATCAATGATGAAGATAAACCAGCTAGAATACTATCATCTCGAGTAAGACTATTATACCTATATAGGTCCTCCCTCAATTATCATAATCGCCTACTTGCAATCATAATAATTGCCTTGAGGGCACTATATCCAACACAATATTAAGGTTAGAATCACATTAGTGTTAAGATTTCTAAGTGTTAGATAGGGTATTTTGTAAACAAAGTTGATTGACACCCTTCTCATTTCATATACCCTATGCTATCACAACTCACTTAGCAAGTTTAATGCTAAACCACTTGCTCTCATATGCTAATTTGTGTATTTTTTGTTGATATATGCTTGCTAACCGTTATGCTTAGTGTTGATACTTCAAGCATGGATATACAAACGGTAAGTGAGAACAAGACGAATGTGTTTCATATCTTGCGTCAAATATCGATATCTTGATGGTTTGTGCTTCGCGAATTCCTTGACAAGCCATGGTTTACGTCGGAATCAACTAAAAGAGGAAACAACTCATGATCAAGGAAGTTTCGAAGAATTCGCCATGATTCAACCATCCAAACCGAACCCACGGCCACTTTCCTTAACATGTTCTATAATTTCGCATTTTCTTATTTTATTTGTGACAAAAACCAAATTATTTCTCTCTGAACTTTTAACAACAATCTCTAATCACCAATTCCCTATGGATCAACCCGTACTTACCAGCATGCTACAACGCGTCGTGCACTTGCGGTTTATAAATTTTAAAGCGAGACCAAGCTCGCGTGCGCACTATTTCTAAAAACCATTCCTTTCAAAACCATAAAGGCTTGCGCGGGTAAAGTCCCAACACGCCCTTTCGGGTTTTCATCCGTGCCCATTTCGCTTGTGCACATACCGTTCTTTTTGCGGTTGGTGGAACTCTCGAAAGTAGCTTCGCCGCAGGTGACCCATCTATTTGCCGGTGGGACTTGGGGATGGCTTCATCGCTGGAGTAGCTGTGTAGCGGTTGGGATTTGAGTTGCAATTTTCGCCGGTGGGACTTCAATTGCAATATCAATCTTAAGGAGTACATTAGTTTAGAGACATTGCGGTCCATTATCGCCGTGTTTGAGGCGAAGTGCTAGTTTAGGGACATTTCGGTCCATTATTAGTTTAGGGACATTTCAGTCCAACATCCCCATGTTCAGGGCGACGTGCTCGTTTAGGGACATTTTGGTCCAACATCTCCGTGTTCGAAGCGAAATGCTAGTTTAGGAACGTTTCGGTCCAACATCTCCGTATTCGGAGAGAAATGCTAGTTTAGGGACGTTTCGGTCCATTATTCCCTTGTTCGGGATGATATACTAGTTTAAAGAAATTTCGGTCCAACATCTCCGTGTTCGAAGCAAAATGCTAGTTTAGGAACGTTTCGGTCCAACATCTCCGTGTTCGGAGTGAAATGCTAGTTTAGGGATGTTTCAGACTATTATTTATCATTCGATCGGGGAGTTACATAACGCATCCCTTCCAACGCTTGCTTGCTTAGGCGCTGCTGCCTGGCCGTTGTATAAGTGGCCACTTCATGCCCTAGGCTACCTTCACTCTCTTGGACTGCTTCATTTATCATCGTACCAATTAGGTTGTTTTTGCGGGAAATACCGGGCACTTTACACGGCACCTACCCCCTGGTCATCGATGTCGCTTTCTGATGCTGACGGGGTATCTTCTTCATATACGAAAGAACGAGATATCACGTCACTCATTCTGCTGAGTCTTCTTCCTCCTTAGAAGAATGAACTTGACTTGGGACTCATCATCCATTTTAAGAGTGGGACATGGCTTCTATATTCCTTCCCTGATTTTTGGTTCAAGTGGGCTATTCCACTTGATTGCAGGACTCGCTTGTATGTCCCTTAATATCCTTTTTGTTCTTTGAAGAAAGGACCACCTCATATACAGATTCTTCCGCCAACGAGCAAGTTATCCCCTGCACATATTTCAGAGAGCGAGTATTTGCGTCCCTATCTCTTCAAGGGTAGGACTCGTGCTGTCGCTATTTTGAGGACATATTGCTTCAGAGCCGCTCATTTTTGTTGGTGAGTGTTGGCGACAAACGCCGTTGTGCCTCCACTTTTAATATATTTTTATCGGAAGAGGATGGGTCTTGACCCATCTGATCCAATCAAGCCATTTTATCTATGAGCAATTGGAAGCTCATCAGCTTGAAGAGGGCCATATATGGGAACACCTTTGAATTTTGGTCAAGGGTGGCTATGAACATTCCCGCGGCTGAAGTTTCGTCGATGCGCTGCTCGCATTTTGAACAGAGATTTCGCCATCGGATAACATATTGACCCCAAGTCCTGTTCGGTCTAACCTTTTCATTAACCAACATCGTCACGGTAGTGTGTTTATTCACACTAGCGAATATCAGATAGAAGAGCGTCTCCTTCTTATCGAAGGTCTTTACGGAGTCATTTGGGAGTTCCGTATAACATTCGAAGGCAGTGCCTGCCAGACTGCTGACAAACTGTCGGAGGAGCAATATATCATTTCCTCCAGTGTTGTCGCACATGGATTTAAATGTGCTATGTGCAGGAGTGAATTCCCATTCGCTTTGTACATGTGGAACGTAGGAAATGTGTATCCTTACGGGTATTGTACTTAATCATACCACGTCGGACACGGTCGAACAGTCTTGATTGACCTATTTGCAGCTTTACTGGCATAGTGAGCTTTGACTTTCTGAGTGATCTATGCATCCATCTTTGCTTTTGGAATCATTTCCTCCTTACCTGTTGGTGGGGCTTGCAGAGGATTTGAAATGTCGCCCTTGTTTTTAAGAGTGACTACCGGCGGTTCATCTGCCAGTGGTTCTGAATGGACAATTATTCCAACTATATCCTGGATCAAGAAGGTTATCCGGTTCATTTTAGCGGACATCTCTGCCGCTTATCCATCCCTTTTCTTGAGAGCGTGCTTCAGGAAATCAAGATTTGACTCCTACCCTACTCTTTTTCGGGTTCGTCCTTAGGATTTTCCTTATGCAGTGGAATAGCGAGTGTTGCCGCCTGAGTAAGCATCTTCTGCAACTTTTCATGTTGCAGTTGAGCTTTTTTCAGTGACCGAGTATGCGGTCCGTGACTAGTAAAGGCTCGACCTTCATCTTTGGAGCTCACCATATAGATTGTGTGAACTATCATGCCTCCAAGCTTGGGGCATTTAGAACTTTGGCCTCTGGATTTTGCTTCAGGCGCTTAAGCTTTATCTGGCCTTTCTTTTTTATAAGAAGCCACTTTAGGAAGAACCATAAGAGCAGGAACTACCTTAGGATGAGCCCCCTTGTATTTGGAAGGGGAGTTATCAGAATTTAGTTGATACTTAGGGGAAGAGATGTGGAAGACTACCGAGTCCTTCACATGCTTCCACACCTTATATATAAATGAGGAAAGATTTCTCAGAGAGAGAACTGGCTTCTGCTCTCCTTGGATCTCCACGGGCTGCGAAGATTTCTTCAATACTGCAGTGGGAGAATTTTGTCTGACCCTTTGCAGCAGTTCTAAATTGTTCCCAGTTGAAACAACAACATTCATCATTGGAGTTGAAGCAGGACCGGACATAGAACTGCCCCCAGTTTGTCTTATTTGACACTAATATCGACGTCGATGATATCTTGCGACTGAAGCTTCATCAGTCTCAGGAGTTTTCTAAACTCGCCCCCTGTTTTCTTTGAAAACATGACTATTCTGCCCCTTATGTCGATCTTGGTCCTCGGCAAGAGCCAGTCGTATGAAGACCGATGCCGTCGACAGAGCTAAAGCTTGGGGAGCTAGCCTGTGGAAGACAGACTTATTCTGAGCTTCCTCTTTCGGCGTTGAGGTACCGAGAGTAGGAGGTGAGAGTATCGACCCAAAGAAAAGCCCACTGATTTCTTGAAGTGCTGGATTGCAGAGATTTAAGGCTGCAAGTGGCCCATACTTGACTCCACCAGATGTGACAGAGCTTGAGTTGCGATGAGTGGAAGAAAACGCCATTCTATAAAGAGAGGAAACGTCAACTTCAGTATCTCATCATCCAAGAGCAACTACAAACATATATACCGCGATTATTTGATCGCGGAAAAATACGACACACGAAGTGTGGAGTGAAAAAGATCCCGCCGGGCGTACCGGAATCTATTTACTGCCGAAGACGGGTCCGAGACGTGGAGACGTCTAGCCTGAATTTGAGGGCAGATGCTATATGAACATATCTATCCATCTCTCCGAAGATGCCAAGTTGATATATGGCACCGTCTATCGGATGTTTGGATAAATGCGACCGATGTAGCAGATTTTATCAGATTCCCTCTCATTTGTGAGGGGTTTTTGATTGTGGGGACGCTCTTCCCTGCAGGCGCAATCCCCTGTAGTTAATTACGTTATCGCGTTGCGATAACAACTTTCACCTTCTTTAAGCAGATCACTTCGTGTCGTGTTATGTTTGTTTATATGTGGTTGCTCTTGGATTGTGTACGGAGACTAATATATATCATCGCCCATAGGGCGTGAATTAGTCCAAATCCGTATATTAGATTTATGGGTTTGAACTTAGGACGCAGATCCCATATAAATAAGGTCCATCAGTTCATGTGATATATGGGTTTGATCTAAGGATCATTAGTCGTATATGAGACTAAGATCGACTTAGGAACAATGGGCATATGGGCTCAACTGATCATTAGATCATATATGAATATCCCATGTATAGTATACAGTAGTCAATATGGAGCCAGTCCGCAGGGAAAACATATTAGTTTAAGAATATCGCGGTCTATGGGAGACATGGATGGAATATGGCTACAAGCCCATGGATTGTATACGGAGGTCAATATGGAGACCAGTCGTAGAGCCAAACATATATTATTTTAAGAACATCGCGATCCAATATTAGTTTAGGGATGTTTCGGTCCATCTTTCATCTTGTGCGCACGTGTATATTTTAAATGGCGAAGTGAACAATGGTAACATGGGATGCGCCAAATATTGGGGTGCGATCCAATTTGAAGGCATTTATATTTCCCTCAAAGATATACATATACATATACATATATGTATAAAGCTAGAGCTCAATATGAGATCCGCATGTGTATGGGGGGTGTGTCAATATGAGGTGTGCACATCAATATGGAAGTGCATAATTATGGGGTGTATCAATATGAGAATTATGACATTCTCTGTCTTGATGAAATTTCATATCTTTTATCAAGTTAGGACGAGAAAGGAGTCGTTGGTTGTTGGGACCCGCCACCTCTTTGAAAACGTTGAGGAATTACAACGATGTGTGGAAAGATGTGCTCTTGAACCAAATCCTGAATATGAGGGAAAAGATTATGTCGGAACCGAAGATCGTTAGTATTATATGATACTAAGATAAAGGTCATTTAGTTGTATATGGGACTAGGATCAATTTGGGTAGTCGATCATTACTCGTATATAAAACTAAGATCAAATTGATGAAAGATCGATGAAAGATCATTAGTCGTATATAGGACTAAGATCAACATGGATAAATGATCATTAGTCATATATTTGACTAAGACCGGCTTGGAAATATGATTGATGATCATTCATTTTGTTTTAGATTAAGATCAACTTAAACATGTGAGCAGATGGGCTCAAAGAAGTCTTCACTTCACAGATTTAGCGAATTTAGAGCTAAAGATTGGGTTTCTATGTCACCCAGCAGTGCTAAGCACTCAAACATATAGCGCTCACGTGTGCATCACGTGAGGCGCTCACACTTTGACGCTCATGTGTATGGCACGTGAGACGCTAAGTCTGCAGCATCTGAGCGCTCACGCGGATATCACGTGAGGCGTTGTATTCATGGCTTTTGAGTACTCACGTGCGTATCACGTGAGGTGTTGAGTCCTTAGAGATTTAATCTCTTTTTGTGAGCGCTCATGTGAATATCACGTGAGGCGCTGAGTTCTTAGCGATTTAATTTTTGTTCATATTTTTAAAGAAGTTGAACTTCTGTTAATGTTATTTTGACCATTAACGGTTACCAAGATCAATATTTTGAGGATCTGGGATCAAATTATTTAAGAACTAAGTTCATTTCATGTTTAGGAACTAAGTTCCTGAAGTATGGACTCAATCTTCTTCATGTTCTTCTTTGATCGCTGTTCTTTTCAGCCTTGTTCTCCCCTGAATCTTTGATTCTCAAGAACAAGATCTTCCTTACGAGAATTAAATTCTCTTTATGAGAGATCTGACTTATGAATCTTAGATTCAGAGAAAGAACTGAGTTCTTGTGAAGGGTTAAACCCTTAAATATGATATGATGGGTAAAGTGGAGATATTTTTATCTCTATGTTTTCTTTATTTAGAGTTTGAGAGGAGGAAGATTTTCTTCTTTATTGAGAATTAAATTCTCTGTTTTTTGTTGAATCTTATGGGGGGTCTTCTCCTTCTAAGATTTAATCTCTTTGCTCCTATGTATAGAAGGAGAAAAATCAATCTGTTTTAAGAAAATCTCTCATTGAGAGATCATGATTGATTTCATAATCAATCAAATTGATCTTAAAGATCAACCAGTAAATTTTATTCATAATTGGATTTTTAATCCCAAGACACTTTGTTTAATAGAGAAGATTTCTTATTTTTTTAACAAGATTAGGAAAATATTTTTCTAACATAAAATATAATTCTATCATATGAATATCTTGTTTTTTAACAAGATTAGGAAAATATTTTCCTAACATAAAATTTAATTCTATTATAAGAATATCCTGTTAGGAAGATATTTTCCTAACCATAGAATTTAATTCTATTTAACAGAGAAAATCTTTTTTATTTTAAAAAGATAAGAAAAATATTTCCTACATAGAATTTAATTCTATCATATGAATATTTTGTTTGTTTAACAAAATTAGGAAAATTTTCCTAATATAGAATTTAACTCTATCATATGAATATCTTGTTTGTTTAACAAGATTAGGAAAATATTTTCCTAACATAGAATTTAATTCTATCATATGAATATCTTGTTAAGAAAATATTTTCCTAACCATAGAATTTAATTCTGTTTAACAGAGAAGATCTTTCTTATTTTAGAAAGATCAGGAGAATATTTCCCACATAGAATTTAATTCTATCATATGAATATCTTGTTTGTTTAACAAGATTAGAAAAATATTTTCCTAACATAGAATTTAATTCTATCATATAAATATCTTGTTAGGAAGATAGTTTCCTAACCATAGAATTTAATTTTGTTTAACAGAGAAGATCCTTCTTATTTAAAAAAGATCAGAGAAATATTTCCCATATAGAATTTAATTCTATCAGATAGTTTACTTGGTAATATTTTATCACCATTAGATTTTAAATCCAAACATTCTCTGTTAGAAAAAGATATTTCCTTATTAGAAAGATCAGGGAAAATATTTCCAAAATAGAATTTAATTTTATCAGATGAGAGCGTTTCAAATTGGGACGCTCACGAGCTATCACGTGAGCGCTGCTATATATGGCAGCGGCGCTCACGTGCTTTGCATGTGAGCACTGCCACAAGAATACGGTAAAGGAACTCACGTGTTTGACACGTGGGTGCTCACATATTTGACACGTGGGGGCTATCATATGATTTAATCCTATCTAAAACTGGTACTCACATGCTTTGCATGTGAGTGCTCACGTGTTTAACATACGGGCACTGCTATAGGATTTAATCCTAACTACAGCAGGTATTGGCGTGCTTTGAACGTGAGTGCTCACGTGCTTTGCACGTGGAAGGCTGTCATAGGATTTAAATCTATCTGAAACCGCTACTCACATACTTTGCATGTGAGCGATAATGTGTTTAACACGTAGGGGCTGCTCTCTATTTTTACAAAAGGAACAACAAGCTTTAAGCCAAAAATTTTGGCGGGAAGAGGCTTATTCTCCATAAATATTTTCTAATAAATGGCACAATCCATGAGTCGTTTTGCAAAAGGAGATATTATTAAGAATATCAACATTTAAAGCACAATGTAGAATTTTAAGAACTTTAATGTTCAGAACAAATAAATCTTTTTCATGAATACTCCACATAGATTTAGCAATAGGAGAAATAGAGTACTCGGTATTAACTATTTTCCATATATCATATCCCGAGATTCAAGAAAACATTGTATCATAATTTTCCAAATCTCAAATTTAGAACCATCAAATTATGGAGGGTTATGTATAGATGATTCATCATGATAAGAATAAGAAGGTAAAAAAGAATCCATAGGATCAACGCTAGGTTGTAAAGCCTAACAAGAAAAGTGCCAAGATACCAATTGAAAGTTGTCTTTGAGGTGGGTGAATAGGACAAGGTTACCAATATGCTCAAATGAAAAAGATTACAAACTACATTTTCCAATCAAACACAATTGCAAAGCTTAAGCAAAGGATATACCAATAAGGATAAGAGGCTAAGCAATCTACAATTGTGAACACATGAACAAATAGCAAGTAATAGATATAGAAATCAAACAAGTAAAGAGCATATAGATCCAAAAAGGTGTTGAGCATGAAAATTCTATCTAAGCAATTGAAATCTAAAGTAAGACAAAGAAATAGCAAATACAAACACGAGAGGTTTGGGAGATCCCCTGGTCTTCTATTTGTAGGCATACGGGCCCGTTCTATTAAAACACGTTTCCACCGAGACAACACATTGCACACTCGCAACTTCTTACACCGCGTCTTCTCCAAGACTAACAAGTTCTCCTTCTAGGCATCCATGCACTCAAGAATTCTCACACAAAGAAAAAAATTTCTCTCGCTCTTTTTTCTTACAAAGGACTTTCTTGCACTCAAAATGTAACACCCAGCCCTATTTATACTAATTTATGTAATTCTCGTTAACATATAAGATCTTACTTTATTTATAATTATTAGTTTATTTATTTTAAAACCTTTTAAGCCCAAACCTAAGGTATAGATTTATTCTTCATCAAAATACATTTCCCTATATTACTATACTTCTAGTTTTCTGACTTTGGCCGTTTTATATTTCCAATCGAGAACCCTAGTTCCTTATAGAGATATATTAACCAAAATCCAAGCCCATCCCTTCATAACTTAATTTATTAAAACCAAACATTTAAAATTTTCCCAGCCCAAGCCTTCCCAGCAGCCCGTATCATTTTCCTCGAATTAATTTCCTTGTCCTATGTTTCTTGGCCCATTCCCATTTTTTCTGATTAATTCCTTTCCCTGTTCTTAGCCTTCTCCAATTAGCCAGCCCTCTCCAATATTAATATTGTCGAGCCCACGGAGAAAGCCCACCATCTTAAATTCTCCAATTTATTTTTCCTTTATTGTTCCGGCCCGGCCCCTCTCTCCTTCAGCCCACGCCCGCTTCTTCCTCGACCCGACCCGCTACCCCCACTCATCTCCTACCTCGCAACGGCTTCTTTTCCCGTGCACGTTTCCTCGCGACCACGTCGCGCGTTTCTCGCCTCCGCCGTCGCCCTCGCTCGCGTGAGCGTTACCCAAGACGCGCGCGTTTTCCCCCACGACCCTCTCCCCTCTACCCACTACACCCTCAATCACTCGCTCCCCTCCTCTCTTTCCGGTTCTTCCTCCTCTCTCATCCACTCCCGCACCCACTCCTTTTAACCGGCAACGACGACGACGACCAGTTCTCAACGCCGCGACCACCACTGCCGCACCCTCCTCTTCGATCATCCCCGATCACCACCACCACTTACATCCTCGATCACGAGCACCCACTTCCTTTCTCCCACTTCCCTGCACACCGAACACGAGCCCTGCGTCCCTCTCCGGCGAGCCCCTCTCTACGTCTCGTCGACGACGACGGCAATCCTCGCTCAGTCCTCCCCCACCAGCATGACTCCACCTTCGTCGACCCGAGCCCCTGCCGAGCACCCCTGCATCCAACCCATTTCACCTGAGCCGGCCACTTTCTACCCGCCGGCGAGCCCACTGCATCGTCGACCACCACCATCATCCCTGCTTGTCTCTCTCTCCCTCTGTCCTTTTCTCTCTCTCTAAATCTCTAACTCTGTCTCTTTCTCACTCACTCAATTTCCCTCTCTCTCACCCTCTCTCTCTCTCCTTCCTCTGTTTCTCTCTCTCGGTTCTCTCTCTCTCTCCATCTCAGATCTTTTTCTCTCATTCCCTGCTTCTCTCTCTCTATCTGTTCTCTCTGTCTCCCCCTCTCTCTAATATCTCGCTCCTTCTATCTCTCTCTAATCTCTCTCTCTTTCCCCTGCACACTCTCTAAACCTCTATCTCTCTCTAATCTCTCTCTGTAACTTAAACTCTCTCCCTTTCTCTCTAGTCAATCGGGCAATCACTTCACCCCAACCGCAGCCGTCGGCTATCGCCTGAGCACCGCTGTAACCATCGAGGAGACACAACATCGCATGAACACAGCAAACCCCATAGCTGAGCACGAGCACGAACCGAGGCCACAAACCCTACACGCGCCATTCATCGCGCGTTCGTGCCGTTATCATTGCCGAGCATCACCAAGACGCCTCCAGGCAAGTATTACACTTGCTTACATGCTATATACTTAAGTTAGAATCTTTAATTACACATATCATAAAGTTGCAATTTAGATTAATTATGTGCCGTAACAGTTCGATGCGTGTTCTCATAGGAAATTATCATTTAACTTGGCGGAACTAAGTATTATTGCTTGGCCCGTATGGCTGTGGACCTAATGTGTAAATTTCGTTGGATAATTTGATCGTTAACGACTAAAACAACTACCCCCAAGTTTAACCGTAAAACTGTAATTCTGTTGTACCTGAAAACCGTTAAATTCACCATAAATCATATACATACTAGAATAGTGCGTCCGAGGGCTCAAATCGAAGCCAACTCGACGAACTTTAACCCTATGCTAGTTTCCAGACATTCCTGTACTTAAACCGTGATGATAATTGTATCGGAGTGCGACTCTGGACTGCAGTCCAGAGCGACTCCAGTCGTTGTTTGCTGTTCCGTATTAGATACCACAGGATTTACTTAACTCGTAGGTTGCGGAACTCCACTGTTTATTATAGATAAATTTGTTAGCTAGACAACACAATTGGTTTCATTCTGTTTCGTTACCATTTGATATTTAATCGGTAATTTAATAGATCGGGACGCATAACAGTCCCAGCAGAATCAGAACTGACATATTAGGGTTAAACATTGTATATCTCCTAACGTGCAGATGCGATTGAAGATCCGTCTGTTACGTAGAAAACCTTAATGAAAACTCTAGAATTCATCCAACTGTAGCGTCGCTAAAATTCTATCCCAATTGGGATTAAAATGCGTTGCGAAATGGATTTCTGATTCTGAAACCGGACTTCCAGCCGCGAGCGCTTAAAATGAAATGGTTATAACTAGTTATCCTGGAACCCAATTGGCTTGAAACTAAATTCGATGGATGGAAAACTGAACATGCTAAATATTACCTGTTTATCGTTTCGCTAAAATATATATGTACGTTTCATGATAAATCGTGCAAGTGATTGAATACTGCTTTATAACATCTTGATCATGTTCATATACTGTTCACGCATCATATCATGCCCACAACATTGTAGTGATAACTTAGTGATATCGTGCATTTACCCAGTGTTAGTTTCTAGCGATGATTGTGGCAAGTACGTCAGTGTTCGTGTATTCGTGATTAAGTGAAAGTGATACGTACTTGTACACAATCAGTGACCCTATTATTCTATTGCATTGTCGACGTCTGTGGGATGCGTGTACGTGTGACTATAAGTGGTATAGGACACTTATGGAAGCGCTTGCACGGGTGTCACAGATAAGGCATCCGACACTGCCATTTATCTTAGGTATTAGTCGGGACGTGCTTGATGGAGGTCCTGCCTTCAGTTCTCGCGCAAACTTGTCACGGATCGATTAGTATTTAGGGTTGTGGTTAGCGTTTGATGTAGACCACGGGGTGTGGGGTAGTTTAAGTGTGAGTTCAACAGAATCTCGGGAGTCCCATGCCGGCTTATATATTTAGAGAGTTATATGGAGTTTTACAGGGTATGTGATATATACACCGTGATATTCTCGTTACATGTTGGGCCCGTGGTCCCTTGCCCTTGGGTTCTACCCTTGGGTGGAGGACACTCGCGAGTGGTTGACTCTCACACTTGGACTGACGATAGGCTTAGTGACCTGTACAGTGAGACTTAGAGACTGATAGGGATACTGGCATTTATATTCCTTTTTGTACTGTGTTGGCATACGTGACATATCGCTCTACTGCTTTACTGCTCCGCTGCATTGATTACTGCACATTCAGATTCATGCTGTCTTTGATTTACTGTTATTCATATCCATTACCACTGCTAGAACTGTCACTTGATTTTACATATATTATATTGCTCTGCTAGAACTGTCACTTGATTTTATATTTATTATATTGCTATCGTGTCGCTCTGACGACCTGAGTATGCATGCTCAGTGTGATGAGAAGATTTAGCCTGGATCAGAACTAGACGTGCATCATAGACTTCTTGACGTACTATTCCGAGTTATTTTCGTTTGTTCCACTTCAGGTCAGTTTATATTATTGTATCTTTCAGTTACTGCATTTCTCATTACCTGCGCATCGTTTACTGTTTACCATGATAAACTAGAAGCCGAAGTGTGACTACGGCAGGACATTTCCTTGACCGTAGGAGCATGGCTGGCCTTGTCTACCCCTCGTTTTCCGTATTTTGGGAAGCGGGGCGTGACACAAAATATCCTCACAAAAAGAAAAGAATAGGGTTTACAATAAAGCACAATATTCTCAAAGAAATTTCTCTTAAAACTCACAACTAATACTTCAATGAGTATGGAATAATCAAATTAAGCTCTTTGATCTTTTTGAGTGTGTGAGAGAAAAAATAATCAAAATGATGAATTTGCAATCACAAAAGATGAGAAAATGGCTTTTGAATGTCTCAGAATAATTTTGCAAGTGTTGGTTGTCCAAAACACAAAGCAATTCTCAATAAATACCACTCAAGAAAATCTAGCTGTTACAAGTCAAATTAGTAAAAAAGAGCCGTTATTAGACGTCTGAAGTTCAATTAGCCAGACGTCTGAAGAAGGATCAGCAACGGCTAGAAAATAGCTTCAGACGTTTATTTTTAAAAGCTTCAGACGTTTGCCGATAGATTTTTTTCAAGAAGGCACAAAAGCACAGAAAGCAAACAGACGTCTGAAGAAAAAGACACTAACGTCTGAAGAAGAAAAGATTTTTAAAGTTTTAAACTTTCAGACGTTTGTGCTAAATAGGTTCGGACGTTTATTCTCACACAAACTTTTAATGCCATGAAAACACAGAGAACGACCAGACGTCTGAAGAAGATTTGACAGACGTTTGTTCTGTAAAATGTTTTAAGCCAATGAAAATCTAGAGAACAAACAGACGTATGAAGAAGCAACTACAGACATTTGTTCTATAAAAAAATTCAGGCTAATGAAAATCTAGAGAATAAACAGACGAATGAAGAAGTATCGACAAGCATTTGTACTGTCAAAGTTTTAAACAATGAAAGCTCAGAAAACATCCAGACGTTTGTTCAGGTAAGCTTCACACGTTTTTTTCTGAAGCAAGAAACCGATATTTGAAACCTGTGCATGTTTTTGAAAACGGGACTCACGTCTAAAGCACAATTGTACACACGTCTAAAGAAGGAATCTTCAGAAAAGTTTGAACTTGGTTTTTGAAAAAAAATTAAACGAAAATCAACGCAAGTTTTTCACAAGTCATACGAAGAGTGTGTGCAAGAACTTAATGTGATGTTTTCCATAGATATGAGTACTCACATTGATTTCCTATGTCGATATTGTTCGTTTGTCAAATCTTGAATCTTCGATATCTTGACACGAGCTCTTGAATTTTCGATTTCTTAAATTCTTTTGAATTTCTTTTGAACTTGGACTTTAGCTCCTTAGCATCATGAAGCTTGAATGCGATTATTGAGGAGCTATAGTCCATTAACCTCCAACCTCTAATAGATTTGCCGTTAAAGCTCAATTTCCTCCATATTCCATCAAAAGCTTGTTATGATCTATTCCTGTAAATCCAATCTCACATGAACAAACTCATATACAATATTATATAAAATACGCAAACTAAAGAATAAACACATGTATAAATTTATCTATTAATATTCATAAGATCATCAAAACTAAACAATTGGATCATGAAAATTCATAAGTCATCAATCTCCCCCTTTTTAATGGTGTCAAAATATTAATGGATGATATCGATATATTGAAAATCAAACGTTTGAATAATCTTCAATAATCAATAAAAAGACTAATATACTAAAATTAAACATTTGAATAAGTTCAATATATTGATACGAAACTATTACTCTCCCTTTTTTGACATAATCAAAATGGGTTTTCTAAGAAGTAAAACAATTGAATTACTCTCCTTAAACATATGCGTAAAGCAAATGTAAGTTAAACATTTGAATAACTCTCTCTAAATGTATGCATAGGAGACTAATAGGATTTGCTATGAGTAAGAGTTAAAGTTAAACGTTTGAATAACTTTGAAAAACACGCATTTGGCACATATAAACAAGCATGTATAGAAGATAAGCAAAAGTAAGCGATACATGCAAGATAACCATATGCAACAAATAATCAAGTTCTAATATCATATGGTTGAAAAGATGAGATAAAAATATTACAAAATAGGGTTTTCTCATTTTTAGTGTCGGTAAAGCCCTTGAAGGCCCTAAACACACCCGTTAGATCCTAGAAAATATTATAAACGACAAATCCATAATTGGGTTCCCCTATCGAGGGTTGTGGAAGCCATTTTGGCAAGATGATATTTATGATAATAAAGAAGCTATTAGAACTCATAAGCAATCTATCATATAAGCCACAAGAATATTAACGGAGAAGTTAGATATACCAATTTTGAGTAATGTTTTCTCCAAAACTTGTGTTTGACGTCATCTTGTGTAGGGCTTCCTACAACTCATATACTCAAGGATATATACACATTAAGCACAAGAATATGAATTATAAGGATAAAATATCTTACAATTCATATCGAAAAAAGTTTGCACAAAAATACCATCAAATGTGCAAATATAAGTACAAGAGCGCAAACCCAACTATTTTAAGCCATAAACATAGTCTAAGACTCACAACATTACGAAAATCTCCTCAAATACGCAAAGATACCATCAATTTTCATATTCAATGAATATTCCATCAAACACATGATCATGTGCATAGCAAAAAAAATTAAAAGATAATCTACTCAATGATCCATTAGTTGCAAAAAAAACCAAGGAAATAAACTAAAGATGCGATTCATAGACTAAAAAACCATAAAATAAAGAGAACTAAGTAGTTACATACAAAATAATCAGTTCATAATCAATATCATTTTAGAACCGGCATCTCTTGAAACAAGAGGAAGCTAAAAACAAACCAAAAAAGTTCACTTTTTTAACCAAACCAACACTAAGAACAACACAAAATAAAAAAATAATATCTCATCTCTTATCCCCTCCACAAGTAAGTACTTTTCGATACCAAGCAAGAGCAAAAACACCAAAGGTCCAAAGAAAACTCTCCACCAATAAGACAACAACAAAAGCTTGTGCAAACAGTTTTAGTTACTTCCAACTTCACTATTTTCACCATCACTACTATTTCCCTCATCAATCTCATCCCAACCTTCTTGATGATTTCATGCACGATTTGCAGCCGCGATCATTAAATGCAGTGTACGAGAGTCGAAAGTTTTAACACTAGAATCCAATTCCTCATCATCCATTGGAACCTTGAAGTATTTGAAGAAGAGTGTGAATATCATTCCGTATAGGAGGTTCTTGTTAAGCCCAAACTAAGCCGCATACACAATTTCTTCAAGCAAAATATTTGGAATGTTAACTTGGATGGTTTTCATAACAAGAAAAGGAAGGAGCTTGTGACAACCCCTAAGGTAGCTCCTGTCTCCGGCTTCGCATAAAAAAACACGTCCAAGTATATTGGCGACGAACTTTGCTTCAAACATCATATTGGCGAAAGCATTAGCACTTGAAAGAACTAAACCTTCATGAAGAAGAAAATTTGACGTCCTTATAGCATTCCAAAATGTCGGATACGAAGGATGGTCTCCAAGATTGAAATGATAAATATCAACACCGCAGGGTTCAACATGAAGAAGTCTACAAAGAAGAGGTTCATCAACCAAAATATGTTTTCCATGTACAAAGGATATTAGGGTAATCATTCAATTGGTAAGGAAAATATTTAGGTTAGCAAAGAAATATTTCACCAAATTGGGAAAAACAGGTTCGTTGATTCCAGCAACAAAATTCCATCCTTGATAAGAGAAGAAAAAAGGAAGGTTATAAGCTCCAAAATCTTATAACATAACTCTACATCCCGATAATACCTTCAAAGATTTGCACCTGAAGATCTTCAAAGATTTTCTCTCACCATGCGTTCAAGAAGAGTCGATAGTCGGATTGGGTATAGGAAGATGAGCATTCTCCACAGGCTTTCTTCGAGGTGGTCTTTGGTGCCATTCTTAAAGGGATAGTGTTTCGGGAAGAGAGAGATTTGGTGTGAAAAACACAAACAGGGTTTGAGGTGTTGTGAGAAAGGGAGTAAAGTTTGATTTAGTCAAAGAATACGAAGTTTATGTCGAGAAATCCTTGGATTTGAGGTAGAATGGGAGCTAGGGTTTTTGGAGTGAGGAAGGAGATGGGTTGGCTGAGAAGGAAGTGAGAGAGAGATCCAAAAAGTTTATATATATATATATATATATATATATATATATATATATATATAGGCAGAGAAACCTTAAGACAGACGTTTATCGGAATCTTGTGATGTTTACAAATTACAGACGTCTGAACAAAGGCTGAACAAATGTCTGAATAAGTTCACAATGCTCAAAAAAGAAATTTTATTTTCAAAACTATAAAAAAAATGAAAACTCTTCTTCTCGAAATATCCATCAAAATAAATTGATTCAAGTTTAAGGAAAACCAAACCAATTCAAAGAGAGCATATAACCATCAAAGCATATAATAGTCAATGAAATGTAAATACATGATTGTTACCCCACATATCGATAAGCCAAGCAAATTTCTCCATTTGCTGTGCTCTTGCTCATCGATGCCCTGATTCCTTAAGTCAAAGCACTCTCCATACCTACGCAACGAGGCATGGAAGGAGATTTTGGTATCCAAAATTTATTAGATCCGTAAGGGTTAAGTTTGGGAATCCAAACCAAAAAGGCATGCAATGAAATATTTTTTCTTTAATCTATATTCAAAAGATAAATGACCATGAGCACCACAAAAGTTGCAAGTGGGGGTGTGTGCGTGCATAGATGATCTAGATATGTCAATAGCATGAGATATGGCAAGTAAATGATGCGCATGCTTCTTGAAAGTTTTTCTCGAACTAAATCTATATAAGTATGCATGTGAATGAACATGAAATTTAGCTAAATGAGATGCATGTTTGACACGTCTAGACAAAGAGGGTTTTTGAAACTTCGAATTTTTAAAACCATCACCTCTTCGGTTTAAAACTACTTCCTTACTAGGTATATATATATATATATATATATATATATATATATATATATATATATAGGCAGAGAAACCTTAAGACAGACGTTTATCGGAATCTTGTGATGTTTACAAATTACAGACGTCTGAACAAAGGCTGAACAAATGTCTAAATAAGTTCACAATGCTCAAAAAAGAAATTTTATTTTCAAAACTATAAAAAAAATGAAAACTCTTCTTCTCGAAATATCCATCAAAATAAATTGATTCAAGTTTAAGGAAAACCAAACCAATTCAAAGAGAGCATATAACCATCAAGCATATAATAATCAATGAAATGTAAATACATGATTGTTACCCCACATATCGATAAGCCAAGCAAATTTCTCCATTTGCTGTGCTCTTGCTCATCGATGCCCTGATTCCTTATGTCAAAGCACTCTCCATACCTACGCAACGAGGCATGGAAGGAGATTTTGGTATCCAAAATTTATTAGATCCGTAAGGGTTAAGTTTGGGAATCCAAACCAAAAAGGCATGCAATGAAATATTTTTTCTTTAACCTATATTCAAAAGATAAATGACCATGAGCACCACAAAAGTTGCAAGTGGGGGTGTGTGCGTGCATAGATGATCTAGATATGTCAATAGCATGAGATATGACAAGTAAATGATGCGCATGCTTCTTGAAATTTTTTCTCGAACTAAATCTATATAAGTATGCATGTGAATGAACATGAAATTTAGCTAAATGAGATGCATGTTTGACACGTCTAGACAAAGAGGGTTTTTGAAACTTCGAATTTTTAAAACCATCACCTCTTCGGTTTAAAACTACTTCCTTACTAGGTAAAACACCAACCTTTGAAAGTTTAGCAAGGAAAGCTTTTAAAAATTCGTTTTCTTTCATGAAAGAAGCGTTTTCGAAAACAAGAGATTCTTTAGATAAAGTGTACGATTTCAAAAGATCAATCTCGGTTTTAAAAATTGAAAATGAATCGACGTTTTCCCCCTCAAAATCTCACAAGTTAAAACCAATTTCTCGTTTTTCTTTTTAAGAGACAACAAATCACAAGTCAATACATCTTGAGAAATAAGAAAGGATTTCAAAAACTCACCTTCATATTTAAATCTTGAAATCAAAATGTCATTTTCTATTCTCAAGGAATTGCAAGAGAAAACCAAATTTTCATTTTCGAACTTCAAAGCATCAATGGAAGCACAACAGAAATCAAGTTTTGAAAGTAGTTTATTCTTCTCAATTTCTAATTTATCAATTGAAGTGATTTGCGAATCATGAGCGGATGTTAAAGCACCAATTTTGGAGATCAAATTTTTGTTGAAAATCTCAAAAGAATCACAACAAGAAATCATATTATTTTCTCATCAATAAGAGAATAGTTTTGCTCATCTAACAAATCATTTCTAGATGTCATCAAAATGAAATTACAATGAATAGTGCTGAAAGCAACTGGCAATTGATCATGGATAAATTTATGATAATCAAAAGAAGGATTACTTGCAACCCCAAGATCAAGATACTCCTTTATCGACTTCATATAGTTAGATCGTCTCTTTTGATTTGCTTTTGATTGTGACGCATCCAAAGTCGCTATATATGTTGAACTCTTGGTTTTCTCCTTCTCTTTGCATAGGGCTTGTTCTCCATAAATATTTTCAATAAATGCCACAATTCATGAGCCGTCTTGCAAAAAGAGAGATTGTTAAGAACATCAACAAAACACAATGCAAAATTTTAAGAGCTTTAATGTTCAAAACAAATAAATTTTTTCATGAAAACTCCACATTGATTTAGAAATAGAAGGAATAGAGTACTCCTTATCAACTATTTTCTATATATCCCTATCCCGAGATTCAAGAAAATGTGGCATCATAATTTTCCATAACTCAAATTTAGAACCATCAAAATATGGAGGGTTATGTATAGATGGTTCATCATGATAAGAGTAAGAAGGTAAAAAGAATCTATAGGTTCAACTCTAAATTGTAAATCCTAACAAGAAAAGCACCAAGTTCTGATACCAATTGAAAGTTGTCCTAGAGGGGGGGGGGGTGAATAGGACAAGATTACCAATATACTCAAATAAAAAAAGATTACAAATTACACTTGCCAATCAAACACAATTGCAAAGCTTAAGAATAGGAGGCTAAGCAATCTACAATTTTGAACACATGAACAAATAGAAAGCAATAGATATAGCAATCAAGTAAGTAAAGAGCATATAGAGCCAAAAAGGAGTTGATCATGCAAATTCTATCTAAGCAATTGAAATCTAAAGCAAGAGAAAAAATAGCAAACGCAAACACGAGACGTTTAGAGAGGTTCGGAAAATCTCCTAGTTCTCTATTTATAAGCGTATAAGCTCGTTCCACTAAAACACGTCTCCATCGAGACAACATGTTGAGCAATCGCAACTTCTTACACATCTCCTCCGAAACCAACAAGTTCTCCTTCCTTACAAAGTCACATCTGCACTCAAGGATTCTCAAATAAAGAAAGAAAAACTTCTCATTCTTATTTCTTACAAAAGACTCTCTTGCACTCAAGATATCCTCACACAAAGATAAGAAACGAGTTTACAATAAAGTACAATACTTTCAAAGGGGTTTCTCTTAAAATTCATAACTAATACTTCAATGAGTATGGAATAATCAAATTAAGCTCTTTGATATTTTTGAATGTGGGAGAAAAGACAATCAAAATGAAGAATTCACTCCCATAAGAGAAGAGAAAATGGCTTTTGAATATCTCATAATAATTTTGTAAGTGTTGGTTGTCCAAAACCCAAAGCAATTCTAAATAAATACCACTCAAGAAAAACTAGCCGTTACAAGTCAAATCAGTCAAAAAAAGCCGTTATCAGACGTCTGAAGTTCAACCAGACAGACGTCTGAAGAAGGATCGGCAACGATTAGAAAATAGCTTTAGACGTTTGTTTTTAAAAGCTTCAGACGTTTGCCGATAGTATTTTTCAAGAAGGCACAAAAGCACAAAAGGCAAACAGGCGTCTGAAGAATGAGAAACTAACGTCTGAAGAAGAAAAGATTTTCAAAGTTTTAAACCTTCAGACGTTTAGGCTAAATAAGTTCAAACGTTTGTTCTTACAAAAAGTTTTAATGCCATGAAAACACAAAGAACAACCAGACGTTTGAAGAAGATTTGACAGACGTTTGTTCTGTAAAATGTATTACACCAGTAAAAATCCAGCGAACAAACAGACGTATGAAGAAGTAACTATAGACGTTTGTTTGTAAAAAATTTCTAGCCCATGAAAATCTAGAGAACAAACAGACGTATGAAGAAGTATCGACAGAAGTTTGTTCTGTCAAAGTTTTAAACAATGAAAGCTCAGAAAACATCCAGACGTTTGTTCTGGCAAACTTCAGACGTTTTTTCTGAAGCAAGAAACCGATATTTGAAACTTGTACATGTTTTTGAAAACAAGACTCACGTCTGAAGCACAATAGTATACACGTCTGAAGAATGAATTTTCCGACAAATTTGAGCTTGGTTTTTGAAAAGAATTTTAAACAAAAACCAATATAAGTTTTTCACAAATCATATGAAGAGTGTGTGCAAGAGCTTAATGTGATGTTTTCCATAGATATGAGTACTCACATTGATTTTCTATGTCGATATCGTTCGTTTGCTAAATCTTGAATCTTCGACATCTCGACACGAGCTCTTGAATTTTCGATTTCTTGAATTCTTTTGAATTTCTTTTAAACTTAGACTTTGGCTCCTTAGTTTCATGAAGCTTGAATGTGATCATTGAGGAGATCTAGTCCATTAACTTACAACCTCCAATAGATTTGCTGTTAAAACTTAATATCCTCCATCCTCCATCAAAAACTTGTCGTGATATATTCCTGCAAATTCAATCTCACATGCGCAAGCTTATATAGAGTGTTATATAAAATACACAAAATAAAGAATTTGTATAAAAGTAATTATTAATATCATAACATCATCAAAACTAAACGATTGGATCATGAAAATCCATAAGTCATCAAGATGGAGGTAGGATGATGCGGTGGAAATGAGTCTTCTTTCTCTCTTTGCCATTCTTTTTCTCACCTCAAAAAATCCAAGAAGAAGAGGAGGAGGAGGAAGAAGATATGGCTCTCTCTTTTTCTACTTTTCCCTTTTTTAAAAATAAACTTAAGCCAAGGAAAAAGAAAAGATGTAGAGATTATATATATCTCTCATTTCCTCTCTCTCTCTTCTTAGGTGTCACAAAAAGAGGGGGGGCGCTTCTCACATGCTAACCTTTTTTGTCAATACATGAAAAAATATACATATATGTATATGTATATATACATATACGTATTTCCTCACTCTCTTTATATATATATATATATATATATATATATAAATAAAGAGAGTGAGGAAATACGTATATGTATATATACATATACGTATTTCCTCACTCTCTTTATATATATATATATATATATATATATATATTGAGAGTATATGTATCCCATATATTTACACATTATGTAACATATACACAATAATCCATCAGTATCATATACCAAAAGAGAGAAAGAGAATGTGTATTATATACACAATACTAGAAACCATATCACATATATGATTATTAAGTCAACATTTGACTTAATATTCCAGTTTTTAAATCGGATAGTATATCAAACGTTTGATTAAATCACGCATTTAATCAAACTCCCGCACGTATTCCCATACGCACGCACATCATCATTTCGTCTGGACAGGCACTTTCGATGTGGGATTCTAAAGACCTGTCAATATGCTGGAAGTAGGTTAAATAGGATTATATCTGATTGAATCTGAAACACTTTCAGATTCAATCCCCTCACAGGTTAACCCATAAGCTCGTCAGCGGTATTAGCTGCATGTAACGGCTACCCAGGTATTCATCAAGAAAAAGGCAGGTCGACGAGCAAACTCATCTGGACCCGACAGAGCCTATAAGCGACGAATACCATACAGTCCGGTCTCTTCATCAAAGAGTATCGCATATCGGGTCTGGGAATGGAAACTTTCAGACCCCAATAACCCAATAAGTCATGCAGACATCGAAATCATAACCATCAGAGATACAACTGATAACACTTATCAGTTTATCTCATCTGCCGTAGCCACGGACTTCTGGTTATAGTCGTGTTCTTCACAGCGCGACACCGACTCCCTATACCGGGAGAGACGAATCCCCTCGACCACTTATTGCCTCCATGTGGTTCGAGACTATACCCAACTAAAATATGTTCGCACGACTTTTAAAGCCGTGGTAGGGTCGTAATCAAAGTATAGTGGGAACATACACAAGACGCTATGGTGATCTCAGGTCAAGAGACTACTCTGTACTATCGTCACCATAGAACTGCTATATGACAATAGGTATAATACCATTTAGGAGTTCTCGGCAAGTTCGTTCAGTGAACTCATTCTCCAATGAGCACCTGTATACAATCTCGGTGTCAACCACCAATAGTTGTGGGACCAGCCATCGCCCCAATTGGGGTCAAGAAATGCATACACTGGTCTATTCTAGAGTATCGATACTCTGTCTCGATACTCTCTCGACTAGGAATATTTAAGGATGTGCTTATGGACTATCTAGGCCCCACTAGTATGATCCCTATCATAATTCTGATATTCAAGCAAAGATCATATGGGCTTTCTCAACATGTATTAGCGATGCGTAATAACAAGTAAAATATATACACATGATGATAAAGACAAATCAGTTAGCATACTATTATCTCGAGCAAAATCGTTCTATCCATACAGGTCCATGTACAATTACAATAATTGCCTTCATAGAACCTATATCCAACAATCTCCCACTTGCATTTAAGGCCAATTGTTGCGGTATCGCATATCCAACTTTTCTAATAATAGTTTCATAAACCGTATTTGTGAAACAGCCTCAGTGAATGGATCCACTATAATATTTCTAACTTCTCTCTTTTTCTTAATCTCGCGGAGATCAAATATCTCCCGAATCAAGCGATACCTGCCTTAGAATCTGTCTGGATACCTGATGGGACCAAGTTCATAAATGGGCTTATTTATTCAAATAGCCTCTTAGGCTGCATCCTCAACTGAGTCGTACTCAGCAATCAGCGTCATGTTTGCCTCAGTATCCCGCTTAGAACCATTCCAATATACTTCTCCTCAAATGAGGGTAAACTTACAACCCGTGACATGCATTCTGTCATCTATATAATCTTTAGAAGCTGGAATCGGTAATCGCCTCCAGTTGGAGGCTGCCATTACCATACACTAAGAACATCTTCATATGTTCTTCATTGCTTCTTTTGTTTTTCCAGGATTGGACTGATATCTTCTTACTACAGCAAGTGTATAAGCAATATCTGGTTTGGTATATGACATCGCATGATTGACCCTACTGCCGAAACATGTGGAATGTCATTCATGCGAGTCCCTCTCTTCATCACTCCGGAATGTTGAAATTCGTGTCACATGATTCTCAGTTTCGATTATTTAGTTCAAAACATTATTTAAACGAATTCATAAGATACTAATGACATTTCCAAGTGTTTATGTCTTGAATACAACATACACGATATATCAAATATTCATGTAAGATTGTCTACAATATGATATGCACTCGAAACGGTAATATGGCATGACAACTTGACGCAAGTGATAACGTGTTGTAAGCCTAATCAAGATACAATAATGTCTTAACATAATCTTTGTAAGAGCCACATCCTTCTTCTCATACTCCAAGAAGTACTCTCTAACATTCTGTGGAACGCCCAAACCCAATAATCTCCATAAATCCGCGGCGGCTAACAACTATGCCTCCGTTGTTGATACCATGATAACAAACTGAAGCGTCGATCGTTCTGCCGTTGCATTTGTGTCCAACATAAATTCTTAACCCATTATCGATTTTCATCTGCCACTATCACCAGCTGACCCTAATGATAACATCATCAAAAACATGAAGTGTACCTCTAAACGAGTAGACATGGGATTTGCATCTCCATCCCATACCGAATTAGAACCTACTCTATATACTGCTCAAATAAACATAACTTTTTATCCTTGACAATCTTCGTGCCAAGAATCAATCTTCCAGGCTTCATGTTGAGCTATCGATTCTGTTGCTTGAAGACTTTTCCATAGCCTCTCTATAACTGAAACGCTTAACTCTCGTAGACCTCATCACCTATGGTTGTACTAGAATCTCCGCCTGAATCGGAGTATCAACCACCTTACCTCTACTTATAACCTAGACTGTTACTTTGAACTCCACCTCACTTGGTAGCAACTATTTTTTGTTCACTATCTAATTGAGCCTATTTTTCTTGAACATCACAGACTCGTCGAATGTCACATGTCGGCTGATTACTCCACGCTTAGTCCTAGAACTCCACAACTTGTAGCCTTTGGCTCCGCATGTATACCCAATAAGAAGACACCTCTTAATTCTCGGCACCCCGGTGTATCTAAGAACACAAAGCCCTGAGTAATCTTCAGCTCTTCCAACTCACACTTCTACAGGAATTTTCATATTTATCACCATCGTTGTAGACTGATCGATGATGTATTTAGCGGTAGATAGAGGCTCTATCCAAAACTCATTTGGGAATTCGTAAGCCGTAAATATATGCTCTTCTCAAACATTATTTGATTCATATCAGCTCTAGACCAAGGATCTCCGGAGTTGTGTAATGACGCATAATCATCCTTAATTTGCAAAATAATCGTACAATATCGGACCGAAAAACCTTTACATGCCTCTCGGTCTACTTCTTCACTATTCCCATCTTGAACATCTTGAAAGTCTCGACCTTGGACATAAGAATATACACCCACAACTTTGTTGAGAAGTTATCAATGAAGGAAAGATATGATGATATATGGCTTCACCTCGAGAAAGAACTGTTGTCGGACGACACTTTGTCTTCTTTCCTTGATCAGAATCCTCCCGAAAATTTAGGCAGCCACACTCTTCATCTCCCGAGCAAGTAGCATTTGCAGCAACATCTCATACGACTATCCGTCCTCAAGAAAATATAGATCTCTCACCTTCTTTTTCTCTATAAGAATAAGGGCATCCTTAGAAATATTTACAGAATCTTATATTTCACACACTAGTATCTAATCTCATCCAAAACATCCAATGAAACCAAGCTTCTCCTTAGATCTGACACATGTGCATCACATCAGTCATTGTCTGAACTATCCTATCATGCATGTGGATCTAAACTGCACTAATCCCAACTGTTTTCCTTGACGCATTATTCCCTATACAGACCGACCCTACATCAAGATAATGATACATAGTCGCAAATACTAATAGAACAGAACTATCACCGCCTTCACTTGATTCCTCTACCACAACAGTCGTATTGCAAGAATCCTGCTTGGCTTTCTCGTTGCCTTTCGGACAATCCTTCCTCTAATGTTCTTTCTTCTTGTTGGAAATAAATCACTTATTACTATCTCGGTTTCTCGATTTTCTCTTAGAGTCACCATCCGCCCGCTTCTCTTAACATCTGCTAGTAAACATCACATCGCCCTGACTAGCTCTGTCGCTTGTCACTTTCTCCCTCGACACTTCACTATGTAAACTCGTCTTGACATCCTTTAAAGAAAGCTTGTCTCGGTCATACACCATCGACTAGACGAGTTAACTATACTTGGGGCTGTCAAAAAATAGAGTAGAATCATTGCCTGATCCTCATACTTGATCTTCACCTCCATATTTCATAAATCCATCACGATTTGATTGAGTTCATCTAGGTGATATTTTACGGATGTTCATTCCTTCATCTTTAATGTGTATAGAAGTTGTTTAAGATAGAGCCGGTCTGTAAGGGATTTCTTCATGTAAAGAGACTTAAATTTGCTCCACAACTCGGCTATGGTCGTCTTTTGTTCAACCTCGCAAGCGAGCTCGTCAACCTAAGAAATTTGGATTGAACCGTGAGCCTTATCTTCTATCTCGTCTGACTGCGCTTCCGTTTTCGTCACCAGAATCTTGTATTTCGCAAAGATAATCTTTTGTACGCCTTATTGCTTCAAACTAGCTGTTATCTTTAATTTCCATAGACTGGAATTATTGTGACCATTGAACTTTTCGATCTTGTAGCTTGTAAACGTCATCTTATTAAACAACCCCAAACGAACACGAGCATAAAAGCTCTGAAAGCACTTATAGTAAAATATGCCGTGATTCTTGAAGGAATCAATCGCAGCGGAAAACTAATCATGATTGTGTGCCTTTGAGATCAAATAAAAAAGATCAAACAACAAGTACTAAACGACTACCACAATACCAAAAGGACACATCGAACAACAATGCACCAAGATTTACCAAGGGTCGGCGTAATCTAGCATCTATTCCTGCATCTGGGTAAAGAAACTTCAATTAGAGACAAAATAACACGAGTTACACCGACTCCTCATAGACCCCTTTTCAAAGAAACATAAATCCTCTCACAAAATACCATCTTCTCTGTTCCCTAAACTCTAGGCCTCAATGCATTCATGCCCTCTCTTTTAGGTGGATTAGTTTTTGGCCTACAATTAACCTAGAGCTAATTACAATATATGCACGGAGAGAGATTTGGAGAAGGAGGTTAAGGAATTCAAATAAGACTTGAAAAAAACCTGACCCGCTAGTCGTACGACAGCTGCAGCGCTCGCCACGAAGTCGAGCGAATTGCGAGCCACAACAAGGGCATACGAGCACAAATCTATTCCCACGTCCAACCGCATTTCGCCGCTTGTCTTCTTTACTTGAGCTCGAGCTCCCCTCACTTGCGCCGCATGTGCCCGCCTCGTTGGCTTCTTCCCGTGGGCTTCTTGTACTGGGCTCAATCTTGGGCCAATTTTATATCACAAAATAACACAAGGGTCATGTAAGAAATATGTGAGCCGTCGGTATTTAAATGTTGTTTGCCCTTTGTTTTATGGTTAATGATATTTGTAAAGTTCAATCCTGCTATGTCAGGAACCCTGAAA